>CM059273.1:18800500-19010500 GCA_030347295.1 Setipinna tenuifilis
TAGATAATAAAATTCCCCTACACTCACGCAAGCCAATCGGGTAAGCAATACCTGTGAGAACAGAAGAGGGCTTTCTGGTCACAGACACACAAGTCAGTCATCTGACCCACAGTAACCCGAGGTCTGTTTGCTTACGCTCTTGTCACAAATGCATTACACTGTTATGGCTCAGGACAACGATGGCATTTGTGACTGCCATTTCCTGTCCTGTGGTGTGGTGAGACTGCCCCACATGTGGGGCTTCAGAAGTTTGCATGGGTGACAGAGAAGCACAATGACCTTTGTGGTGCTGGAGGCTAAAAGAGTGTGACATAACAGCGCGCCGCAGCCTTGAGCAAACAACGACCTTGTGCGGTGCCGTCCTCAAAAGTGGAACGCTTGCTGTTCTTCGCTTGGCCTTGGTATTTGTGACTTTTGTGTGTTGGGAAGCAGAAAGCAAAGCTGGAACCATGTTACAGACTGAAGTCGTGACAACCAACACACTATAGTGTTGCTTTTATATTTGCTTTTTGCCCACACACAAGATAACCACAGAGTAATTCAAATTTCATTTTACTAGTCTGACGTGGCAGAAACCAACATAAAAACGTAATGTTTTTACTACTGAATCTGGATTTGGTTAAACCAACATTTCAGCCTGAACCCATGACTCTTCTTGCCTCAGTGCTGGCTTTGTGCCTTCCAACACACGATAGGTGTGTAAGGGGGCGGTAGGTGTCCGTGTTCCAACCTGGTTTGGTGACAATCGACCCGCCAGGAAGGTGACTGAGTAGGACATGTGACCCTTAGGTGACAAGTGCCACCTCACCGATCAGGATTTTCAGGCTTCTTCCATTTCAACCTGATCTGAATTTAGTCCCTCGGCTGAAAGGTCAGCTGTTGGAACCAAAAGGCACCCGCAGAGACACCATGAGCAAGGGGAAGGCGCTTGTGAGTCACGGGGAGACTACACTGCTCCAACTCCACCTTTTTAATCTTGCCCGACCCTGAGTCTCCATCTGATTCAGGGAGATGATTACATGTTTTACAATAGAGAGGTGGCACAAAGACACACAAACACATAAACACACATCACTAACACACACACACACACACACACACACACACACACACACACACACACACACAAAGGCACACACATATAAACATGCACAAGCAAACCACAAACAGATGCACACACACACTTATGCCCACACACACACACACTAACGCACGCACACGTACACGTACACGCACACACACACACACACACACACACACACACACACACACACACACACACACACACACTAACGCACACACTAACGCACACACTATAGCCGTTAGCGGTGTCAAACTGTGATGAACGAGTGTTGGAAGTAATGTTCGTGAGCGCCATGCAGGTCGGCCATTAAAAAGCAGCAGGCTCAGCAAATGCTCATCCTTCATGCCATAGTGACTTCCCTGCCCTCTTTCCCCACATTGCCCTCACCTCTGACAACACACACACGCAAGCACACACACACACACACACACACACACAAACTCACACTCAAGTACTCACACACGAACACACACACACACACACACACACACACACACACAAAGTAAGTTACACAGCCACACACACAAATGCACAAACTTAAGTACTCACACACACACACACACACACACACACACACACACACACACACACACACACACACACACACACACACACACAGCCTTTGGGGTAGGATGGATGGCCCTACTCTGCAGAAATGGCCTAAGCGCACCCTCAAGTATGTGTCAGGGGACGAATCACCCTGGCAGCCAAAGAGCTCAGTGCCAGGGTGGCGGTGGTAGCGGCAGCACCGTGGTGAGGGCCAAGCCAGAGGGATGGCCTTACTCTCCGCCACCGTGCTTCACTGACTCTGCCCGCTCACATGGAGCGATGGAGAGATATGTGGACAGAGCGATGATGAGCTGAAACGAGAGGACGAGGGAGATAACGAGGGAACAAGATACCGAGCAGAAGGGAGAGAGAGTGTGTGTGAGAGAGAGGGGCGGGCGGGGGGGGGGCAGTGGAGAAACAGAGAGAAAAAAAAAAGAAAAGGGCAAACTGAGGCTTGGATTGAGCAGACAAAACAGCCTCTGTCTGTGGTACCATCCTGGCTCTGTCTTATCTCTCTTTTTTTACTCTCTCTCTCTCTTCTTCTTCTTCCCTCCTTCTTTCCCTTCTCTCCATCCTTCCACTCCACTCGCCTTGCTAGATGGCAATCTCGGAGGACATTTGTGACATAACTCTCTGCCCAGCACCCCCCCCCCCCCCCATCCTGCCCGCCCACCCCCTCGCTCCTCTGTGCCACAGACACTTGGGGCTTTGTTCAGCCCCAGGCCAGCGCAGGGCATCTGGGTGCAGGGGTGTCTGGGCAGTGCCCTTTGCAACAGTGCCTGGCACAGAGTGGTCATAGCAGCATGTGATGGTACACTCATTCCAGTTAGTCATGAGCCTCTAAGAATAGGACGTACAAACACACACAAGCACACACACACACACACACACACACAGACACACACACAAACAAACAAACAATTAGAGGAACAAAACCCTAAAATCGACTGTGCACAGACAGCACCTCCAAGCCATGCACACACACAAACACACAAACACACACACACACACACACACACACACACACACACGCACACGCACACGCACACGCACACGCACACGCACACACACACACATAAACAAATAAAGGGGGAAAAAAACAAAAATTCCACTGTGCAGACAGGACAACAGCACTGCCTACACATCCAGGAAGAGATGATACAGACTCCATTAGAGGAGACAGCTGCACTGAGGGTCTTTGCCCTGGACCCCTCAAAACAAGAACATTTAGAGAGCATAACATTTTAAAGACTGTGCATGCACAAACACTGGAATCCCACATACAAAGACAGACTGACAGACAGACGCACACACTATGATACATTTTTCCATTTACACACAAACAAAAACATTGCAGGCATGATGCACATGCACACACACACACACACACACACAACCACACACACACACACACACACATAAACAAACCCACTTCAGGTTTACACATACACTCACTCACACACACACACACACACACACACACACACACACACACACACACACACACACACACACACACACACACACACACACACACGCACACACACGCACACTGTGTCTGTTTTAGTAGGCCTATGTGTACAGTTATCCTCTGTCCACTCGTATGCAAATCCGCGGTTAAACCCCAATAGTAGCCCACTGCTTGCAGACACCTGTGCGTCTGGCCTAGCCAGCTTAGCCGGATATTTATAAACACAAACAAAGCTGTAGTACTAAATGACAGCTGTCAACTTTACCGCTCCCACCTGCATGGGGAGCAAATAAGCTGACACGGAAAAGGCAGACATCGGCACAACACCAAGAACAAACGCGCTTGTGTTCTTGTGGGGACAGAATGTTCTGGAGAGCTCACTGCCACCACATCTAAAAAGCAACCCTAACAAGGTGTTAAGGGAAGAGCAGTACTGCTGAACTGTGCTTCTCGTAGTGCCCCCCCCTGTCAACACCACTTTGAAACCCGAACTGGAGGCTTGTGCCGTGTTGGCAGATGGGGTTTGCGTTACCATCTTTAAATTGACAGATCAAAGCATGCGGAAAATAAGGCCCAGGGTGGAAAGAATATAATAGCCGTGCAATGTTTAGACAACACAAAGGAAGCCATTTTTTTACATATGCATTTATAATCTTATCTGGAAACCTCACATGAAGTCAAATGTTGCTGTAAACAAGTATTGTGACTCTGCCAACATCAACAGCTGCACTTTTGTCTAGGGAAAACTTGAAGAGAAATGGCCAAGATCATTTTGAGTTTTACCTCAACACCACCATCTTTGACTAGAGCTTGTTTCTACCCAAAGAAATGTGTCTGATATTTGTCACTGAAGTGACTACATTTTTTGCTGGCATTCTAAAGCCACAACATTCAGTGTAATACACGAGAAATGACAAGCAATGAACCACCTCCTTAAACTAAATGACAAACTTGTGAACTTGTGGAGGACACAGACCTTGTGTCTGAAACAAAACAGAATTTCCAAGATATTCGAGATGTTTCCAACCGCGTGCTTCTGCTCTCCCTCTCTCTCCCTCCCTCTTTCTCTCTCTCTCTCTCTCTCTCTCTCTCCCTCATTAAATCCCACGGTTTGAAAAATCCACCCACCACATTTGAAACACGCTACCTATTGCACATTTGGACACAAACAAAAGTCAGTGAAAAGCCAGTGGACTACACCAGCACGGACTGTGGGTCCTTCCTGTAGCGTGACTGAGTCAGGCCAGGTCTCAGTCTTGAGGGGGGAGCTTAATAGACCCCTAATGATGTTTGAGCGAGCTCAGGAGACTGCCTTTGATGACAGCAGCTCTCATTAAAGAAGCCAAGAGACATCTCAAAGGACTAAGGAGAACAGTAATCATGCATCTAAAAGCAACACACGCACGTGTGCGCGCAGAGACACACAAACACAAACACTCAACAGGATGCAGATACACATCTCTATGTGTGTGCACGCGCACACACACACACACACAAAACACACATATACTGTAACCTTGTGCATCCACACACAAACACACCCGTACATATACACAGAACCTCACTCAGACACAGAGATCTAAAATAACGCACTGGAAAATCTATTTCGTCTGTCGGCAAAGCAAAACCGTGTGTCTGTGTGTTTATGCCAGCACTCCATGAGTCATGGCAGCAGATTCAGACCATAACACTGCCGAGAGCTCTCCTCTAAAGTGGAGCACCAGGACAACATACACACACACACACACACACACACACACACACACACACAGAGGCACACAGAGGCACAGGAGGATGGTTGCCCGGTTGAGACTGCTCTTTGATCCCCACTGCAAATCACAGTCCAACATCAGCCACTCATGCTGAGTAAAGTGAGATTCAGATACCCTTCATCACAGACACACCTAACGCCAAGTCAATTCACATTGCTGAACTTCCAGCTCTCTATATGAGGGCAATAGGAGCTAGCCTTGCACTCCATTCCCAGGCGCATAAAGGTCAAACTATGCTATTTTATGTCACAGACATAATTGATAGACCAACTATTCCAGTGTCACAAGCACATTGCCTTCATACAGTAAATTGCACTACATTAAACAAAAGTAGCACATAGAAATTGAGGGTTAGCGAAACTAAATTACACATTATTCAACATGAAATGCACATGCTTTTGCAAAATCCAGGCCACACTAGATGCGGAGGCACACCGACTTCAAAGAGAATAACTGAGCTATTGTTCACATGCCTACTACCATGGGGCACAATTAGAGGTTTTCTATTCACTTTTTCAAGCCCCTTAAGGAAGCGGGTAAGGTGTCATTGGCAGCCGGTCATAGAAAGCATCACAAATGTAACTACAAAGCGATGACTAAGTACATTCAAAAGGTCTTCTATACACTCCATTATACAGGATAACACTGAAGATTGGGATGATACTGATGATCCAATGTAAAGGCAACAATACATTAACAGACATTGTATACTGAACTGATGTGCTCCATCTACAGCCACTCTGTTGGAGATTAAGTATAATTTCAAATCTGTAAAAATAAACTGGATCATATCTGGATTATTTGAAGTGAAAAATGAAAATTGGATACACCTGGTTACCATGTGGAAGCATCAAAGACAAAATGATAGACTGTGAGTCACTCTAGCGAGTGTCATTTACCTGGATGATGAAATGGCGAAATCTCCGCCGTCCAGTAACCTAATTTTGCAGAAGAGCATCCCATTGACGAAGGGTACCGCCGTCAGCTCTTCCAGCGTAAAGTGGATCTGAAACTTGAACTTTTTCTTCTTCATTAAAAACGCCATGTGTGCGCACAAATCAAACTGACAGTAAATGTGTCGATGGTTTAAAAATTGCACGTTAAACCCGGGTAAAGGAATGTCTCAATCTGGAGCCTGAAAATCCTTTTTGAAGCTGTTATCTTGGTTCAGCATCTTCTGTTGGTTTGCACCTGCAATAAGACGAAAAGCCATTAGGCAAGTTCAAGACAACACCAAAATGTTATTTGTGTCAAAACAAATGTAGCAATAATTTGTACTCCACACCCTTTTGACGGAAATTGCCCCCGAGTTCCTACACTACTAATAAACTAGGCTAAACTACACCTCCTTCGCAAAGCAGGTAGGTCGGCAGGCACGGTATGCGCTACAGAGCACAGCACGGGTGTTCTGGTCAGGGTGATAGTTACGGCAGATAGGCCAACTAAAGCAGAAAACTACCGCCCAGTTGGAGTTATAGGACACATGAGTTTTGCCATGTACGTTTTGCCATTTTTTTACTTCAAGTTTCAACTGAACAGAGATATATCTTCCACCCCAAAAGACAAGACAACAAGACAAGAAACATAGAATACAAGTTATATTTAACACCGGGCAATGCTGAGTAAAGTAAACCCAAAAGCCTACTTACATGTGCCTGACTGATATCGGCGAAGCCCAGGCTAGTTTTTCAGTAGTGAATGAAGACCACTGCTGCCCTCACCGTAGTCACAACAGCAATCTTTTTCAACTGTCAGGCAATCCCCGTACTTTGGACGTGCTGTTGTGAGCTAATTTGAAGACTCCTCCTCGAGGCAGCAGCGGCCAGAAGCACCGCCCTTCCAGCGACGCGTGGACTTTTCGGCTTGTACATTAAACAAAGCTCACCAGCTGTTTGATGACACTGCTTGTCAGATCGAAACTAAGCAATTGATAATGACAGACGTGTATTTTCCACAACAAACTGATAGGCTTTAAAATCACTCTATTGCTCTACCGACCAAAAAAAACACATTATTGGACCATCTGTAAAAAGTTGTTCGGGAAATAAGATTAAGACATGTTCCGAAGTCTAGTCGACTATTTTTACTAGATGCTTAAAGTGCAAAGATTGAGCAACACCAACATTTTACCCCTTACATTTGGGAGCAATGGCAACAACCGGAGGATGTTGTTCAGTGCATTTTTGTGTGTGTACGTAGCGTCCTCTGCTGGCAGTCCTCGAGGTTAAAACGCGCTGCCTGTCTCTGAAGTGATCAGTGTTCATTTTCATGTGTTCATCTTCATCTGTTGAAGTTTATCAAGAACCCACACATATTCTATGTTCCTATATGGACAGCCGTAAGAAAAGTATTTTTAAATTTTGTATTTTTATTTAAAGGAAAGATTTGGTCTAAGTGGTGTCTGATGCATGTATAAGTCTGCATGTGTAGGAGTGTGTCTGTAGTGTCCCTGCTATGGGATACTTACTTAGGCATATGCATCTCCTTGTGTGTATGAGGGTAGTCTGCCTACTTTGTGTTCTTCTACACCTGTTAGCTTATTATGTCCTCCTTTTTGTGAGTTGCTTTGGATAAAAGTGTTTGCTAAGTGTAATGCAATCTTAATAAACGGTAAACTACAGATTAAGACAGAGTTGTCCTAACTCTTAGGCCCATATGTATCTCTTGGTTAATGCCATCAACTTGGAACCATATCTGTCCTGACAGCTTACCTGCTAGAGGCATAAAACAACTACCATTGCTCTACGTGGCAGGAATAGCATCTTCTTCATTACCACCACCACCATCATCATCATAATCATCATCATCATCATCACCATCATCATCATCACCATCATCATCATCATCATCATCATCATCAGGACAAGTAGCCTATTGCAGTCTAGGCCTGCCTGAGTATTGCCTTCTAAAAACAACCACATACTTCAGTTCCATGATCCATGTGAAGTTCAGATAATTGGCTACATTTTAGTTTGTCCTTTTTCTGGAGGTTAGTGAGAGTGGTTTGGAGACCAACTAGTCTCCAAAGTTATGATAATTAAAACTTAGGCAAGTAGTACACCCAACTGTCAGACTGTGTCATACATAGAGACCAGGCTTTAATTTGGACTTAGAGCTTTAATTTGGGAATCATTGGGCATCATTCCTAAGCATCATATGATCACTAACATTTCAAAATGAATAAGACGGTGATATAGTCGGCTATAGACGGCGAATATAGTCACAGGTTACAGCCAGGCCCAAATGTCAGTGACATGCTTTTGAATATATGGCTGCTGCTGACACCCCTACATGTGGGAGTAATGATTTGTACTCCCACTTCTTTTTCCCTTTTTAGGAGCAGGAGATGTCATATGACCGTGTACAGATAAGCTTGTGGGGGCAGGCTACTGTTTATAACCAACACTTCAATCAATTCAATTGGTCAATTACAGTCCTCTGTCTCTTTGTTCACTGTGCTCTCTCCAGAAAATCACTTTGGCATTCACAAACACAGTCCTGACTATGTACATGAAAACAAACTGTGGCCCATGCCCTGCCCTACAAAGGCAAAGTACAGTAACTACACAAACACTGGAACTGAGACAAATGTCTTTAAAGTTGTCATAAGGCCTAGTCAAACATGTTGTAGGTATAAAGGTGGTGATGCTTTTATGTACAAGAGCAAGAGATTTAGTCACAAGATAACTGCCCTGCTCAAAGACTTTCAGACACTCAGAGGCCTTCCCCCTACCAACCCTGACAGAGGTCACTCCATCACAGACTCCCCTTCTTGAACAGTCAGAGACTTTCCTTCTACCAGCCTGGCAGAGGGGCTCCCATGGGGTCCACGGTTCTGCCTGAGGCTTTTTCCTCAACTTAAATTATAACCCGTCACCCTGGTGCTTGCTCCTAGGGGACATAAGTGGAGCTTTCCACAGTGCCATGATGGTTTTTTTCTGCCACTGGACTATAACAAAGCTTGTCATGTTTTTTTTTGTCTTGTGTTCCTTTGCTAAACTGTTGAAGCACTTTGAGCTACATTCTTTATATGAAATGTGCTAAATAAAGGTTATTATTATTATTATTATTATTATTATTAGTAGTAGTAGTTGTAGTAGTAGTAGTAGTAGTAATAGTAGTAGTATTGTTATGATGATTATTATAAAGGGTGTGTTATTTAACTTCTAGCTGAATCACACATTTCTAGTCTAAACTTCATTTTGTGTACGCTTTTGAACGTTCTATGCAAACAATGGGTTCTGCAACAATGTGAAACTCTAAAATTCAACATTATATTCTCTGGACCGCAATATTCTTAAGAACTTTCAGCCTCCCACATTCCTGTCACACCAAAACGTGGTGGATAAGGTGCATATGTCACAGCATCACGTCACCTGCTCTTTATCTTTGTAACTTGTGTATCATACATACTTCAATATGGGTTGCTGGAGTCATTGCAATGCACAACCCCTATCACTATTATCTCATAAGGGCAAAGTGGGGGACTGTTCTTGCTCATTGAAAAGTGTGTAATGACCACAGGGTGGCAACATTACCTTAAGTATACCAAGATGCATTTTGAAGCATTTCATATAAAACAAAACAAAACACACAGAGAAACATTCTTTGAAATGTTCATTTTTAAGGGAACACAAACATGTTCACTCACCAGACTTATGCAGGTGATTCTGGTTGTCTTGTCTCACTTTATCATTTAACAACAATTTAAAACATTACAACAATAGCGACAGTTTAAACATTACAACAATAGCAATAGTGCTATTTTTATTTATTTGCTATGTTAACATTCGCAAAAGTGTACAGCCTACTTCTTTAATTGTACATCTCATATTTCCCATTACCCGCTTGCGTAAACCATAAAAGGCACAAGGCATATGGCCAAAGCTCCTCCCTAACTCACGAAGCCGGCATTTCACCCGCCCAGCCCATCCAGCACGTAGCGCTGCAACTGGTCGAATGCCAGTTGGTTCAAACCCACAGTAAGGGAATCCCTGTTTTTATAGTGCTTTGGCTAATAAACGTCACCCGGACAATGTATAAATATTATACAAGGGTAAGCTACTGTCGACAAAGTGTTCGATGCGTTAAGTGCTGATTTCTCGTACAAATGCCAGCCTTTATTGACTGTATTTTTTTTACAGCAGAGTAGGAGTAACATTTGCATATGTGATTTTAATTGGTTACTGAAGCCATCCATCAAGTACAGTTCTTCACGCCTCCTCCACCCATATTTCGCCTGTAGTTAATCATTTCCTCTTGGAAAGTCCGCCCTACTACACCGGCATTTTTGTTTCATCAGCTGTCAAATCTACCGCCAATTCAAACGGAGGAATTCAACTTATTTCATGTAAAAAGAAGATCGGCCGTTGGAACACCCCACGCAGTTGAACTGGTCTGTAAAATCAAATCTGATACGCCCCGTTGAAGCGCTTTAGGAACGTTACCGTGTAGCTACCGGCGGCAGCGCTCAGCTGCTGACTTGGACGGCGACTCAGCATCCACCTCATCACTGTACAATCGGGCGGAAGGAGATCTTTATGTGTTGTATATGAGTCAAGTAAACGTACGTAATCAGGGTAAAAGTGACAGTCCTAACTATCACCGCCGGATGTTTGAATCGGTGCTAATTTGATCTAAACTGGCATCTCAAACCGGCATCTCAGACAGACACGTGACGTGAGAAATTACCGGGTAGCTTAACAGCTAGCCAACGACGTTGTAGGCTGGAGTAACAATGTTTTGTCCCGTGTGACACGTTTTTTTGGTTCAGCAAGGTACAGCTTACAGGGTTGGATTCACCTCGTATGAGTCACCATTTGTTAAGTCCACATGATGCATCAGCAAGGATCGTTTGTTTCTCCTTTGTTAAGCGGGGTCTTCTGTCAGTGTCGCTCTGATGAGACTCACCAGGGCGCCGACCCGGGAGGAGGCGGCGGGACACCTACGATGCCCCCAAGTGTGACAAGAGAATGCCCGATGTCAGAGTCAAAAGACGGGCTGTGCGACTCTATGCACAACTGTCCGGTTTGTGGCGGACCCGAACAAGAACACAGACTAAAGGTCTTGTTTCAGATTCTGGACGTTAACAGGGATGGGGGCATCTGTGTGAATGATCTCACCATCGGCCTCAAGAAGCTTGGAGTCCACCGCACTGAACATGAACTCATGGTGAGTTAGCTGACAGCCAGCAATTCTTATCTCCCCCTAAACTCCTTAAACCCCAAGAATGACAAGAACAATTAGTATTTCAGCTAATTGTCAGCTGTCAGGATTATGTTGCTAATAATAATAAGAATAAAAATAATGTGAAGTTGAGCCTGCATCCCAGCATGTTGTGGAAAAAAGTAAAGTAGGCCTACAAACAGCTGATGTACATGTGGCAATATCTGCTATGATGTCAGAATGGGTCAAATAACAGCAGCACCCCAATTCAGCTTGGACTACACATTCCAACAGCCTTACCCCAGTAGTCACTTAAGGATCTGAGATAGTTCTCTCAGCTGACCCCCTATCTGAAGAAATGGGAACTTTGAGACTGCAGTGGTACAAAACACAGAATCATTATTGATGGATTTATTTTTATTTTTAACCACATTCCCGTAACCCTGCTGCATGTTTTGTTATGTCAGACGCCCAGTGTTTAAAGAGGATTGGGTTTTTTCCACACTGGAGAGATTAGGAATTGTTTCAGTGTATTTTGAATGCCTTCTGGGGTAGGCAGACACATTGACATTGTTTTATGTAAACTAGCTGGGCAAACAACCGAATTGCTGAGCTTGTTTGGGATTTACTAGCACTTGTGGACAGTTTATAAGCAAACAGCTCCCATGTCAAACCCATTCCACCTCCTGGGACATTGGCCCTGTAATTGTTAAACAGTTGCATTGCTTAGTTCAGTTAACATAATAAGCTAATAAGACATCAGTTTGAATCTCATGAGCTTGGTCAAAACAACCAACCCTTCATTGGCCTTTGGTCATTGCTGTCATTTTAAATGACCATAACAAGTGCACTAGGAAATTGTCACAGCTGGAGGCCAGACCATAAAAGGGCAAATATCAGTGAGCAGTCCAACCGTGGCACACAGTAACATCAAATTATAAATCTGAAGAGTGGCATCGGATGTTCGTCCCGGCAGGGGGACAGATCCCGTTCGGCACGTAGCTTCGCCAGAGACACTGATCTTGAGCCCATGCTCGAGGGCCAGAGCAATTAAGTGGGAGAAAAATCCAAACAACTCTTCACTGCGATCTCCCCACGGTCACAAGGGAGAGGGGGGGGGGGGGGCGTGAAAAGATTCCTAACAGCCAGATTCCTGAACGGTTGACTAATGACCAGGCAAACAACATGTGTACCTAAGAAACGGGGGAAAAACCCAGATTCAGCTGACCATACATCTCATGATAAGATCCAATTGTCCCATATTCCGTAATGGCGAAACACTTCTCTTTTCGTGAAATCCAATAAAGTTCAACACTGGGTGCAGTTAAAGTGCAGTTGGGGAGTGTTTGGGCAGCAAATAGTTAATCACAAATGTCAGCCCAGCTGATAGAAATCTAACAGCTGTTATTAAAATGTAATAAGCACACATTACTCAGCAGCTCTGTGGTTATTAGTTCTCCTGAAAGATTGAGGTGAGGATTGAGTGGTAAAACACATGAGCCCAAAGGACCGATGAGCCTTCCGATGGCTGGGAACTCACTCCGGCATACAGATAGCCTGGAATGTGGCCTAGTTTTGCATCTTGCCGCGCTATGGGGAAGTCACGAGACCTCCAGTCACTGTTGCCCCTCCTTGCCAGAGAGAGCGAGAGGGAAACGTGAGTGGAGGTGGGGGAAGCAGGCCTGGGTGTGTGTGGGTGTGTGTGTGAGGGCATGCACGAATAACTACCATTGTGTGGTCATGTTTCATCTTGAGTGACTTGGTGAAGTAGAATGCTTCTGTAACTAAAGTGTGTGTGTGTGTGTGTGTGTGTGAGAGAGAGAGAGAGAGAGGGAGAGAGAGAGTAAGTTTGAGCATTAAAGCTTTTTCCTTAAAAAGACTGTAAGAGGAATGAAGTGAGGATTGAACCTATTTGCCATTTACTAGAATGTGAGCTCGGCACAGGAAACTGTCCATTGTCAATCAGATGTTGAGCTGACCCAGAGAATAATGGAGTTTGCTGCGTCCTTCTCTTTCTTTGTCAAACAACACAAAAACGGCACCCACACAAAACCAGTTTAAAATTATACAAAAGTTCTGTCATGCAGCATTAAGGTGTACAGAAATGGCACGTAGACTATGCAACCTAACTTAGTCACACCCCTTTGAAAAAGACGTTTGTGTTATGAGGTTAGTAAAAAGACCTGTGTCTGTCTTGGTGGTCTTGGGATATTGTCATGGCTGTAAGCCGTGCCTGTGAAGGCAGCTTTTGTTCTAGGATTTGCCACAGCGCTTTGAACAATATGGAAGGTTCCAGCTGGATGAACTGGATCGGATGAGTTGGACTGCTACTCGCTGCTGTCTAGTTGAGTCACCCAGGTAAACTTACTGCTTACTCAACGTAGCCAGGCGAACTTAGTGCTTACCCAACTTACCCAGGCGAACTTGTCTTAAGCAAACTTACTGCTGCCTTTTTCAGCTTCTATGTTTGTTTTTGTCCTTCGGAAGATGTATCACATTAAAATCTGACGAGGAAGTCATAAAACTAAGCTGTGCAAACAATTAGGCTGCCATTTAAAGGTTTCCCCTGCGTTGACATCTCCACACCTGATTTGCAAGAGAAATTGGGCCTATTTGCAAAAGCCACAGCAACCTTGTGCAAATATGGTCAGAGTGCTAAAGCATTGACACAGCGATTGTTATTGTTTTTCTGGGGCATCTTTTTATATCCCAGAGTTCATCAGCGAAATAGACAACTCTTTAACTCGTCCAAGCACTTGCCTGTTACATTGCCAGGGTCATCCACATGGTGAACACCAAGTGATGGACAAGTGTGTGTGTGTTTGGTCAGCTCTCAGCGGCCAAGTGTGACTCACTGGTGTTTGGCCTGTGTGACAGTCAGGCCAAGTGTCAGTCAGACCAAGAGTCCTGCAATCCAGTCTAGACTCCAAGCATACAGTGGGTGGGCGAGAAATTCAGAGGAATGTGGAGCTCACGCCACACACATGCGCCCACACACACACACACACACACACACACACAGACACACACACACAGACACACCAGACCTTAAAGCTATGTGCCCAGTATATGCCCAAATGTATTTCTGCCGCTTTATGATTTTACCGAACAACACAGCAGCTAGGCAAATGTCAGTACAATATCACGACACAAAGAAGTTGGCAAGGTGGTGGGCTGCTGGGTTGTTCGCTACCACCATAAAGTGTCAGAAACTGGTAATAGGACACTGGATGCACTGAAGCTAGGTATTTAGCCTGCTAACTGGAATAAATATCTCACCAGCCCAAAACATAGTCATAATGTCTGTGACATGACTACACTTACTTCTAGTCATTCTTTTAATGTTTACAGGTAATTTGGGGATATTTTAACCTAAGCATCCTACACATAGCACCTTTAATGATTTATGCATCGTGTATGTTGGGAGGGTGGATATTGCTTGAAACCTTCAGGCTATGGCTCCACGTCGTCACAATTTCACAGTCTCATCCTTTTTGCCAATTTCTTTAACAATTCACAGTGTTGTTTTCTTTGCCACACTTCATATTATGTATGTATGTCTTAGCCTGCATTGTCCTGATGTAGTGTGCAGTGGCTTCCTGTTAGCCATCCATCAGCTAGGCTAATAGTGGGGACTCTGAGTCTGTATTGTGTGGCTGGTGTGCCTGGGGAGACTAGTTTGCATAAGTTGTCACTGCTGAGGGCTGAGGTGCTGAAGTCAGGGCAGATGTTGGCTTCCTTGTGCTCGGCAAGCACTGGTGAAAAAAAGGCCTTCTGGGGGGGATGTGGATGAGTGCACCATTTGCATTCAAATGTACACGGGTCAGATGACTGAAAGTGGCATGGAACTGCCGCTTCTGACTGATAGATCAGAGGTTTAGTGACGGAATGAAAAGTCTTTTTTATTTCGAACTTGCGGGGGTGTTATCCTGCAGTGTTTTTTGAGGTTTGAGTTTTTGAAATGCTGGTTTGAGCAGCCTTGCCTATCTTTATTTATCAGCTATCATGTGTGCATGCCTACGTGTATTTGTGTTTGAATCTTTGCCTGTGTGTATGTCTGGGTCAGGGTGTCTGTGAGTGTGAGTGCAATGCATGCGTACTCTCTCTCCCAATCTCTCTTTGCAAACTTTCTCTGACCCCCATACATTTATCCAGTGTGCATGCCTGTGCGTATTTGGGTCTTTGCCCGTGTGTGTGTGTGTGTGTATGAGTGTGTGTGTGAGTGTGTGAGTGTGTGAGTGTGTGAGTGTGTGTGTGAGTGTGTGTGTGAGTGAGTGAGTGAGTGAGTGAGTGAGTGAGTGAGTGAGTGAGTGAGTGAGTGAGTGTGTCTGTGTCTGTGTGTCTGTGTCTGTGTCTGTGTCTGTCTGTGTGTGTGCCTCAGTGTGTATGTCTGCATACTCCCTTTCCCAATCTGTCTTTGCAAACGAACACACAGCCTCTCTCTGACCCCAAGCAGCACTTATCCCCTGAGTAGAGTAGAGTGTGTAAGACGAGAGGCTAAGCCCCCCCTCCTTGGCCAATCACGTCCGGGCGGCCCCTTTCAGTGTTTATGAATGGGCTCTGCACGTGCTGCCTTCCACGTACGCTGGTCTCTCAGGAGACCCTGAGGAGAATGCATGGCAGCCATGCAGGCCATACAGGAGTTAACCAGTCTCCTCAGCCACACGTGACGGGAGACACTGCAGATACACAGTGTATCCTACGGTACTTTACAGTCAAGGAACATACCCTTCCCACCTTAACTCAAGTCAGAGTTTCCTCCACTGCCTTGTAGTTAAGGCGGCCACCTTAACAACACATCTGTCCCACCTTAACTAAGGTGGCCACCTTAACAACACATCTGTCCCGCCTTAACTAAGGCGGCCACCTTAACAATACATCTGTCCCACCTTAAATAAGGCGGCCACCTTAACAACACATCTGTTCCACCTTAAATAAGTTGTCTCCATAAAACACTAAAATCAGACTTGGGCTTAAATTCAGGAGGTGAAATTATAGGAATATTTATGACAGTAGACACTTCATCAATTGTCTTCCATCCATACCAGCTGGAAAGCCTAAGACAAACATGATGCCAAGGACTAGCCTAATGTGAATAATTTTGGAGTGATATGTTTCTCAATCAAAACACCGAAACCCTCTATGGATAACCACCAACCTTAACTAACAGTTTCTCTGTGGGAGACAGACATTATTGTCAAATGTGCACAGTACAGTCAGTGTTAATTCATTTTCTACAGCCATACCTGTGCTGTGAAGCATGGCGAGCCCAGAGACAGGGAATGGGTTTCTTGACTTGAGTTTTCTTGAGGTCAGTCAGTTTTTCTGAAGTGATTAGGAGAGAGAGAGAGAGAGAGAGAGAAAGTGTGTGTGTGTGTGTGTGTGTGTGTTGGGGGGCTCTGTTTTGGCACACTGCTTGAGGCTTGAGGCCCTCTCTTTCTTCTGTCACTGCAGTCTGGGAACGCTCCCTGAAGGTTTTGTTTTTCAGTGCTGTGTGGCTGAAAAGACAGACTCCCTCACAGTACTTCGCCTCTGAATCCTGGCCAACCTGCCCTCAAAGACACTGAGATACACTGGATTATTAAATGTCCCCTATTAACTTAAATTGTCATTTGCATATAAACATGTTTAACTGATTGTATTCATGATACAGCTATGTTTATGAGACCAAGGCATTGCACAGTAAATATTTTTTTTACCTCTACTCTTTTAAACAGATACATAAAAGCATGCAGATGTTCAGGTGGAGTGGACATATTAACAGTTATGATTGTGCTTTGAAAGAAGGGTGAATTAAACCAAGCATACATCTACATGTGTTTCAGATTGCCATTGCTCACAGTTGAAGACACAGTTGTAGTACAACATTGCTGCATAGCAGTGATGCTTCATGAGTAGTTCCAAAGATCATTTATCAACTTTCGCTGGTAGTACTAAAGGTGGGAACAATAAAAAAAAAAATGTTTTCACACAACATTACTAACACGTCTGGGCACTTTTATATTGTTTTATATTGACATTTGGCTATATATATATATATATAGTCCAATGTGTCATCACCTTTTAAGATTGTTGTCTGCCTCAGTAAGGAGTTGTTTGTGGGTGCAGTCAATGAACACGTAGTGGTTGAAACTTGTTGACTGCAGTCATGGGATTAGCATAAGTGTAGCAGTGAAAGCTGGAGAGATAGATTACTGGGGATTGAAGCTGGATTGTGGAGGATTAAAAGGAGATGTCAAAATGTCCATTATAGAGAGTCAGTATGACTAATATGATGATTTATGAGCATATCTCCTGTCATACAGAATGTCTCAAACACATAAAAGTAACAACTAAAGTTCTTCCATTGTCAGTCCAGTTTGTACATCATTCAGCATGGGAGTAACAGGATTAGGGGCCACAAGAGGAGTCCACAAGCCATTTCTTATGTTAATTGCTAACTTAGTCAGCTGGCTAATAGGCTTATGTTGTTCAAACACAGATTCATCATGATGTTTTTCCTTTTCTTCAGTAAGTGTGGTATTGGCACGTCTTTCGAAACAGTGTTTTTAACAAAATAGGCTTGACTCAATTTTGAGACAACTGTCTCAAATGTTCTCAGTGTACAAGGCTTGTCTGATTGTTTTGACTCTAAAGTCAAAAAGGTTCATTCCTTTGCTTTCCCCACAAACCACCTAACATGCTGTCTGCCAACTGAGTACCAGTCCTTTATGTCTGTAGAGTCATTCCCACAGCCAATTAAGGTCAGAGCCCTCTAAATGCCACTCCATAACAAGAGCCTGCATGGTGGACAGACATTATTGTGGTAACACAGTCAGCACGGCAGTCACCCAAAAACATTCCAGATTAGTCACAGTTTCGCTTCAGTGTTTTATTTTGGGGATGTAATGTGTAATGTTATGACAGCAAGAACAAAGTTTTTTTTTGTATACTGTACACTTCCCACCCCTATTTTGTGTAGTTACCAGTTTTCGCCAGCTGGGGGTGCTATTTATCTGTTATTAATGGAGCGTCAGAACACTCGGTGCTCTACACATTCTGCCCCAGTCTGGCCCTGCAGTGTGTGTGATGGCATTCAGCATTGAGTGGGTGGTTGTGAGATCTGTAGGACACACACACACACACACACACACACACACACACACACACACTTCTCACACTCAGGCCTAATTCTTGTTATTTGTGGTCTGCACGGGACAGCAGCAGAGTGTTAATTATTGTAATTTATGGCTATGTGTCTCTCTCAGCAAGGTGCAGGCAGAAGCGCTGAGCTTGGCAGAAGGCACCCAGTATGCAGTTTTGTATTTCTGCCTCTACACAGTGAGAAAGAGATAGAGAGAGGGTGGTAAAGGAAAAGGAGATATAACTTCGGAATACAATGCATACTTACCTGAAAAAATATATGAGGAGTCCACGGGAAAAAATCCAGAAAAATGTATAAGTTTGTTTTTTCATTTGATTTTATAAGTAAATGCTATTTTTAAATGCTTCTAGCTTAAGACTATACTATGATTACTTTTGAAAAAGCTGGGGTTTGAATGCACCACAGTGTTTAGTTTAGTTCCATGAGATAGGCAGCACTCTGTTCCTGAGAGTTACTCAATAGATAGATGGAGAGAGAGATAGAGAAGAGGTAATATATGCATATTTACCTGCATGTATACACACACACACACACACACACACACATGCACACACACACACACACACACACACACACACACACACACACACACACACACACACATAAATATGTAAGTACTGTAATCAAACACATGGTCAACACAGCATTTGTGTGCTTGATACTGTTCAGTTGTGTTCCCTGGTAAGACCAGCATTTGGTTCCAGAGAGTGAGTCAATAGCTGAAAGGGGAGTGGATGAGTGGTGCTAGGGGGTTGGGGGCGGGTTGGGATGGTGCCATTAAGCGGTCGGAGGAAACTACTCCTTGGAGAGCGGCTGGATGGGGTTGCCACGGAGACACTGACAGGACCGGGGAAGGATGGAGTGAACAGAGAGGGAGGGGAAGGAGAGATGGTGACTGGGGGAAGGATGGAGTGAACAGAGAGGGAGGGGAAAGAGAGATGGTTCAGCATGTTTTTTTCCTCCGCTTGGGAAACAAGAGAGCCTCAGCACATTTTCTTTTGCCAACACTGAGAAAGCAGGATAGAGAGTTAGTGTGTGTGTGTGTGTGTGTGTGTGTGTGTGTGTGTGTATGTGTGTAAGAGAGATTTAGAGAGAGAGAGAGAAGGAAGAATGGATGAGAAATCTTTCTGACCCCTCTTCACCACAACCCCCCCACAGCACCCCCCATCACACTTGCTGAATGGCAAGGACTCTGTCAGTGGGAAGATTTATGCTTCGCTCCGATTGGCTACTGACGGCAGCCTTCGGAATCCCTCTGGCTGGACCTGTCAGTGTGGGCGCCTGTGATTGGCTTAGCCACAGCTGCAGTGTGGATGCAGCTTTCTGGAGGCTCAGCTCTATGTTCTAATCAACCGCATCAGCGTCACTTCGCCTCCACTCCTGGAGTACCCTGCAGACCCACGCATCCCCCTGCCGGAGACAGCAGCAGACACCGGTTAGAGATATAGAGGGAGAGAGAGAGAGAGAGAGAGAGAGAGAGATCGACCCCCCACAGAATACAGATCCTATAAAATTCCATTAGGAAAAAATTGACGCTCTCTGCTACATCACCCTGGCTTCTCTCGATTGGTTTCATGACTCGTGAGCTCGGAAAAAAGTTATTCTCGCAGTGGATATAGTGTCCTCCTACCTTGTACTTGCCAATTTTCAACTTCTACCACCACCTAAAATGGACGTACTCAGACTTTGCTGAGTCACGAGAAGCTCCTGGTGTGTCCCAAGCCAAGGTCTGCTTGTGGTGTGAGACTGTGCCGGGTTGCTAACGTGCCGTGATGCTAACGTGCTGTGCTGAGGGTGTTACAGTGGTGCTGGTAGTGCTACTGTATCTCTGTCCTGCTGCTGCTGCTGTGGTGGAGGAGGAGGGAGGGAGAGAGTGAAGTGAAGTGAAGTGTGTGACGCAGAGGAGGGAGAGAGTGAAAGAGTGACGCAGGGGATCCCTCTCTTTCTCCTGCTGCAGTCGGAGTGCGTCTGTCCTCGCCTGCCCTCTTCAGCATCTGTGGCTGCCTCAGCAACTTCCAGAGCATCGGATACTCTCTCTTTAGCTCTCTCACGCTCACACACACACACACACACTCTCGCATACACATTCAAATTCACATACACATAGACTTGTTTTCTCTCTGTCATATGGAATTACTGGGTAGGATCACAATGTCTGTATCTCTTTCTCTCTCTCTCTCTCTTATACACACATCCTCATTCACATTTACAGAAGTTGTGTGACTGATCAGTGATTACTGAACAGAGCCTGAAAAATATCTTGGCGGGCACACACACACACACACACACACACATACACACACACACAGTAAGACAGACATCCCTGTTGTGGGTTAAACACAGATTCTGAGTGTGTCTGCTCGTGAGCATGCTGGAGAGCGTTTGGTCGTCTCTGTCTCGCTGGTGGTCAGGATCGCCTGCGGAATGCGAACCTGCCACATCAGAGCAGACCAAGGGGCAAGAGAGCCAGCCTGCCCCGGAGGACGCTGGGAAGGTGGAGGACAAGACACTGAAACCCGGCGACCCGCTGAAGGACCCTGCGGTCAGTGGTGGTCAGCAGGCGGCCGGCGGAACAGCAGGGAAGAGACCCACTGTGCTCATTATGGTGGCGCCCCCTAAAGACTACACTCAGGTACTGCAGGCCAGTAATCACCGGCTACAGAGTAAACTGGGCCAATCGCTCCGGAGCTATTGAGTTCACGGGGAGCCTGGCAACGCAACTGGTCCGTAAAAATTTCTGGCAGCCAAATGCCCCGTGTAATGGACGACACTAATCCGGGCATCAGTGATGGGTCTGGCCTGTAAACTTACCCTCAGGGGAACAGAGAAAACTCTAAGAGTGCACTGCCAGAAATTGCTTCTTAAAAATAATTGCATATGATTTTTAGAATCATTTTATATGATACATGATTTACTTGTCGTGCTCTGTGTTTCTGCCTTTGTACACATTTGTAGGTAGAAAAACAACATCTTAATTCTGTGAGGATGATGGATGCTTAGAGTCAGCTATCGTGTTCTTCATAGGTTTTTCTTAACCCTTTCGGTATTTCTTAACACTTTATATGCATTATTTGTTGTTGCCACAAGAGCTGCCATTTCAGATTGTTTTTTTTTGTCAGTGGCAGGTATATGTAACAGCTCCACTCCCATTACCTGCATTATTGCACAGTGCTGTAAACGCACAGAGCCTTAAAAAAAACAATGCAGGTACGTTCATTCATAATCTTGTACTAGTGGAGGTGTGGTGTGGAAAAAACAAGCTAATAAAACACAGTGCAGTGTAGAGGTTACAGCGTAGTAAACAGCACAGGGGAAGTGGAGTAGTGTAGCGTGCTGTAGAGATATGTCAGATGCCCTGGCACCTGGCTGGCATTGGCTGTGGTAGTGGACGTGGGTGTGTTGGGGGCAGTAAATTAGGATTGGAATGTTCACTTGCTAGATTGTCCTAGGACAGGACACTAAGATCAAACAGCATGGCACTGTGTGTGTGTGTGTGTGTGTGTGTGTGTGTGTGTGTGTGTGTGTGTGTGTGTGTGTGTGTATCCAGTGTGTTACTGAGTGTGTATGTGTTTATTATTTGTGTGTGTGTGTGGTTGGTGGCAGTGACTGGTAATCAAAATGTTATCTGAAGACATCTTGTGGGCTGTTGAAAGTGATATGAATGAACCTGCCAGAGTTGTATATTTGCCCCCAAGATCCTTCATTGTGTTCTGTAATGACCCAAGGTCTTACCCTGCCCGCTAGGTCAGTCAGAGCAATATGACTCAACCTGACTCTGTGGCTGAGTCTGTGGCCAAGAAGATACTTTGTGCCAGATTACTGGCCATTTTAAGACACAATTCTCAGAACATTCTAGTACATTCAGGTATTGTTGTGAGGCCTGCTATTTTGACCAGACTGCTAGAGCTAGGGTCATACTGGAGTTAGACTAGTTTCTGAAAATAATCATATTGTAGGTAGATAACAATGCTGAGTAGTAGAACTAACCTAAAAATGTGAGGGGGAACCCAACATTGTGGCATATTTCACTGAAAATACCACACTTTAAAGATTTTGGTTAGATTTTGTAAGATTTTGGGTAGTTTTCTTTTACTTTTTAGTCTGTTTAGATGTGGCACCAGCCTCACACCTGCTCAAATCTAAAAAAGTAATGCCTTGATGATTTAATACAATACCCCCATTCTCCTACTAAGAGTCCGATCTTTCTCACGGTAGTCTACAAGTCCTCTATTCTTTGTGAGTGAATACCCCTGTGAAATGTGGATTCGCCTTTATGTGCTTATTATTTGTAAGCTGTATAAATTAGGAAAATTAATGGATTTATGGTAATTACAGTGTCACGTTATCTGCTGGGTTGTTTTCCTTTGATATCGTTTACTTGGTACTTTGGCACCACATAACGTAAGCCTTTTATCATCATGTAAGTGCCCCTCTTTATGATAAACAAGTTTGCCTCCTCAGCTGGTGCTTATATAACTGGCACGATAAGGACAGATACTGCGAAGTGTCCCATTTCCTGTCCTCCTGGGCCATAGAGGTGTAAATATTACCCACTCTGGAAGGATGTTTTCCCCTTTATGCCCTTTCATGATCACCGCTGACATACTGCCTTTACCCAACACGGGCGGGTACACGGCGTAACGTCTGTTGTTTTTGCTGCTGGACTGATGTGGTTAATCTATACCTCGTCTAGATTGCTGCTCTCTGCGTGTTCTCCGCATGCCAGCATAGAACACCACAAACACGTTCTCAGGGGAAAGTAACAGCAGGACAGCAACTTTGGCCATTCGTTTGTTTTTTGTTTTTTTTTGTCTTTATAGCCAGAAGTATGCAAATAAATGTGGGTTTGAAACATTGCATACATAGATAACAATTAGGCTAGTCAGTTAATGCATACTTTGCGCGCTTTGATTCGGGTGACTAGGGTGTGCCCTAACCCAGGTAATAAAAGATGTTATTTGGACATTAAAATATTTGATTGTTAGTTATTGACATTATTTTAAAATGTAATTAATTAGCATTTTGCTATCTGGGAGGGTCCCCTGACATGCTAAGGTGAAGCAGGATGTAGCCTAAATGTGCCCTTCCAAGGAAGTTAAAATGTGTAGGAAGGTAGGATGGTAGGAAGTCGTTCTCATATAATGCTGCTCACACACCATGTTTCGCAAGCTCTTTAACTCTCTCCTCTTACATTCACACTCTACCACAGCACAGGCCTCCAGAGCTGTGTGTCCACCCCCAGGGGTCAGTGCTGTGGTCACTGTGATGATGGAGTGTGATGGGGGGTGGGGGTGGTGGTGGGGGGCCCACTCATCTTGTGACTTGTCTAGAAATAGCTCCCGAGTGAAAGGGGACCTCCGGCATGCTTCTTTTGCTCACAGCCTCCGCATTTCTATTGTTTGCACGCACACACGTGCACTGGTGGACACGCGTGCGCACACACACACACACACATACTGTACTCACACACACCGCACCCATACACATGCGCACACACAAACACACACACACACACATATATGCTGTCAGGCAGAAAGGGTGATGGTGCTGACGGGCTTAAAATACACTTCTATTAGCTGCCAGGGTGACCCTGCATTCACATCATTTTGTGACCTGTTTGTTTCTACATGTGATGTTGGTCTACTTGCAGATGGGCTGAGATCCGTCAAAGATTACACATGCCCTTGCTTAAGGTGCCAGCAGTTTCAGCTCTTGTGTTCGCATGTAGTTGCATGCAAGCAGTTTGAGCACAGAAGTAAAGGCTCATCTCATAAAGACACCTCTGACCTGTTACTAGTGCACCGTTACACTGAAGGTTACTAGCATGACAGCGGATAAGCCAGAGGACTCTCACACACGACTGCTGTCAGTGATAAGTGTGTCGGAGTCGGTCTAATTTCAGCATGACGTGTGTATATATGTAGGCTTACAGCCGTTAGCTAATATATACACACCAACTGTTTATTTCAATATCAATAGTTTTAGCAACTCAAATCTGTTACCTACAGATGTATTATGTACACTGTATGCAGTTCTGTTCTCATAAAATAAGAGCATGACTTACTGAATGAAAATGTTAACACCTTGTCAGTTTGTCAGTAGCTGTTTGGGATCACAGCTGCTTGTGTTAGACAGTTCAAATCACTTCGTCTGTCATTTTCCATTTCTACTTGCTGCTGACCCGAGGTCAGAGTTCGTACATTTGTGTGTGCCCACAGCCCTGGTGGACCTGTGAGTCAGATTAACTTTCACGTAGTCTCATAGAAGCTGTTGCACTTTATTTTACATTATTACATCACGTACTTGCTCTTTAAAAATGAAGAGAGAAGTTGTAGGCCTATGTAATAAATGGTTGTATGACCAAGTTTAAAATGTGTTTTCTAAGTGCATTAGTATCCTTCTAGGATTTACAGGAATTTCTATTCATTTTTTTAATTGGAAAAAAGAAGCTGCTGCAATTAGAGAACAAACTAGAAATGTATGCATGTTCATAAATATTCTATCTATCTATCTATCTATCTATCTATCTATCTATCTATCTATCTATCTATCTGTCTATCTGTCTGTCTATCTGTCTGTCTGTCTGTCTGTCTGTCTGTCTGTCTATCTATCTGTTTGTCTCAGTGTTTTGCAGAAGCCCTCCCCCTCCCATCTGAAGATTTTTCTTAAAGAATTGTCTAGGTGGGCAGAGCCTTTCTGAAACCCTCCATTTTTAAGCGCCTCACCATTGGCTAACGTCAAGTTTAAATCTCCTATGGTCAAGGTTACACACGGGCGGGCTCGTTTCAAAATCCAATGAGATTGAGTATGTGCACTTTGTGGGAGGGATCATTAGACAACTCTTTATGCCATGTGTAAGAAGCCGGTATTTCAGACTGTCTCGACCGCAACTGGGAATGGGATGTTTTTCTACGTATTTATTTTATTTATTACAGTGTTATAAATATCGGTGTTATAATGCTGTGCTTGTGCCTTTACGTGCCCGTTCCAAGCCAACATCAAACCGCGTTTGAATATTTTGAATCAAATGGACTACCCTCAGAATTGAAGTCCCTGTTCAAACTGAGTTTATTTCTTCCATCGGAGGAATTTTCTACGTATCGGAAGTGGCGAAAGGTATGCTGCTATGCTTAATATATATAACGGTCAATTCATTTACGCGGGTGATTAGCTAAAGTGAAACACTGAGTTAATTATTTGCAAGTCCTTACATTAAAACATAATGTTTTGTAGATAACCATTATTTTGTTTTTGGCGGGCGAGCATCGCAGGTCA
This sequence comes from Setipinna tenuifilis, assembly GCA_030347295.1. Taxonomy (NCBI): domain Eukaryota; kingdom Metazoa; phylum Chordata; class Actinopteri; order Clupeiformes; family Engraulidae; genus Setipinna; species Setipinna tenuifilis. The sequence continues at coordinate 18,825,961 of CM059273.1, forward strand.
TAGTCTCGCTCAGGTTCAGCACAACTTCAGCAGTCTGGCTGGAGAACCCCATCTAATCAAGAGCGCTGTTTTTTTTGTTTTTTTTTGCTTTTTAAAATCTATTCCACATATGCTAATCGTTATTTTGTACCTCTCTAGAAAAATTTAGGTACATGTATGACGTCAGGTGTCCATTCATGTTGTTTTCTTCTATTATTAGTGTTAATTTAATCCAGATTAAGTAACGTGTTCAGAAGGTCTTAAACAGACTCAATCCCTTCCTGTGTGTACCACACGCATGGTCTTTAGCAGTTCCTCATTCAAGAAGCAGATCTTTTGGTTTACGTCAGATGTAGGACTGCACTAAGTCAATAAGAAACACACTCACACAGACACATAATGTGTCTTTCTTTCTTTTCTTTTTTTAGCAGATACAAATGTTACATTCTTACTTTCATTAAATGCATATTATCAGGTTAGTTTGATATGGCAGAGTCCACACAAATATCTGTTGATCTATGATAACTGATTATGCTGTCATTAATATATGCAGAGGTGGAGTTAATGAGTAATGTTATAAAATGTAAAGACACTTGGGCTTCACTCATTTGGCCAGACAGAACTCTGTGGCTTAAGTGTGGCCCAATGTGTCCTTGTATAGTTTGGATGTGGTATTAAAACAATTACCTTCAACTGTTGGCAGCCTCTGTTGGGCAGACACTGGTGATCTCCGGTTTGGCAGCTTCTGTTGAGTGGGCATTGGTGACCTGTGTTGTGGCAGCCAAGATGCCCAAAGGTCACAATGACACATTGCCACACCTGTGATTAACCCAGAGGGATAGTTGCCAATATAGTTGATAGGAGTGGTAGAGAAGTTGCTGGAATAACTGTGTGGTATCACTTCCACAGAAAAGGATTGGTCTGTTATCAGTCCGGGTAAATTCAAGTGAAGGAAATGAAATTGAGTGAAGTGTATTAATAGAGAGCACATATTAAAACCAAAGGAACTGATTCAAAGGAGCACTACAGTCCATAAACTGCATTAACATGGCATAGTTTAAGGAAACTATAGAAGTAATATATCACATATTTTGGTATGGTTTGAAAATGGCAGCTATGCCAGCTAGTGTGAGTTTGGCTTGTTTATTTTAAGTAATGTAATTAACTTAGATAAACTTAAATTACTTAAATTACATTAAGTCATTTGTTGTCCCTCATCAAAAGCTGAGTTCTGAATTCAACATATGATTCCATGCTGACATGATTGATGCACTAGAGTAGCCTACATACCTCATAATACTCTACAGTGCTTAGTTGGTCATGGTTGCAGGTGGTCGCTTTACAACCAGATGTATGTAACAGCAGAGTTTCACCAATGAAGGATGCGGGGCCGCACAGAACTTTCTCTGTCATCTGTATCTGTCACTGCCAGGATCAGGTGAACGAGCCAGTGACGCACCACAGAAAACTAACCCTCCGGAGCGATGCAGCTCTGGGTCTTACCCTCTGACCCCCCCAGCAGCAGTCATCAGCTCTGGGGGTCGCAACAGCAGATCTGTCTTCCACAGAAATGTTGCCCACTTGAAAGCACCCGCATGCTTGTCTGTGGTGGTTTTTCTCAAGTTTGACACATTTGGCACTGTTCGTTTGTGTGTGTGTGGTGGGGGGAGGGGGGAGTATTATTAGAGATATTATCAGAATATTTCCGAATATTATCAGAGATTATTATTAGCAGAGATAGGACTCTTATCTGTACAGTATATGTAACACTTGGGCAGAACAAATACATACACCTGTTCTCCTCCCCGAAGTAGGTGAAGGGTTGAGGAAACAAGGAGTTAATGATTTATTGGTGGGTCGGTTGCGGGGGGTTGGGGTTAGAGAGCACTCAGAAGATTTGGTCCCTTTCTGCTCAATGGCTCGTACAGGCTGTGCTCTTTACCTGGCCCGAACGTGACCAAGATGGTCTAAACACTGATAATGGAGTCAGCTGGCTGCCCAGACCGCTTAAAGGGCCCCCCTGGCAACAGCTCACATATGCTGGCTGGCTGGCCTGTGTCAATAGTCCACTGTTAGTCCATCACATCTGTCTATTATTTATTTATTTATTTTTAAAAGTATCTTTTTTGGGCTTTTTTGCCTTTATTGCGATAGGACAGTAAAGACAGGACAGGAAATGAGTGGGAGAGAGAGATGGGACAGGGTTGGGAAATGACCCAGGCCGGATTCGAACCTGGGTCCCCATGGGCACTTGCCCGTTCATGGTATGGGTGTTCTACGCACTGTCATTGCACCCCCACATCTGTCCATTGTTTAGCCCAAGATGATTCTCTCTAAGTGGGTGTTTGGTGGGGAGATGAGCTGGTATTACTGTTAGTCTTGAGAATGTGAGTCATTCACCAATGGTTCCTCTGTGATTTCATCATCTTGTTTTCTCATTCCTCTTTAGAAAATCGTCAAGGCCGGGGACAAAGACCTGGATGGCCAGCTGGACTTTGAGGAGTTTGTCCACTACCTGCGGGACCATGAGAAGAAGCTGAGGCTCGTCTTCAAGAGCCTGGACAAGAAGAACGATGGTAGGTGACCACTGCTGTTGCCCACGGACGTCACTGATCCCGCTCCTCCAGCCATGGCCGTCATTGAGTGTTTTTTACATTACATTAAGCAGACGCTTTTACCCAAAGTGACTTAAAAAAAGGAACCTTGTTTTCTTTCACTCTCTGCTGCAGGTCGCATCGACTCTCAGGAGATCATGCAGTCTCTGCGTGACCTAGGGGTGCACATCTCTGAGCAGCAGGCGGAGAAGATCCTCAAAAGGTGAGGAACAAATCTGCCCACACCCTCCCCAGCTTCTGTTGATGGTTGATACAGTATGCAGACACCACACGCACACACCCTTAACTCCCACTCCACTCTACTCCTCCACTCGCTCTGTCTCTTTTCTGCTTTCTCACACACACTGTATCCCTCCTCCATTCACCCTCTCTCCTTCTTTTTTTCTCTCTCTCTCTCTCTCTCTCTCTCTCTATCACTCCTTGTCTTTCATCCCTGTGTCCTGTCAGATGACTCAGGGTTGACCAGTTGGTTTGGTGTTGTGTTCACTGGAGGTGGGCGGTCAGATTCCAGGGTTGACTCAGTAACCTGACTCCTCTTGAGTCCCTTAGAGTAGGCTGCTCCCACAGTGCTGGGGAAGGGCTCTGGCCTCTAAGCATGTGAGCTACCGGGCCAGAGCCAGGAGCACAAGTGCCCTGCTGGCTCAGAGCAATCCTGTCGTCGAGTGCCCCCCCCATAGGGCCTAGATTCCTTGTGTACTGCAGTGGACTTATTAACCTAGTATTTGCTCTCATCTGAAAATGGTTACTGCAACGCTGTCTGCCAGTAATAGATAGACCACAGCTCATAAAGACTAAATTCCTGCCCAAACTAACACATTTTAATTGCAGACATTTTCATATCTTAGAGGCACTTAATGACCCACTTTAAATGTAGGATTGCACAAATGATGGAAAGAATTTCTTCAGCTAGTTGTGCTTGTCTGTCCTGTGTTTTAATTGTCTGTCTGTCTGTGTGTGTGAACACTTCCTCTGCCCCTTCCCCTTGTCTGCCTCTCCATCTTTTTTCTCCATCTTTCTCTCTCTCCCTCTCTCCTTCTCTCTCACTGCCTTGCTCTCTCGGTCAACCCAGAATAAGGAGGGGTTATATGGGGGCCCCTATTATGTAGTAAGTAGTGGTCTCCTGTCTATCTGCCTGGCTTTGCCTGTTTGCGTATATATGCTTACCTTGATTGCATTCTCCTGCTGATGACTACACCTTGGTTCCATTTGATTTGGTTTGGTTTTTTAGTGATTTGCAACAACATTTAGATTGGGTTTTCAGGGACAAAAAAAGAAAGCAACACACCATATTTGCACGCTATGTTCTTGTACTGTGACATTTGACTACGTCATAGGGCAAGAAAAAAAATCCAGGATAGTCTCCGTGATTGGTTCTTGCGTCTTAGAGTTTTTTTAATGTGTCAACACTGAAGACCTAAGCTTCCCATTAGAAGTGCATGCAGCAGGAAGCAGTGTAAATAAGGTTCCTCTGTCCCTCCTCAGCATGGACAAGAACGGGACGATGACCATCGACTGGAACGAGTGGAGGGACTACCACCTGCTCCATCCTGCAGACAACATCCCTGAAATCATCCTCTACTGGAAACACTCCACGGTACAGTGTGTGTGTGTGTATGTGTGAGAGATTGTGTAATTATGTGTTTGTGTGTGTGTGTGTGTGTGTGTGTGTGTGTGTGGTGTGTGTGTGTGTGTGTGTGTGTGTGTGTGTGTGTGTATTTTCTGAGTGGAGGAGTACAGTCCTAACAAATGGCTTCAAATATCTTTTTGTTTGGATACACATGATTGGATAGGCAACATCATGGACAGTAAAGCACAAAACACCTATGAGCAAAGGCCGTGTAAACAGGCCTGTAAACACACACTTACACACACAACACCCCCCCCCCCCCCTCCCTCGCAGTCTTCCTTACTAAGTTGTTGATTCTTAGTTTACACCGTTCCTGTGACTAAAATACTCCCAGCCCGACAGCGAATAAGGTCACTGTGATCCACTTAAACCTCGTGGGACAGATCACCGGAACCGCTGACGTCAGGCCCTTGGCGGAGACGGAGGGATGGGAGAGTGTCCTGGTTCCCATTAGTCCTTAATTTGGTGCTGATCTGTGTTGTCTCAATTGCGTGTAGGTTAATCCATTAAGACACACACGCATCATCTTTTGAGGGCAAAATGACCTAGGTGTCTTGTTGATCTTTCGTGTTGAAACACATTGTGCATTTAGATTGTGGAGTAGAGGAGATGGATGACAAAAATGAAGGCTAGGTATAGACTAACTTAGAGGCACAGCAATAACTACTACCTGCCAACAGTTTCCACTAAAACCTCTAACTTTGTGTTTGAAACAGACAGCAGATCAGCAAACCCTGGATTTTTTTTTGTTTGTGGGAACGCTTGCATAATCCCACCTGTCTGTGTTTCCATTTTTGAAAAGCGTGTCTTTCAGTCATCTCTATAAATGACCCCAATCTCCTCTTTACCTTATCTGCAGTTCAAGCTGACAAAAATTTCCCTGTTGCGTTTAAACCATGTACACTAAGTCCTACTCCGTCCAAAGCTTGTGAGAGAATGTGCTTATTGCTTGGCGACAGTAAGTCCACCTGGTGAACTTCACACCTGGTTTATTGCCCTAGTCACACACACCCACACACACGCGGCCGCTTGCTTGGCCACACACTCTCGTGGGAGCCCCATGGTGGACATTGTCCTTCGCCTGCCCGCACACCACACACAACACATACCACATACCACGCCTTATTAGTCAGACATGCTAGGAGTCCGTTATTACTGCACTTTGCTCCGTGACAATGATTCTCAGATGATTCATAACAGACATTTTTGTGTGTTTGGCTTTAAAATGAACAAGTCAGGAAAAATGCTTCAAGGTTATTTATAAGGTCAGGCTCTTACTAAAGCAGTAGGCACAAGGACCATGTGTGAATCATCAACATTTGTATGTTTACATTTGAAACTACTATTTTTGGATTATAGTTAGAAATAGAATAGTGAGTAATGAATGTAGCCTAAATAAAGACTGATTGTGAATACACATTGTAACACACACCTTCTCAACCATGTACTCTTCTTCTCTGTGTCCTTGTAGATCTTTGATGTTGGTGAGAGTTTGATGGTACCCGATGAGTTTACGGCTGAGGAGAAGACGACTGGCATGTGGTGGCGCCACCTGGTGGCTGGGGGTGGTGCAGGCGCTGTGTCCCGTACCTGTACAGCTCCCCTGGACAGACTCAAAGTGCTCATGCAGGTAACAGCAGCCCAATGATGATGGAAAGATGCACTTGTTGTATCAAGCTACAAGGGTGAATTTGAAATACCACCAGCTTAGGTTGCATATGCAAGTGAAACCCAGTGCTGTAATTCTGAAGTTGGTACACTTTTAACAAAGATAATACAGAAATATTACATATAAAGTTTACTTTTGGATACGATGAAACTAGTATGAAAGCACACAAAACGATAGCCTAAATGAAGACTTTTTCAGTTTCAAAGCCCCAAATGATAATTAACTCATTGACTGCCAGCCATTTTCAAAATTGTTCCACCCGTGGTGCCAGCCATTTTTCACCATTTTGGGTGTTTTTTGAAGCCCAACAGAAAATTGAGTTATTTGTCTATGTCAACACCAAAGACATCAAAATAAAGCTTAAAGTCTCATCTTTCATCTAAAAAAAACGGTGTGTTGATAGCTCTTTCCATTCCTTTGCAATCATGCATAGAACAGAGGTGGGTTTCCCCAAAATGCTGCTTTCAGACCAAAAAACTGAGAAAAATGGCTTTTTGTGAAAACCAACATTTTAAGCAGAAAATGTTTTTTGATGGCCATATTTTTGCATTACTGGCATCTAAAACATTTCATCCAAATGTAATACAACATAAATACGAATAAAAACACTGAAAATGGTTTTAGACAGTAAAAATAATAATTTGAATTGTACATGATGAATACATTTCTTCGACATTTTACTTGGCAAAATAAAAAGTTTATTTGCCTATATACATAAATCCTGTCACAAAAATATGATTCATGTCTGTCATAACTGTCCACCTATACAAACAATACTGTACTGTAACCATGTAAATATAACATGACAAAATTCAGCCACCAGGGGGCTATATTTCATAGTCAAAAACAGTAGTAGCTAGTAAAAGCAAAATGCAAAAAAACCTAGCATTCATTCAAGTGTTTCTTTGTGTGTGTGTGTGTGTGTGTGTCTCCATTCCTACAGCAAGTAGCGGTAATAACTATGTAAATACTACATACACAGGCAAAATAAGTAAAACACAAACATATGCAAGAGTATGTTCTCCCGTCCACCACGAGTGCGCTTCACCATTGTCGTATGCTAGCTACATCTGATTGTCTTGGGTTTATATACACAAGCATCTTCCTCGACGTGAAAAAACATCAAAATACAGACAAACGCAGTGCTGCCATCTATGATCGGATCCCTTTCCGCAATGTGAGCATGAGGTGTCAGAGCTCTCCAGACCAGACTAATCTGAAGACTGTTTTTATTTCATCTATATTTTATTCCTTTATCTTTTGTTTATTTGTTTAGCACGGTTGCAAATGAAGTGTAGGCTATAGCCAGTGCATCTTTGATCTTACTCATACAGTGTTTCATCACAGTGATCGGATTCGGTAGCGTGCATATTACAAAATATCGTAACATTGATAGCAGTCCCAGAGGGTCAGCTCTACCATCTGGTGGCCACCAGAGAGTGACCACATGAGTGACCACATGAGACTTCTGACTCTTATAGGATCAGTTCCGAAAGCCGTAGAAGCCTGAAATTTCTACACAACATAGATGAGGTGCCCCACGATGCGTAACTGTAAAAAAACGTGTTTGACGTCGGAAGACGTCAATGGTAAGCGCCGTTACTTTTTGAAATGACGTCTGCAGACGTCAATGGTAATGAATGAGTTAAATGTGCCATTAGTAAGTGTGTCAGTCTTTAAGTGTTTTACTCTGCGGCTAATTGGATCAATGAAATCCTCACAGGTCTGCTGTGGTTGGTGTTCTGGTTTTATTGCGACGAGGAGGCAGTTACATAATATATTCCCCTCTGAGACTCGCTCCGTTTTATATTGCCCCCTAAATCAGTTTCACTCAGGGCAGCAAACATTGCCCAAGCGCTCTGAATGACTGACTGACTTAAGAGGATGACGTGGAGGTGTAAGGCAAGTCAGGCGACCTTTGACCCCTACACTGGCTGAGTGACCAATCGCAGTTGCTCTCTGCCGACACACCTCAAAGGCAGTGCTGTGTCATTCTTATTCTATCAATCAATCAATATCGATCCAGTCCGGTCAATTGTTGGTCATTACTCCAACTATGTAATAAACAAAAAAGGCCTCAAGGGTTCCCTCATCTCTTGTAGAGGTTGCAGGACGAGTTGAGTTGTTGAAACAGGACACCTGTCATTACATGACCTTGTGACCTGCCACGGACAGACTGTGCAGTGTCATCTTGTCTTCTCACAGTAGCCCCCTCTTTAAATAATGAAAAGCCTGATGCAGTGGTATGTTCCCTTCCCTGAGGGACTGTTTTTAAAGCAGCTTTGTGTGTGTGTGTGTGTGTGTGTGTGTGTGTGTGTGTGTGTGTCTGCTTTCTTTCTCGGTTGCTAGGTCCACGCCTCCCGTAGCAACAGTATCTGCATCGCCGGGGGCTTCACACATATGATCAAGGAGGGTGGGGCACGGTCGCTATGGCGAGGGAACGGCATCAACGTCCTGAAAATCGCTCCAGAATCTGCAATTAAGTTCATGGCCTACGAACAGGTATAACGCGATGCTCACAATAAATACTTTTTATTTTCCAAAATAAGCTGAATAAATATATTTGCATAATGTTTGTGCCTTCAGTGAGAATTTCAGCTTGCTGTAGATACTTCATATTATTCTAGGATAGTGGTTGTCAAACTGAGGTAGAGGCACCCCTGATGGTGGGGGGGGGGGGGCTGCAGTTGAACAGCAGTTGAAAGTTTGAGAAGCACTGTTCTAGGATCAGCCTCTAGCCTATTTTTTAACTGACCTTTGGCAATGCTCTCCCCTTGGCAGATCAAGCGGTTGATTGGCAGTAACCAGGAGACGCTGGGCATCCTGGAGAGGCTGGTGGCTGGGTCCTTAGCCGGGGCCATCGCACAGAGCAGCATCTACCCCATGGAGGTAAGGAGGAGCTGGCCAGAGACTTACAGGAAGAAGTTATAGGAATGGTTTAGTTCATAAAAAGATCATTCAGGGTTCCCACGGTCATGGAAATCCTGGAAAAATCATGGAAATCAAAAAAGTCATTTTCCAGGCCTGGAAAAGTCATGGAATTCTGTAAATTCAATTAAAGTTTTGGAAAAGTCATGGAATTTTAATAGGTCGTTCACGCAATGACATTGTTCTGTCAAGATATAATTTATTATTTCACGAAATATGTGCTAGCCAACCGCAATTTGATGGGATCCGAAAGTATTGCGCTGTCTGTCTTTGGTCGCTGAGAGTGAGGGAAGAGGGGAGGGAAGGGTTGCAACAAAACGAAGGCTTAACCTTTCATCTTTAGCCGTAAAAGCATGCAAAAATTTTACATACATACGGTGTCGTGAGGGCGTGGGAAAACACTTCAGGTCAAAAAAAAAGTCATGGAAAAGTTTTGAAATTTTGTCAGTGAAAAAGAGTGGGAACCCTGATCATTCCTGCCTCACAAGCATGGCACTGTGAAAACAATGGCAGTGGCAAAACAAGACATTATTGCCAAAGCACTTGACATATATAAAAAAAGGCGAAAAAAACACACCCTTTCTATCTCTTTGTCGCTCTCTCTTTCTTTCTCTCTCTCTCTCTCTCTCTCTCCCTCTCTCTCTGTGTTTTAGGTACTGAAGACCCGGTTGGCATTGCGTCGGACGGGCCAGTACTCGGGCATCAGTGACTGTGCCAGGCACATCTTCCAGAAGGAGGGCATGGCGGCCTTCTACAGGGGCTACATCCCCAACATGCTGGGCATCATCCCCTACGCCGGCATCGACCTGGCCGTCTACGAGGTGAGGGGGGGGTCCACTCTTCCCACTTTTCATTTTGTTCTTACCAGAGTAAAATACTGCTTCTTTGAATAGACTTTGTTTTTGAGAAGCATACAGAATCGTCTGTTAAGCTGATTTGTATCTTTTTTTCTGACAGAGGGAAGATGGGGTTTTTGTGTCATATGTCTTAAATAAAATTCATAAGGAGTGTCCATTATAGCTCGACAGAAGTGCAAATTATGTTCAACTGAAGATCTTAAAATAGTTTTTTTTACTGCTCTTTAAGTGGGTTTTAGGAAAAAAAGATCAGAAGTCAGTAAGATTTTTTTTTGGGAGACAAAGAGTAGACTTGTAAGAAGTAATATATTTTCTCTGAGTCTTTATCCTGCACCACCATTGTTATCATCACTATTCACCCCTCAGTCACCTTAACTTCCCCGATAAACGATTGTGTAAAACGGTCAGTGTGTTATTGTACATTGTGCATTCACCAGCTGTTACCTTATGCAACAGACAGTGATGTAATTATGAAGCACTTGCTCTTTGTACAGTCACTCTTCAGTATCCACGTTGGTCTACACCCCCACCACCTCCCCCCACCCCCCCTTTCCTATTGTATACCTACTTCATAGGACATGAGTCATGGGTTTTTCCATTTATCATAAGATATTTTTTTTTGGGTGTATGTGTGTGTGTGCTCATATTGTTGTCAGTGCTTCTATTGTTCCCCTCGGCCCTCGAGTACTTCTCCAAGACACCAAGGGGTGTTTGGGGTAATATGTCTGGACTTATGTTTGTTGGGGCTTATGATAGCAAGGTGTACACAACTGCATGTCTGTGATTAACATGAGACACTTACCCCCGCCCCCCGTTCTTCCCGTACTTTTCGTACTTCTCCAAGACACTGTGGGGGGATATGTCTGGACTTATGTTTGGTGGGGCTTATGTTAGCAAGGTGTACACGACTGCATGTCTGTGATTAACATCAGGCACTTATCTCTCCCCCCCCTTCCTGTCTGTGTACAGACCCTGAAGAACTCGTGGCTGCAGCGGTACGCCACAGACAGTGCTGACCCCGGAGTCTTCGTGCTGCTGGCATGCGGAACCATGTCCAGCACCTGTGGCCAGTTGGCCAGCTACCCACTCGCTCTAGTGCGCACACGCATGCAGGCTCAGGGTAAGCCACATGGGTCTGTTTAGTTCTGCTGACTGACACTAGGGCAGTAGTACATGTGTCTCAGTGGCCATTTTAGACCACATGTTAGAGGATTCGTGTGGATTTCAAGTGTTATTATTCATATAGCTAAAATGTCTAGTGACCAGTAGGATGGAAAGCTGGTTACTGTCCCCAGATATTCTACTACCTGTTAGATAGACACCTTTGAAGTCTTTTACGATAAGTTAATGTTTGGCACAGATAAACCATAGCCACACACAACACTAGCCAGTGGGCACCACCATTGAACAATAACATAAAAATATGGTCTGCTCATTTCAGAGAGTAAAATGCCATAGCACATATTTTATATTTTTATTTTATTTGTCTCAATCATTTACAAAACCCACTGATTCTAATTACCACAACTCTTTAACAAAAAGCTATTTAGTGAAATCACACGTGTTACAGGTACACACAGCTACAGCTAGAACCAAAACAAGGCAGGATACCAGGTTAACTCTCTTAGTCTGGGGTTACTGACCTCTGCATGTTTGCAAATAAGCCAGAAGTGTGATGTCGGTGGATCTCTAACCCCCCCTCCCTCTCCTGTCCCACCCCCCACCCCCCCCTCCACTACAGCCACTCAGGAAGGGAGCCTCCAGATGAGCATGTCGGGGCTCTTCCGCCACATCGTGCAGACGGAGGGCCCCATCGGCCTCTACCGCGGCCTGGCCCCCAACTTCATGAAGGTCATCCCCGCGGTCAGCATCAGCTATGTGGTGTACGAGAACCTCAAGGTCACGCTCGGTGTCCAGTCACGGTGAGCGGCACCAGGCAGAGGGACCGAAAAAAGGGGAAACACGCACATCCATAAAGGCTTATTTTTTTGTTTGTTAAAAAAATAGCTTTTTTTTTTTGTTTTTGGTTGCTTTGGTTGTGACAACGACAAAGCGTAGAAGACAGACAGCTTTGTGAGCAGTGCTGTCCAGGAGCTGGCCGTGGTGGGGGTGCGGTGGGGTAATGGGGGTCACTGGTCTCACCCTCTGGAGTCTCTCTCCAACCTCGACTAGGGGGTAGAGGGGTGTGAGAGGGCCAGCTCCTTGCCCCTGGAACCTCTGGAACCTCCGGGGCCCAGCCTGTAATCTCATTCGGCGAGCGATTCTCAGCGAAGGAGGAGTGACGTCTTGACACGACCCAAACCAAGTTAGAGGAGGAGGAGGGAGGAGAAATGGGACTTGAGGGGGGGGCGGCTGCTGTGTGGAGACACTGTGAGCTGGAGAAAGGTGACTGTCCTGCACTGGCCATCCACACAGTCATCATTACTGTACCATGATCAGTAGTTATAGACTGAAGTTTTTTTTTTTTTTTTTTTTTATCAGTAGTAGCACTAGTACTAACTGTTATCATTGACACATCCATGTCAGATATTTGTTTTGTTAATCACTGCCCCTCTTCAGCCCCTCCCAATCTCTCCTTGCCCATAAAACCATCTTTAGGACACGAAGAGGCACCTGAAGCTTTACAAGTTGACTTTTGGTTAATCATAGCGAATCCAGCCTTAGTCTTGTTTTCTGAGGGACCAGGGTTTATAGATAGGCAGTCTGGTAGTTCACTTTGCCACCCTTGCACTCACTGTAGTGGCCTGCTGGAGTACTGCTGCACTTGTGAGGGAGGAAGTGGAACTTCTGTGTCTGACAAAGGCACCGTGAAGGGTTCAGTCTCTCACACTCTGCAGTACCCACTCTCTCCTATAGGGGGCAGTGTCTGACCACCTGTGTGGAGAGAGTTTTGTAAGAATCTCCATGCTCCATAGGCACGACTAACGAAGGGCTTTTTTCATGTTTTTTTTTCATGTTTTTAAATCAACATCTTTTTTTTTTTTGTATTCCTTTTATTTTTGCCCATTTTTTTCAGTTGTTTTAATTTTAAGAATTCTAATAATAAGTTGTTTTTTTTATTTTTCTGTTTACATAATTTATTCAAAATAATTCCTTTTCTTTTACTCTCATTTGTATTTATGTTTTTTTTTAATGGAGATCATCTTTTCACCATAACCAAAACTGTCTGGAATTATTGTGTAGTGTGTATGGAAAAAGCAGTTGTGGTCCAGAGCCTATAGTGTCTTATGTCAAATTATCTTCTAAAATAATTGTATAAGGACTGTTTAAAAGTAAGTTTTAATTTATTTTTATATGTAGATATTTATTTAAATGCTGGCTGTAGCAACAGAAGAGAGTATTCTTGCAGATCACTTAATACTTAGGTGAGAAGCTTGTCACGCATTGTTGGTGACCCTTAATTAGTCTTAAACAAACCATATCAGAAACAAACCACTTTATCATAACCAGGAAATCACGCTGGCATTTATTGGCAAGGTCAGTCAGTCAGAGACAGGTTGTCAAGTTCAGGCACTGCTGGACGAGGGCTATAGAAAAAAAAAAAGAATAAAATTAATTTTTAAAAAGGCTGCTAGCACAAAGTGAGCTTTTGACACTGAAGGCTCTCTCTTTATATATTGATAAAGAGGGAATATCAAAAAACAGGACATACATACCCGACTACACGCCGAAGCTTTTCAAGATGCTGTACTCTATAGCACAAACCTAGTTCGGCAATATTATTTTTCCTTTTTTTAAACCATAGCCTAAGGTATAGATCCCCTTCTGTTGTCAACTCCACCCTTGCAGTTCTCACGCATTTGGATGCCGAGATAAGGGTTCACTTCTGCACTTTATTAAGAGGTAAAAATTTGCTCGGACTAGACTTGAATGTGTTTTTTTTTTTTTTCCTTTTTGTAAAAAAAAAAAAAAGTAGTTTCAATCCTGAATCCAAATGACGGAGAGTGGAGCCTTGTGACTGGATATGCATCCCCTTGTTCTGAATCATTGTTGTACATGTCTGTATGTGTGACGTCATGCATGCGAGAGCCGAATGCTGTCTAATGTGTTTAACAGTCAAGACTGAAAGGGAAAACTGGGAACACTCTGCTTTCAAACACACACTCAAACACACATTTCCATTCTGGGAAGACTTTTCACTTGCCCTTATCCCCCCTGTCTTAAAAAAAGAATACATTTAACGTTGGCCTTAAGGGAAAAAAAATAGTCTGGGCGATTCTCTCAATTTTAAATTTTGCGAGATGGCGTTGAAAAAGGATGATGGCAGTTTGCCTTACTGAGAGCTTGAAATTCAGAATAGAGATGGAAAATTTGGCCAGTGCTTCAAAAAAATAAAAAAATAAATCTCAGGGAAAATGACACATTTTTCTGACCTGCTTTTTGAACAGTTAAGAAAACCACACAATACCACCATTGTCTGTTTTGGTAATTTCTTAACCAGCTATTTCTTCCTCCACACTGCAAACCAAACCTTGTTCACCTAATTTTTGTGGTGTTCTTTTGCAGCTGTTCACAGTCCCTTTTGGTCTCAAGTGATGCATGATGGTCTGTTTGGAATAAATTATGTTTAAAAATAAACAGTGTTTTAAAGGGTGGAAGTTGTAAACATAGGAAGAGGAAAGATAATTCTGTGTGTTTATCTTGAAGCATCTGATTGGTTGCAGCCTTTTGCACATCTGCTTTGGGGAAACTCTCTGAAGCTGTCATTCTCTCTCTCTCTCTCTGTCTGGCTCCTCTGCCGTAGCTGTGTTAGTGTGTGATTGCGTTCAAGTGTATGTGTGTGTGCCAGTGTGTGTGTGTGTGTGTGTGTGTTTGTAGACCATTTCTGAGACTGTTAAAAAAGCTGTCCCTGCTGTCACACCCAGTCCAGATCATGCCTGGGAATCTAGAGCCTTACTGTTCATAGAAGCTTTTGGCAGTCAAAAAACGTGCTTGTGCAAACTTGAAATGCATAACTGCCCACCATGTAGTTTATACACAAGTGCTTCAGAACTGGTTGTGCTTTGAATCCAAATATTTTTTCAAGACATGACTGGATTGTGGAGAAAAAAAAAAGAAACTGCATCTATTTTGACAGAATATATTGAAACGTTATGCAAAAAAACAACGCTAAACAGTTATTTTTTGGCATTGTCCTCTGTATAATTCATATCTTGAATGAATGCTGAGAAAATGTATTTATGTTATGGGAACAGGTCCTAAATAAAGTTATTATTGGTTCAACTTGTGCCTCTGTTTATTGAAAAAAAAACTTCCTGATGTTGTAAGTAAACTACTACCTACTGAACCAGGCCAATATAAAATGTACCTACTGTTCATTTCAGGCACTGACTCCTTAGTAAGTAAAGATCAGATAATGACTGTAATTGGTCTGTAATTTCATATCAATTGGTTTACAGACAAACCTGTAACTTTTCTCTTAATCTAAAAAGACCTTTAAAAGTTTAAAAGACCATCATGGCCTGCAGAGCGTGACCGTAAATGCAGGAGGAGGGAATCCTCGCAAGGACCTAACAGGATGGAAACGATCACATGATCTCGTAGGAGGAAGTTCGCTTCTCTAATGTTTTTTTCCTGTCTGCACTAAGTGTGCATTTTATAGATTTTTTGAAAGAAGTGAGTTCACAAATGCGACCGAGTCAGCTTGTTTTCTTCAGCTGAACCTGTGCATATTTTGAGAGTTTGGTTTGTGGTGTTGGGCGCGTTATGTTTGCACAGGCAGTTATAGCACATCACAAGACACACAGTTACTTTGGTTATGTCTACGAAACGGTCACGAGTTGCATTCAGGGGGAAATGTAACAAAGTGTCACGTCAGGTGAGATACTGATGATCGAAAATCAGACGGTTGGCGGTTTATATTGTCTGTCTACACTCTGACCAGTTTGTTTTGAAAAGCTGTGAAAATATGTCATTTGAGGAGACAAAGTCACGATTGGAGTCTGCAGGCCAGGCTCATATTTTGCAATACTGGTCGGAGCTGTCTTCAGACGAGAGGGAGACCTTTCTGACCGAACTGTCCCAGCTGGAACCTGGGGAGTTGAAGGAGCACTGTCGCTATGCAGCCGAGGCAGCCAAGAGCCAATCGACCTCTGAGGATTTGCTTGACCATCGAATGGAGCCGGTGCCCCCTGAATTTATCGGCAGTGTTCGGAAAACTGATCCAAAAACATTGGCAGTTTGGGAGAATGAAGGTATGGGTATTTACCTTTTTTGTTTTGGTTCATTTCATTAGTAGGGCATAGAATTACTTTGCCAAACCGCTAATTCATGGATGAGTGGAAAAATATTTACCACAAGAGGACACTGTTGAGATATGAATTGGCCAAGTGGTTCAACTGAATAGTACTGAACAGCCTGCTAGTATTTATCAATTTGTAAAATATTTCATTTGAGTATTGTTCTCCTCAGCATCACATTATGTATGTTTTAGGGTTTTTGCAGATTTCCAAGAACAAAGTGGCAGTTTTACTGTTGGCTGGAGGTCAAGGGACAAGGCTAGGTGTGCCTTATCCAAAGGGAATGTACAGTGTTGGGCTGCCCAGCGGGAAAACCTTGTACCAAATCCAGGCAGAAAGAATCCAAAAAGTTCAACAGCTGGCTAATCAAAAGCACAACTCGAAGTGCACCGTACCATGGTGATGTATCCCATAATATGCTTGACCTGAATTGTCCTTGTTTTACCTACTTATTTAGACTTTGTGAACTGCTCAATCAAGTTCATGTCGTGCAGAATCAGTGCAGTCATTCTGAACCTTTTTTTGTTTCTCAGGTACATCATGACAAGTGAATTTACTCTGGAACCAACAGAGAAGTTCTTCAAAAAGAACAACTTCTTTGGACTTAACCCCTCTGATGTTATAATGTTTGAACAGAGGATGATTCCCGCTGTGAGTTTTGATGGGAAGGTCATCCTAGAAAAAAAGGGCAAGATTGCCATGGCCCCAGGTCCGTGAAAAGATGCTTGCAATTTTATATGTTTTGTGTAACAAAAATGCTTGTATTTGTCTAGATGACATGTTATATTTCACCTGGAGCCCAAAAATCAGCTATTTTTTGTATCATTTTTCATTGTCACTTATTTGACAGTTACAGCAACTAACTTAAACATTTGTCTAAAAACAATATTATTAATTTAAGTAAGAATGTATTTATTCTCTATCTGCATGTGTAGTTATTACCAACAATAATAAGTATCATGATTGTTTCCCATTTGTCAGATGGCAATGGAGGTCTTTATCAGGCTCTTGTGGACAACAAAGTCATAGAAGATATGGAGAAGAGAGGGGTGGAGTACCTTCATGTGTACTGTGTTGACAACATCCTTGTGAAAATGGCCGACCCTGCTTTCATTGGCTTCTGTGTGCAGAAGGGAGCAGAATGTGGTGCCAAGGTAGGGTGTCAAAAATAGCCACTCGTACACAGACAAACACACTGCAGTTGCCTATATCCGTCTTAGCAATATCAAGAACCATTGACCTGCTGGTAAAACAAGAAGAAATACTACTGCCCAACACTCCACTACATACTGTCTGACCAGTATATTGTATGTGTGCACTTATGTGCACATACAGGATGTGCACACAATCTGGTGTAAGAAAAAAAAAGAAAATAAATTGCCACACATACTCACACAAATACACTGCATTTGCCCATGTTCATGTTGGCAGTAGCCACTAAGGGGTACTAGGGATAGCATGCTAGGTCTTCATGTTGGTGTGATGATCGCTGCTAAGCCACTTGTTGCGTTTGTGAAGCCACACATAAATGTCCAGAGCAAGAAGCAAAAAAATACCTGTTAAGGTAGAGAGGGTAATACAGAAGCCTTTTTTAGGTTCACAGAAGAGTTATTCATTTCAATGCACAAATACCTTCCCCCACCACATTGCTGAGGTTTAAAGCAGACCTTCATAGTTGTTGGCGATGCTTGTGTTATCATCTCTGACACGACCTGTTATTTGTGTGATAGGTGGTGGAGAAAGCCTACCCAGCGGAGCCTGTGGGGGTGGTGTGCCGGGTGGATGGGGTGTACCAGGTGGTGGAGTACAGTGAGATCCAGCCTGAGACGGCAGAGCTGAGGGGACCTGGAGGGGAGCTGCTGTACAGTGCTGGAAATATCTGCAATCATTTCTTCACACGTGACTTCCTGAAGAATATAGCAGAGTGAGCGCACTTGAGATATATTCTCTCTTATATCCCCTTTTTTAGCATTTTATGGTTCACTGACCATGGTTTTAAATGGAACTGCAGCCAAGTACTTTCACTCTTTGAGAGGGACAACATAATGTCTGGATAATAAAAAAGACTTTTGCCTTTAATATTGAATGTTGAATATTACACAGAGAGGCAGGATTGATCTGATACAGTGCCAGTTATCCCTTTAGGAACTGTCGGGGAAAATTGAAGCAGCATGTAGCACTGAAGAAAGTTCCATTTGTTGATGAAGAGGGCAACCAAGTCAAACCAACCAAAGCCAACGGAATCAAAATGGAGAAGTTTGTCTTTGATGTCTTCCAGTTCTCACGGTGAGCATTCTGTATGCCAGCAGCAATTTTAAAAAAAAAGAAGCAAAATTTGACTACAGTAAAATGTGTCAATGGCACTGGGGTGAACTACAAGCACTGTGAATTGTTGGCAGGAAATTTGTGGCGTTCGAGGTGCTGAGGGAGGAGGAGTTCTCCCCCCTGAAGAATGCTGATGGGGTGCCCCTTGACACCCCGACCACAGCCAGACGCTCACTCCTGGCTCAGCACTATCGCTGGGCTCTGGCAGCTGGAGGCAGCTTCGTAAACAGCAGTGGAGAGCCCATTCCTCCAAAACACAGGTCAGGAGGGGCTTTGGGAAATGACTGTTGGCAAATCAAAGCACTGTAAAAAGAATTTACTACAGGTATTTATCTAAATCTTCTTCAGTGACCAGTGTGATAACCAAGCTTTGTATGATTAACAGGTGATAGTACATAGTAATAACCAGGGTTTGTATGATGATAATTTAACAGGTGATGGTACACAGTATGAGAATAAATGATTGTTATTCATTTAGTATTCATTAATTGTAATGTACTTTGAATTAAACTGTCTGGTAAATTACCAAAACCAATTTAATGGAGTTTTAGAAATTTGTAGAAGACTGTATAACTTTATATGACTTATTTGTTTTGGCAAGTTATGTCAGAACTATACCAGACAGATATAGAAATGAACAGTTAACAGTTTCCAACAGTTACTGGCACTTTATATAACAATCCCTGGCTCCCTTTATCACCACATGGAGCCCTTAGTTATTGACATTCTAGTCATAACATTTATAACTACACTTTTTAAATTGTTAAAGGATCATGATTAGTGTAAAATACACCACTGATTAGTGTAAAATACAGTGGCTGATATTGTCACATCAAATGTATTACCCGCAATTTGATATTTGCACTGGCTGTGAGTAGGCCTAACTACTTTCAGAGTGCAGCTCTACGGAGTTGGTATAGGGGGTTATAGAAAGCATGCAAAACCACTTGAAAATGAATTTGTTAGTTTGTAAAATGAACACAGTTTGGCAGCAAAGGTATTATTGACATTGAAAAATTAACGAACTACCATTTACAAAATGGTAAAGATAAAGGTTACTGTGCAGGAAGTGGTATGAACACGTCATTTTAATTTTCCCACTGTTTCTCAGAAGGCATGATGAAGAACATGAAACATTAATATGTCTGTTATGCTTACCTCAGCTTGGCACGTGATGAAGAGCCACCTGCAGTGTGCGAGATCTCACCGCTTGTCTCCTACTTTGGTGAGGTAAGATTATTAGCTATCGCTTGCACTGCATAGGGCTAGGGGTTGACCTCTAGAAGAAACGAGAGTCCCCAGATGCCATTTGAGCATCTGTTTCTCATAACGCACGAGGATTGTGTTCCCTCCGTACTCTGGTGCAGAGTGGGCCTGAGCCAACAGCACAGCAAAATCTTTTCCTGTCCCGAAAGGTTATAAGACTTACTGTTTACATTTTAGAATAAAATAAATGCTTTTCATAATTACACAGACTAAATGTGTTGCTTTTCATCCTTATGAAATCAGACTAAAGCTGTTACTGTGGAGCTGAATATTATCTGTACACTTTGACAAATATGTGTTTAGGCGTCATTACATTTAACAAGATGTCAACCCCAAGAAAACTGCAAATCATGTAAAAGCCATCCTCACCAAAGTGTAAGTGATGTTTGGCTGCAGTACAGAACTCATAAGAGTCATATGTTTATTACTGCTAATTACTAGCTAAATGCCAGAGATAGTTTCCATCATGGGTAACTGTAGGCCTGCATCATGTATAGTGTGTACAGTGCTCTGTCAGTGTTATGACATGCAGTCACGAGTAAAGTGCTCCATATGGTGTAGCTGCTGTAACAGTAACAGCTGTGCGTCTGTATGTCCTCACACAACCTCACCCACCCTCTTCTTTTTCTGATTTCAGGGTCTTGAGTCCATGCTGAAGGGAAAGGACCTAACGTCTCCTCTGGTTCTTGATGGGAACATGGTTTGAGGGATCTCTCACGCTCATCAATGAGTGGCACGATGAAAGACCAGATACACAGAAACTATAAGGGCAATACCTGAGGCATGCCTCATGAATAATTGGATAGCATAGATGGTGGTCTTATATGAAATGTGAACATAAGAGGTCGATGTAGTTTAGTATCATTTTAGACATTGCTACTCCATGTATTCATTTTTCCATATCTATTGTCTATTTTCAATCCAGCCAGTTTTATTAAATCAATTTTGTACTTAAAAAACAAAAGTGTACGTGAATAATACCACATTATAGTGGTGACATCTTGAAGCAGATCAAAATGCTGTAATGTCTCTGAAGTCATTAAAGCTGATCTTTTTGATTACACTTCATTGTCATGGTTGTGTTTTTTTTAGTAATTTAATTAAACGCCATTGAATTGAAATGCCATCAGTGCTTCAGTAGCCTACGCCTCTTGCCAAATGTGAAACGGAGCTACACCCGGAGAAAATTCGATGCGGTCATTTGAATGGTCTCATTTATTTATTTATTTCTGTATTATAAATAGCGTTTCCCTGCTAGGAATCCGTAGTTATTTCAGTCACGTGAACAGCTTTGTCCAATGGTACTACTTCATCCTACTGAGCGACAGCAGAGCTGGACAATAATATAAACAAGCTTATTAGAGCGAAAAAATGAAGTCTACTACAGCTGTGGCTCTGATGAAATTTCCATCTCCGCTATTTTGAGCATTCCGTTTAGCAACTAATCGAGCTGCGAGAATCAAATTGTATCAATTGGCCTGAGGAAATGGTTTACTTTTAGAAAACTCCTGGTAGCGTCAGAGCGTTAGCCTGCTTGCTAAACCGGGTTAAAAATGCTTTATATCATTTAACTTCACGTTAGCTAAAATGTTGTGGAAATTTTATTTTTAATTTTAACATCGCAGGTATGTTGCACGGTCCATTATGCAATCTGCGTCGATTATAAATGGTCAGATGTTACCTTGCTTGACAGCTCGTAAATGTAACCCAACCCGTAAATTGTTGGTTGCCAGTGGTTAATGGTCTAAGTATGCTAGGATGTTCAAAAATGTGTTCGGGTCAGGATTTCTTGTGAGGACTGCACACGTTATTCTGACATGGGTGATAACGTTAATTTTATTCCTGCACGACACAGGTAAGTAGATGGGTGCCCTGTTGGTTACATTTGATTTCATAAAGGTGTCAGTTAATCGAATGATCAGTGTTATTACTAAATACGACGTATGGGTAATAGACACAAGACACAGTGGGTCTGTTAATGCCTTTTACAAGATGGTGAGGGGTTTTGGTATGCCTAATGCCTACAGAACTCAGAAAGCAAGAGGAGACGGGGGAACTTCTGAAACCCGTGCTCTTCGTTTTGCTGGTTCTCGTGTCGGTTCTTCTGTATTTCGGGGTTTCGCTTATGGATCCAGGGTTTGTGCTCTCTGACAACCGAGACGTCCAGGTAGGCTATGCCACTTTGTATGCGTTAATTGTTATGTAGCCAATACAGTGTAAGGTTATTGAACTGTTAATTCGTCTTTTACCTGTACTTCAGTTTACCCTGGGCGTCACAGAAGAGCAACAGGGCATGATACCCCACACCCCAAAGTCCCTAAGGCTCCGTCGTTGTGGTCATTGCTTATTAGAGGTATTTTCGTTTTGCATTGTATCACTCCCTTTCTTGTGAAGCTCTGTTGGTCCATTTACTTTAATTGCTAATTAATTTTTAATTAGGAAACCGATCCTGTAAACAATACCTAATTGAATACAATATGAATAATATAAATGAATATTACATGCACCTGTATGGTTGAGATGGGCTTTCTACTTTCCCCTCCTGCCTCCTGGCAGCAACCAATGAGATCCAAGCACTGCCAGACATGCCAACACTGCGTGCGGCGCTATGATCACCACTGCCCTTGGATTGAGAACTGTGTGGGAGAAAGGAACCATCGCTGGTTTGTGCTCTACCTGGCTGTCCAGCTCGTCGTCCTGGTGTGGGGTTTTCATATGGCCTGGTATGTATGTCTCATGGAAGGTCTTCCTGCATCTACACCTAGTCCTAG
This sequence comes from Setipinna tenuifilis, assembly GCA_030347295.1. Classification (NCBI taxonomy): domain Eukaryota; kingdom Metazoa; phylum Chordata; class Actinopteri; order Clupeiformes; family Engraulidae; genus Setipinna; species Setipinna tenuifilis. The sequence goes on from CM059273.1 coordinate 18,848,237, forward strand.
TAGTGACCATATGCCAGGGGTTACAGGAATGATTCATTCAGGGACACCACTAGAAATTCTGGGCCCATTGAAGAATACAGTTTTAGGCCCCCCAATGATATTAAATGTCCTCAAAGCGCCACCGTCAATATTGGGCCCTTAGAATTGTACTAACCCCCCTCCCCTCCCCAACACCAACCTCCCAGCAGCACTTCTGGATTCATGCAGTGTATAACACTGTAGTAACAATACAGAATTTGAACTGTAGCCTACAAAGCTCATTAACCAACATTCAACATCTGTAAGTTGTAGGGTGGAACTAATGAAATATCTATACCTAAATAGCAGAGGTTTTCAAATGGTGGCTTGCTGCTGGTGGGGCCCTACTTGTAATCTACTGTTGAACCTCCATCACCTTGTGTTTTTAGTATTAGTACATGTTAATAAATTATATTGAACTTGTATGAGGTGTATAACAGCAAAAAATTGTTTGGAGCACAGATCTGTCCAAAGTGGCCCCACAGTGTTCCATCATCCTTTTGGTGTTAAAGTAGAGCCCTCAGGGAACAGCCCCCATTTTTAACTTTACAGCACTATTTTTGATTTACGCTTAGACCAATATAAATATTCTGCATAGAGCCCAATAAACAAGTGGCACTAAAGTAAGGAAGCACAAAGCCTCAAAGCTCATCTTCCCTGTGGTGCTTATGCTTTGCTGTGAAGTTTCCCCACAGCCTTTATCATTCTCTCCCAACTGATGCAGGTCTGGATTTACCCATGCCTCCACCTGGCAGCTGTGGCTGCGGACCAACGGCGTTTTGCTGGGGGCAGCCACCTTTGTGGCGGTGCTCTCCTTGACGGTGCTGCTGCTGTTGGGCTCTCACCTGTACCTGGTGTCCCTCAACACCACCACCTGGGAGTTCATGTCCCGCAGCCGCATCTCCTACCTCAAGCACTGCGGCGCCGACGAAAACCCCTTCGACCGTGGCACGCTCCATAACCTCTGGAGCTTCTTCTGCGTGTGGGGGACTGTGGTGTGGGAGAAGGTCTACTTTCGGGAGGACAACCCCATATGATGGGGGGAGATGTTTCCACTTTTTGTCGTCTCAGAGAAGTTGGCACATCTCTACAACTTGACCCAGATCCCACATTCCTTTCCTCTTTTTTTCCCCCTGAAGCTTTTTCATGGCTTGTGAAAGATTCCGTCTTTGTACAATATGAAAAGGAACTTGTGGAGTCAGAGGGATCAATTGGGCAGACCTGCAAAAGAGCAGATCAGTCCTGTACATGATGGTGTTCTTTGTGTTGCACTTTGTTAAATTCCAAAAGCCATTGCTTTTGATGGATGGTTGTTTACTTTATGGAAGCGGTAAGGTTGGATATGGTCCAGAAAGACAGAAAAGAGGTCTGTGTTGAGTTTAAAATGCATGATGACTGTGCAGAAAGCCACCTCCTTTTAGACAGTTTCCTCTTGAAGGTATTTAATGTGATCAAACTAGATGCCACACAACGGCATTTAAATCAAACCTTCTTCAGCACTACTCTGTATATTACAGATGACTATGGCGTGACTACAATGTGCATAACAATATTAGCCCAGAAAAATGTCCTTGAACAGTTTGTGTGTGAACAGTCTTTTCTGGCTTTTTCAGAAATGGCTTGTAACTGTTAACCTTTAACCTGTTTACCTGTAAAATGTGAAGTAAAAAGCTAATTTTCTCAACATAAGCTCAAAGCTGCCTTGCAAGGATGAACAGGGTTCTGATAGATTCCTAGCCAGCAGGTCAGCTGTAAAACAACTGTACATTTTATCTACAAAAGGCAAACATTTTCTTATAATACGCAATTTATGACTTGCTGTATATTCCTACATCTTTGAGAACATTTTACAGTAGTATATTTTTTTGATCAGAAATTGTGTACTGTCATGACTTTTGGTGAGACCAATTACAATCACTTTTCAGACACTTTCAGACCAAAACAAGTGGACTATCACTATAAACAGAACAAGCTCACTCTTAGTTATTTATGCATATCGGTGTTCTGTAATCTCTTCTTCCAGTTTCTCTAGCAAGCATGATGCCACATATACCAGCCTAGCTCGGAGTGCATGTAGAGTAGAACTGAAGACTTTGTGGAAAAGAGAATAAACGCGGTCTGTGGTGTGTTTTCTCCTCATAAGGACGGTTGCCGTTTCCTTCTGTGCAATATGTTACTGAGATTTAAGAGTGAAAGCAATAATTGCAATGTTTTTCAATCCTGGTTTTTGCCGTTTGAGTAACTTTTGAGTAGAATTTGCACAGTGTTTTTGCATCATTGATATTTGTGTTTGCTATCTAGTTAAGTTTGTCTTTATGCAATATTACATTGTGACATGCAATATGTACGTTTTTTTTTAAACAAATTTGCAATTTCAGTATTAATAAACTGAACATTATTGGTCAAGATGTGTTTTATTTGTGAAAATACATTCATCCCCTTAATGCATTTGCAATAGTCACATATTTATTCATATTTTCATTATGTTGAATGTATAAAGGACAAATTCTCATTTTTAGTACAATAATGCTTTTACGTAGTCACAGTATGACTTACATCAGTAGTAAATCACAGAGGGTCTTGGTACAGACAACATCTAAACAGACATCAGGAAGACAAACATGGTATACAGTAGCATCCTTAGAACTTAGTACATCTCAGCCTCAACTAACAGACTTCCATACTCAGCCCAAATCAGAACATCACCATTTTAAATACACATTTACATAATATTTCTCACCCAAAGCATGACTGACTTCAAGGCTGGATTTAAAAAAACTCCAATGCCACAAAAGGCTTAAATAGACATATATAATCATGACAGATTGAGTAACATGGACAGTAGCCTTCAATAAACCTCGTTGTCATTCTGTCCCAAAAAGCCCATCCAGTCACTGCATGGACTTCAGGACGACAACAACTTCATGACCCAATCTAAAGTGTACAAATGTAGGCTTTAGTAGTGTTTCCGAGTGCAAAGAGCTTGCCTGCCGGTCTCCGTTTCAGCGTCGGGTCAGATACGTCAGCTGGATCTGAGTGCCTCAAACCACAATCAGGTCAGTTGCTCCCGCAGCACAGCCTTAAAGCTCTGCGGGAGTGAGGACTTCGGAGCGTGGGGTGGGGGGTTGTGGAATAGGGTCATGTGACCAAAGACCCCGGCACCATATCCAGTCATCGCCCTGACAATGACTCACGGAACTGCCTCACACTTTGAGCTGTAGCCAGTGGTGGACCAGTAGACAAACGCAGCTCATGTTTTCAGGGCGGAATAACTTCATCGCTTAAAGCTTGTGGGAGTTCACCACCTTTGCAAAATTAGCAAATGGTCCTTCATTTGTGTGAACACAATCTGATGAAGGTTCACGTTTAAAAAAAAAAAAAAAACACAAAAAAGTGCAAATATAAATCTAGCATCATTTTGCTACAGGAAGACATTCAGATCAGCTGCAGGGTCGAGTTATTTTTAAAGTTTTGTTTAAAGAAAACAAAATGGTCCACAGCAGACATCAAAGATGTAAACGGCCATCAATGGACAACAAGGACACATCATGGAGTAAGACATATCAAATCAACATCACACAACCAATGCTCAGGTGCAAAGGCAAAATTGGCATTCTGATATACAAAAAAAAAAGTAGAAAAAAAAAATCCAACTTAAGTAGACATACACTGGACCTGCTGGGGCACAGACAGACACAGAGACATCGTACAGACTGACTGACAGGCAGCCCAGCCGGAAGGAGCAGGGGAGGGGGCTGCTGTTTCAACGCTACTCACAGTGATGGGGGTCCCTCTCCTGGCTGCTGGAGGCAGAGCAGACAATGGCAGAATGTGTGTGTGCCTGTGTGTGTGTGTGTGTGTGTCTGTGTGTGCCTGTGTGTGTGTGTGTGTGTTCTGTGTTGGGTGGCAGCAGGCAGTAGTGTTCATGAGCACAACACAGAGCTCCGGCGTGGGCCTCCACGCTTGGCTGAGTCCTCCTCCCCCCTTTCTCTCCCCCCACTCCACTCTTCCTCCCCTCCTCCCCCACTCTTCCTCTCCTCTCCTCTCCTCTCCCCTGTCTGTGCTGGCTGCAGATGGCAGAGGGCTGGGGGAAACTGCAGGGGAGCGGGGCTGACTAGAGCTGAAAGCACAGCTTTGCTGACGCTTTTAAAGGGGGGACAGCGCGACAACTAGAGGTGCATAGCCAAACAGAGAGACAGAGACAGAGATAGACAGAGAGAGAGAGAGAGCGTGAGAGAGAAAGAGAAACAGAAAAAGACAGACAGAGAAAGAGAGAGAGAGAGAAAGAGAAAGGCAACAAGGAAGAAGAGTAGCAGGAGGAAGAGAGAGAGATAGAAAAAAAGGGACAGTAAGAGCGACAGAGAGAGGAGAGAAAAGAGAGATAGAGAGAAAGAAAAAAAAGAGGGAAAGAAAGAAACAGAGATATGACTAGTCCTGAGCCTTTAGTGCAGTGCCGAGAAGTCGAAGTCGGCGAAGATGTCCTGCTGCTCAGCGGTGAGGAAGACGGGCGTCTGGGGCGGAGTCAGCACCGGCCTGAGGCGCGTGAACTCCTCGTCGAAATTACTGACATCTGCTGAGCCCTTGATGCTGGGCAGGAACGGGGGCTTCACCTTCTTGGCCAGCAAAGCGTCCCAATCGATACCCTGCAGAGACACATCGCACAGGAAAAAGATGGCACTATAATTCTAACCCATGCATTGCAGTTTGTGCTTCACCACAAGTGAAAGCATTAAAATTGCATGAATATATACAAGCTATTAAATCAGTTATTAAGACAGGGCAAGCAAGATCCGGTATCCTTACAAAGAAACATCAGATAGAGATAAAGCAAACATCCAAGAGATCTAAAATTTTAGGTACATCAGGATCTTTATTGGCTTTTAATTCTCATTCTTTCTTCTGGCTTTTAAAACCACACTACAGCTTTAGAAAGCATCGAATCAAACATTAAACTGTAGTCTGTAAATAAGTTTAGTGCAGACCTGATGTACTATGAAACAGCAGAGTAACTAACATCTGATATTCTATCCACTACTCCAATTAAAATATTTTCATCTCTGAAACACAAAGTTCTAAGTAGCGTAGTCATAGACTCACCTGGAAGAAGCGATGTCTCTTCACCTCCTGAGCGTCCTGCTCCCCTGCTCCCAGCCTCCTCTCAGGGTTCTTCTGCAGCAGCTGTGGTACAAGACAAGAGCAGATAAGCATCAGGCATAGGCTCTATCTCAGGGGGAGGCTCACCCAGGTGCAGACAGATGGGGCCTGTTATCAGTGCAGCGCAGGAGCCAATTATCTGTGGAGCGCGGGGATGCTCGGGGTCTGACGCACCTTTTGGATTATTGACACCGACTCGGGTGAGAGGAACCGCGGGTAGCGCACGTCGTCATTCACGATGCTGTCAAATACCTCCTCCTCATCATCACCTGGAAATGGAGACTGTTGCATGCACAGAGAGAGAGAGAGAGAGAGACAGACAGACAGACAGACACACACACACACACACAAAACAAACAAATTCATTCAAAACTTTAATTCTATTCCAAGACACCCACTCTCATTTTGACTGGAGATTGTGTGCACTCTAAATTCCATCAACATCCCAACTCCCAGTATATATTAAAAAAAAAATACTGAAAAGTTGCTTAATAGAATGGCTGGTCAGATTTGCCACAGGCTTACCTCTCCTACCAGCATCTCATAGATGAGGACACCCAGGCCCCACCAGTCCACTGCCCGCGTGTAGTTGCTGTCCGTCAGGACCTCAGGAGCCAGGAACTCTGGTGTGCCACAGAAGGTGGAGGTGCGATCGCCGTGACCCATACCTGCCCAGTATCAGAGGCAGCATGACTGAGAGCAGCACTCATGCCAGCAGGTGTCAGTTACCCAGGTAAAAGTTACACAGTGGCTAATTTGCATTTAAAAACGGAACTCGAGGAGGGAAAAGCATGTTGCAGGCAATGAGATTAATAAAACAGACTGAGCGTTTGGACGTTTTCAGAATCCCTTGGATTTATTTAATTTATCATAAGTAAGAAGAAATCAATGCCATTTTGGTTCAAAATGATTTTGTTTCACAGATTTAATTATTAGTGCTGACTTTGGACCAGAACCAAAACCCCCAATAGCAACAGTCTCCAAAACACGGACTGATGACAAGTATGGCTATGTCACCATATACTGAAGTGTGTCTCACTCACCTTCTTTACACAGGCCAAAGTCAGCTATTCTCACAAAACCATCTGCATCCATCAGCAAGTTGTCCAACTTCAAGTCCCTTTCAAGCGAAAAAAAAAAAAAAGTCGAAGTTATATAATGAAGCCGGGAAGGAGATTGAGGGGAATTTCAAGGGCTCTAGAACGAGCAGGAAAAAATAATCCCCAATATGACCTCACTCTAATAACTTTTTGGTCTCAAAGAGGGCTCTGTTATGAACAGGGTTGTACAGAGACTTCTCTTTCAAGAAGTTATTAAACACAAAAACACAGCTGTAGTCAGAAGTTTACACACTTCAAACAAAACGTCACTTTAGAGCAGAGACATTTCAGAATAACCTAGGTCATTTGACAAGTCGATTAGGACATTCACTTCATGCAGAGCAAAGGTCAACTCCCTCAGACCAATGTCACTTTCCACAAGGTCACAATTCCATAGAGGACAGACACAGTCTACATACACCAAGTTAACCGTTCATTTAAACCTAGAGGCCTAAAAGTTTCCAGCTTACAGAAACCACCACGGCCTCAGATGAGCTAATGGTCATTATTAGGAGTGAATTAAGGCCGCGCCTGTTTCTCAGGGTTTCATTTCAGACACAGTGTCCTTTTGCTCATCATCATGGGAAACTATAAAGTCTGCTGAGACCTTGGAAAAAATGGACTTCCACCAAGCCCTGATTTTCAATAGAAGCAACTTACATGGGTGTGTTAAGGTACCACAGCAAACTGTACCAATAATATTAAACAAATGGAAACACCAAACAGCCATCTCACTGTTCAGGAAGGGGATCATCATATTGGTTGGGCTGTTTTGCTGCAAGAGTAGCTGGTGTACCTCATTAAAAATGACAGCATTACCAAGGAAAAATAACTCAAAAGATACTGTCCAGAAGGCAAAAGCTTGGACAAAGCTGAGCTTTCATGTAGCAGAGTGATCATAAGCATTTCTCCAAAATGGTAACAAAATGGTGGGTGGACAACAAAGTAGAAGTTTTGGCATGGTCATCTCAAAGCCCCGTCCTTAATCCAAGAGAAATTTGGGTTGTGCAAGGAGGCTGGCGAACCTGACGGGCAGCATGAGTCCTGCCAGGAGAGAGTGGGCCAGACGCCCTCTGTAGTGTTGTGCAAAGCTTGTGCAAGACCGTCCAAAGCGTTCAACACAAGTTATATAATTTAGTGCCACTAAGTACCAACAGATTGTATGAAGACTTCTGACCGCCCTGTCAATGAGAAATATAAAAGATGAATGATGAAATAATCTCTACTATTACTCCACAATCTGCCTTCACTGAATGATATCTGACTGAACCAAAGAGAGAGGATATCTCCATGTGTTTGTGAAAACCATATTTGACTCTGAATGTGTTTGAAGCATTTGCCCATGCTGTATATAAACCTCTGACCACAACTGTGTATTGTGTATCTGGAATCAAATTGCAATACGTGCTGAATATCGCAATATCAAAATCATGAGGTGGCCGTTCACACCCCCTCTGTAATACACTGCAGCATGCGTCACTCACCGGTAAACAATTTTGTTCTGGTGCAGGAACTCCAGGCCAAGCAGCACACAGGCAGTGTAGAACCTGCAGAGGAGAGGAGAGGAGAGCAGTTAGTCTACTGGCCTGGCATGGCCTTGCATGCACGTATTAGACAGTATTGAACGTTGTCTTACTTTTGTACCCTTACAAGCGGTAGCTTACTGTGGTAAAACTAATGTTATTCTGAACAGCCATTAATCTTCTTATTTTGCATATCTGTAGCTTAGTGCAACCCCCAGGAGTTTGAGGTATCAACAGTATGAGAGTACAACAATTCTGTGGAGAAGTGTGGAATGGACAATTGTGGGTATAAAAATACCAATACCAATACAAAATCAAACAGTCATGTATGTATATGTATGTATGGCCATGTATAGTCACATACTTCTGTCAAGCAGCACTTTACTGAGAACAAGCATGGCTATTAAGAGTTCATAGTGTATCCTGGCAGTGGGTCTGCCTGGTGAGTGTATAGTGTATGCTGGCACTGAGGCTGCCAGGGCAGGCGCTGGTGGGTTCCCTACCGGGCCTGGCGCTCGGTGAAGATGTTAGTGTGGATGTGGGTCATCAGGTCGCCGCCGGGGGAGTACTCCATTACGAAGCACACGTGGTCGCAGGTCTGGAAGCAGCCGTGCAGGTTTACCAGGAAGGGGTGTTGCGACACGTTGATTGTCTCGAAGATCCTCTTCTCACACATCAGACTTTACATGAAACACAAACAGACAGAGGCACCCGTTAGATGACAGCACCGATCTTTATGATCACAAAGAAAAAATATCAAAAATCATATTTTGGATTGCGACAGCAACTGGTGTTGTTGCTCAAATAGGCTACAAATGTCTTGTCACTGGAAGCAACATAACTCAATACAAGCCTCGTCAGACCTGAATATTACAAATCACTTTGCAGAACCAACCCCCACCACACAGACACACCCTCAATTCAACCCCCACTCCCTATACCTTAAAACCAGTTCTATTTTATTTTTAGACAAAACGTTACATAAGGTGTGTAGTTGGTGGCTTGGGTGTGCCACTTTACCTGTCGACCTCATCTCGCGTTACAACATCTCCCTTCTTCAGGGCTTTGATGGCATACAGCTTCCCCGTCCTCTTAAACTCCGCCAGGAGGACCTGTCAGGCAGACGGTGAGAGGGTACAGGTGACACACTCATAACCCCTCTCTGCTGTATTTACATTAGAGCCAGAGAAAGAGACCGCCCGAGAGGGGAAAACCAACCTTGCCAAAGTGTCCCCGGCCCAGAACTGAGACACAGTTAAAATCTTCCATCGTCATTGCCGGCTTTTTCCTAGACAAGTACAAGATAGGGCGAGAGGAAGACAGGAAGAAAAAGAGAGCGAGTGAGAGAGGGAGAGTGAGAGACAGTGTGTGACCGAGATTAAAGGAAAAAAGCAAAAAAAGATTAATAAAATGATAAACCTAAATTTCACTTAAGGCAAGCCTGTATAGACCGCTTACATTATTTGTATCTTTAAAAAACTAACCTGGGAGCAGGTGTGGGTCTGACTTTAGTGACATGGTTGTCCTCATGGGAGTCTACTTTGGAATTCTGAAAGCAACAATAACGACTGAATAAATAAGAAAGAATGTAAAAATGAAAGTAATGCAAAACAAACCCAATAGTAACCCTTTTCACCAACCAAAGTAAACCAAATTCACCAGCAGTTTGTCATGTACTTGCCCATTTACAGGCACATCTCAATTCATTAGAATATTAAAGAAAAGTTCATTTCCTTAATTAAAATAAACAATAAATAAATTTGATTCTTTACACACCAGGGGTCTAGATGGCGGCTAAAATTTTTTTTTTTACGTTGTAGTATGGTAAAATTTGGCTCCTGAAAAAAATACATCCCCAAAAATGTCAGCCTTCTGGAAAGTGTATTCATGTTTATGCCCTTAAGTATTTGGTTGGGCCTGCTTTTGCATGTCACATTGCACTTAAATAAATCACTTTTTCCACGATATTCTGATTTATTGAGATGCACCTGTATGTGATGTGTAGAGGGCAATGTGGCGTAGAGCTGAAGATCTTTGCCCGAGCTGGGTTCGGACTTCGTTTCTATCATTTTACACAGGTTCGGTACGGTTTTAGTAAAACTGTCAAGTTCCGGCTCCGGTCGTGCTCGGGCTGAATTCTATCGGGCTCAGGCCTTGTCGGGCCTAACTTTTAAGGCCCAATTACAGCTCTAATGTGCTCTTACCAGCTGAGTGTCTGCAGACGGCGTCTTGGTCAAGTGGAGGCGTGGCGGTTTGGGTGGTCGCTCTTCGCTGAAGTTCAGCTTGACCACGGCAGAGTCCCTGCAACAACACAGGAAACCACACAATCATCACATGCGCTAGCGCTCAGCTACATCAACACCTACCATTATATTTAGAAACCTGTGGTGTGAACCACAATCACACACACACACACATACGAGACACACACACACACACACACACAGATACCCTGTTTAGAGAAAGACTCCCATCACACTCTGGTCATTGGCCCTGAACTGAATGTAGAGAATTTGTAACTCAGCGACTGGGAGTCAGTACTTTTGGAGGAAGTGAGACACTGCATAACAAATACTGCCTCTGTAGTATGGGCATTTCATTCTGCCTGGCTAGAAATTGGTACATATGTGATGTACAAGGCTGTAGGACATTCTGGTTTACACTCTAGTTCCTGGTGAGTAAAAAGAGTCCATCTCGTCTCTAGTATTAGTTCCACAGGTAGAAATGAACCCGAGACAGGCAGAACGCTATGAGCCTGTGTGGCGGTGGCTCCTTACCCAGTAGGGGGTGGCGTAGAGGTTGCCGTCTTGTCGGGGCCGCAGGGCGGGGAGGTGGCGTCTGGCGCCCCGGAGAGGGGGGGGCTCAGGGCAGTGATGTTGCTGCTGCAGGGCGGGAGCACGCTCATCATCAGCCGCCCCCACGTGGCAAAGTTGATGTTCATCTGAGCCGCCCGCAGGAAGTTCTTCCCTGATCAGACGAAAAGTGACGCATGGACATAACACACATATGGAACAATCAATAACATGCGTCCTTAGATTTATGTGTAAGTATGTATTAGTATTTACATTTAAGTATGAGTTTATCATTGGTATGACAGGAGGGGTGGACAGATGCAGAGTGGAGTGCATTAAGCATCTGTGGCATGCATGGTTTCCTGCAGTGGAAAAAGCTTGCTACAATGCCACCCAAACGCCAGTCTGTCATTGTGGGTCATTTCCTGCTTGCTCTGTGACTGACTTGCTCTGGGGCTAAAATTCAGGTTTTGTAACTCCATATTTAAACTATTGCCTGATGGATAGACTCTGTGTTGGCTGTATTCGAGGACAGTGACAGTCCTGTAAAAAGACCCGTCTTCACTGTGTCAAGGTTTATTATAACTCTTTTAGCACAGAGATTTATTCTGCTGAGATGGAGGCAAGCACAGGCTTCCACGCACACCACTTGATATTCTGCAGCGTTTCAGGCAAGGGAAAAAAAAAAGTTTAAGATTCCACTGAGAAATTCGATATGATTTGACAGCCCTTTATGGATTATGCAGAGACCAATAGCAGAGGCAATAACTCTTCTGTTCTTAGTTGGGATCATTGTTATAGGCTATACCCGTGTAGTGGTTTGAAGTGGTTTTGAAGCAGTTTTTATCTGTTCATATCTATGCTGTTCACTGAATTTTGTATTGTCTATGTACAGACACAGTAACAGATGCATTTATTAAAATAAATGACTCAATATAATGGGCCTTTACTGAAAGTAATCATAGTGTTGGTAAGACACATAAATCTAAAGCATCTGCTATAAAAATGCTGAAAGCAAATGCTATAAAACGAACCCTGAAGCAGAAGGCTATGGCACAACAATAATGCACTGAAGCAGGGGTGGCCAAACTTTCCTGCTTGCGGGCCAAATACAGAAAACCCCAAGGCTCTTAGGGCCAATACCAAATTAAAAGTGGCATTTTTTTGAACAGTTACAACTGGAAGAAAGACTATATTTAGACTAGAAACCCCTCTGCTGCCCAAAATATTCCATTTGATACTGAACAGCTTAATGAGTCAATTATGAATAGATTATTGTAACAACCGGTCAGTCTGTCCATCAAAAAAAAAAAAAAAAAAAATCAGAAAATCACTTAAAGGCAGGGCGCATAAAACTGAGCGAAAGGTGGCAGTCAGACCCTGGTTTGGCCACCCCTGTGGCAAAGTCATGGGAGATTTAGACTGATGACAGACAGGACTACTAACCCTTCTCCTTGGGGAAGATCCGCTTCTGTCTCTGCAGCTTTGGATGGCGCTCAATCACAGGGTTTATGAAGGTGACCTGCAGAGGCATTAAATCCCTTAAAGAGCAGTAGTGGCACCCATCTCCATACTGTTTATATGTATATACTGTTTACATTTATGTACTGATCATCTACGGATATGATCGACATAGTGCCGAAGGAAAAGTTCAGAAAAGGCTAATGAACCTTTCAGGAAGTTTTAGTTCGGTTTAGTAAGTGTACACGTGTGAGATAGAGTATCCAAAATGTGCATGTACGGAGGTGTTTGAACTTCATGGCAAACTGGCCGAACTGGCCTTCCCCCATCCTGCCCCGTCCTCACCTCAGCGAAGAGGGTGCCCTGTGGCTCCAGGTACAGACACATGCCGTGCCTCTGGTTGTCCAGGAAGTCCTCCAGCCGCAGGAATTTCACGGCACACAAAGCACGCCAGTCACGCCAGTACACAGCGATCTCCAGCTCTCGAGACTGCACACAGGAACACTCATGTCAGCCTGGATAATTACGCAAATGGGACCACATACATATACACACACACACACACACACACACACCAACTCTCATGTAGGCCTGGCACATTACAGAAACAGCACTGCATACACCACTCTTGTCAGACTTGTTCATTAGACAAACTGATTCTGGGACTAGCACGAACACATTGCAAGCGACCAGCAAGATTCCCACACATTTACACAGGCAAGTTTTCCATGACATTTCTATGACCCTGAATAAAATTTCCATTGCCTTCTTGCACCCTACTATTACACATAATTTGTGTATTTCATGCCACAAGCTGACCATAAAGTCAAATCATAAATGTTATGCTCAAATGTCTTCTCTCCTAACGACCCAACATTCTATATATGTAGTTACAACAACACAACTCAAACAACTGAATTCTGTGTCAAAATAAAACAAACAATAACCCATATGGTACTCAATCGTCTGCTTGAGGCTGCTGACTTTTCAATTATGTTTAATGCATTTACTAAATTCAATGACTTTTCCAGGCCTGGATAATGGGCTTTTAAACTGTCATGACTTTTCCAGGTTTTTTCCATAGCCGTGGGAACCCTGAATCAGTAAGTGGCTCTGGAATCCACCCTGGCAATCCTTGCTTACATTCAGGAGAGATTTTATCGCACTGAGGAAGACACCGTGTGAACAGAGAGCAGTAGGGTGTGTCCGGGAGACAAAAAATGGTGCCATGGGTGAAATGATTTGTTTACATTGACAATGGACTGACTCAGCCACTGCATGCAGCCGTCATGTTTAAGAAAAATGAATATGCCAGCATTCCCACTATCAGCCTTTTCTAAAGCAGTCATTTGAGCCATTTATGTATTATTATCTCTTTTCACACGGTTTTGGGATTCAATACCGTATAATCTTTCTACATGCAAACAAAGCACACCATAAATAGACCAAACAGTATGAAAGCAAATCACACCCATTTTTGAAGAAAATCCCCATGTCAAGCCACACATACACAAAAAAAACAGTCACATTCCCACACAAACATAATGAATAAACCGTGTTTCAGTGGGAGCTGTAAAACAAATTTACTTTGATGTTCCAACGGCTTGTAGAGCATCACTTAAATCATGCAGCAAAAACAACTTCTAATTTTGTACTGACAGCGCTTTCTCATCGTGCTGTGGGGACAGGCTTCAAAAAGAGCGGATGGCAAAGGGAGAGCAGGAAGTGGCTTTGGACCGGAATCAGGTTCCTTGTTGGGCTTTCTGGGCTAGAACCAGATTACAGGGGGTGCTGAGGGATTAGACACAGGGATTACATGCTGGAGAGGGAGGGCTTGGCTTGAGGTGGTGAGGGGTGGGGTGGGGAGACGGGGGCGGTTAGGGGACAGACTGACTGGCAGACAGACGGACGGACGGACGGACAGACAGACAGACACCCACCCGTTCCAGCTCGATGCTGAAGCTCTGGCCCCAGCAGTCCTTGCTGATGGGCCTCCAGTGCGTGCGGCCCATCATCCGGTTGTCCACCTTCACCATGGCACTGATCTCCGCTGCAGGACGAAACACACACACACACACACACACACACACACACACACACACACACAAACAAACAAGCAAACACACAAACAAGCAAACACACAAACAAGCAAACACACAAACAAACAAAGCATTAAACAAGAAAAAAACAATTAACAATACACCTTTCAGGACTACACTTGGACCACTCAGTCTCAGCCAAAATTTTGATTCGGAGCTTTTAAGGTTACAAATCAGCCACATGAACAAATATCCACCTGCAGAATGCATCTAAAAATGTCATTTCATACACACTTCCACCAGTTGTGGCATTTCTCTTTGGGTGCCTGCTCAGGCTGACTCACTGGAGAGCTCGTCGCTCTTGAGGGTCTTGCCGTTGGTGCTGCGTCCCGACAGGCCTGCGCGGATCTTCAGGGACTTGGCCTCCGAGGGGCTGGCGGTCGTCGTCGTAAGGCTGGACACTCGACAGCGACCTGGCACCGTCTCCAGCAGGTCCTGACAGCCCATGAGCCTGACCTCCAAACGACCTGAAAACACATGCACACACACACACACGTGTGCACACACACACACACACACACACACACACACACACACACACACAAAATCAATACAACATAAACAAAACAATTTCACGAGCTCCCGAGAGAATGACTTTAAAGAAACAATGCCCTTGTTGTAACACTGCTACGCCAGGTTCCATGTATACAATGCTTTGTCAAAGTGATGGCTGGCTGCGAGTACCCTTGGCCCGAAATAACTTCAGGAAGAAGATAAGGAAAAAATAAATAAATATATTAGGTAACCCCACTACTGTGCAGGCAGCGCGCCATGCTACATCAAATAACACTGAAGTGCTTGCGCAGTGCCTCAGTTTGTGAAAGGGGAAAAAGAAAAGTGGATGAATTATCGTGCCTGACTCATACCACCAACACAAAGCAACAGAACCATTCTTCAACGCAAGACAATAAGAGGCCTTGGATGACATCTGGGCGGACCAACAGCCGTTTGCATTGTATTTATTTATCAGTCCCACGCCGTCTAAATCAATTTCCTCTACAGCAGAGCACACCTATGAGGACAACAAAATAGAAAATAAAATCATCTACGAGGAGTGCAGGCAGGTCTTACCTGTCAAGGAGGCTGGCTTGAAGAAGGAAGAGGACGAGGAGGACGACGAGGAGGTGGAGGAGGAGGAAGATGACGTGGTGGGGTGCAGCCGTTCCCTCTGCAGGCCCAGAGAGGGAGAGGCCCCCAGGGTGAGCTCCTCTTTGATGGCGGTGCGTTTGCTGTGGTCCTGGGGCAGCTCGCCCAGACGCCGCTCCAGGGACAGGCACAGCAGGTCCAGCTTCTGGGACGACTCCTGCAGACGGGCCTGGGCCTAGAAGGAGACAATACTGCTTATAAATATTTATATGTGTTTACTCAACACTGTTATTTGATCACCTTAATATGACTTTGTCTTAATCAATTATCACTTTTTAAATGGTTATGTAAATGTAACCCAGTACCTGATATATAGGTTAGTCAACATGGGACTCATACAGGTAAGTACACAACAGTCCAAACATACCATGCTTGTAACCCTATAGACCAACATCACGATGAGCAAATAACTTTTAAAAAAAAAATCTTATTTCTAGGCACCAGATCTGAATACTTTAAATTCATCAATTTCTTAGAAACAAGCTTCTGAATGCTTAAATTAAATGATTCTAATAATTAGTGTAGAGATATTGTCAATATAGTAAAACTTAAAATCGCATTGTTCCTGGATTTTTTTTAAAACTGTTTTTTTAATACTGTTATGGGTTTAATTTTTTCTTATTTTCTATTTCTCCTGTTGTTTAATAATATTTTCCAATCACAATGATCTTTGTTTGGGTAAGGGTTCGGAGACCATTGATGGTGATATTGTACTTTTAGAAGTAAAATTGATTGATTAAACAGAATGCATGATGGCTCCTCTCTGTGCCCACCTCAGCCAGTGCCCGTCGGTCCTGCACCTTACGGCCCCCGAGCTGCTTGACCACATTCTTGGCACCCTCCGACACAGCGGCCTCGATCTTCAGGTGGTGCCTTAGCTCCTCCACCCTCAGCTCCAGGGGGCTGATGGTGTCTGGAAGAGGAGGGGGTTGAGGAGGGCAAGAGGAAGTGGACACACATAACAGTTATTAGATATCAATGCATGAATAAACAGAATAAACATGAGCTCTTACCACAGGTGTCATTCCTGGCTTCAGGAAGTAAAAAAAAAACCCTGCCACATATTTCATCCAACCACTTTTTTGAACCTGCTGCTCCCAATGAGCCCACGAATCAACACAGGTCATTTCACTAATTAGCTAATCCACCTGTCTGATAAGTGTACAAGCAAAAGGATTACATGACAAGGTTTTCACCTTTCCTGAAGCTGGGATTGACACCTCTGCCTGTTTTACGTTTTACTGCTTTACAAGCAAATGCTGCTATACAAGGAAATGCTTCTGCTGTCGGTATGGTAAAGAGGCAACACGGTGAAGGTCATTTGCTTGCACTCGGTGACACAGCAAACACAGTGTTGAGTGTGCATGCACAAACTCCACCACTTACTGCACCAATAAAAAAGGGCACCATAAACAGATCCCAGAAATGAAAAGAGAATCAGACCTCTCCAATTGTCTGATAAGTTATTTCAGGTAGCGCAAACATTCAAGCTACTTCAAAGGGCCACTGAACTCTGAGTGAGATAACAAGAAGAAAAATGCTTCTGTTAGGTGTGCCTAGACAGGCAGAAAGTAAGTGAGAGTTAAAGTGAGAAAGAGCGACAAAAAGAGAGATTGAGAGAGAGAAAAAAAAATAGTGAGTGTGTTTGAGAGATAAAGCAAGAGAGATAAAACTAGAGCGAGAAAAAAAGTGACAGAGAAAGACTGGGAGAGAGAGAGAGAGAGAGAGAGAGAGAGAGAGAGTGAGAGTGAGAGTAGGAGAGAAAGGGCGTGTGTGTGTGTGTGTGAAAGAGAGACAGAGAGCGAGAGGACAGTGGGTTGCACGGAGAAGGTGACGGGCTCAGGTTACCTCCACCCCATACCACCCAACCCCCCTCTCACCCCCCTATCCCCGCCCCCCCAACCCAACCCACCTTCTGGGTCGGCCGCCTCACGCTCCCCCTCTCGTGCCTGCGTGACTTTGATGATCTGCATGCGGAGCAGCTCGATCTTGGTGCGGCTGTCCTGCAGCATCTGCTGGGCCGTGGACAGCATCTTGCGGTCCTGGAGGTGACAGGAAGGAGACAAGAGGGGGGATGTAAACATGGGAGTGGGGGTGGGGGTGGGGGTGGGGGTGGGGGGTGTCACATCACCCGCCGCCTGTCACAGTGCCCGAGCCGGTGAGATTACGATCGTCCCGACTCCCGATGTGTGTGCGATGCATCCGAGGCTTCAGGAATGCTGCGGTGTGTGTCTCGAGGAACAAGGGAAGCCTGTGATTCGAGACACAGCCATGCTAAACGCCGGAAAGTCCCAGGAAGATGATCCTGCTGTCTGCTAACCTCTTACAGGTCAGCAACAGAGCTGCCCTTTAAAAATAAACATTGTTTGAAAAACAAAAATAAAAAAATGATAACATCTGTGCGTGTCAGCCCTTATTCCTGCTCCTGATAACCTAAGGAACAGCATGTCATCGTATGTTCTTTTCGTGAAGCAACTAATCACAGCTTATTCAGATAATGAAGAACTGTCACACTCTCTGTCAGGGCTTAATCGGATACATCTACAATGGGGACCTCTTGGATATGTAGTACGGTATGTACCATGTAGTAGTAAAAACTAGTAGCACACCGAACAGTGTACAGACTACAGCAGCTGACTATACTGTCCTGGGACAACAGAGAAGCAGCCTGTGCCACTGCCACCAACAGGTCAGATGCATAGTAGCTCAGTTAAAAATAAGGGGGGGACCACAACACAGCAATTTCCATAATCATTACTCTAGGCTGATCCCAATAACACAACATCTCACCACACCGCACCCTGCCTGCTAAGTCTCCTTAGCTCTGGATTACTGACTCACAAGACAAACCGAGACCGGCTCAATGCACTTTAAAAAAGTGACAGGTGGAAAGTCAACAGTGGCGAGATCAAAAGACATGTTACTACTACCAGGGTGTCACCCGATATACCAGTTTGTTTTTATCGGGGGGGGGACCTACATTACATAGCCCAGACATGCAGACGTCTTTTAGGTGAAATCAATAGTTTAGGAAGAAAAGTAGAAAGTCAGGTGGAGGAGGAAGAAAGAGAGAGAGAGACACTGACATTCACGGCTGTCCCGGCTTTCTATGCGGAGAGAAGGGTCATGTGTCATTCTTTTGTGGCCTTTCAGTCCTCTCCCGAGCATTCTGTGTGTGTGGTGACGAGCGGCTCCTTCATTGTTGTGGTGTCCGAGGTGTCCTTCCCTCGCAGTCTCCAGCCCTGCTGCACGTCTTCGCACACATACACTCACTGACGGTCACACACGCACACACACACACGTTCACACACATGCAGCGCGCTCTTCTCTCGTGAAACTCTCAGTTCCTCTTTCCGTCCCGAACCGACGACTCGCCGGGATGCTGCAGGAAATCTCCAGCGTGCACCAAGTCATCCCTTTTTTTGTTAGTCCTTTATTCGTTTCACAATCCTCAAGCTTCTCTTCACACTCCTCCTTCCTTCTTCCCTCCGTCTCTCACTCGCGCTTTCTCTCTCTCTCTCCCTCCCACCTCTTTCTCTCACTCACAGTCAGTCAGTCAGGTCTCCTGCTCTGCCCCTTCTCTGTTTATACTTCCACAGGAGTTACCTCTCTGCCAGTGCTGCTGCTGCTGCTGTTCCACTCTCTCTCTCTCCATCCCTCAGCCAGGCTGCCCCGAACCTCCCCATTCCCACATTGGCTGCTGCCAAGTCACATGGTCCACTGCTGTCGCCAGGCCCAGGACAGGAGAAACCAAGACCGAATCAGAACCACCAGCACAGCAGTGTGTGTGTATGTGTGAGTGTGTGTGTGTGTGTGTCTGTGAGTGTGTAAGGGAGCTCCACAGTCTAGCTGTCTGGATCAGGCTGGCCACTGCCTGCATTAATCACTGCCTGCCAGAACACAGTGTTCAGAGGCGTCAATGGCAGCTGCAACAACAGCAGCAGTACAAGCAGCAGCAGCAGCAGAGACGGCACCTCCTCTCCTCTCCTCTCCTACTGCCTGATGGATCTCTCCCCTTATTGAAAACCAGGAGCTGTCCTCTCTCCTCCCCGTGTTCAGATGGACCATGAAATGAGCACTGAGCAAAACCGCTATACAAGCCACAGGGGAATAGATATGTTGTCTACTTCCTTTACAGTAAAGAAGAATGAAAAAAAAAACCTCAGCTATTCTGAGGGGTGACTGTGTCCTAGTAGGAACTAGTAGGGGGGGGGATGCATGGCAAGACGTAGTGGGGGAGGGGAGGTGAGGGGCGGGGCGGGGATGTGATATGATAAACGTCCTCCTTCACGGTGCAGGTGGAGCCAGGGGCTCCTGGCTCCCGCCCAAACTTTAAGTGCTCAGCGGCTCTGGTGATATAATTCAATTACGAGAAATAAGAAGAGTGCCATGTGTCCTCGTGGGCGGTATATTTGAGAGACTTTGCTTAGGAGAATAAAACAGATGGAAATTGAGATGAGAGTATGTGTCTGTATACAAGCAGTCTAAATGCAGAGTGTGTGTGTGTCTGTGTGTGTGTGTGTGTGTGTGTGTGTGTGTGTGTGTGTGTGTGTGTGTGTGTGTGTGTGTGTGTCGGAGTATGCTTGAGTGACAAAAAAAAGGACAAAGAAGGAGAAAGACTCAAAGATAAAGAGAGAGAGAACATAGGTCAGTGCTTGTGACAGTATGTGAAACGGGATACACGTCTGCGAGTGTGTATGAGCATGTGTGTGTAGACTTACTCGGACCGAGCTGGTGGCGTAGGTCTGGATCATGTTCTCGGCCCCCTGCTTGACTTTAGTCTCTATGGTCAGCTGCTTCTGGAGGGCGTGGACACGGCCGGCCAGCGGGGATGTGATCTCCGCCCAGCGACAGGGGTCCGGTGATGTGGCATCACCTGTCGTAGTAAAACGGCAGCCATGAAAGTCATCATCAAAACAAAAGTAATGTGTTCACTTTCTCCATTTATCTAAAAAATGGAGATGGTCTAAACCTTTTTTTTTTTTTTTTTTTTTACCTTTTTCTGTTTTTGTTTTGCTTTCTGAACTGAGTCCATGATTAATGTGTTTATGTTCACTAAGCTCCGCCTATTGGGAAATTAGAGGTCCACACCTAACAGTGTTAAACAGCAGCCCTATTGCCCTGGGTTCAATTGCCTTCACAAATATGAACCTCATCAGCGTGCACGCACACACACTTTCTACTCCACCTACTTCCTCACCCCCTCCTTTCAGGGTCATTCTGTCTGACCTTTGCTAATTATTTTTTACCACAACATGATAAATCCACTAAGCTGTTTTGAATGCTGGTGTTCCCCAGTCAGGCTCTTACTGGTGGGGTTCTCCTTCTCCGTGGCCACAGCACGGGCGTTCAGCTCCTGCAGCTCCCAGTGCAGCTGCTCCAGCTTACGGCTGGAGGCCCGCAGCTGCCCGTCCACGTCCGCTGCGCTCTTCCGGTTGGTGACGGCCCGCCGCAGCCTCTCGGCGGCCTCCTTGATCTTCAGCTCACGCTGGATCTCCTGCCGCAGCAGAGCCCGCGCATCCTCCAGACGCTGCTGGAAAGCTGGGTCCAGGATATCCCCCTCTGCCAAGCCTTTCAGGGATGTGTTCTAAGACGGACGGGAACAGTTAGGCATGTATAATTTTACTCTGTCTGTATATGCGTAGATAGTGTGCACTGACAGAGTAAAGACAAGGGCAGTTAGTGTGATGAAATAGAAAAAAGAGAGAAGTGAAAATAACCACAGATCTTCAGTATTAAGTGTGAATTTGCACCAGAAGCAATTTTGTGCCCAGCTGAAATTTGAAGCATACAAACAGGAACACCACAAACACGTGTGCCACTTGCTGTTGGCCCCTGTAAGCAATCCTGTACAGATTAACATGTTCTCAACTTCAAAGCTATGAGCCTAATACATACAACAACAAAACAGGACAAAAGTTTCAAAATCTTAAATTACTATAGGAAAGCTAGTAATTAGACTTTAAAAGATTGAGTTAAAAGAGTCAATTACATGCTTGGTCTTTCACATGGCTTAAGAAACCTTTTTTTTTTTGTCCGGACAACGGTTAAATTTGAGAGAGCATCACGTTTCAGGGAATGAAGCTGTCTTTGTAGTGTTCAAGGGAAAACAGAGGCTGCTCTGTCCTCACCTCTCGGCCAGGGCAAACCGTGTAAATGGAAAAACTTAACAAGTGCTTACAAGAGAGAATATCATGGACCATTTCCATAGCGGAAAGGCGTTTTTT
Organism: Setipinna tenuifilis; assembly: GCA_030347295.1. NCBI lineage: Eukaryota > Metazoa > Chordata > Actinopteri > Clupeiformes > Engraulidae > Setipinna > Setipinna tenuifilis. The sequence goes on from CM059273.1 coordinate 18,869,757, forward strand.
ATGCATAAACTGCTGGGCCTGACCATTTTCGATATTATCTGTCGTCCACTGTGCGGTTTACTGGCATTAAGTAACTAAGCCCGGTAAAACCTGTAAAACCAGAAAGTCTGAACACACGATTCTTGCTCACGCCAAAATTTTGACGCCGAGGTTTCGCTGAACGGAATATGAGCTAATGTGGTACGGAAATGTTCATATGGACCCTCACAGAGTTAAAAACTAAACTGTTTACGGTGTTAAAAGCAGACTACTGGTATAACTGGGTACCAGCCCATGACGTACAACTAACGCTGTTTAACCAAACTGTAGGCATTAACCCTACCTGGAATGTTGATTTTCTGATTTTAACTATAACTTGTGAATGTCTGGAATTGAAAATGATTCCAACTAAATTTTCAGAACTTAGCCTTGGCGTTTTATGCGAACAATCTTAGGGTAGGAACACCACGATTATGATCAACTGCAGCAGCAGCTGTTGAAATTTGTGGCGATTGTATTTATCCATCCGTTGTTCCTAAGCACATTCCATGGCAGAAGTTTACAACACGTATTTGCTATGGCCCAGCTATACAACTGTGTCGCTTCTTTAAATGTGATTTAGTTTCATCCATGAACACTGTAGGAAGATACTGAACCATGATGTCGAAATTAATTGTCCTTACCTGGAGAGTAACCCCCGCCATGACAATTAATGTTTAGAGATCCAAAGACCCCCTTCTCCCAACGACAGGATTCGCGTCCACTTGCGTCCAAATAAAGTTGGAAACTTCCGACTTTCTTGCCTCGTAGCAAGCTAACTCTATATAGCTCTAGATGGCTCGTTTCGTTGAAGTGAAACGAGTTAGTCGTTATTTAGCCTTTGGCAAACTGATGAGTTGCCATTTACTTAGCCCAGCTGGCGAAGTTAACGTTACTGCCGTTGTAACGTAAATTATTCACATTAGAAGTTAGAGGCATTACCAGATTGCCATCCTTTCATAGCACATATTCCGTAAAATCTGGGTTGAACCAACTCAGTCTCCAGTTTTCCCAAAGACAGCGTTGGCTGTTCTCGTGAAAACACCCAGACTATCCATAACACCGGTACTTTTCTGTGAGTTTTTTTTTGCTTCTGAGTCCGGTGTTTGAATCCCCTGAGACGCCTCCTCGCCCAAACTTCTGTTGGTTAAACTTCCTGCCAATCAAATCCAAACTTTTTTCTCCTCGTGCCGCTCACGTCCGCAGACATAATGGTAAATAACGGTATTAAAATACACTTTTTAAAAATGAAATTGATTTGGATGGCCCACTACTTATCACAAAAATGAGTAGGATGGAACATCAGGGTCAATTTGTATCAATTATTTAAATGTACAGACCTTAACAAAATTACGACCTTCATCTTATCATGCACTTGCACTTTGTTTTTGAAACCAGGTTCCACTGGAAAAATCATTCTGCAGCTAAATGCATCAGTTCGCAGATGGTAAAACACTTACAACCGACAAGAACATTGAGCATGCGTCCAAACGTGCCATATGGCTTTTCTTTTAAAAGGTTTACATTTAACTACTAAAACACGTAGCCTACTTGGAATAGCTTCCATGTTGTGCTACTCAAGTAACCTTCATATTGTCCTATGAAGATTACTCATATCTGCATTATTATCTATGCCCATTTTAATACATATTTTCAGCAGCAGGAAAACTGAGCATGTTGAAGTTATGTAAGTTAATGTGAAAGGTAAACCTTTTTCAAAGGATGGTCAATGCTAATCTTGCTCAACAAAAGCTATGTAATCAATTTCTACAAAAAAATATGGGCAATAATTTCGAATATGATTTCTACTTTATAGACCACACACTACAAACCTATGCCTATGTGAGTTCAACTGTTGTCTATAGTAACAATGAACACAGCGCATACAATGACCTACATGAGTACTTCTAAATTTTGCAGTTGTTTGAATGTAAATCAATACAATATCAACCCATGTCAAGAAATTATAAACGCACTTGAGAGCGACTGTCTGTTGTGGACATAGACTGTAGGTTGTGGATTGTGTGTGACGCACTCTGGGCGTTATTTCTAGAGGACAACACCTCTTTATTGAAACAGCCCACCCCCTTGACTGATAACTACCAATCAGAATGTAACAACGGGAGCGAGCGGCGTTTTGTAAATCGTCCCTCGAGAGGCGGGGTTGTCTATTCAATTTTCATAGCTAAAGCGCGTTCGCAAGAGGAGCGGGGCGCGTGAGTGAGACAGAGCTCTGTGTGGTGGTGGAAGCGGTGGCGGTGTGTTAAGCCTCTCGTTCTATGCTGTGGGGTGCACGACACACGTTGTAGTCGCACTTCTCCAACCTAGATTCAACTAACTTTTTTCTTCCTCAGGGGAGATTTCTAATCAAACGGAATATATTTTTGAGGAGTTCCGTATTGCCAGAATCCGTAAACCATGTCGGCTTCGGCGGCGAAAGTCAGTAGAAAGGAGCAGAACTCAAACCATGACGGAGCGGACGAGACCTCCGGTAAGTAATGGCGGCCTCCTAAGCACCGCCATTTTCACTTGTTCTCTCCGTTGTCAGTAATATTACGAAGGAGTTGGTTTTGCATTGCCAGGCACAGTACATGGTGAAATAGCTGTTGGGGGCTTTTCATCACAAGTAATATTGCGTTGCAACATTCATTACAGGGCAGTATGAATGTGTTTGCGAAACAACAGACCAGGTTCGGGGAGGCCATGTTTCCCTTGCATAGAATTCATTGTGCCACGCATGTGACTTCCAAGGAACACCTGGCTGTGTTTCTCATACATGCTTGTATTTAGATAAGATAGGTCGAACTGGGGCAGTGGACATGTAAAAATATCTCTTCGACACAAGGGTACTTTGCTAGTTGTAGACTTTAAAGCTTTGGTGTGAAACAAGGCCCCGTGCTTGTTAGCTTAGCCAGCTAGCTAACGTTACGCTGCCACTTATTGTGTTGCCCCGCCATCGCACCCAAGCAGGTTAGCTGCATGTGCCCTTGTTTAACTCGCTTTGGATTCCGTGTGATATTTTGTGGCAAGTTTTCTGAGGGTTACTTAATTGTTCTTTACGTTGAGTTTTGAATTTATCGGTGGAAGTATTCAGAACACATCCACGTAGTTTCTCTGCAAAGATCGCATGCTAGCGAGACAACGTCAGGTAACTAGCTAGTAAGCTAGGCTGGACTCAGGTTTTCCAGCGTGCGGCCTTCCTCATTCAAACCACGCGGCCTTGTGTAGCAGCAGGAAGCAGCATCAGAAGGGCTTGAGTGGCCACTTCGATAGGGAGTACTTGCATGCCCACGGCTAGTATGTTGACCTGTGGGATACTTCTGCGTCCATGACAATTACCAATGTGAACTGATGAGCATTATAAACTACTCCTAAATTAAGTTTTGGCCTAGAAATGAAGAGGGTTTTAAACATTATTTAGCACGTCAAAAACTCGAATAGCTAAAATCTTAAATTGTTATACTAGCAACTTTATGGAGCGATTTTGCTTGCAGTTTTAACAGGATTATGTTAATCTTTAATATTCACCCTTTAAAAAATTAAATTATACCCGTCCTAGGCATGATAATGTGAACAAATGGACGAACCACACTGCTACTAATGTCTTAATTTATAAGTTGGCTAATTGTCCCTCCTCCTTGTTCTGTTTCAGAAAAAGAGCAACAGGAAGCTATCGAACACATCGATGAAGTACAGAATGAAATTGACAGGTACTACATTGCTTCATTTAGAGATATTTCTTCATTGTATAATTTCGGGTTGTGCTGGTTTTGACACGTTGTTTTTTTCTTTTTTGGCAGACTGAATGAACAGGCAAGTGAGGAAATTTTAAAAGTAGAGCAGAAGTACAATAAGCTACGCCAGCCATTTTTCCAGAAGAGGTCAGAACTCATAGCCAAAATCCCCAACTTCTGGGTTACGACGTTTGTCAACCATCCACAAGGTGAGTCAATGAAATTTCATTTATTTTCTCAACCTGTTTCCTGTGAATGTCTTAACTGTGTGATTAAGTTTGGGGGCAAAAAACAACACAGTTTGTGAATCCCTATGAAGATGGGCTACAAGTCTGTGTAAATTGTGGCAGATTTTTACCCCCAAGAACCACAAAAGCCATAGTAATCAATGACTTATCAGTGAGTCACACATACACACCTGTGCATACACTCGAAGATATTGTACTGAAATGTGGTTGTATATTTGTGATTCAGTCTCAGCCCTGCTCGGTGAGGAAGACGAGGAGGCGCTTCACTACCTCACCAGGGTGGAGGTCACTGAGTTTGAGGACATCAAATCGGGTTACAGAATAGACTTTGTAAGTGCACGTGATATGACACAAACATGCATATTTACATGTTTAACAAAAACAGCGGTGTTAATAAGTCTGCCCATTTTTCTCTGTTGCAGTACTTTGATGAAAACACTTACTTCGAAAATAAAATCCTGTCGAAAGAGTTCCACTTGAATGAAAGTGGTGATCCATCCTCAAAATCCACTGAAATCAAGTGGAAGGCTGGAAAGGTAAATGCCGTCGTCCAGAGTGGAAATATATGGGGGGGTCATGTATATAGAAGCATAACCTAAACTCTTATGTGCTATGAGATTAAACAACTTTTCTCGTCTTTGTAGGATTTGACGAAACGCACCGGTCAAACACAGAATAAAGCGGGTAAGAAGAGGCAGCACGAGGAGCCTGAGAGCTTCTTCACATGGTTCACCGACCACTCAGACGCAGGGGCAGACGAGCTTGGCGAGGTCATCAAGGACGACATCTGGCCCAACCCTTTACAGTACTACCTGGTAAGAGCCTGCACGGTGAATCTCCTGTCATAAAGTGACATACAATAGCACTTGTAACATCACCAAAATATACTGGGGTGTGTGTAGTCCCTGTGAATGTTACTGCATGGGGTTAAACCTGCTAGGTAAAAGCCTGTAACTGGGTCCTAGTTGGGTCATTGAAACTGGTGCTTGAAACTGTGGGTCCTAGTTGGCCCTTGCTTTATTTCATGAATTTTCATGAGATTCTCTTTGGTGGGTCTTAGGTCCCAGACATGGAGGATGAGGAAGGTGAGGGAGAGGAGGATGATGACGAGGAGGAAGAAGAGGGACTGGAAGACATTGATGAGGAAGGAGATGAAGATGAGGGAGAGGAGGAAGATGAGGAGGACGACGGAGAAGATGGAGAGGTACAATCTTATTTTGTGGTCAGGAGGTTGAAATGGAGAGTTAGGTTGAACAGTTCAACTGTTGAGCACTGCTGATTGGTTTAGCAAAAATTCCACTCTACATTTAATTTGTTCTACTTTGAAGTTAGTTAAGGCCATGTATCATTTAATCTGTTTAATAACTACATCCTTTGTTCTTTCCCTAACAGGATGATGGGGAAGACGATTAAGAGTGACCAGGACCTATTCCAATTACCTTCACACCTGTTTTTTTGTTTTTGTTTTTTGTTTTTTTTCCCCTATGACCTGTTCATCCTTCAACTGTTGGGAGCAAATGAGATTTTTGTTTTTTGTTTTTGCTTTTGTTTTTCTTTTTTTTTAAATTGTGCTCCGTCTTTTATTCTACTGAAGCCTCTCCTGTCCTTACCATGTCTAATACAAGTTAATTCCCTGGACATGCCTGCATTGGAAATCTGGTGGCAGTCTCATTGCTGAAGCCTCTTGCATCCTTTTGAATTACCACACCCATCTCCAAAGACAATAAGAAATGTTAACCATCTGCACGTCATCTTATGTAGAGAGTAATGAAGTAAAAATAGCAGTTTATATATAAGTCTATAAGTACATTTTTCTGTGAACGGTTGTGAGTTGAATAACGATAAGCCATGGTGCAGTGATGACCTAATCATAGATAAAGTAGCCACATTTGTTTCCCTTTATTTTTTTATTTTTTCTCTTCAGCGCAGAGGTAAGCCCCATGAGTTGACACTGTTTTTCCTATGTGTTTTGGACAAATGGGAAGCACCAGCTTGTTGTCACCTCTTGTAAATTTTTGGGGGTCAATATCAGGGTACAACAGTCATTGTGGACAGTTATAACATGGGTTGGGTGGGGCACGTGGGCATTTGACACATCAACATTTGGGTTTATGTTGATTGAAGTTTCATTGTAATGTTTTACAGACACCCATGAGGTTTGAAATTTACATTTTTAATAAAAACAAAACACAAAAAAACTTCCTCTTGTAATTTCGAGCTTGGCTGATTAAAGGACTATTATTTAAGTGAGAAAATAAAGAGCCTGTAGAATATGAAAAAGGTCTCGTACCTGTGGTGTTTTCTCCACCTTTTCCCTTGAGAAGCATGTTACAGTGAACTGGTGCCCTGGTTGGAAAGAACACGACTCTTTACTGAAAGACCGTTCCTTAAATAATTTGTTGGATAGGAACAGTAGCAGCTCGTCACAACGGCTAGTAAGTTTATTTGACATCAGGCAAGAAGGAAATTAATGGCTTAACTTCTTTGCAATATATGTTAACCAATTCAACGTTAGAAGTGTATTACTTTTCAAGAGAGTCTAATAAGCCTGATAAGGTTTTGGATAGTAGCCTACAGCAGTCGGGACTACTGAGTACTGCGATGCCTATGGGTCTGCCAGGCTTTCTCTCCTGACATTGTTCACTGTAACAACTGACTAGCAAAACCCCAAAAACGTTCTAAATTTGGCGTTGCAATACAACCTTTTCATGCTCAGTTCATAGGCCACAAGCCGTTGAAATATGCTTACCTGATCGAAATTGGCCACGGACATATGGGACTCTGCTCACAGGTACAGCGGTGCTATGGAATTATGCACTTGACCTGCCAGACGTAAACATGTAGATCCATGTTGCATCTAGCCACCCATTGGTGCATTGGTTTCCTAGGGAATAATCCGGAAGTTTTGGTGTAACATCACAACTACGAAACTCCCATACGATAAACATTTGTCTTTCACTAAAGAATGCATATATTATTGTGTTAAGGCTTTGCATCAGATTTACAATGGTGAAGATAAAGGATCACTGCGAGATGGTGGGGGCTAGCTAGAGATATTCGACTTCTGTGTAGGTATCATAGCAATAAAAGCTAACGTTAGCTTAATGGTGCTCAGCCAAGCTGTCCGTTAGCTTAGCGATGCCTTACCCTCATAAGTGAATACACACTGTGTAGTCACCTTGGCAACCAAGAAGCTAACTAAAAGGTTTAAATAAACACAAAATGGCTACAATGTTCACGGATGAAACTCTGGAAACTGTTGGCACAGAATCATCATGGCGAAGATCACTGCAATCGGTGCAGGAGTCGGTAACTAAACTTGCCTATACATTGTGTTAGCTTGATTAGCTACCAGAGCTAGCTGATCTCCCCCGACGCATGTTATCTATGTAAAACAATTATCATGGGTTGTTAGTGCGTCAATAGATTGTATGTATTTTGAGGGCTTTCAATCTCTTGCAGAGAAGCTGCCAAACACTGCCCCTGCACACAACAGAAGCAGAAGTCCAGGCAGGACACTATTCGGATAGTGGGACACAGACAGATGTACAGGACAGCTTTGCTGAATACTGCGAGACGAGCGGTGACCACCCTGGTCTAAAGGGGTTTTTGGATAGGGTCGAGGAAATGATCATCAAGGAGTTGATAAAGAACTCCAGGAGCCATGCTTTCGATGGGTTTGAAGTAAATTGGGTTGATCACAATGAGACGGTGAGGACAGTCTGTCAAATATAACAGGATTTAAGTATCTAGTGTAGGTTATGCTTGTTTTGATTTTACAATCTGTCTATTGTGTCAATAGGTGTCGTGTATCCATCGACTTCAACATCCGGATGCACAGTCAAGAGGGCTACAAGTCACCAGTTTGTCGTGGAGTTGTACAGGCTCTGTGATTGCCTGTGCCTTTGGCCGGTACGTTGTAACAAGAACTCACTCAATTCTGACCATATCCATCTAACCTTTCAGTAAATATAGTTGTGTATGTGTTTTCAGTTAATTTATGTGTGCGTGTGTGTGATTTCAGAATTGATGATGGTGACTGGAGCACAGAGAGATGCTGTGTGTGCACTTGGAACTTGGACCGAAGAGGTTTGGAACCCAAGCGGCCTGACCTGGTCATTGATGTGGCCAGCGCTATCATGTGCTTGGCCTTCCATCCTCAGCGCCCTTCTCTGATTGCAGGTACGGACCCTCATCAGTGGTGTAAAGGGGTTTTAAAATAGGGTCACCCAGAGGTGTATGTTCTTGTCAAAAGGCAACACAGGCAGCTGCATGTGGCACCCAGACCACTACATGCTCCTCAAGGGCTGACAAACCTTAAATACAGTTTACAGGAAATTAGAATTTGGTTTTTTTTTGCCTGTGGCCCCAACACATTTTTTTGCCTGGCGCCCCACCCTGTCCCTGTGTTTTTGTACCTGTAACCTTTATTTATTTTAATGATATTACTGGGGACATCCTGGTTTTCAGGAAAATGTCCCCGGTCTCAACCTGCTTTTAAGGGCATGTACATGGACATGTTCCACCTGCTGTCATCATGACTTTTCTTGTCTGTGTAGGTGGACTGTACAGTGGGGAGGTTGTGGTGTGGGACACAAGCCGTACACAAGACTCCATCCTGGCTCAGACTGGCATGTCAGCAGACACTCACAGGGAGCCTGTGTATCAGGTATTGCTTTTCATAACACCTAATGCCTGACAAAGACCCTATGGTGGAAACATTGCCTCGTTTTATGTCTGTTTAGTAAACTTTGGAGCATATACAGTGTGCAGACCTCCTGCATCTTCAGAGCTTCATGGCATAGCTTGAGATTTAGTAGTTACATGTGGTCCTGCAACTTTGCCATAGTGAACTACCAAGAATTTCAACCCACCTCTGAATATTTTCACGATACCACTTAATTTACAGTTAAATTTACTTTCACTTATGAAGTTGTCATCTTCTTACTCTTGTGGCATGTGTAGGTGCAGTGGGTCCCAGGCTCTCGGAGGGGGGAGATGGATGTGCTGAGTGCCGGTTCAGGAGGCAGAGTTCTGCAGTGGCGAGTGGATGGAGTGGAGGGCAGGCTGGTCCTGGCCTCTGGGTTTGCTCTGGTTCGGCAGCAGGTGCCCATGATAAACACCCTAAGCAAGGTAAGGGGCTTCTCAGAAATCAACCAGACAGCCAGTGGGTCATCAGCAACACAATAAAGGCCCTTGTGTGCTTTTGCGCACACAGCTGTGCATGCACAGTGAATGATGCAAACCCTAGGTATACTTTGTTTTTCCATTCTTGAACGTGCATTGGACGTCTGTGTAACTGAGATCTTGGTGTCTGGAATTTTCCAGCAGAGCAACTGCTCATAGGGGAAATGCACAGCGTCAAGGTTCACTCCACAGGTACACCAGGCCTTATGGAAAAGATTTCAACTGGAGTTTGTTTTGGTGTCAGTCCAGAAACAGTGGAGGAATATCCTAGATGTCTTGATGCAATGTTGTTGACATTTCGCCTATCCTCAGAATGTTTAACTTAGTCTTAAAATGTAAATGCGTTTGAGTAAAATGACTGCGTTGTGTTCTCTCCCCTGATCTTCCTTTTAAACATCTGGTCCTTCGTAGGCACGAGGTGGTAGCAGCATAGGGATCACAGCCCTGGCCCTTTCCCCCTGGGACCCAGACTGCTTCCTGGTGGGCTCCGAGGGGGGTCTGGTCCTCAAATGTGCCTTCTCTAGTCAGACGGTGGCTGCAGCTCCCCCCGATGGCGAGAGTGTGACCCTGCGGGCTCCGGCTCAGTTCTGCTTCTCTCCCAGCAGCGGCCCCGTTCACTCCGTGCACTGCTCCCCCTTTCACAGGTGACTGCCAGACTGGGCTTACCCCCATCAGCTGTGGTACCATCCGTAACATATACTGCATCCTTATGTGTTTGGGTACAGATGGTATTCTTCACATCATCAGTCTTAATTGTTTTATGGACGTTCCTCAAATCTACACAAGTAATTCATAGAGACATAAGCAAATTATTGTTACCTCACTGCACATACTCTGCATTCAGCATTTATTTTCAGTCTAATTATTTGTTTTGCATATCATTCCATACTCTGAGCTAGTATCTGAGCTTTTTTATTAGCCCTTATGAACTGGATGCATCTTGTAAGCTAATTTCTCTCTTTCTGCCTCCCTCCCTCCATCCATGTCCTTACTTACTAGTATTTGAGCTCGTTGTTCAGTAATTGGCTTATTAACCCCTCATCAAATGAAGTATGAACTAAATGGATCTCGTAAGCCAGTAGTATCTCTCTCATTCTCCCTCCCTCTCTCTCTCTCTCTTTCTGGGCTTCAGAAACTTGTTTGTGAGCGGGGGGACAGATGGTCTGGCCTATCTCCACAGCCTGCTCCAGCCTGAGCCCCTGCTGTCCCTGCGGGTGTGTGACTCATCCTACGTGTTCGTGGTGCGCTGGTCTCCAACACGCCCACTGGTTTTCGCGGCAGCCACCGGACAAGGTGGGAGGCGTTTGCATGGCGGTTTGAAAGTGATTCAGCGTTAGTGCGCAACGATAATGCAGCAAACGAAAGCGTGTGAGGAGACGGCATCTTGCAGGCTCAGTGGGGGTTGAGGTCTAGAGAAGCCCACAGTTTGCAGGGTTACCTTGGTAGATTGTGAGCTTTTTATAAGATAACAACGAATGCCTAAGTGGAAATATATTTATTTGAAGCTCATGTAGTGTAATTCTGCAGTTCAACAGATTGACAGCTATTTGTTTATTAATCTGGAGTAGAGCCATACAGAAAAGGTGTTTCCCACTGTGTCGTCTATCCAAGCTGGTTGAAATATCCAGCTTATTTTGAGCCGAGTCGATTTGCATACGTGAAAATCACACATACTACACCAGTTGCGTAATTTTTACAGATTCTCAGTAGAACCCAAATAGCATTTTTTTACAATGCTAGTGACCATGGTAAACATTTGAGGAAAGCACTACCAGGGAATTTCTTGAAAGGAACAACAATCAAATCACAGATTCAGATTTGAAGATTGAATAACAAGGGTGTTGTTGGGAGGTGTAATTACATTAATACTGCCTTTCTTGTCAACACAGTAAGCATCATCCTCTTTCTCTAAAGGTTTGGTACAGATTTTTGACCTGGGCCGGCGGTCTCTCAGGGCTGTGGCCACCATTGACCAGGAGGCGGGAGGGAAGCCGGTGTACTGTCTGGAGTTCAACCCGCGGCAGCCGCACCTCCTGGCAGCGGGGAACGCTGATGGAACCATCAACATCTGGCAGCTCAGCGCCAACCTGACAGAGCAAGGGCCCAGAGAGACTGCACAGCTGGAACAGCTAGCCAATGAGGTGGCAGACTGAACTAAACTGAAGACCACAACGAACTGAAGTTACAGGCACCCCATGAGGAACACTAAGGGCCTTTGCCTTGTGATTGCTGTATGAGGGTTGACAGTTGTCCATTTTTTTTTGGTTCATATTTGTTTACTGACTCACATACCCCATTATGTAGCCCTTAACTACAGCAGGGTTTTAGGAGGAAGGTAGATGAATGGGCCCCTTACATCATTCTTTACTGGCAATGCTGGATCTTTTTGCTTGGATCTTATTGTCCTCAACTCTCCTATGGGCCACTCTTGTGTCTCCAGTATAACGCTACATGAAAGAACCACGTTGAGTGGATTTTGTCCTGAAAATTTCAGTCAATATCTTCTTTTGAATGTCTCTACATACCGTTAGCCTCAAGTCATTTGCAATTGAAATATGACTTGGGCAATTATGCTATGAGGCTAAAGATATTTAACAATATTTATTGTACATACTGTATTGTCAAAACCATCTTTTTTTCTATATGGAAATAAAGGCACTCAGTACAACTTCACCAGTTCTAACCAGTAGCGTTTATTAATGCACACTGCAGTCTTACAAGTGATGTTACAGCATACCATCCCTCTATAGTTAAAATCAAGCAAAGCACTTTAACAGCTAAAAACAACCACGAGGAAAATGCAGACAGATCCACTACGCTATTGTTGTCAGTGAAGCACAAAGTGTGAGAGATAAATAATTCAGGATTAGCTAGATACAGATACCGAGTACTATAGAGAACTCTAGTGTTGGAATCATGCAGTTCAGCTGTGTGTCGATTGGTGCGTGGTGGTGCGATAAACGCATCCCGATTGGTCACTGGCAGGCAGGGGGGGCAGGGCGGGGTTCAATTGACGAAAAGCGAGCGGGTGAATTCCACGAAGTCGAAAGCGGACGGCAGCTCGCGGCCCTTGCTGTCCAGGTAGGGCTTCATGTGGGAAATGCAGTAGTCCGCCTGTTCCTTGGTTAGGTTCTGGAAAATAGAGAGAAGAGTGAGTCTTAGTCTCAGCATTGTTCAACACAATCAGCAAGATTACGATTTAAGTAATGCCTTTCATTTGTACATTGTAAGCACTAAACCCAACGTCTTATTTTTAAGTCTCAATCTGTCAATTTCTTCACACAGAATTTGCCAAAAGTCACCTTTTATAGGGTTTTTTGTTAAGTTTGCCCCCAGACTACCCCGTCATATAGTTGGGTTAACAATGTTTCTCAACTGAGCACTACTTCTACAAACTTCTAGGGGAAACACTAGACAGGCAAATACATTCAGAGAGGTGCTTGTGGGTACCTGGTATAGTTCTTCCTTTGTGACGTAGGGTTTGTTTTCTGCGCTGAGGGCCCGGAAGGCGCTTTCGATCTCTTCGCTCGACTTGACGTTCTCTGTCTCGCGACTGATCATGAAGGCCATGTACTCCTGCAAGGACACGTTGCCATCCCTGCAAACACACAGATACACACTCTAGTGTTAGACTTACAAGAGTTTCCCAACATAATAATACAAATTCACATCATTTAAAATTTTGTATGAAGTTTCAGTCTGCCACAAGGTGGGTGGAACGCTGACCTGTTGGGATCGACTGTGTCCAAAATGGATTCAAACTCTGGATCTGGTTCTCCTTCTTCCACCATGGGCAGGTCGTAACCCAGTGACCGTAAGCACGACTTGAACTCCTGGTGGTTCAGTCTGCCGGACTTCTCCTTGTCGAAGTGCCTGGAGGAGGGATGGAGGGGAAAAAAGGCTTGGATGAGTAACATGCACAGTTGAATTAAAGAGGGGGGGAAAATCATGTATAAACATCATTTACAATTTAAACAGTGTGTGACTCACTTGAACATCATGCTGAACTCCTTCAGTGCCTCTTCTGTCACACCTGTTGTGTTTCTGAATGGGGAGAGGAAAACAAACAAAAGTCAGCCACAAATGACCTAAAGACTGAGTGAGTCACTCTGAAGTTGCTGTTGAATCATGTTTGGCAGTGTGACTTGACTACTATCCTTTTTTAGTAAACAAGAGTGTATGATTATCTGTACATTAAAGTCTGATGAGGAATAAGTAGTACACAACTTTATCAAAGGTCATCAAAGGGGCGGCGTATTAGGTTGTGCAGACCTTTTCTCCCTTTTACTCTATGTGTGTATATTCACTACAATGTTGTTTTATAAATGACTATGTTTTGTTTGGTGTGGTATGGTCTCTCTGTTGGCCAGGGGTCCTGACTGCAACGTTGTTTCAATAAATGACTGTGTATATGGGACTCAAGAGTTTGTGTATGGTGTGTGTGTAGTGTACGTGTGTGTGTGTGTGTGTGTCTGTGTATGTGTATATATGGTGTATGTGTGTCTGTGTGTGTTCTGCCCGTGGGTCCTGACCTGGCCTGGATCTGCTGCTCCAGGTTGTGCTGCATCCTCATGCCCAGCTGGTCGAGCTGGTCCCACTGCTGGGCCAGGCCCACCGTGCTGTGCTCCGTGTACTTGTTGTCCAGGATCAGCGCCTCCTCCATGGCCGCCCCCAGGTCCTCGATCTTCTTCAGCTGGCTGCGCATGGCCCGGATCTCCTGGTGCTTACGCTGCACATGGGGGGTGGGGGGGTGGGGGGGTGGACATGACACGGGTGAGCTCAACATACAGCATCAACATCGTACTCATTTGGATCGACAAGAGAGTTTGATTAACAACATGCTTGTACTGTGGTAATTTCACCCGAAAACTTATGAGCGGTGATGTTTATCCGGTCTAGTATAGTGAGCGATACAGTGTACATGTCTGACAATGTATGGGGTAGGTGAGCCAAGCAGGATAGTAGCTTTCTAAATCTAATGACATCATTATAAGACTGTAAACTTTAAACCAAATGAAATAATTCAACCAAAAAGCTAACTGAAATAAAATTCACTTCTCTGGGAATGTTTTCCTTACAGTCAACAGAAAATCAAAACCTGTGTTAACCTTGTCTTTGTTGAAGAACGATAGTCTACCTGCATTCAAGAACATAGGAAAAGTGCTAAACATTCTTAACGTGTTTTATAGAAATTCCTCTTTTTGAAGTGTCCACCAAAAATGTGCCAATGTAAACATAAAATGTATTTCTCTGCCTCCCCACTCTTATTTATTCCCGCCTCCTACAGTTTGTTTACAGTAGTGTTTGCAAAGCTCAAGGCGAAATGGCAAGTGACGTTCCCAGGGTGTGCTCTTCCAGGCTGTGCAAGCGGTGGGCACACTTTTCATTACTACCCCCCCCCCCCCCCCCCCCCCCACCAAAAGAAATACACAAAATATATGTCTGCTGTTCATTTTTAATCATTCTCATCACTGCCAGTGTGTAATGGTTGTTGAGGTTGAAGGCAGCCAATCAGCCAAATTGGTGCAAAGAGGTTTTTAGGAAGCTTCTGTGGCATTACAAATCCGACCAAAATTGTATGTTTGCCAAAGCACAGAACAAGGATCACAGCTCTGTTCAACCATTCTGTGTCACTTTTAATGATTAGGTTTAAAACCTCTCCCTACAGGCTTGTGAATGAGCAAATGTACTAAAGAGTGTTACCACACACGTCAGAACAAAAAACTGGTCAAACTGGCCCATCTAGACTAGAGCTGTGTGGGTGACTGGGGTTCAACCTCACCTTGGTGGCCTCCAGCTGCGACTCCAACGTTCCGGATTCTTCCACCATACAGGACCTGTTCAGACAGAGAGCAATGAGAGGGGGCAAGGGGAACGGCTGAACGAACACACACACACACACACACACACACACACACACACACACACACACAATCACACACAGTCACACACAGTCACACACAGTCGCACACAATCGCACACAATCGCACACAATCGCACACAATCGCACACACATGAGAACCATAACACAGCATGCTGCATCACACACCAACTTGTTGTTTCACTCAAACACACTCGTGGACACACCACAACTAATTATGTCATTGTGCAGATCAGCCTCAACAGACTCAGTCTTCGGAAAGAGAATATGCATACCAGGAACAGCCAAAATAAAGGCAAAAACTAGACTAAACTTACTTGACACGGTTTTATGCGTATACCTCGTCCAGTGTTACATAAACATTTAAATCTGGCCATGTCCTTGTTCCAACAATTTGAAGTTAAAGACTGAAAGCAAGTTCTTGAATGGATAGAACTTACCCAAGTTTCTGATAGGGAATTGGTAGGGAGTTGATATAGACTTACAAGTCCCAGATTGCACCTGGGAGTGCCACTAAGCCCATGCCAAAAGAAGCCAATTCATACCCATGGTATGCCTTTACCATGCTAGGTTAGGACCTCTACTCACAGGGCTAGAAACTGCTACTTTCTCACGCTGGTTTGTAGTTAGGAATTATAAGGATAGTGAAGGGTAATGGAATTGAATGGAGTTTTTTTTTTTCTTTAAGGGTGAACTTGAGATCCCATTTTTTTCTAAACAGTGTGGGAAAAGACAAGACCATGACGTACAAAACAAATAATATGATGGCCCAAATTCAGATAAAAGGAAAGAAAGTGATGCAAACAGTTCCCACATTTTTTCTTTTCTTTTTTTTTGCAGTTTCCATCCCTGAAACTGGTGCATGAAAATGACTATGAGAGGGGAAAAAAACAAATCGTGAACTATTTAATCTTTTTTTGGAAAAGTGCTCAATGTAGCCAGGCTTTTTTTTTTTGATTAAAGCAGCTTGAAATCAAGAGCCCCATATCTCAGGTTTCAACGTAGCCACATTGCAGTGAAGGTTAGTAAGAGGAAACCGCACACGCCAGAGCCCAAATGGTGGGTTTAGACTCGCGTGCATGAACAGATAACCCAAACAGGGTGGGGTGGAGTGGAGTGGAGTGGAGTGGGGTGGGGTGAAGGAGGGAGGGTGAATCCAGGAAAGAAGGGAGAGTAAAACCTTCCAGAAAGATCGTCATCGACCTCGTACTGATAGACACGAATAACCCGTCGATAGGCTATGCTATTAAGAGAAGGGAGGAGGGAAGGGGAGGGGGGATGAAGAGTGTATTTACAAACAGAACAGAAGGAGAAATAGAAAACGAGGGACAAAAAAATGTACTTTTACCCAATGATTATTACCAAAAATAAAGAGAACACAGTTTACAAAAATGAGATGTATATTTACGTTTAAAGTTTATACCTCGACATACAGTTCTAGCTGGTGTGACTGGAGTGCTAGCCTTTCTCCCCTGTTCACTGGCAATGCAAATTATGAACAAACCTGCCTTAGGCAAAATTCCACTCACACAGGTACCTTTCAGTAGTGTGACAACGGTCATCTGTTCCAAACATCAAAAGCATATTCTCATCCACACCATGTACACACACACACGCACACACACAGACCCACACACACATATGCAGACAAAACGTAACAAAACAGACAACACGGCAAATGAAGAGAGAAAAAATATGATATTAACCCATCCAGCAGGTATGTCCTGATTAGAGAAGTGATCCCAAGCGTCAAGGAAGCAGAAAGAGAGAGCGGGAGAGAGCAGATTTTGGGGGGAAAGGGTACATAAAGAGAAAGAGAGAGGAGAGAGAGAAAAACATTGGTTAAAACACCGAGCAGTGACATCTCTGCCACTGCTCCACCTCGTTGAGAGGCACATGACATACACACACACACAAAGAGTGCTCTGAAAATGCATCTGCGTGAAGCTTAACATGACTTAAGTGTGGCACAGAGACACACGTACACTAAAAGCACCGAAAATCTAGACATAACTGACAAAACACATGCACATGAGTTTAACCGTAGACTTGCACATCAATGATTGAGGAAACATAAAAAGTCATGACAGACAGTTTGAGAGATCTACCAGTAGTTTTGGATACCAACACCCACAGTGTGTGACTGCATGCATCCAAAGTGTGTACCACAACATGCACTACATAACTATCTTAGCCACGACTGGTGATGAGCTAGCTAAGCGACCCCAAGTAAAGAAAGTTACATAGTAAAGCCCACTAAAACCCTAATGATGCAACATGCAAGTACCGGTAATTTCTGAAAAATGGTTGAACGTGGTTCACACACACACACAAACACACTGTGGAACTGAGGAATACACAAAGACCCCCCCTCCACATCCTAATGCAGAAGGATGTGGAGAGACACCCTCCTCCCTCCCCAACCTGGTCTCCTGGAGCCACTGGTGGAAGGCGTTGGCGTGCTGGGCAAACTCCTGCCGCAGCTTATCGTTCTCCTCCTGGCGCCTCTGCTCCTTCTGCAGCTCCAGCTCACGCTCCTGGGAGACGGAGGAGAAATATTGTTACAAAACACTTTAAGGTGAGGAACCGAATAGTTAAATGGAGTACTGTACATTATTCTCTGATGCTCAAATGAAATGTATTAGACTCTGATGTATCAAAAATAAGATCACATGCAATTTCACAAGTCCAACAGCATAGGGGATTTAAAATGGCCCATTTAGGCAAAATGACGCCCTCTTTTGGCAACCACAATTGAACTGTAGTGAATGAAGGTGGCATATCTAAAGGGCTAAAGCTTCTATGATGCAATATTGCAGAATTGCCCATTTTACAGCAGCCGTTTCTAATTTAATAACAGAGTTCAGCAAGTGTGTGCATGTTATGTACATATATGTTACACAGGTTACACAGGGATATGTAAGACTAGGGTATACTTGCTGGTAGTGTTATGGATCAACGTTGGCATCAACTAAAAATACATCAACTTCAAACAGCTTCTGACAAGCTTCTCCAGTGGTCTGCAGTTAGCTCCTCACCTTGATGATCTTCTGCAGGTTTCTCCAGGTCTCGTCCAGGGCCTCCATAGTGAACCAGGTGTAAGGGTTGGACACCACGTGGTAGCTCTTGATCTGGCGGTCCAGTTCGGCCAGCTGGTTGAAGTCGGCCTCGGCCGAGCTCAGGGAGGCACGGAAGGCGTCGTGGGCATCACGCAGCGCCCGGATCTCCTCCAGCGAGTTGCAGCGCACGGGGTCTGTCAGGTCCTCCTCGGCGTTCTCAAACCAGCTGTTGAAGGCCGATGCCTTCTTAGCGAACGTCAAGAACAGGTCCTCAACCTAGATGGGAACAGAGACAACAGGGAATATTGTAGGTTTTGGGAAATGTGTCAGAATATTTACTTGGACCATGTAGTTTCATAGTATCGGAAATAATGAGGTTGCAAAATTATTTGTATCAATCCAACCATGTACATACATCCTTGATATTTTGATGGCTCAAATACGTGGTATGTGTGTGTATGTATATACATACACATAGAAACACTCACCATCCTCACTACAATACATATTTACACAACCAAAATTTGAAGGATTCTTTTTTATTTATTTATTTAATAAAGCTTTCCAAGTTGTCCATGTTGTCAGAGGATTCCACTGACCTTTCTGAAGTGCTCCTGAGCTTCCAGAAGCTTCTTCTTGCGGGCCTCCGAGTTGGACAGCAGCTGGTTCCAGCGCTTCATGAGGGTGGCATGGCGGGCCTCGATGGCACGCGACTGCACGTGCTTGGCGGCCAGCAGCTGGTCCTTGAGGGCTGTGATGTTGGCAATGCCCTCCTGCTGGAAGGCCTGCAGACCAGCGTCAAATGTCTCCTGCAGAGGCCAACGAAAGGAGGCAGACAGAGAGAGAGAGAAACCGGTTATGAATTTTGTTGGGGCTCGGTAGACATGGTCAGATCAGATTTCTTTGTGATGAGTTTCTAAAACTTCAAAGTGACATAGGTTTGATAGTTATATTTTGTAATTTTCTAAAGCTTTAAACTGGCATAGGTTTGATGGTTATATTTTGTAATTGTCTAAAGCTTCAAATTGACATAGGTGTGATAGTTATATATTGTAATTATCTAAAGCTTCAAATTGACATAGGTTTGATAGTTATATTTTGCACATACTGAAGGGCATAAATTGTGATGTGTTGTGTGGGTGTGTGTATTATATGCATGTGTTAGAATCTCACCTGCTTGGTAAGCAGGGTCTGCACTGAGGACAGGTCACGGCCATAGTCGTCAGTCTTCAGGCTGTTCTCCTTCTCACCTGGACACACACACACAGACACCCCATATCTTATCACATCACAACAGCTAGACCACCAACAAACACACCTTTGCTTAAGGCTGATGCTTAACAAACGTCTATCATCTTACACACTTTTACACCTATTATCTTTCACCTTTCACAACACAGTCAATACCTGACATCATACAATTCTGCGACATTCTCACTCACCGATCCAGGACTCCACCACGTCGGCCTTCCAGTTGAACTGCAGGAAAGCGGAGTTCTCGTCCAGCTTGGCCTTCCTCTGGGCGGCGGCCCTCTCCAGCTCAGACACCTTCCCCTTCAGGGCCTTCATCTTAGCCGTGATGTTGTCCACATGGTGGTTGTTCTACAGGACGGAGAAACAGATACTGTTCATTTCCTGACCTCAGAACTCATCAGTCACTAAATATATACACACACACACACACACACACACACACAAAAAATACATGTGATGCTTTTACCTTCTTGATGAGTTCATCTCCATTGGCACACACGTCATTCACTCTATCCCTATGCACAGTAAAGTCAGTCTCAAACGCCTCATGCTTCTTCAACAAGCCCTGTGGAGATGCACAAAACACCATTAGTGACCATTTGTTTCCTAGAGCTCTGTGAATGAATACACTTATCCAGGTGTCAAGAGTGTATTCAAATTGATAATAAAAATAGCATCAATAATAATAATAATAACAATAAAAATAGCACGAGAAGTTCCATCTACCTGCACAGCGGCCAGGGTATCACCATAGTCTTCACTTCCCACTAAGTTCAGCTTCTCATTAATCCACGCTTCCTCCTCTTCCACATTCGCAACAAACTGCTGGTACTCCAGCGACTCCTCCAGTCTCTGCCCACTATACACAAACACACAGCAGAATAATGTTAGCACCTGCATCAGCTAATTCAGAGGCCCATCTACAGATACAAGTTTACCTATGTGAAGATGATCTATCTATCTATCTATTTATCAAATATGGGGGCATTATGTGATCAGCAATTGAATGCAAGACAAATTTCGCTTTAGGACAATAGAGTATATCATACGGTGGTAAGACACGGTCCTTCGTATTGCAGAAAGATAGTGGATTTCTATAAAGGCAACATGTTGGGTTAATGAGCAGGCTTACCGGGCAGCAGCCAAGTCCTTCAGCTCCTTCCAGTGCTCCACAAACTGGGCCAGCCTCTGCTGGATCTCCTCCTGGCCAATGGTGTTGTCATCAGACAGCTTCTTGCCAGTGTCCAGCACAGACTGTTACATAACAGACAAAAAACAGGGATATAGCTCACAGCTGGTGTAATCATTTCCACAACAAAGTCTCCAACAGGTAAGGTTGGGTGTCCACTGCACGTGCGACATTCGATATGAAATGCGTGAGGTGACCCTACGTGGTCAACGTACAAAAATGTCAGAATCACCAGACAAGTTGAGACAGCACCGGCTTGAGGCAACATATGCTCTCTCCGAAAAGCTACCAAATAACTTCAAATGTTTTAACTTGTACGATGTACATTTCGGAGATAAAAAAAGCAACACAAGGTGGGCCTTCGGAAACAGAAGGTAGACGAACACAAGCGAAACCTAGTGGAAACCGGGCCTAAAGAGAACCACAAGTGGAGATCGCTCACCTGAATGGCTGGCTCATGGGCACCAAGCTCAGCCTCCAGCCTCTTATGCTTCTTCCTCAGATTCTGCACTCCTGTCAAATCACGTCCGTAATCCTCCGAGCTCACAAGCAATTTCTTTTCTCTGAGAAGTGGCAAGAAGTGGAAGACAATGACGGCAGTTAACTTACTTGACAAAAGAATCTTCTTAGTAACAACACCAAAATTCACAAAAACACAAGCCAATTGTACTTTTTGTTATGTTTATATTATTATGTTTGTCATCATGTCTTCCTATCTTGTTTATAAGATGTTTAATGTTCACTGTGGGCCTAGGGAGCATTGCAATTTTAAATTCTGTGTGTGCAACCTGTACATATGGTTTTTGACAATAAAGCTGACTTTGACTTTGAATTCAAGCGTGAGCTTAAAGTGCAGTGTTATGACATGTACACTAGAGGACACTCTTACTTAATCCATGACTCCTCGTCGTCAAGGTCCCTAAAGAACTGGTGCAGGCGGTGCGACTCATTGAGTTTAGCACGGCGCCCGGCAGCCATGCTCTTGATCTTGCCAAAGCGGCCATTGACAGCGTCGCGCTTGTCCTTGACCTGGGAGGTGTCGAAGGCGTTGCTGGCCATCAGGCTGTCAGCCTGGCCATTCAAGTCCTTCAGACGGTCCTGAGGAGGAAGACGCAGAGAGCAACTCAGTCAGCAAACTCCATGCTTGATATATTTATATTAGAACTAGGTAAAATCTAGTTCTAAAACAAGAGAAGAATTCCTCCTCTGCAATTATCACTTAACTGCAACAATGTGGTACACTGCACTGCCATTTTGGTATCGTCATATTTTAGTTGCAAAATTTCAGTAATAGTAGTCCATCAACCAGACAGTGGTTCTAAGAAATCACCATTACTACCCATTGAATCTATATATACACAGTCATTGTCATTACCTCATGAGCAGAAATGTCAGCCTCCAGTAGCTGATGCTTCTTCAGCAGGTTGTTCACAGAGGCCAGGTCTTTGCCGTAGTCCTCAGAGGCCAGAAGAGCCTCAACCTAAGAGTGAAACACACAGCCCTGTTAAAATCACTTCTACTGCAACTCTACCAGTACACATGTCAAACACAAAACATGTATCCTTGAAAGTACCAATATATCTGAAATACAATGCAGTATAATGGATAATATTACAAAGAATATCAAAGAGGTGAGGATGGTGTGTACCTCAGACAGCCAGAAGTCAAAGTCCTTGATGCCGGTGTTGAAGTTCTGCTGCTTGTTGGCCTCCTTCAGCTTCTGGCTCTTCTCAGCAGACTTGTTCACCAGGAACTGCCACTGCTCGTCCAGGGCACTGAGACGAGCCTGATGGAAGGAAACACACACACACACACACACACACACAGGTTGATCATAGGCATTAGCGGGACCGTAAACATACAAAGACACAAACAGAAGTAATTTCTTACACATCTTCGACTTACCTTGACGGCATCCTCGCTTCCAGCACACGCTCCTCTCTGGATGAGGGCGTTGCCAGTGTCGATCACGCCTCGGATACGGTCGGCGTTGGCGTGGAGCTCAGCCTCGAAGGCCTGGTGCTTCTGGTGCTTGCTCTGATAGTGACGAGGGACGAGAGACAGGGTACAAAACAGTGAGCATCACGGTAGGGGTTCACAAGAAAGTGGACTGCTGAAGTGAGGTGCCTCTTCCCATTGTTTTAGTTAGTCCAGATTGTGCTCGTAAAACTAGCTATTGCTTGTGTGTGGCTAGTTGAGATTGTCTTTGAGTAAGTAAGAGTTAAGGTTTTGATCAACTCTGTGGGTCGGAGAGCATGTGGCTATGAAGAGTGTCTGAAGCACCGTGGCACCCAGTTAAGGTGAGGTGAACACAAACAGAGACACTGAGAGACACACCACTTAAAAACGTGGACAGATGGAAGTGTCCTACGCCTACAGACAGGACAACTTGCAGTAACAGACAAGACACTGGGAAAGAAAATGGAGAAAAAAAGAGGACGTCATCCAGAACATATAAACATCTCTGGAGCACCTACAGAAGCTGAGACATTTTGTCTTTGGGGGTCGTTCCACACGGCGTAAAAAATGGGAAGGAGAGAGCAAGAGGAGAGCATTGTAGCGCTAACTTAAGCTAAAGCATTTACACACACACACACACACACACACACACACACACAGACACACAAAAAAAAAACATTTTATTTTATTGCACACACTTTGAACTGCTGCAAAAGCTGATTGGGCTCCTGCAAAAGGGAGCTTATAGTCTTACTGCAGAGTGCTCAAGAAAACATTGAAGCAAAGCCTACGTCTCCATCTCTCCTTCCAATGACTGAAATTCCTAACGTCCCTAGCTAGATTGAGATCTAAAGAGAGGCACGTAAGCCCAAAATATAGTGATCATGGCCTTTCAGGCCTCTCTGCTCATTGGTCATTAAAACCATTGCTGGTGTGGAACGAGTTTACTAACAAAATGACCAGCTTCAGACAAAAGGAAAAAAAACAAAATGGAAGCCACGCCCAGAAATTACAACAGTCACATCATAACGATGGATAAAGAACAAAAAAATGGTTGAACTCAAAAACATGAAGAACCAAAAAAAAAGATGATGGTATGTTTGGACAAACCAAATTACAAGATGGAACATATCAATTAAAAAGGAAAAAAACAAATAAAAAGCAAAAAGAAGCCACAACAACGCGCGTAGGGAGTGATGGAACACGGTAGACAAGATGGCGCTAGACTACGTGTCTAACATGAGACACACAGGACACACAGACACAGTACAGACAACGTGAGGAGGCCCTAAGGGTTAGTCAGCTCGAACACACTACTCCAACTTACCAGCAGCTTGGACAGCTAAAAACAGACAGTAAAAAAACAAAGAGAGGTTCAGAGACATTGCCAATGGTCAGTTGGGAAAGACGTTTGGCATTGGGGGAGCTTACATAGACGGACTGGGTATTCACAAATCATTAATTACAAGGGCGACTGACATTACGTTGTGTACAACAAAGGGTTGAGTACCGAGTATTACTGACAAAAAGAGTTTCAGACTAGAGCGGGATTAACATCACAAAACATTTAACAGAATGCAGTTAACAACAAATTTACATTGAACACCTGTATTGTGATGGTTGGTTTATGTTATATACCAACCACCACTTATTCCAAATACATATTATAAGACACTGACGCAAGATTTGCCACAAAGGGTAAAACAAATAAGGACTACCAAGAAGGTAAACGAGTAAACAAACAAAAAAGAGTGGAGGACAGTCCACACGTGGAGGATAGTAGCGCAGTACCTGGATGTTGGTGGGGTCTTTGTAGGACTCATCAGAGGCCGTCTGCAGCTTCTCGCTGATCCAGGCCTCGATCTCGTCCACATCGCGGCTGAACTGCTGCAGAGTCTGAGACTCGCCCAGCTTGGAGCGCTTCTCAATCATCTGGGCTTTCAGACGGCGCCACCTGCAGGACAAAGAAAAGCATGACCGGTGACCAATTTGGTGATGGTGCAGGCAATCATTCTTAAAGGCTGAGATTACATGAAAACGTTTGAAGCAAGGATACATTTTTAAGGGGTTTGTTAAGGACAAAATTAGTTAATCTGACCTGTCCAACACCTCGTTACGGCGGTTGGTGATTTCAGGTTTGGCGTAGTGGTCGGCTCCAATCAGCTGGTCGGCGAAAGACTGCAAGGCAGCGATCTTCTCCTCCTACAAAATCAAATTTAACTCATCAACACCCCGCCCACTCAATGCCTTTACACACTCCGGTATTGCATGAACCAGGGTGAAGTCTAGATCAGTGGTGGGTGACTGACCTGGACATTGATGGCCTTATCGAAGTCCTCGTGCTTCTTGATGAGGGCCTCCACGCTGTCCAGGGAGTCTCCCTTGTCGTCGCTGGCCAGGAAGGCCTCACGGGCCGCCATCCAGTTCTCAGCTTGCTCGCAGTCCCTGTTGAACAACTACAGAGACAAACACGCACACACAAAGATAGATGGGGGGAGGGGCAGAGAGAGAGAAGAATGCGTTTAAAAGTTTATCAACCAATCATCAGATGGTTAAGTGGCTTGAATCTAAAACATTCTTGCTTTGTCTGGTATATGACTTGTGTGTTATGAGGTGGCTAAATTATTATTTTTTTTTTAAATCTGAACATTTCTTACAGATAACTGAACATCATTAACGCTTGTCATACAAGACAACAAAGAACTTCACAAGGTTCCTGAAACCAGATCTGAGCTTCGAGTCTTGAAGAATTTATTCTTGGAGAAGTTGAGTGTCCTGGTGTGGACAAGTTGAGAGTCCGGGTGTGGCAGTCTCACCTGCAGCTCCAGGCACTGGTCGAGCATCATCCTGCGCTGCACCCAGGCCTTCTCCAGGTCGGCGCGTTCGCGGTCCAGTGCCTCCAGCTTCTGCTGGATCTCGGGGCTGGCGTAGTGGCCGCGGGCCAGCAGCTGCTGCCCAAACTGCTCGAAGGCCTGGAAGGTGCCGGCACGGGCATCGATCTCAGTGCGGTGCTCCTGGTGGCATAAGAGAGAGGGAGGGGAGAGAAAGATGACAGGACAGGGAGAGGAAGAGAGAGACAAAGAGAAAACAATGAAGTAATGAACTAAGGAGCAACAAATATGTTCTTGTACAACTAGGGTGAGTAGCTAAATCTAATGAATCTTTATAGCAGTCTGTGCCAAATAAGAACAAGGACTATTTGTGGTTGGGGTAGAACGTGGTGTAGCTTTGGAAAATGAGTGAGGTACAGTAGGCTAACTGGTGTAGCTTTGGCTACTGAGTGAGGTAGGTAGGCTACCTGGTGTCTCTCCAGCAGTGCCTCAGCTCCAGTCACATCCTTGGCGAGCTCGTCTGAGGACACCAGCCCCCTGATGCCGTTGATCCAGGACATCAGATCCCTGTGGTGCAGATAATTCAATACATTATCATGTTATCAACCACTGTGTTTTCACACTTTTATTTTTCCCATTATAAAGCATTTGCTGTTTGACTTATATTTCTGTATTTCATGGGAATAGGGTAATAACCTGTACAAGTATCATTACAAAGAGGTCTTTCAAGATTCGTCTGTAGGCCACTCACCTGAAGTCGCTGAGGAAGCGCTGCAGGTCGTGGGAGTTGCCCAGCTTGTCCTTGCGCTGGTCAGCGCGGCCCACCAGGCTGCTCCAGGCCGTGTTGAGCTCGGTGCACTTCTCCTTGATGTCATCCACTGCCTCAGGGTGAGACTGGATCAGACGCTCGGCAGTCCCGCCCAGAGAGTTCACCT
Source organism: Setipinna tenuifilis (assembly GCA_030347295.1). Lineage (NCBI taxonomy): Eukaryota > Metazoa > Chordata > Actinopteri > Clupeiformes > Engraulidae > Setipinna > Setipinna tenuifilis. The sequence goes on from CM059273.1 coordinate 18,896,052, forward strand.
GGTGGACGGAGAGAGAAACACACTGGTCACACAAGGCCACACAACCAGCAGCTGGCTGTCATCCAGCCAATGAACAGCAGTGAGTGATTTGTCTTCCACTGAAGCTGAATACAGGTATTTCAGGTGTATCTCAAAAAATTACAATATCAGAGAAAAACGTCTGTGAAGATTCGTATCCAATATCGTGGAAAAGTTCATTTATTTCAATGTAATGTAAATTGCAAAAGCAATAATACAAAAAAATGCAATAACATGCTTTGACTAGCAGTTTCTAAATGCAAAACATCAATAACTGAACTGAATGCAATGTCTGACTGTGTGTGTATCTGTGCATACCTTGTCTCCCAGGGCTGCCAGGTCTCTCTCGAAGCCCTCGTGTTTGCGCTGCAGGGCCTGCACGCTGGCCAGGTCATGGCCGTAGTTATCGGTGTTCAGGGCCTGGTTCTTCTCCTCGATCCACTCCTTGGTCTCATCAGCATCCCTATGAGAGATAACAACATCATTGTCTGTTCTGCTTTTTCTCCCTCATTCTGTTGTGTTGACGTATCATCGAGGGGGTTAGGTAGTGTTAGGGATAGCATATGGTGTAAAAAGAAATATGTCATGTGTGCAACAGGAGTATACCTATAGTAGAAGTGTGTGTGTGTGTGTGTGTGTGTGTGTGTGTGTGTGTGTGTGTGTGTGTGTGTGTGTGTGTGTTTTACCTGTGGAACCTCTGCACCTCGTGAGCGCTACCCAGCATGTTGCTCCTCTCCTCAGCCAGCTGCTGCAGAGCCCTCCAGCGGTTATTCAGCTCCTACCAAAACACAACACACACCATTAGACTTCCACTCTGACACATGCACACACATAGCCCTCTGTAAGGGGACTACAATCAGTCCAACTACCATTTATGCCTTACCAGATTGCTGTAGTCCCTCTAAATTTTGAATGTATTGTGCATAATGTGTCAAATGATAATAATAATAATAATCGTAGTGATAACAAAAGTAATAATAATAATAGTAACAATAGTAGTAGTAATAATAATAATAATTGTAGTGATAATAATAGTAACAATATTAGTAGTAATAATAATAATAGATAATAGATCATGTATAACTACATGTAGATAAGCGGACTTTGAGGAAGTCTACAACAGCTCCAAGAAGTTAGTTTAAAAATGTATGCGTTTCTGTTAAGATGGCATAAACCAAAGATGGCCGACATTCAGGCAGGACAACCATGAACAGCACAAACTAGGGGAGGACATTCACAAGCATGGACAAACACAAAATGGAGGGCAGACAATCAGGGGAAGTTGATGGGGAAAGCAGCGTTTCCTGCCTGAGCTCAGGCCAGACAAACAGAGTGATGACAGTGTGTAGGTTTAATATGATTTGATTAAGTTAGGCATAAAACACTAAAAAAAAGAATGGTAAAGACAATGATAACCATGACATAAAAACATCCAACAGAACAGCATAAAGATCTATAGACAAGTGGAATGGAGAGGACAGAAAAACAACCATATGGACAAAATGGAATGGAAAAAAATGGAGGCTCAGCACAAAATGGAGGACAACAGAACACCGGACAAGTAACGAGGGACTGATATGCTGACGGACAAACATAGGAGTGGGACATTCAGACCACTCAGGCAAGACAGCTGGTGGCTCCATGCCAACACCACAGGAGGACAGACTGGCAAATGACTAAGATGGGTTAGTGGCCTACAAACTTCAGACATGATGCAGGATGGTGAGTTTGAATGGGACTGCAGGGACAGTGGGGGTTGGTGAAGGAGTAGGAGTGGGAGGCCAGCCGGGAGGGGGGCGGTGGGGGCGGGCTGAAAACCTGATCTTACCTTAATGGTATTAAAGTTAGCTGTCGTTTGGACAGCCAAGCGGACATTCTATAAAACGGGGGGGTGGGTTGAACGACAGCACAGAGTGTAAAGTAGGAAAAAGGAGAGAATAGTAAAGAAAGAGAGAGAGATAGAGGGGAAAACCACATTAGTGCAAAACTTCAGAGCCTAACTAACAAACCCCATTACCCAGCAAAGGAGCAAAAGCCCACACCACCAGAAGAATCACCATGTCACCAGCAGAGAGAGCATGCATTAAACATTCACCACTACAACACAGGGGGGTGGCTCAGGTGTCTGTTAGAGAGTGGGCATCTGTCTGTACTCGTGTAGGCCTATTGTGAGAGGATGTGTGAGGATGCGCGTGTGTGCATGTGTGCGTGTGTGTGTGTGTGTGTGTGTGTAAGGGCTGGGGGGTGTTGATTTCAGGTCACCCCTGTAGGGATCCCTCAGGCTTTTTTCAGGAGGTGAGGAGTTACTGAATGACTGTTGTGTATTCAATAGAAGAGACACTCGTCTGCCTGCTCTTAAATTTCACTGGCCACTTGGAAGGTCTTCCTGTTGTAGCTGCTGTTGTGTTGTTAAAGAAACAGTAATCTAAAAAAATGGTTAGGTATGTCACACCTCTTCCATTTTCATTTGTCTGCCAAAGGTCAAAGTTTAAAGGTCAGTAACTGTGAGGCACTGTGGGCCTTGGCCGAACAAGTAAATAACATCAGATTTACCTTCCACGGTGAAGCATTCTTAGAGTCCCCTTCATCCTGTGAATGCACATGAAATATAAATTTAGTTTATTGGTGTTAACGAACAGCGCAAAACAGTATTTTAATGAAAGTCATGCAGTCCACCACAAAGTGATCCCCTCTAATGTCATAAGCATGCATGTAATGAACACTGGCATGTTACAACACAGTCTACTGTGAAGCACCCCGTATGAACAAATAGAGAAACATGCTGAGAGATGTTAGTAAGACAAACATCACCACCCCTATAGAAACCCAAACTAGTGGTTAGTACGGCATGCATTACTACTCTGGGTACAGACTCGAAAGAGTCTACCTTGCCAGGTGCTGAACCCAGCATCTCTTGTTGCTGGAGAAGGAGGGAGAAAGCAGCAGGGTCATCAGTACATTTTACAATAACTGCTGGACTTGATTGTAAAACTTCTGTGAACTATTGTAAAACATTAAAACAATTGGAAGTGTGTGTGTGTATGTGTGTCTGGACTCACCTGGGCCTGGACCACAGGGGCCTCCTCTGCCATCAGGCCCTCAGACTCCAGCTCAGACGCCACCTTGTTGATGTCCCTCAGACGAGACTCATTGGCCTTCAGGTCCTACGGTTAACAAGATTAACAAAAATGTTTAGATTCTAGAGAACACATCCACGTTATTCCCTCCCATGACTACAAACAATTCTCCAGTATGATTTTAATAGGCTAAGAGGGCCACTAAAACATGTTTATCTCATATTGAGAAGTATACATAAAATAAACAGCATACTTTTAAATATTACAATCTTGGTGAAAACTATAATGATAAATAAGGTCCGGCTAAACCACAAACTCATCCTGTTGACAGCCTTAACAAACAAACAACAAGACTGTTAATTGGTAGTTGGTCAGGTAAGTGGACATTTCATTACATTACATTACACTAAGCAGACGCTTTTATCCAAAGCAACTTACAAAAAAGGACATATTTACAAAAAGCAGGACATTGTTAACTGGTAAACTGGTCAGTCAGTTAGACAGTTCCGGAACTAGTATCTCGTACCTTCTGGAAGTCGTCGAACTTCTTCTGCAGCACCTCCACCTGCTCCAGGTCGGAGCCCACCTCCTCGTTGGTGAGGGCGCTCTCCTTCTCGTTGATCCACTGCTGCAGCTCGTTGGCCTCGCGGAACAGCATGAACTTCTTGCAGCTCTTCTCCAGCATGTCCTTCCTCTTCTCGCCCAGATCCAGCAGGGTGCCGTACCTGGCAGCAGCACAGAGCACAGGGGGTCACCATCACACAGCCCCAAGACGTAGGCTAGATAACTAACGACGTGTTAGGTCGTTTTTAATGGGGTAGGGAGAAGGTTGAATTTTGACTTGTGAAGACCCAACAAAGCTCATTTGCATATTGTTGGGGAAAGTTATGGCGGAACACCATAACAACTAGTGAATTTGCTCTTTTAACCAATATGAAATTATTTTCACTTGGTTTAGGACATCCATGGTGAAACAGCAATGGATAGCTACTTAAAGAACAAAGATGTTTGTATCTGGTGAAGTAATACTACAATTGATTCAAAACAAATCTTTAGTCCAAAAGGATTTGTAAAGATGTGTCAAGATTTTACAGATCCTATAAAAAAAAAGAACATAACACATGGGGATGTCCACAAATTCGACAACACATACTGAAGGAAAGTCAGACGATCAGACTGGATAACTAACGACTGACACAAGACAGTAACAGACAAGGGTAGGTGGTGAGAAAGCGCTAGCTTCTATTCCCAAGTAAAATAGAAGCTTGATGGATAATGGAAGACATCTGCAAGCACAGATGTAGAAGACAAAGAACAAGCAAGACACCATGTGTATCACTAGATACACTGCAGTGTTAGTGACCATAAGGCAAGATGGATCTAAAAGAGGGTCTACAGATGGAGCAACAAGCACTGATGGTTGGAGAACTGGTCAACAGCAGTCTTCCACTGACATGGTGGTGAACGAGAGAAGTGATTGGGAGTGGGTAATGGACAGACCACAGCAGACAGAAAGAAGACAGCTGGTCTGGGGTAGGGGGTAGGGCTGGGGTATACTCACAGGTCTTCCACCTGCTTCATGCGCACAGACACACTGCACGCCTCCTTGGTGACCAGCGTTCTGACAGAAAGAAGTGGGGCGGGACCACCCAGACGCATGCAGATATTAGTGGGTTAGGGGAGAGAAAGAAGAAAGAGAGAGAAAAAAGAAGGAAGATCGAGAAAAGGCAAGAGTAAGGGATTGAGAAAGACACGAAAAGTAATTAGTAAGAGATAGAAAGAGACAAACAGAAAGAGAGAGGGAGATAGGGAGGCAGGAAGTTGCTTCTCATAGATATCTGGTGAGAGCCAACAATTTAGAGGGTTAGGTATTCAAAGAGATGGAAACTAGTTAAGAGTGAGTGTTCAAAGTATTCAGAAACATGCAACTTCTTGCGAAAGGACTTAGAAACTTGTGAAAGCTGACACGTGGAAGGCCAAAGTAGAGAGCATCGATATACACAGCATGCCCCTGTAGTGTTCTGAGCACCTGCAGGTAGAAGCCATGGCTTTGGGTTCTAAAGGGTTCTCTTACTGGTTCTCAATCTGCTCCTGGCGCAGAGCGATGCTGCCCTGTTCGTCCAGCAGGTTCTCGCGAGAGGAGGACTGGGTCGGGTCCAGCTTCTTCACATAGGCGGCCGGCACGAAGCCCTGGCGGTCGTTCACCTCCACCTTCCACCAGTCCTGAGTGAGGGACCAAAGCAAACAACACATGAAGCCAGACTGCAAACACTAGGTCTTAAGAGTCAATAGAGTCCCCAGTCTCTACTTGGTGTCATGATTTCTACAACTCTATTGCTTACACCCACCAATAGAACAATTACAAAAATGATGTAAATAACCATTATACACTTTAATCAGCTAACATTTCAATACCACCTGCAAATGCTTTTGAACTGGCTGCTTAAAACAAGCCTTTATTAACTCTGATCCATTCTATCCATGTTTTGTGGTCTCTCTGTTAAGAGCAGCAGAGTACACGTATCAGTGGAGAGCTACAGTCTGAGGCAGCGAGGTGCAGTACCTTGTTGGTGCTGTTGAGGAGGGTGAGGATGTCGCCCTTCTTCATGGTGACCTCGCGAGGGCTCTTCTCCTGGTAGTCGTAGAGGGCCAGCACCAGCTCCTTACCGGTCTCATCATCGGTTGGAGCCACTTGTTGCTTTTGGGGCAAAAAAGGAATTGTGTAAGTTGTCACCATCACAGTGAGTAAATTGTTACACACTGTTACAATCACAAAAGGTTGTTTCATACATACTATTGGTATTTGCCATTTCTCACTGTAAATTAACAACGCTAAAGTCTGATAATGCAAAGCAAGGGTTTTGCCTGCATTCAATTCTCAGTAGCTTATGAGAAAGACTGAGTGGGGTTGCTCAAACTTTAACTCACCCTGCAGGACTGTGCCTGCTCTTTCAGGGCCTGGATGCTGCTGCCATAGGCACTCAGGTCAGACATCAGAGCCTCGTGTTTCTTCAGCAGAGCCTGTGGGGACAGACCAGACAACACCACATTTACACTTACAACATGGCCCCTCACTCTTAAACACACCTAGGCCACCAAGGAGATGTTTGAAACAATGAATTAACAGTCATCAGATTTTTACAAATCCTTCATGCTTGATTCATACCTTAACACTGCACTAATGAATTTAATATGCAGATTGCTATTTGGTTGTCACCATTATTTTATAGTAAAAGCTGAAATAAATGGTATTTGTTTGTGCATATTCATTTGCAATTATCTAAAAAAAAATTAGACCTTTAAAAAAATAAATAAATAAAAAATAAGTCTTACCTCAGCAGAGTCCTCATCTTTGCCGTAGTCCACGCTGCCCACGATGGGCTCCTTCTCCCTCATCCAGGACTCGGCCTCGTTGGCGTCGGCGAAGTACTGCTGGGCCTGCAGCGAGTCCTCCAGGTCCTGTCGGCGCTGGCCAGCCTTGTTCTTCAGGGTGTCCCAGCGGCCGTTCAGCTCGCCCAGCTTGGCCTTAACGTCCTCCGCAGCAAAGTGGCCTGTTGGAGAGAAACACAATAATGGTAAGGCCTCTATGAAGGCTTTTCTCATTTCATTTGATTTCTTACACTGTGATGATGCTATGCAAGTGATGACACTCGACTATTAGAATCACAGTATTATCAAAAACTGCTGCCTAGTTTCATCATCATAGTGATAGTCTGATAATCACATTTTCATTCAGAAGTCATTATAAGGCCTAAGGCACCCACCTTCCTCCACCATGGCCTGGCCCTTCTGGGTGACGGCCTTGATGCGGGGCTCATGGCCAGAGATCTCAGCCTGCAGGGCCTGGTGCTTCTTCAGGAGGTTCTGCACTCCAATCAGATCTTTGCCTGAGGGTGGAAGGAGGCAAAGGTTTAAGGGCGAGTAGCACACTTACTTTTCACACATTTCTGTACATTACAGTACACATTTTCTGCTGCACTCACACATTCTCAAACACAACATTCAAATAACACTGGAGAAATACAACTTCTACCAGAGACACTTGTGTCCTCTGCTACCCAGGCATTACAACAGGCAAAATATAAAAATACCCATTTTTCTATTTAAATAAAAAATAATTGTATACACAGTAGGTGTGAGCTATTTATACAAAATATAAATAACCCACACTTAGTAACTCCAGTATAAACCCCTAATTGCATTCTCAATGCATTTCACAGTCCCACCATACTTCGCAGGGAACCCCAATGGTGCATCTACTGACCCCTGTTGGTGGAAGCGGCGATAGGCTCCTTCTCGCGGATCCAGGTCTCCTCATCCTCCACATCCCTGAAGAGCTGCTGCAGGCGCAGGGAGTCGGACAGCTTCTGCTTGCGGGCGGCCATGGGCTCCTTCAGGGCCTCGTAGCGCGCCACCAGGGCCTCCTGCTTCTTGCGGATGTTGTCGGCATCGAAGTGGCCGGCCTCCTGGAACTGACGGGCCTGGATGGTGATGCCATCAATGCGGTCCTGTTTGGAAGGCAAGAGGTCATTTAAAACATAGAGCAGGCTTGGTTTACATGGTACACTAGTGATTAGATGTAACTCTTTACCACTATTATTGTTATTTATTTTGGTTTTTAATTTTGTGTTATTTTTTATGTATGCACTTTGGTTAGCTTCTGTTGAATAAAATGTGCTATATAAATAAATTGAACTTGAGGAAAACATTTTACAAAAACATTTCATTGAATTATACTCTTCATACACATACAAATATTCTAAGACTATTAAATGATCTGCTCTTTTTTTTTTAAATAACAACCATCCGATTACTGGAATGACCCTTACCTGGTGGGCAGCTACATCAGCCTCCAGGAGAGCGTGCTTCTTCTGCAGGTTCTGGACGCTGGTCAGGTCTTTGCCGTAGTCGTCGGAGGCCAGGTGGCCCTCCACCTCGTACAGCCACAGCTCGATGTCCTCCACGTTGCGGTTGAACTGCTGCTGCTGGTTAGCCTCACGCAGCTTGATGCCTGTGGAAGGACAGTAGCAGAGAGGTGAGGGGTGAGGTGTGGCTCTGTAACCATCAAACAATGTTACCAATTGAACACATCAGACTTTACAATGCAATTAAAGAAATCAGCTTTAACTAAACAGTTATTACATAGCAAGTAATGATAATGAGCTTTTAATTTACTGAGTAAACTACCACACAAAGTTTTTTCTATGTATATATATTCAAAAAGCGTGTGATGGTTCTGCCCCTGAAACAACCTTAGTTGTTACAGATAAAAATATCACAAACTTTTCTGGTTCAGTGTCAATACTATGCTATACATGAAATAAAGATAGGTACGTACTTGGTTTCTTTTTTCCACCCAGCAAAAAACCATAACCAACTTCTACATTTGTGGCTATTCACAATATACAAAAGCCAAAGCCTAAACTACAATGCTTTGGTGCCCAAACTCTCTCACCTTTGAGCTCGGTGGCTTCCAGGAGCTTCTTCCACTGGGTGCTGACCTCGTCCATACGGGTGGACACCTCGGCAGAGGCGTAGTGGTTGCCATCGATCAGCTCCTGGCCGGACTTCTGCAGGGCGTCGATGCGGCTCTGGTTGGCGGAGAGCTCAGCCTCGAAGGCCTGGTGCTTCTGCACTTTGCCCTGCAGGTTGGAGGGGTCCTGAGAGGAGAAGGGAGAGAAGAGCCAAAGATGAGGAGGAGGAGGATTAGGCACTGCATTGTTCACCTCTGTTTCTCGTGCATGTTTCGAAACCAATTCGTCTAATGAATCAAATCATCTTATTCTCTTCTGTTTGACAAGAGATCAAATACTAAATACTAGAGTTTGTTTCGTTCAGTTTATTGCCATTTTAACAACTGTGGCTATTAATGGCCAGAACAGATCAAATAAATAAACACATAAATATTAAACATATTAAAACAAAAAAAAACTATAAAACAAATAAATTAAATTAAAGTTTTTTAAGATCACTAAATACTAGACAGGGAACCAGAGGGTGGCCCACCTTGTAGGCCTCGTCAGTGGCGGTCTTCATCTTCTCGTTGATCCAGCTCTTGAGCTCGTCAGAGTCACGGAAGAACTGCTGCAGGTGGAAGGAGTCTTCCAGAGCAGCGCGGCGAGACTGAGCACGCTCGTGGAGAGCATTGCGTCGGCTCAGCAGCTACATGAACAATCAAAGGAGTAGGATGATCACACATTATCCCTCATATGCACTCACAAATGATACTTCAGACAGACAGCAAGTCTAATGGAAATTATTAAAGTATTATTATTATTTAAGTATAAAATTTAAGTATTATTAAGGTATAAAATATTATTAAAGGACACTACTCCCTTTGTGGAGTTTATTGTAAAACTACTGTGTGTGACGGGCTTCTTTTTTAAATGATGTGCAATGGCTTTCCACATAGTAAGGGATCAAACGGGATGAGTGAGCACTTACAGCATCTCGGCGGGTGGCCACGTCCTCCTTGGCATAGTGGTTGTTCTGGATCAGCTTGGTGGCAAACTCATCCAGGGCCTGAAACAGAGACAGAGTATGTTTTTTTTTCCCATAAGACTTAGCAGACCACGAGAAATGGCCTTACTAATCATATTATTATTACTATTATTATTACAGTAGCAGAGACGGGTGAGGTGTAGCTCTGTAAGCATCAAACAATGTTACCAATACAATACACCAGCCTTCACAATACGATGCAAGAAATCAGCTCTAACTAATCACTTCTCACATTATTATTATTATTATTATATTAGTATAGTTATTATTGTATTATTATTCATTATTATTAATTATTATTATTATTATTATTATTATTATTAAGAGGAAGCCTTACGGTGATCTTCTCCTCCTGGGCGCTGAGGGATTTCTCAAAGTCCTCATGCTTCTTCAGCAGAGCCTCCACACTGTCCAGAGAGTCTCCCAGGTCCTCATTCAGCAGGAAAGCCTACAACCAAAAAAATGGATTCATATCTGTTTTAGACAAAAAAAGGTCTTATTTGATTTTACTAAGCTAGCAAACTATTTAACTTGTGGGGTAGGCCCCACAAGAACACCCTCAGGACTTTAAAATGCCACCCTGTTTAAAACCAGTTTAACATCAGATACTAAGCTAGTTCTTTTTTTTCCCACTAATATTGGCGAAGTACTGTGTAAACTCATGGTACACACCTCCTGTTTGCTCATCCAGTTGTCGACCTGCTCGGTGTCCCTGTAGAAGAGCTGCAGGTCCATGCACTGCTCATACTGCTGCCGGCGCAGTTCCCACAGCTCCAGCAGGGACTCCTTCTCCTCTGACAGGATGCCCAGCTATACAGACACACACAGACACACACACACACAGACACACACACACACACACAGACAGAGACACACAGACAGAGACACACACACAGACACACACACAGACACACAGACACAAGTGTCAAGGCATGTCCTTTATGTCTAATACTGTAAAATGTTAAAACAAACAACAGACAACAACACATTTACACACACATGTGCGTACCTTTTCTTTGACTTCCTCAGAGGCGTAGTGTCCGGTGTTGAGCAGAGCCTGGCCAGCCTCATCAGTGGACTTGAAGCTGTCCTCATGAGCGTCAATCTCTCCCTGAAGACCACACAGAAAACATCTCTTACCAACAGGAAAGTCTGCAAATATCAACGCCGACAACATCCAACCTCCAACATCCAACCTCCAACACTAACCCCATTGAAGGCATTTGAGAAGGTTCTGTTGGGTTGGGTCTACATTAACCTGAGGGCAGAGTGTCTGGTGAGATTCTGCTACTGTACCTTGTGCTCCTGGTGGCGGTCGAGCAGGGCCTCAGCTCCAGCTACGTCGTTGGCCAGCTCGTCGGCGTTGATCAGGGCCTTCATCTCAGTCACCCAGCTGGTCAGGTCACGGAAGTCTGCGGTGAAGCGCTGCAGCCTGAGAAGAATCAAGAAAGAAAAAAAACAGCCATTAACTTACTGTCCAGCACTTGCAGAATGTTCCTGTGCCACGCCCTTCAAGTTTCCAGTCTATCAGAGTATATCCTCTTTGAATTCTTGAACCTCAATTCTATGATTATTAAAACACAGAAAACAACACTACACTCCCAGTCATTTTAAACAACATGTAAGTTTTAATATTTTCATTTTAAAATGGAAAGATGCTTATGTCCAAAGGATTTGGGGGTTGTTTAGTTAATTTCAACAGATGCACCAATTCATTTCAAGTCAATGTATCAGTATTACCACCATAGTCAGGGTGCTTGTACAGAACACTGCATATGAGAGAAGGCAAATCAGTGTTATGCCACAGTCACAAGTCTGACTGGACAGATCTGGACGGCGAGGAGGGCGGTGCGCACCTGTAGGAGTCGTTGAGGCGGGCGTGGCGCTCGGCAGCCAGGGTGCGGATCTGCTCCCAGTTGGTGATGAGCTCGTCGCGCTTCAGGTGGATCTGGGAGGCATTCTGGGGGTGGGTCTGCTGCAGACGCTCTGCCTCCCCGCCAAGGGTGTTCACCTGAGGAACCAGAAAAGACGTGAGGAGAGACCGAAGACAGGCACTTAAAGCCATTCAGAGACTGCAGAGCATTAAAAGCCTCTGGTAGCCTTGCTGGTGAGGGAACACTTGTATGTTTCTGTACAACAGGAGCAGACAGACTTGACGGGGAACACCTTTGAGGTAAAGCCTGTTACTTTTTTTGTAATACCTTGTGTTTACAATGTATGGTTTGAAATGGTTACAATAAATTGTTCTATCATTTTATTTTACCGAATTCTATCTGTCCAGGCAATTTAATGAGTACAACTTATACAACTTATGTTACGACTGATGAAAAGTCTCTACAGTATAGATATGGGACTGGGTGAGTGTGCTTCTCCTCAGTGAGTGATGCTGCGTGTTCAGACTGACCTTGTCCTCCAGGGCCGCCAGGTCTCTCTCCAGGCCCTCGTGTTTGCGCAGCAGTGCCTGCACGCTGGCCAGGTCTCGGCCAAAGTCATCCGACGCCATCAGCTGCTCCTTCTCCTTGATCCAGCTGATGGTCTCGTCCACGTCCCTACAGGCAAACACACGGACCAGCCACCATCAGGCCTCGCTTTCCAGTACAAAAAGTAATCTAGCTCTCTCAATTCATTTACTCAATTCAACGATTTCAACATTTTTCTTTAATATATTCTTATTATTTAATACAGCTTTACCTCCAATCCATTTTGATTTACGATTGGACATTTCTTCCAGAATTATACAACATAGACAGTCTGAGATGCAGTGCCCATGCACTTGTATATGTTTCTTGGGAGGGAAATCACTTTTCTCCCTCATTCCAAGTGACCATGTTTCCTAAGCTACAATAGACCCCCCACCACCACTACCACCACCACCACCACGCAGCAAAGTGCGGCTCCATCCCTCCGTACCTGTTGAAGCGCTGCACCTCGGCGGCTCCGAAGAGCTTGGCCTGCCTCTGCTGGGCCAGTCCCTTGAGGCGCTGCCAGGCGGCGTTCACCTCCTCCTGCTTGCGCAGGATTAGCTCCGCCTCGGGGTGGGCGTCCTGGGTCAGCTTGGCGGCTGTCTGGTTGACGTCATTCACACGCTCTTCGTGTGCCGCCAGGTCGGTCTGGAACTCCTCAAACTTCTTCTGCAGGACCTGCACATGCTCCAGGTCCTGGCCCAGCTCCTCTGAGGTGACGATGGCCTCCTGTGGGACAGATGGGAGGAGAGTGAGGGGAGTAAATCAGTGCAAGGCTGCCCACACTAAGGAAACTAGATGGATCTATGCCCCACTTTGTATGGCCTTGTGTCATAACTATTCTCTGCTTTCGAATGTACTTTTTATTTGCTGGTCTGTACTTGATGCTGTGGTCTATTCTCTAAGTAGGAGTATTCCTTTGCTTTGAGTATGAAATGCACTATAGAAATAAAATGCCTTGCCTAAGTTTAACAGAGGTAAACTGAGTAAAACCTACAGAGAAGTATACATAAACTACTATGTTAAGAATGCATGTGGTCTATTATGACTGGGATTTTTAAAATTTAACTTAACTGATAATGTTACCCTGCTTAAAATGCAATACGAGTTTGCAGATACCACCTACTTTCTAATTTGTTCACATTAATATCAGTGGGGTTCAGACAGTATGATCCAAGACAGTCGTCGTGTGTGAAAGCAAAGGCGGAGAATCGGACCTTGTCGGTGATCCAGTCGAGGGCGTCCTCGCACTCACGGAGGTACTGCACCAGCTTCTGGGCCTGCAGGAGACGCACGCCCTTCTCCTTGGTCTTCTGCAGCAGCTGGTCCCACAGGCGATGCAGCTCCTCCAGGCGCGTCTGAGCATAGGTAGGACGGGATGTAGGGAGGGAGAGAGAGAGAGAGATAGGAAGGAGGCAAGAGTCAGGAGTCAGGACACAGCATTCACAGCGCCCACGGCCACACTGGAGTCGTTTCCAAAATATTTACTCGTTCACTATGTAGTGCACTGTGGGGGGGAATGAGTTACATTGTTCTGATGCCTACATGGTGCACTTTATACTGAACGAGTGAGCATTTTGTATTTAACCTAGGGCTGTCATTTAGGGTGGTCAGAGAAACAACGCTTTTCTTGCATGCTACATTATTCCTTACCAGAACATTTCAAAAAGATGGAAATTTGGTAAAGCTTCACAAAGATACTAAAAGTACAAAGAAGCTCTACGCAGGAAGAAATGTCATGCATGAAAGCAATATCACTCTTAAAGTATAAGGAATTCATGAGGTCACTGCAAATCACACCTTTCAGCAAGGAAGAGAGAGTACAGGGAGAGCTGTACAGTAGTGGAAACAGAAGCACAGCACCCAAGCACCTACTGGGACGAAACTTCCATAATTGACACTTGTTACTATGGGCCTCTGGGCAGTCCGGTAGGGCGTGAAGGACTGAACCAGACGGGGCGAGTTAATGGTGCATCATAAATCAGTTCTAATGCTGCTTCATCATCATCGCCATCATCATCAACATCATCATCTTTACCATCACCTCTACCATATATTTAAATCACAAGGAATTTACAATTTTGTGGACAAACATCATAACCAAAAAATATGTGATGCATAAAAGTGACACTGTATCCATGCGTGCGTGTGTGTGTGTGTGTGTGTGTGTGTATCTTTGTAAAACAATAGGTGCATATGAGAGTGTGTGTAAGGCGTTACCCGGATGGTTTCGGAGGCGAAATGGCCCTCAGAGATCATCAGGTTGCCCGTGTCGTCCAGTTTGATGATGGCCCCAGCGTTGGCCTGCACCTCTGCCTCAAAGGCCTGGTGTTTCTGGAGCTTTCCCTGCACGCAGACAACACAGAGATGCATTACTATGCCAACAACACAAACAATAAGAATTATACATCACCTTGATATTAGTATAAATCTCTGAAGTAATGACATGGGTAAAAAGAGTAGTTTATTTTCATGGGGCCCAATATGGTCTACTGTACAAGTAAATTTTTGACTACTGTCCAAAGTGATCAGCTTCAGCCTACAGTCTGCAATATTGCATAACTTAGCAGCATAGTTAAATATTACTTATTTCACATTCCTTTCTCAGACTTTGCAACTCAGATGACACTGATGAGGTATTGTTAAACTTTAGATCTTCGGGCCTATTGCTTTGACATACTTCGTCTCGTCAGCACAAAACGAGAGTGAATGCATTCATGACACTAGCTGTGTCTGGTAGACTGTGTAGGCATTAAGGATATTTGTATTGGTGATTATTTGTATTACAACAACATTATTTGTATTATTACAACATTGTATTCCATTTTTGATGGAACATTACTGATGGGCCTGTTGCAATAATGAATGGACACCGAAAGGGCATGCAGTCTTTACCTAGCATGCTACATCTCACCAGTAAAATCTGTGAAATATATACAATTTTGTTGTCCTTTTGTATTGACTGTTTTAAGAAAGTTATTATTAGAGTCCTAGGTATCCCCCCAGGGTTTCCATTTTAACCAACGATGTGAAGTCTACAAAAAGTAGTTTACAGAATAGAAGCTGTAGTAGCCTTGTTTTTATTTTTTACAGTTGAAAGTGTCTCAATATATCTGTGAAGATTCTCATATAACAACATATAACATATAACTAGCTCCTTTGCCCCCCAAAGTGTCTATAATGACAATAAAGGTCTGATTTGATGGTCTGTCCCTGTGTCTGTGTCTGACCTGCAGGTTGCTGGGGTCCTTGTAGTTCTCGTCGGAGGCGATCTGCAGCTTCTCCAGGATCCACTTCTCCAGCTCGTCTGCGTCGCGCCGGAAGAACTGGAAGCGGTACGAGTCCTCCAGCTTCTGGCGCCGCACGGCAGAGAGCTCCTTGAAGCGGCGGTAGCGGTCCAGCACCTGCTGCCGGCGCTCCTGGATGTCCTCCGCCGTCTCCAGCACCTTCGTCCCACTGGCATCCATCTTCTGCTGAGGGGCGGCAAGGCACAGGGAGAAAATGCGTTAGGTCCCCCCCCCGATTTAAAATGGAGGACCATTAAGAAGAAGAAGAAGCAACAAAGGCTTTTTTTCATTTAATGGCAGTATTTTGGCTAAATCAATCTATCAAGGAAATTGTAGACCTTATACACTCTGTAGCAACATGCAGTGAACACACAACAGAGCTATTAGGTTAAAGCGGGATCGATAAATAAATCGTGTAATGCATAATTCAACAAAATGGCCCAGAAGTCCTCCAGCCATTCTCCATAAGGGTGTGTCTGTTGAGCACTCATGCTATTAAAGCTCTGTATCCTCTACAAATGATGGCTATGATATGATGCAACTGCAATTTCCCAGGCAGTGGGAGTGATTTATATGGACCCAGGAAAGAACTACACTAAAGCCGTGGGACAGCACAGTACGAGTACACACATTTGTGTGTGCTTGTGTGTGTGTGTCTGTCTGTTGCTTTGTAAGTGTGTCCATTTGTGTGTGTGTGTGTGTGTGTGTGTATCCGTTTCTGTGTGAGTATGTATTTCTCTGAGAGTGTGTGTGTGTGTGTGTGTGTGTGTATGTTGTGTGCAGGGTAGGGGGGGTGGGACAGCACAGTAAGAGTACACACATTTGTGTGTGTGCCTGTGTGTGTGTCTGTTGCTATGCAAGTGTGTCCGTTTCTGTGTGAGTGTGTTTCTCTGTAAGTGTGTGTGTGTGTGTGTAGGGTAGGGGGGGGTGGCTGTTGGCAGCCCAGCTGACGTTTAGCAGACCCCAGGCAGCTGAGCACACTAGGGGGGGGGCCTGGCGGAAATTCCACAGAGAACCGCCGGACAAACGCTCCCCGAGCACAATGAGAATGCTGCCGTCAGCCCCCAACCCCCTACCAACACACACACACACACACACAAGCATCCCTGAGGTGCCATCACACCACCACCCCAAAACAATCAACCTAGCTCGCACCCTACACACACACACACACCCCAACCCCCCAAGCTAAACAAGCACATATCGCCCAGCCCCTGTCCTGTCCTGACTGGCTGGCTGGCTGATCTAGGAGGGAGCCATGTTGGACTCAGAGCATTGTTTTAGTAGTGAGGGCATTAGGAGGTTATGGCAGAAGCTCAGTGTGCTGCACTTTGTCAAAGCCAATGTGCAAAGCTCCTTCAGCTTTGCATCATGCTCATTTTTTTATTTTTCAGTATAAAGGAACACTTCACCCAATGACCTTTAAGCATGGTCTTTCCCCGAGAAAGAGTCTGGGCTTCCCAGCCACACCCTGCTGCCCTCCCCACCCACCCTTGCCCGAAAGCAGCAGCTGTCTTCTGGTAACGTCAAGCACCTGTGAGACTATTTCAGGGTGTCGAGGGGTGCGAGAGAGAGCGTGTCTATACGACCGTGACACAGTCAGTTCCAGTCATACTTGTCCTGCTTTACTACGCTACAATGTGCTACTGGCATTTTCACATGCATGTCAGATTCTGACTAGAGAGGAGTGTTGTCTGACATCAACATCATTCAAATGGCTCCCAAGCCAACATACAGTACAAGGTACTAGGAGTGGTGGCTCAGCTCATTTTGATCAGACTTGTGTGGACCTCACACATAGCCGAGAATGTATGTAGCCAATTCGCAGCTGTCTGTGACCCACAGCCAGGGCCAAGGGTTGCCCCATCAGTGCCAAGGTGTGACCTGGCTGCTTGCACAGGTCCATTATGGGTCCTGGGCAGGAGCATATGGCTTCTGATGGTGCTTTGCTTCTACAGGGCTGATAATGCTGAGCTTCATACAGTAGCTCACTGTTAATGAAACTCCATAATGAATGGGAAATGGGTAAGGCCTAATCATGTGGACAGACTGCTTGAAAATGACCAACTACTCACTAACACACTGTTCAGTTCAGAGTCATTAGAGGTCTATAACACTGTAATTATATACACCATTTGAAAGACAAAGACCCTGCAAAAACACTGACAGAATATTACCATTTCATTGGCCAGAGAGGGTGAAAAAAAAGAGAGATAAAGGGAAAAAAAGAGAAGAGGGGGTTAGCTCTTCCCCCAAAATGGACAAACAAAATCAGGGGATGGGGGGCTGGCTTTACAGTCATCCGCACAGTCTTTGCCATGGCCTCGGGTGCCAGACTGGATCAATGAAAGCCTTTGTTACTGGGGCCCCACACCACCCTCTGGGGGGAGGAGAATAGAGAATGAGTGATGGAGTGTGAGCGAGAGAGAGAGCTAAAGAGGAGACCATCATATCAAGTGGGAGGAAGAGAGAGAGGGAGAGAGAGAGAGAGAAAGAGAAAGAGAAACGCTTTTCTGTTTTACCAGTCATTTCCACTATTAGGGTCCTAAGATGGGGTGAAAGAGAAACAGAGAGCCACAAAGAGGGGAGGAGCAAAGGAGTATGTGTGTGTATTTGTATATGTATGTCTGCGAGTGTATGTGAGAGAAAGAGAGTTTGTGTGTGTGTGTGTGTGTGTGTGTGTGTGTGTGTGTGTGTGTGTGTGTGTGTGTGTGTGTGTGTGTGCGTGCGTGCACACGTGTTCACTGAAAGCTTCCTTCCACTCCATCACATAGGCTGGCAGATCCGTTGAGTCAGCAACAGCAGCAGCAGCTCTGCCCTCAGCATCCACCCGCCTCCCCAAGAGAGGACCGCAGGCGGCACCATCCCCATCCCCATCCCCCAGAGCAGGCCAGAGCGGAGTGCATTACAACAGGCCACATTAACCTGCCAGCCTGCCCTGTGACTCCTCTACTGCGCCTCCCAAATCCCCCATCACAACAGACCTGCTGCAGCCAGACCTCTCTGCTACCCATCCAGACAGGGAGCCTCGTTGTGTTTGCTTGTTTATTGAACTGTAATGCCATATTAGCAGCTGTGGCTATTTCACTGCCAAACCAGGTATGATGCAACACACATTGGAAATGGGAATTAAACAAATGAAATAATATAACCCAATCACAGGGGTATGTTATAAAGCAGGCAATGGACAACTACAGCCCCCTAACTGGATAGGTTGTCTAAGCTACGCTACACTACAAGCATCAGACCCTCATGGTAATTACACCCACCTACGCAGGCAAACTGAGCCTTGGCAACACGGTGGAAAGCGGCAATAAAATCTGTGTAAAATGGAGGAGACGGCATACACAGCAGCTAAATGCTCTCTGTTTTGGAGTGCTACATTTTCTTCCACAGCAGAAAAAATTAGAAACCCACTTAAGGGAACCAAACAACACCAACAACAAAAAAAGGCAGATGTGCAATCCTTGTTGAAAGTATGACGAAAAAGAGTGCAGACTACCAAGCCGATTACAGCAGCCAGTGCAGGCCCCAGCCATTCTTAACGGTCAGCTCTGCGATGAAGTGCCCCTCCTCCATCCAGCCACCCATCCCATCCTATCATTTCTCCACCATGCTACAGCCGTCGCTCACTGCTGGCATCCTGGGGATTTAACAGCAGCAGCAGCCGGTGACCTGATTCCAACCAGATAGTAGTCACTCACTCACTACAGATCAACACGGAAACCTGACCCAAGCTGGCAGACTGACATCGCCATTAACCAATGAGATATCAGTTTCTTCCTCAAGGAAAGGTTTTCTTTCCTTACTTCCTCCCCACCTTGCTCTTGGAAGGGTTACACCCTACGCGGGTGGACTGGGGTGCTCGTGTCTTCTTCAAGAGGACAGACTGTGTGGACTCATGTGTGGGTGATGTCATAGCAGCTGTGTGTAGAAGTCTTCGGCTGGGTGTGAAACCCAAGTCAGCAGATCTCATGCCTCTAGTTAATTCCACAAAGCCACATGTCTTTAGCGAAGCCACTTGAGGACTTGAGGATAAATCACACATGAAACCATCTCCATGGCTTAGTAAATGACCTATGAGGCTTTTAGGCCGATCATGTTGCTTTGCTTTGGCTTTCCATGATCAAATCAAAGAGGCAGAAAATCTGTGAAAGGACCATCCAAAATGGAGGCCCTTTTTAGGGGGAAGGATTTAAAATTTCATGAGGGTGTGTCCCTCAGGACGAGCACGCATGTTTTTAGGGCCGTCCGTAGCTACACTGCTGCACACAGAGATAGTGGCCTCTACACATGACAGGCTGACTAGATAACACCCCCTCCCTCCCACTTACTCAAAATGGCAGCCCCTCGGTAGTGCATCTGTAGTAACTCTAAGAGCACACCCACCTCCCTCACTCAGAGAGAGAGAGAGAGAGAGAGAGAGAGAGAGAGAGAGATGACACCCACTCACATTCCACTCATAAAGCGAACAATTTTACAGTCTTTCACACGCTGACCCTCTGATTTACAAGGACTGTGTGCTGTGCTGTATGCACAGTTTTGTGTTTTTCCTGTGACAACAGAATACTAAAAGTGAGAATAGAGAATAGCAACCTTGCTGAGGTCAGACCACAAACACGTGACGGCAAACCCATACGACCACAGAGGTAAACTACAAGCAACATTTCACACACCAGACACACATCTAACAGATAAATACACAGGCAGCCGGTTGACCGCAAACCCAACATACGAATCCTAGGAGGGGGAAAAAAAAGAGGAAAAAAAAAAAAACTTTCTGGTGTTGCTTTCTCAACACCAACTGCATTTTAGCTGGAAAATCTTGGCAGAATCCAAAATGTTTACTTGTACACTATGTAGTGTACTATATAGCAAACAAGTGAATAGCTCAGACACAGCCCTTGTCTTCGAACGTGATGCTGCTGTTCCCCTTTCTTCACAAGGCAGCCGTTTTTAGAGGCGACACACTTTGGTCCCTTCTCCATCCCTGACAATCAGGGGCCCCGTTCCCCAGCCTGTCCTGGTAATCGGGTCTGTGGTGAAGAGACATGGCGTGGATTCTGCAGGAGGCCAGTGGAGATATTTATAAAGCCCCAGAGGTGGCGAGGCACACTTATAACTGCAGAAGTATGTCAAACGAGGACGAGAGCAGCAGAAGAGAGGAGAAGAATAGACTGATTGTGACACTGAGATACACTGGCTGTGTGTCGGTGTGTGGCAGTGATGGAAATTCACACCAGCCATCGGTAAAATATGAAAGTGGCTGGTAGATGTGGGACACAAAATAGGCTAATGATTTACTGTTGATTCGCAGGAGAAGTTTACCATCTATTTGTCAGTTGATGGTAAAGGTTCACATTTTGCAACGTTTCTTTGCAGAATTGCCACCCCTGGTGTGTGGATGTGGGAGTGAGAAACAGAGACTAGGCATGACTAAGCTGATTGTTTTGCATCCCACTGCAACACTGTCATTTCATTCAAACTTCTCAGCAGAGAAAATAAAGTACATGTCAGAATAGATACTGAACCCCATCTGCACACATCTAACAAACACCTTTAAAAATCTGCTGCTCTCATACTGAACAATGCTGTATGTGCCTGGCTTATTTCACTGCTAACTTCCAAAATGAATGTAGTGTGAGCCTGAGGCCCCATCACAGAGGCCCTGCTTCACTCCCACGGAGGAAGCTGGAGGGACATGCAGAATCGGATGAGGTCATGTAACAACCCCAGGAAGTTTCCATGGAAACACATCTGTTATCGAGGAGTTAGGGGGCTGGGGGTGATGGGCCGGCCATGACGACAAATCTCAGGGAGGATGCAGAGGGAGCACCGAGCGGCTGAGGAATTTACAGGAAACTGGCGGGTCGGCTCCGTAGGGCCCTCTCGGCCCAGTGACGCTCATGTGAACGGGGGGAGAACCAACGCCCTTCACTGGCAGATTAGGGAGCGCAGAGAAACCATATGGGAGGAGGCCAGTTCACAGTCTGCCTGCATCTTCTCTCATCTCTTACACCACCACCGTCTCACAGGATTCAACACTGGCAAGTGTGAGATCTATCTGAAGTCCTACATCAACCCACACAACGCTCCTGGGGTTCTTCATACAGTATGAAACAGATAGTATTCTTTGCCATAGTAACTGCTGTTATAAATGTACAAGTTGCATTGGCTGCTCACGTGACCCCCCTACCCCTTCCCCCTTCCCCCTTCTCCGGGCCGAATTTCTCGTAGACGTTTAATATTGATGAACTCCGACCTGCAGAGGAGGATGTCTTTGCTGTGCTACGGGCCCATCCATCTCCAACATCTTAAATCTCCTGCCGAATTCTGGAAAAGCACAGCTAAAGACAGCACTGCTGAAACAGGCTCTCACAAAATGGCAGCCTCTGACCAATGTCAACCAGAAGGACAAGGTGAATTCTGGATCACAACACTGACACCTAGGACCACCGCTTACCGAACACCGAGTTTGGGTCTTCTTTGCTGCTAAGTGTTATGCAACAGCTGGAATGTGTCCAGCTCTGTTTTTTTTTTTTTTATATAAAACACTGCAACCTTTACCATGCAGGAATTCCACCAGTTTCAAACACACAGAGGCAGACACACAGAGGCAGACACACACACACTCAAACCCATGCAGAGCACACAGCACTGGATTCATGTGACTCGTTCATGATAAAACACTCACCGCAAAACTATGGCTGTGAGCAATGTTACTATGGAGATCAATGAATCCAGGCAACAAACATGCTACAGTTAAAAAATACAGCAATTATTTTGTGTTTTGGCTGCAAACAGTTTTCTGTGTCTATAGAGAGGCCACAATACTGAGCAATTTACAAACCTTATAAATCTCTAGGCTGGAATATACGAGAAGAACTAGGACAGCAATTCACTTATATTCGTTTTCACTTTCATTTCTGTTCTAAATCATTCATTCATATTTCTTTGATTCTTTCATCTCCCCCCCCACTCTCTCTCGGAATTCTCTCTGCACTGCAGGGAGACGCATCGCCCCTGCAGTAGAGAGGCCATGTGGGGAGGCAGCCAAGACCTGGCCCAACCCTTGCGTCTCTCCGTTTCAACAACAGCAACAGAAGATGCAGACATACACATAAGAGACTCGCACACATAATTGAGAGAGAGAGAGACACACACGCATGTAAAAGAGAGAGACACGCTGACACACATAAGACGCACACAAATAATAGATGCACACAGACACGCACACACATCACCACGCAGGAATGTCCTTTTTACAGGGCTACTTCCTGCTCTCGACATTCCAGAACTTTCTGACCATTCTACAACATCCCCAGCCACTCCACTCCACCCACCACCTCCCTATAGTTGATTCCCACCGGGAACACACTGCAAACTCACTCCGACACACATGTGAACACACACACACACACAGGCAAGACCATGCCACACATTACCTTTAGTTTGGGTTTAATAAACTTGGACATGGTAACAGGTGCTATGGGAGGCACAACATTAATAAATGGTTAAAAAAAACAACGTTGACAAGGTAACATTAACTCAACATTTTGATTGGTTTACGCTACAAAAAGACAATCACACTTGTTCAGGGTAAACACAGACTTCAAACCAATACACATACACAGCCAAGTTAAGACACTTCAAAGAGAAAACACGACAAAACAAACATACATACAGTATCAAAAGCCAACCCTCAGACACACCCTCGGTCCCAACACATCACAGGCCAATAACAGCCACATTCTCACAGCAATAGCCAGTACTTCACCCACCTGACACAGCCATGGCAGTCGTGACAGCACAGCCCAGGAATGGAACTCAGCTATGGGGACGCTCCCAGGGAGCTAGGAGGGCGGCAGACGGCCCTGGCTAGGGTTACTGGGGGGATGCAATGTGATATGGAAGGAGGCATGCACTGCCTTACAATGACACACTAAGAGTTACTGTAAGCCACTGGTCGGTGCCCTGCACAGGGCAACAGGCCATGGCAGTCAGAGATAGTCTTCCATGAACTGATAACAGTTGAATGGTTGCACTCACCCGAAGAGAGTCTTTGAAGTAACTAGGCAACATAATCTATTCAAATGTGGAAGTCTCCCTGACTGAATTTTCTGGGAATGTTTACGACCCAATGTATGCATTCAACCATTACCGTGGGAGCAATATAGCAACGTTAATATGGTGTTATGCCTGAAACCAATATATCCTCAAAGAGCATATTTTCAAAAGGGTGTGTTCATGACGCTTTTATGACGCTTACTGGAAAAAACAACACAAAATATGCTACACAAGACACAATAATTGCATGACGTAATCCTCATTTGATAAACAATTAATCAATTGAAATTGCTTAAATTGTGCGCTGGGGTTAGAAACATGAGCACTGATGTGCTTGACTGCCTACAGCTAAGAGACAACACCCATGTTTCCTGTTCCTCTCTGACACAAGAAGGTGTCTGGTCAACCAGAGTGAGAGTAACACGGTGACTGGTTACAGGGTTGTTATTTTAATTGGGATGGCTTCACGGAGATTTACTTGGACAGTCTGGAGTGCCTGACACGCAGCCTAGCTCCTCATCTCACAGTGGTGCTACATAACAGATGCGTCACTGGGGGACAACAGGGCTGGACAGGGCTGGATCCATAACACCAAAGCTAATTCTGCAGAGAGGCCCACAGACCAGAATAGCCCTGTGATTTGATTACCATCAGAATGATAAGGCAGCACCAGCCACGGGCTCTTTGAAAGAAAAACCAAACGCCAGAGGCTCTGTTCTGATATCCTAGGCAACCTAGAAGGGCCTACAGTAAGGCCAAAATGACTGTGTATGAATACTAATGACTGTGGACAAAACGTGAACTTTCCTGCTGACTGGCTGCCATTTGAAGACATCGAATGTCGAGCTTTGGCAGGGTAAACACCATAGACAGGGGATGCTGCACTGCAATTTACCAACGCTTGATGTAGGAATTTCAGCATTTACATACGAAAGGTTTATAATGATGAGTCAATGTGTTAACAATAAGAGAGGACAATTGTGATTTCATTACTGCGATGGCTCCGTTGATATTGCCTAAGCACAAAGAAGTGTCAACATTATCAATCTTTGCCTCTGAAAAGGTAGCCGCCTCGCATGAATTTGCCCTATTAAATGATCTTTCCAGTGCATTCATGGCATCTGAACATTTTACAAGCTTGCAGATGAACGACAGACGAGCATCACTGAACAGTTCGTCTGACTAGACACTCCTGTGCACGCCAAATGGGATGTCAAAGAGGATCCCCCGGGTTCGCCATTGTGGCAACGCTGACTAAACAAAACAATACGATGGTAGCTGTCTGATTCGTTGTACCGCTTAGACATAATTCAGAGAATACATGAGGATCGCATCTGTTGGTTAAATAAAATGCATATTCTTACGACTTAACGTTAGGATGCAGTCATATTAAACGATGGTTACGTGCACAAATATCCATGGCTATCGCCTGCTTCTTCAATGACATTCCTTTTCGTCTGTCGCTGGGTGGGTCCACAGCCGAAATGCATCTGGCTTCAACTAGGAGAACTCGCCTACCTTATTGGCAACGTAAATTAGTCAGTTTCTTACGAAGTCTTCAATTTATTCTGACATCAGGTTTAGACGGACATATGTCACAAATCACACACATGTCGGACCTGTCATTTTCAGTTAATTCAACCGCTCCGACCAAGCTAACATTACCTAGCATACTAGCCAAGCAACCTTCGTGGTGTCGTGCTGGAGCTAATGTAAACGCCCTTGTCACAATATTTTATTGTGGAGCCAAACAGTGACAACTAGACCAGCTAAATAACACCTAAACAACCTGCCTGTGCGAGCCTAAATTGCCAATATTAACAAAACACCGCAACGTATGCCAGAGGTGTTACAAACATCTTACTACCACTCCATAGCTAACCACCTCCATACCCGCCTGTTATGCTGTTTAGTGGTCCTAACCCTGGGCGAAGTACACTTTATGGGGCAAGTGGCAAACGATATTCCTTTTGCTTGGCCTGAGGCAGTGCAAGATGCATACACACTGATTGTAGCAAAGTCACCGGCATATTCAAACATTCGTGCACTAAATCTTCTCTGAAAAGTTTTGTCTATTTCTTTGCTTGAGGTTTGAATCTCAGGGTAGAGAGCTTGCGTTAGCATGACAGCTAGCTAGGTATGTAGCTGGTGGCACGCTATCAAGCTAGCGCGCAAACTGTAAAGCACAAAACACTTCAAAATCATTTCAGCCTATACAAACTTCAAACATGCACGTGTTGCTGTGGATGCTCAAAGGATATTCAAATGTTAGAATACTGGTGCAACTATACCTCTTTAGTGTAGTTTTACTCCGCGTACTGGGACTGGATCGAAACGGGTGGCAACCTCCCCGAATGAAATAGCTGGTGTTGGTGGGGGCGCAGCAAATATAATACCGTTTTCGCGAGGGAGTGACATCATACGCCGCAACAACACACCGAACGTTTGTCGGAAAAGCACGAAACACATCGAGTCTACAAACGACAGAAACAATTTCCTGACGACATTAATTATGGTACTGTTAAATGCAGTATGTAGATGACAAATACAATCATAACCTTAATCTAAAATGTACTGCTATTTGGCATGTTGTTATTCCTCAACATTCCACTCTAAAACTGACACAGCACAAATGTTGAAATAGGTTAAAGCTTTTATTTAGGCTTTACTTCTCAGATGCAGGACAACATGCACATGCATCTCAAATATAAAGAATAATAGGCCTACTCGATTTAACTAATTAGTTTAGTCAGATCCAAAACATTCGTTTAATTCCTGACATTGGATTTGTGTAGAAATGTGCTGACATCAACCCTACTATGAAATTCTGCTGTATTAAGTGCACTTAGCATTCATTGCCAACCCATATTGACAGAGCAAAGGATGAAATAATTGTAATACCTAGGTTATTACCATGGCTAATTTAAAAGAGCACTTAATTGGATTTATGCCCATACTTTGCACAGTGACAATTAAGTTAAATCTAGTTTAATCTACAGACTTAACTTGAATGCTTGTACATGTTAAAGGTATATTTTAAGAGGTATATTAAGGACATTTCTAGTTAATTAAAAAATAAATGCTGCCTTTTTGCAACACCAACGTGTTGGCCTCTGTTAACATTTTTTTACACCTATTTTCTCCAGAATTGTCCTCGCATGAGGTTGGGTTGTACCCATGCACCCAACCATCAGTGATGGAATTTTTCACACATACTCCAGCAATGATGTGTCAATGTTCTGCTGAATTGCCCACTCAGTCCCCACCATTAAGGCCAGCCAATGGCATTCCTCCACACCTGAGAGCATGATATAGCCTACAGTATAAAGACCCCAGAACCTGGGGCACTGTTTAAAGAAACTCAAGAGTACAAGATGCAAGGAAGCAGCTCCTGCAGTGTGGCAACCATGGACCAACGTTTTGAAACCTGCTATGAGTAAGTATTAAATTGACTTAAAAGGGCAAAATTAATTACATACTGGACACAAACAGTTTTCTCTTTATTGTCTTTGAATTGTTATTTCACTATTGCACAAAGACAACACTGCACATACAGACCAGCTTACACATTGTTGTATTTATTACTTTTACTATGTCTATGCCTTTTTATTGTGCTAATATATTTCATATGGTATTCAATACTGTACATACAACAATAAACTTCTGACAAATAACATAAGTGCTTGGTTAACTGAAGAACATAGGGCACTAAAAAATGAAGATGACACTTAAAGTGTTGTTTAATCCTCCACAGATACTCTCCAGAATCTGAGTATGTCAGAGAGAAAGATGACAACATGGACAGAGAGAACAGACACATTCCAGAGGATGCCATGCATTTCAACGAAATGCATCCTGAGAAACCTGCATCACAAGCTGCTCAGACTGGTTTGGAAGCTGAGGAACACTCAGAGGTAATGCATGCTTTAATTAAGCATACACCCACACAAGCAGAAAACTCCAAGACCATTTAACAAATACCATGCCAATATTTGATGATTATTTATTTATTCATTTTTTAGGAAAATGGAGAATCATGTGAATCAAGACCCCTGCAAAGTTTAGGGATTGCTACAAAATCACACAAAAGACTGGAGGATGAGTTGGAGAGGACAAAACGGGAGTTGGAGCATTGCAGGAAAAGGCTGAGGGAAGAGGAACAGAAGGCTAAACAATACCAAAGAAAGGCTCTGATTTACAAAGCACACATTTTGCACATCCGAAAGATCCACGGCATGAAACCAATGGAAATTTGAAAGACTCTAACCAAGTCTATGTTGACTTGATTTTATCAGAAACTAGTCTGTGTTTTCAATTCCATTCCATGTTTTTAATTGAAGAAAGTCTCTCTCTAAGTCTAGAATCTCTAAACTCTAACCTCAGCGTGTGTGCCATCTTGTTTTAAATGCATCTGCTATTTTACCAGCAGGTATTTTATCAATGCAGGAAGGAGATTTCTTTGCAGTGCCATCTAGATTGTTTAAAGTGTAAATAATTTCAGTGAAAATACAGTAAATGCCTTTTTACATGTTTATTACACTTCAGTAAAAATCTATACAGTCTTATAAAACATTTGTCATACTTCTTTTAAAAAATACATTTAGCTAATTTTAACAGTGATATCATCTGGAGATAAATTATTCACAATTTACATCATGGGTGATCACACAAAAAAGAACAAACTGTAGAAAGTAAAGGTGCATATGCATGCTACACACAAACATAAAAATGTTGACAGATGTCTTTGTCCCATACATATATATAAAGGGTAGCACCCACAGACACATTCTTGAGAAATCAAGACTGAAGAACATAATACAAAGGTAATGCTAAATTCACAAAGTTATATTTGAAGTTGTGGAATACTGTTAAGTTAGGAATGTATTGAATATATGCTGTTTCAGTAATAATAAATAAATGAGGAGTGAGCACCATACAATTTATAGACAATTAAACAAAATGTATGACTAAAACATGAAAAATAGCAGTACATGTGTAAAACTGGACATGTTTATGTAGGTAAAACCCTTGTCGTTCACAGTCCACACAGAATGTTTTGTTCAGCTTACACCAGTAAGGTAAATTACCTGTCAGAGGTTTCAGAACCAAACAATTGGACTCTGGCTTGCTACCAGTATTTAAAGATCAAACCTGGAATGTAATTTCACTTCAACTCAATTCGAGTAAATATAGTGCCTTCATTTTTCCGTTCATTGTAAATCCATTTCAGCCATTCATTAAAAGACCAATGAAAAAAATACAGGTTGACATAACACAGCAATAATCCAAAACCCAGCCCACTCCTCATCCTAGGAGATACCTTTGGGTCCATTCCTCTTATTGGTGATTCAGATGACATTAAAAACCTGAGCCACAAACCCTTTCTGGGGACACTTTCACTCATAAAATGCCCTAGGACGTGTCTGTTTGTGTTCACGTTGGCATTATGGTAAACTGCACGTTCAGCACCTGAGAAGAGAGAGAGCTCCTTTCCTGGATGCCTCCATCAGAGAGGGGAGGGAGGTCGGAATGAGCTGGTGAGTGCTGAGTCACCGAACACACTGGCGTAAGAGGCTTTTAGAAACTGGACATAATTTTGCAGGCTGCGATTGGTGCTGTCTGACTGCTCCAGACGATCCTTCACATCCAGGAGCTTGCTCTGGTATCGCCTCTCCGCCTGTGCGAGATAAGGTAAACATGCATAAGAGAAGTATGACACCCAAAAAAATCCATCTCCACACTGAGACAAAACAAGTTAAGAGACAAATTAGAATCCAACTGAAGGATGAGCAGCAGCCAATTTAAATTAGTATCCGAATAAAAGATGTGTGAATTGCTAAGCCTTCAAATGGGCTAATGTGATGTGACAAAGCAGTTTTGCAATGTCTGATTGCAAGTCAAGACTAATTAGTATCCAAAAAGAAAATGAGTAGCATGTAAGTAACATTAGTATCGAACTAAGATATGTGGTGTCCTTTGATATAAATTTTTATGTCATTGAGGAGACTAATGTGACATGGCAGGAGTTTTGTGATGTCTGATTAGTTCACCCACCTCCTCTTTGGTCCTCCGCAGCTGGCACAGTTCTGTGGAGGTTCTGTTCAGCTGGGCCTCTAACTCCAGAACCTTAGACTGGGTCGATCTCTCCTTAGATGCAGCTCGATCTCTCGTCTGAGTCACCTATTCATAAATCACACACAATAACAACAGCATTAACTGAAGCAAACCCTGCGTGGTGGTGTTCCATTACACAGGTTATGGAAAATGTTTCTATTGTGTTCCTTCATAGAACACATCTATATTGCAACAAACTAAGAAAACAGACAACATGTTTGTATAGTCAAATGTGCAGACAAATAGAGAGCCTCCCCCATCATTTACAAGATAACTAGCACCTTAAGGAGTACCATGTCCTTCAAGCATGACATGCATACATACCTGCCTGCGGGCATCCTGAAGAGTCTCCTCTAATTGACGAGTCAGGACGGTGCATTCCCGGGACTTGTCCTCCAGACGCACCTGATTGGTGTGAATGGTCTCCTCTCGCTTGGCAATCACTTGCGTAAGCTCTCGGTTCTGGGCTAAGGACTCCTCCAGCTTGCTGTTAACAAAGAGGGGAAATGTTTGACACAACAGAATAAGATCCAGAGGGAAAAGAATGCACAGTAATGAAGTCCCTTTAAAAGCTTCCTTTGGTCATGATATGTTTTATTTTAATGTGTACCTTTACATAACCCTTAACTTATTATTTACTTGCAAATGCATTTAATTTCTTTGGTACAGGCAGACATATGGTATTTATTAAAAACAATTACCTACATCAACCGATGATGCAAGCTATTGAAAAATGTAAGGAATACAACCCCCACCCTGGGCGCAAACTCAGACATCTGGTTTTCCCCTATGAAGTCAGAGTAATTTGACTCTTAAGTTCTGTGATCTGGGGTGTTGTGATGGGTGTGTGTGTAGTGGTGACTGACCGATCGAGGGCCTCCACCCTGTGCTGCAGCTGTTTGTTCTCCTCCAGCAGCACCATGTTCTTGTGTCGCACCATCTCCAGCTGACTCGTCTGCTGCTCCAGCTGTAAACACAAACACCACAGTGAGCAGCCCAGTACGGCAGCCATTTTGTGCTTCGACCCTGAGTGAATGCTGGTGTCCCTTTGTTGCCCAAATAATCAACGTAATCTCATAAGGTTGTCAGAAGAGGTATAAGAGAATAGATGGTACTTCAAATGTTTTATTTTTTACTGAGTTCTGGAAACAACCCAGACAACCCAGCTGATCAAATAACATACACAAGACACACTCTGATAGGAGAAACAGACCCCTTTAAAAAGCTGATGACTGTATATGGTTGTCAGTTTGAATTGAATTACGAAATCATTTTAACAAAATAAACACAAGAGCACATCATCATTCTTGAATTATAATGAGGCATTTGGTGGAACTATTCATATAAAAAACAATTCAGAGCTACAGAATATGATTTGACATATTTTCCAAGCACTGCTAGTGTGGCCCCCCACTTGCTGACACACAGACACACAGACACAGACACAGACACAGACACAGACACAGACACAGACACAGACACAGACTCACACACACGCAGACACGCACACACGCAGACACGTGCACACACACCTTCATACGCAGCTCTGTTAGGGCACTGCTGAGCTCGGTGACCCTCCTCTCCTGGGTCCTCTCGTGCTCCTGAGCCTCCTGCAGCTGTAGCTCGGAGCGTCTGAGGGCCTCAGGTAGCGGCTCCAGCTCCGTCAGCCGCTCCAGCAGCCCCTTCTTCACCTGCTCGATCTCCTGGTCCAGCTCCTCACGCACCGCCTTCGCGTCCCGCTCCGCCCTGTCCAGACGCAGGCTGTAGCCGTCTGCCTCCGCTCGGGTCTTCTGTAACTGTAGTTGGACAGACAGAGCATTCATTCATTCCTACTGGTTACTGGTTATTGGATTAAATGTGTTCCTAAAGGTTTAAACTGTAGGTAGAATGACAAAAGTGACAAATGACACAAATTTAATTGTGTTAGTTATTTGGTAGTTATTTTTATGCTCCTAAAGAGTTATGCTCTCTTACATCAATGGTATGCTTCCCTGTAAATCAAGATACAAATATTTCCTGTTATGCAAGTCACTTCGGTGTAACTGTGAAGACGATATGCTGAGAGACCTAAGATGACAACACAATGAAGTAGTCATATACAGCTGTGTAAATATAGAGAAAATAAGGAGAAATCAAATGATGGCAAGCTAGACATGTAGACTTCACTAATAGTAGTTTCTACTAACTAGAAAACTAAAACTTTAACTGTGCTTTGAAGAAGATAACTGGAGAATGTACCGTCTGAATAGCTGCTAATGGGCCATTGTTGGTTTTTGTTGATAATCTTCACTGTTCTCACCTTAACTGAATCTCAACAGAACCACAGCTAGGACCAAATGGCTCTCCACCCCCCTCAAAAATGCTCTAGTTCACATATACACAGAGTGAAGGAGGGGTGGTTATCCATGCAGTGAATTTGTGAGGTCGATAGGGTGGGTGATACCTGTGCTTTGTAGCTGTCCACCAGACTCTCATACTGCTTCACTGAGCTCTTCACCTGCTGGACCTCAGACTGGGACAGTGAAAGCTTCTCTTCCAGCGTGTTTAGAGTGGCCTGGTACCAAAGTGACAAGCACAGAACTCATTAAGTCTGATGATGGTAATCCCTTACAAATGATAGTACAGTCTATCTGAGTAGTGTTTGAAAGGACCAGGTTAAAGTAAAGGATTTTTCCAAGCTATGCAGATACATATAACACCTTTGACACAATCTGACAAAATGAGCAACAGTGACCGATACTACAAAACTGAGACATTGAAAAAATCAGCTTTGAAATGATATCAAGGTTTAAGGCATATCACTAAAAATATAGCCATTTCTGTTTTCGTTCAATCAAAGGCAACAACACTTTACTTCCAGATTAGGAAAACATAGGCATTGACATGTCAGGGGATTCATTTTTGAAACTCTGCATACCAGTCTCAGGACATTTTTTAATAGCTTTTCTCTGAGAGCAAAAACAAATTAGACATTCAGACAAATTAGACATAAGATTTTTTTAGTGTGATTAGCCTGCATCTCAAACTTAGGACCAGTGACTTCCAACTCATGTTGCCAGATCATACCACATGTGAAGGAAAATAAAGTAAAAGTCCAAGAAGAGCAAAGAGGAATGTTCACCTTCAGGCTCTGATTCATACACACTGAGATCTCAGGGGATAACTTGTTCATAAGAAAACTCACAGAACTTGATTACAGGCAGTTTTGGGATATTTAAAGTTATTGCTCATTAACTCATTGACTGCCAGCCATTTTCAAAATTGTTCCACCCGTGGTGCCAGCCATTTTTCACCATTTTGGGTGTTTTTTGAAGCCCAACAGAAAATTGAGTTATTTGTCTATGTCAACACCAAAGACATCAAAATAAAGCTTAAAGTCTCATCTTTCATCTAAAAAAAACGGTGTGTTGATAGCTCTTTCCATTCCTTTGCAATCATGCATAGAACAGAGGTGGGTTTCCCCAAAATGCTGCTTTCAGACCAAAAAACTGAGAAAAATGGCTTTTTGTGAAAACCAACATTTTAAGCAGAAAATGTTTTTTGATGGCCATATTTTTGCATTACTGGCATCTAAAACATTTCATCCAAATGTAATACAACATAAATACGAATAAAAACACTGAAAATGGTTTTAGACAGTAAAAATAATAATTTGAATTGTACATGACGAATACATTTCTTCGACATTTTACTTGGCAAAATAAAAAGTTTATTTGCCTATATACATAAATCCTGTCACAAAAATATGATTCATGTCTGTCATAACTGTCCACCTATACAAACAATACTGTACTGTAACCATGTAAATATAACATGACAAAATTCAGCCACCAGGGGGCTATATTTTATAGTCAAAAACAGTAGTAGCTAGTAAAAGCAAAATGCAAAAAAACCTAGCATTCATTCAAGTGTTTCTTTGTGTGTGTGTGTGTGTGTGTGTCTCCATTCCTACAGCAAGTAGCGGTAATAACTATGTAAATACTACATACACAGGCAAAATAAGTAAAACACAAACATATGCAAGAGTATGTTCTCCCGTCCACCACGAGTGCGCTTCACCATTGTCGTATGCTAGCTACATCTGATTGTCTTGGGTTTATATACACAAGCATCTTCCTCGACGTGAAAAAACATCAAAATACAGACAAACGCAGTGCTGCCATCTATGATCGGATCCCTTTCCGCAATGTGAGCATGAGGTGTCAGAGCTCTCCAGACCAGACTAATCTGAAGACTGTTTTTATTTCATCTATATTTTATTCCTTTATCTTTTGTTTATTTGTTTAGCACGGTTGCAAATGAAGTGTAGGCTATAGCCAGTGCATCTTTGATCTTACTCATACAGTGTTTCATCACAGTGATCGGATTCGGTAGCGTGCATATTACAAAATATCGTAACATTGATAGCAGTCCCAGAGGGTCAGCTCTACCATCTGGTGGCCACCAGAGAGTGACCACATGAGTGACCACATGAGACTTCTGACTCTTATAGGATCAGTTCCGAAAGCCGTAGAAGCCTGAAATTTCTACACAACATAGATGAGGTGCCCCACGATGCGTAACTGTAAAAAAACGTGTTTGACGTCGGAAGACGTCAATGGTAAGCGCCGTTACTTTTTGAAATGACGTCTGCAGACGTCAATGGTAATGAATGAGTTAAAGGTCGAGCAGTCCACTACATGGTCATTTTTGAAAACCTACATACCAACCTCAGCTCTGACACTGATTCTTGATTTTCTCTTTTCGGACAAAAACAACTTAGATATTTTTTTGTATAATCAGCCTGCATCTGAAAATTAGGACCAGTAACTTCCAACTCATGTTGCCACATCATAAAAAAGTAAAAGTCCAAGAAGAGCAAAGGGGAATGCTCACCTTCAGGCTCTGATTCTCCAGTCTGGCAGCGGTGCTCTCTGTCGTAAGGCCATGGAGTCGGTCCAGGAGCCCATCCCTCTCTAATCGAGACTTGTCCTCGAGATGATGCAGCTGCTCGGTTAGGTCTGATATTCGCCTAAAGGAAAGGAAGGATTATGAGGGTCAGTAATAAGTACTTGAACTTCCATTGAGATTAATTTAGTACATGTCCATGTTAAAAAGACTACTCCGTCATAAGAACGACAAGCACCATCACTAACAACACAGATATGGTTTATGAAAAAAATGCACTCAGAGGCATAGAGGAGAAAATCAATCAATCAAATAAACAATTACTAATTTCACTGCATGTCCTACTCTACCCAGTATGTCTATGCATGTAACTAAAACATCCTTGTATCCTTGAAATGAGAAGCACTTCTGAGAAAACTGCTCTGTGTAATGGTCGTCACCTGTTCAGCACTGAGATCTCCATCTCCATCTGGCTCTTGTCCTTCACCTCCTTGGCGTGGCGGCTGCTCCAGTTCTCAGCAGCAGACACCGCATCAGCCAGCTGATGCTCCTGCAGGGCACCATCAAACATGAAACAGCATGACTCAGTTTGCCATATAATAATCCATTTAACAAAGACTGCCAACACAATATCACAGCATCGAGATGTTCATTTTGTAATACAAGGAGGAGGTAACATTTGGGGGTCACTGTTGTGAACTCCATATTTAGCACACATATAAGCAGGAATATCAGACTGTTTGGGTATTGCAAGTGAGGAAAAATTTACATTTAGAGGCAATTGTGCATAGGAACAGCTAATACATTTATTTTGCGCAACACACTGTGTTGAACAGTAGACTTATATATGATGCAATGATTTTATCTACCCGGTGACAGAAACACTGTAACTGCAATCTACGAGATGGGTTAGAGTCTTTGGAACAGGTACAGTAATGTCCTGGAACACTTCATTTGAGAAATATATCCTTCATTTTGCTAATTCATTCATAGGCCTGCTTCCCAAATGCCCAAATGCCAAGACTCTCATTCTGTTTTGTCAACAGATTCTCCAGGCTCATGCTGCAGCCTGCAATCGACCAGTCAGCAGAAGAGAAAGCACTCTGGCACCTTCCTCTCCATCCTCATCCTCCTCCCCCTTCCACCCTGCTCTTCCTCCCCCTTCCATCCTCCTCTTCCTCCCTCTTCCACCCCCACCCCCCCTCCACCCTCCTCTTCCTCCACCTTCCACCCTCCTCCTCTTCCTCCTTCTACTACCATCCTCTTCCTCCCCAATATGCTGACTCACGATCTCCATCAGCTGGGCGCCCAGTTGCCCGGCGGTGTCCTCACTGCGCTCTGCCCGGTGCTTCTGTGCCCGCGTGGCCCTCTTCAGGGCCTCCTTGTCGGCGTCGGCCCGTTCCCGCAGCTCACGCAGCTGGCCCTGCAGGTGATCCATCTCCCCCCGCTGCTGATTGGCCGCCCGCTCCAGGTTCTAAACCAATCAGTAAAGAGAGAGACAGAGGGAAGGCTGAGTTGTGACATGAAACAAAAGTGGTTTATGCAAGTCTTTGAGTGTGTGATCGAGGGGAACATTAGGTGTTGCGCTGTACCAACCAGACCTAAAAAAACTAAATTCTCTCATCAACAGTTTTCCTATGTATTGCAATAACGTATTTAGTGTCCAGCAGTGTCCAGAAGTCTTTACTGCTTTCCTAATCAGAAACATCTACTACCCTGTGAGGCAAGGACTTTAGGAGGATGTGGAATAGACCTTCACATCGTGAGACATCCATTGCAGAAAACACAGAAAGATTAACAACATTAAAATGACCATTATCCATTCACTCATCCTTCCATTAAAGCACCCATTAAGCATATCGATTAAGCCCCATCTATAAGACCATAATCTTCAGTGAGATACTGGTCAATCACAGCAAAGTTTTCAATAAATGCTATTTTCTTACAGTCCTCATAGTTTCATTTAAGCACAAATTATAAATCATGGATAGATTACTTGTTTTCCCAACCTTTCCATCTTAAAGCAGGATAATAATTCTCCCTGTGTAGGAACTATGTGTGTCTGTAGTGTCCCTTCTCTGGGAAACTTACTTAGGCACATGCATCTCCTTGTATGTATGAAGGTAGTCTGCTTACCCTGTGTTCCCCTACACCTCTGTTAGCTTATGTCCTCCTTTTTGTAAGTCGCTTTGGACGTAACGTAATGTAATGTAACAATACGATATCTACAGTATGTTGGTTTTGTACCTTGATTTGAACACTGAGTCGATTATTTTCAGCCTCCTTGCTCCGTAGCTGGCCCTGCAGATGTGCCCGTGTGGACTCCAGAACTTTAGACAGCTCACTGGTCGTCTTGGCATTCTCCTGTAGAAAAACATCACTGACGTCATATAAACCAGCATTTAAATCCTATCAGTCCTGTCAACATACAATCTAATACTCAGTCTAGAAAGAACTCACTGGTGTCATATAAAGCAGTATTTAAATACTATCAGTCTTGTCAACATGCAATCTAATACTCAGTCTAGAAAGAACTTGCACCTTTTACTGCTGATGCAGTAGACAGAAATACTTTTAGTTCATGAGAAATAAACTGTTTACTCAGTAAAATAAAAAGGGCAAAATGGTCCCAGTCAGACCATCATCAGTGCAAAAGGGTCAGAAGGGAATAAAAAGTATTTTCTGTCTACATCGGCAGTAGAGGTGCGAGTTCTTACTAGACCGTAAACTTGAGCACCTGCCAGGCCTAGGGCTGTTGAGGGCTGTACCCTTCCTGAATCTATAAAACATCCAATCTAATACCATTACATTTCAACAACCATCATTTACAGTAAGGGGGGGGGGGGTTACAGAGGGTTGTGAGCAGAGTAATTTACCTTCTCATTTTCCAAAAGCGATGTGAGTTGATCAAGTTCATTCTCTTTATCCTGAAGTTTCATTCTAAGTTGCTATGAAGACATAGGCAACGTGCATTAAAATGTGCTCAGGGAAGACACAAATTTATAAAGAAGCAGTCAAACATTACAAGACTTACTGAGTTTTCTGCCTCTGTGTCTGTTAGCTTCTTTAGAAAAGAATCTCTCTGCTCCAACATACGTAATGAGTCCATCTGTTATCATAAAGATACACCGTTTTTAATCAACATCATTGTCTTGCAGGTTATGTCAATCTTCATTTTCAGTTTTTTTTTACTTTTCATATTCATTTTCATATTCAGTTTTTAAAAAGCCTGCCCTCTGCTGGTCGGTAGTTTACCTCACGTCCATGCTGCTCTCGCAGGAGGTGGCGAAGGGTCCGGTTGGTGCCTTCAAACGTCTCCAGCTTCTGCAGCAGCAGCTCCTTCTGCTTGGCCAGGAGTGAGGAGTCAGAGCCCGATAGCCTCTTCTCCTGTGCAAAGACCCAGAAACATTATACTTTTGCACTTACAGCATTGGCAACAATCAGAGCTTACATTTAGTGTAGTTTATTTTAGAGTTATACATTTAAGGAATGAAAATGACTTGTTTGGTTGAAAGAATTTGAGACTTTTGAGTCTCTGGTTGTCCATTACTTATCAGTACTAAAGTAAGGGCATGGAAGTTAAAAAGACACTTAGATGATGCCTTAGAGGAGAAAGCCTACAACACAATACTATGCATTTGCCTCAGCCATTTACTAAATCAGGTAATTCTAATAAGCACAGCTCTAAGCAGATAGAGGGGTTAGTTAGTGAAATCACCTGTATTAAGCACACAGAACCAGGTGATTTGCAACATGTGTATTGTAGCTTCTGAATCCAGGTCACCCATCACTGACTTGAATGATCATCCATTAATTTACATGAATCCATCCACTAATTCTTTAATTTCCCAGTTTGGGATTAATAAAATCCATCCATCCATGCATCCATGCATCCACCTATCCACCCACCCACCCATCCATCCATCCATCCATCCATCCATCCATCCCTCTATCTATCTATATCCATCCATCCATCCATCCATTCATCCATCCATCCATCCATCATGGTAAGACTGCCCGTATCTCAACACCGAGTGTTGAGCCCTTGTGTTTAGGTAAGTGTTAATGCCATGCATGCTCCAAACCCCACGTACACTGGTGCTGCGGGACATGCGGCCGACCGTGTCCCTGAGGGCCGACACCTGCTTGGCAGCTGCTGTGCCATCTAGCTCGGCTTCCAGAAGCTTCCGGACAAGCAGGTCCTTCTCATGCAGCAGACTCTCCTTCTCCAGCCTGGAACATACGAGGTAGTATTCACGGTTCAATTCAACATCAGTCAGTTCTTTGTTTTTTTTTGTGAAGTTTTGTATAGAATGAGACAAGTCACTTCAGTGAATCACCAGTTTCTGTCATCTAGATTTATATTTGGATATGAATCTAACTATGCACTCATCCTCTGCTGAAATAAAAAAAGGATAAAAATGTATTGGGTACAAATATATTTGCAAACCACTGTTACAATTTGGGACTTTTAAGTCAGCTTCAGTCTATACATGCACATGTCTGAGATGAAGGCATGTGTCTTCATGATCATTGGTTTGCCAAACGACTAGCGTGCCAGCACACCTTACAAAAAAGACATAGGTGCTTATATCCACCTGGTTAAATCGGACTCCTCCAGCATCTTCTCCATGGACACCCGGAGACGGGAGTTTTCTTTCTCAGTGACCTCCAGCTCTTTGGTGACTTCAGCCAGTTCTGCTTCCTGTTCAGCGATGACCCGCTGGGTTGCACTTAGTCTCTCAGACTGACGCTCCAGAAGCTGCTCCTTTCTGCGTAACTCCACCTAGACAGACAGACAGACAGATAGACACACACACAAAAACAAATTACAGTAATTGTTTTGTTCTGGAGGCATTGGTCGCACACACACGCACACACACACGCACAAAAATACACATGCACGCAAGTAATATGCAGTGCTGAGGGCCAAGATATAATATTTGACAAGATTAAAATGACAGCAGATGCATTCTTTAGTGCACTGCTAATATGCAATATGTAAAGTGTGTTTTACTTCCCAGAGTGTGCTGCGTATTCCAGAAAGCTGTGGTGCATGTGCATCCACTAAAAAGCACCCACCTCACTCTTGAGCGAGCTAACCTCCGTCATCAGGCTGTCGATCTTCCTCTCATACTGGCTGATGCGGCCGTGCAGAGCCTCCTCCTCGTCAGTGGACAGGTCCTCCAGGCACAGGCCTGCAGGGGACGGCTCAGGGTCTGGGAGAGGGGTGATCTCCAGCTGATGGGTAGGCCCCTGAGTAGAGGAAATAGTGGAAGAAGTGAAGAGATTAGGGTATGGGAAAGAGGAGCTCTTGAGAGTTAAATTACAGTAAATGTTTTGTTCTTGAGATATTGGACATTTTCAAGATACACTTTCACCCTTACCTTGGGGTTTACAGATCAACAGTTAACCACTTTAAAATGGTATTCAAACATGCTAGGTCATTCTTGCCTACAGCCATTATGCATCCTTTCCTGAATTTGCAATGTGTTGGGGTCTTTCACAGCAGTAGAGATAGGGAAATGTAATTACAGATTACAGATTCAGGATTAAACACTTGCATTTACAGCATAAACCACATTTACAGCTTATATTTAAATGTAGTTTTTTTTTTTAGACTTTTACATTCGATGGAAAAACATATTTAGTGCACTGAAAGGATTTCAGACTTTTGAGTCTTTGATCATATTATCACTTAGCATTACTTAGGTAAAGACATGAAAGTTATGAAGGAACTTAGATGATGGGCAACCTGGCTGCAGAACCTACAATCCAGTACTATGCATTTGTTCAAGCCATTCACTAAATCAGCTGATTGTAACTAGCACAACTTTTTAGTCTTATAAGTGTTTTAAGAATGATGATCATATTGCTGTAGCATTGCTGACAATAGCACTTGAGCAACATGGTTTGTTGGGCAACGTTCCTTGGTGGATCTTACCTCCCACTTGTACGCAGGCGTCCGGGTAGAGACCCTCCCTGGTGGTATCCATGGCACCCGTGTCTTGACCTTGGCCGTGGGACGCAAACCATCTGAATCCATCTTTTTCTTCGACTGCAGTGCAAATCAGAGCAAGTTTGTACAATCACAAGAACAGCTTCAAAATGACAGCTGTCTGCCAGTATGCTGAATGGGGCCATGATGTACCTGTTTTTTGGGTGAACTGGTCTTCTGAGCCCTCACATGCACATGCACAGGTGTGCTGTCTGACACATGTACATGTAACGGAGGAGAAGAAGGACTTCTCATTGCTTTTCTCTGCAGGGGCAAGAAATAAGACCGATTCTAGTCCACATACCCCTTTCATTAGGAATAATAAAACAAGTTGCTAGATGCTACACGTCTTGCAAGGTTTTCATGTTTTGCAGGTTATCTAGGTAGATGATCTAATATGGATGGTCTATCCCACTGAAATGCTATGTCATCTTTGTGTACATGTACCATCCTAGAACGGATGTCAACTTGTGTTTGTAGGTCAGAACACATGGTTCGAATATCACGTTACCTGTGTACACCCAAGTTCTCATCTTCACAAGTAGTCAAGTTAGGAATTACAGCGACCTAAGAGGGAATCCCTGTATGGGTTGTTGCATTTGATGCCAAGAGTGTCACTGCAACCTCCACACCACAACTAATTACGGACGAACTGTACGAGTTCTCTAAAGCTACAGCATCCTCAGATGATCTCCACAGCTTGCCAGACACTATTTTTAGCTTACGTTAGCTAGCTAACGATAACTCGTAATGGATACTTGTAAATACAATTTAGAAAAAAAACATGTTAACATAGAAACAAGGCCAACTTGCCGATCGAAGGCTTTGCTCGGTTAAACAGCTATTACAGACATAACTGGTGTCAGTCGTTCTTTGTTGGGGAACTTAATTGATTAGTTAGCTCACTTTTTAGCAACTACCTACATCGTCCAGAAAGACAAAACACTGACCTCATATGCTCAGATGTAAAATCACTCATCGCTTGGCCTTACCATGAGAATAACCAGCCATCCAAAACCTCGATATAAATAATTGAAGATTTTATCTTAAGCATGTCCTCCTGGGTCAGAAAGTCTTGCAAAGCCGCTCTTCCGGCAGCCGCACCGCCTGCTACAGCTGATTGGCTGATTCAAAACCTTTAATGACTCCGAGAGCTTCTGATTGGAGGAATCCACTGACCTTGGTTAGCGTCCCATTTAATGTTGTCTGTAGCAACGAACACCCTGGAAACCACAGACCCTTGTTGTGGGTTGGCTGGGATACCTAATGATACATTCTGCTGCGAGGGACGCCGTTTACTTTAGTTTGAGTCTTTACTGTCAGTGGGTTAAGTACATGGTTGTAGTCATTTTGTTTATGGCACATGCTCTCTCTGACGGGGGTAAAGTCACAGGGGACTGCAGATTCAAATGGGCTGCACCTTTACTGTTTTATTAAGCTGCTGCTTTACTGTGCAGTAATTAGTACAGTCTTCCACTCTTTGTTTGCCAGTGGGCTCTTACCATTTGACTGTGAATTCTTAGTGTTAACCAAACAGCAGAACATGCTTAAAATAATCTGGTTTGTAATTATCTTAAAAATATGTAATTAAGAATTGACATAATAGCAATTTAGAAATTCATTACAAAACTTGTCATCACAAGATATCATATAAAAATAGTAAAATAAATAAATCCCTTATTAATTTCTTGCCCTACCCAGACCTGTCTTTGATATTAAGTATTGTATAAGTATTAAGTGACAGCTATCATATTTAATTTCTACTAAAAACACAGCACACACACACACCAAGCATGCCGTTGATTTACAGACATGAGCCAATCAGTGATTTTAAAAAAATGTATTTTTAGATTTTACTGTCATATTACATTCTCATCCTTATATATATATTTATCAGACTTTATATACAGATCAGTGACAGATCTTCAGTTAATAAATAACATCAAGAATTAAGGTTGATACTGAAAAAAGCAGCATCACTTTGGGGTCACTAAACTCTGATATACACTGATGTGTAAAAGATTACACATGTCCCTTCACATATAAAACTATGTGACTGGTGCTCTTCATAATTAATCGTTGGTTTCAGTACGGTGTGGTTGGAGTCCACAGCGATGACATCTTTAGTCCTGACCGCCATGCTCCCGGATCACCCTCTGCATGGCCTTATACCATTTCCTTATCTTTGTATGCTTCATGACATCATCAAACGCCTGCAGCCCCTCAATCGAACCTAATACTCCATACACAGACTGTTGAGAGGGCAGGATACAGAGAGTGACAGAGAGAAAGAGAGATAGAGAGAAAGAGAGAGAGAGAGACAGAGAGAGAGAGAGCAATAACATGAATGAAACAAATTGTAAGTAAAACATTGGTCACAACCATTCAAAAGAACATGCGGAAGTCTTAAATAACAATAATTTAAACGCTTACTATATCGGCCAGATTTGGCCTTTCGCCTCCCAGGAACTTCCTCCTCTTCCCAATAGCAGCCACCCATTCATCAGCAGCCTTATACAGATCCTGTCTCACATCATTCTCCATCCTGTACCTATTTACCAAACAAACA
The DNA here is from genome assembly GCA_030347295.1 of Setipinna tenuifilis. Lineage (NCBI taxonomy): Eukaryota > Metazoa > Chordata > Actinopteri > Clupeiformes > Engraulidae > Setipinna > Setipinna tenuifilis. Next base: position 18,939,032 of record CM059273.1, read on the forward strand.
AACAAACAAACAAATAAACAAAAAATGAACAGAACTAGTACAAATGTATCATAAATGTCACAAAAGGTACTATATATATATATATATATATAAAAAATTGACTCAGTAAAGCATCCAAAGCACTCTAGTTATTAATAGGATAATATAGTTAGTTATAATTGTTGCAAATATTGTTGAACACAATTCAACAATATATGTACTACATCCAAGAAAAAACATGTTTCAAAACTATAAACACATTTATCTACAAGGCAACTGTACTCAAGAATACACTCTGCATAGTTTTTTACAGCATCATTACTGATAAGAAGGGCAGCTACTACAGCAGTGAAATAACAATTGATGAGGTAACTGTAAAAAATACAAACCATATTTTTAGCAGCTTGGAGAAGAAGAACATTGTAAATGCTCCCACATATTTGAGAATGAAGCCTTCCATGGGTCCGTAATTCCCTTCATCCACAATGTGGCCATAGGCAGCCAAGGCCTCGGTGGGACTGCGATACACATTCGGGGCTAGTAAGCACAGAAGCCAGTCATCTGCCCAATGCCGCCATCGTACCTCATCCCTAAAACACATTAAAATGAGATGGCGCCGACTTCATTTTGTTATTGTCTCTGTTTGTCCTTGTATGTCATGCTGCTACTACACGTATATTTCATAGCTTGGGATCAAAAAAGCATATTTTCCGTCTGGGAATCAATAAAGTATAACTAACTAACTAACTCACTAACTTACTCACTCTCACTCTCACTCACACTCACACTCACTGGGTTGTTATGCTGTAAAAGAAAGGTTGCACAGAAGTAAGTCACAGAGATATATAGGCTGCATAGGTGTGATTCTACTTACCTCCTTGCAGCTTTGTCTGGATAGTGAAGTTCTAGGGCTATCTCATTCAGCATCACCCAGTGCCTGTTAGTGAATTCTGTGCTTTCAATCCCAAAGATGTTTGTAGATTTCAACTGAGGATAGTATGTTATGATCTCGTATATTGTTTTACTCCTACGAAGCCATAGAAACAGTGATGAGTATGAAAATAGAACAGAAGCCAGAGCCACAATATAGAATATTTCCTAATTCTGTTTATGTGCTACAGTTGGATTCGATCCCGATGCCTTTACAGGGCAATGGTATATAGACTGGCCTTCTCTTCTGGAGGAAGAGAAAGGCAGTGAGATTTTAAAGATACAAACAAGGGCCTACGACTGTAATCCTGAGGCTTCACTTGTTTCATGCTAAAGTCAGAACCAGATGCGTACTGATGGCTTAAGGGTGTATGTAACCATTAGTACTTTTATCCATTATACACATGCTGTGAAAACTACATATTTTGGGAAATTATACATTACAGTCTGCTGGTCTGTTTGCCAATTGTTATTAACAAAGTAGGTAATTACCCTGTAATAAAACCCCTACAAAAATCCTAGTATGAATTGCTCATTTTCTGCTAGACATACCAAATAACAGATATTGTTTAACAGCTCAGCAAAATGTTTGGCAGAAGAAAATAGGTTTATATATTTAACTGTAAGAAGTCATGCTTAAGTCAGTAGTAGACAGTTTAAATGCCATTTATTTTACTTACTTATCAATCATACATGTCTTCAAAGCACTCATGATCACAGAGGCATCATTTAATTCCTATTAAAAGGAGAGAGGAAGTGTTTTCTTACAGTTGACCTCATGAACTAGAAACTACAAAATCACATTTCTGTATGTCATTCTCAAAAAGAAAAGTCTCTTACCAAACTCTCCTCACCCTCGATCACAAGAATGGGAACTTTACTGGAACCAGAAAATTTAATTTCTTGGCGCAGAATTGGGTTGACTTCCACAGTGTCATACTGCAGACCATAATAGTCCAAAAAAGCCCTGAGTTTGCTGCATTGGGGACATGTCTTGTACTGGTAAAGGGTTAACCTTGGTGTTGTGCGCAGTGCCTGCATGAGAGTCAATGCAAATTATGATTAACTCTACATTGAAGACTTGAAGCTATTTGTTTTAAACAGTACTGACATATCATCCACAATATATTTGGCAAACACGTTCAGTATTTATTTTGGCATATTCTCTGGTTTTCCTTATGTTTTCAAGCCAAAAGACTTTGATGATGAACCTAATCAGCTTTATTTTCACTCCTATGGGGCTATGAGAAAGACTGGTTACAGCAGCCCTGCCTGGTGCTAGGCATGGTGTCCACACTCTCAGATGTGTTAGGGTTGTCAGGTGCAGACTGTCTATGGGAGCTATGGGGAAATAATCAAAGTCTCTTTCCCTGGAGACTGACACTAGGTCAGGCCAAGAGAGAGAGAGCATGTTGTCACCTGCTCTTACTCTTTCATCTAGAGACCACAACACCAGTCTCGACAAAAGCTAATGGATTTTCTCTTTGTTTGCCTCTCTGTTTTTCTTCTTTTATCTGGAGGGGATGGTAGACACACAGAAATATTACAGTGTCACCTGAAACAGGCAGAAATCTGAGCATACTGTTCTGCAGTATTACACAAATAAGGCCTCGCGCTGAAACACACAGATCCTCTGCATTTACATACCCTGACGGGTTAATAGGGCCCACTGACTGGTCACAAACCCTCTCTCTCTCTTGTTATGCATGCCCTACCTGGTGGAGATACTGTTTGGACGTATGCAACCGCCAAATATAAAAGTATGCCTCCAAACCACTGCTCAAGTGATGGCAGTGGCACAATTGTAGAGTTTAACCTAAGCCATGGTAGCTGAGCTCTGGAGAGAGGTGGAAACACTCACTGAAGTCTCAGGCCAAAAGGTTTTTAAAGTAATATAACTGAAGGAACTAAAGGAATACATTCTGGGAGATGCTCTCACATAGTTGTGGGTTCTTAGAACAAGTGATGACAAGAGTTTGCTAGTAGTAGCTTATGCATCTAATCAACATGTGACAATATTAAGTTCTCCTCAATATAAAGTTTTGTATTCAGTTTTATTTACTTATAACTCACTGACCATATCACAGACAAAAGAACAAACTATGTGAACATAGTTGCTACTTTTCAGGCAAGCGATGTAGAAAGCTTAAAATAAAATATTAACATAAAGAAATAACAGAAACAAAACTGTTGCTTACATGAATTAATTCTTCCTCTGCAAAATGCTGTTGTATGGATAATTTTAATGCACTGTACAACCCGATCCCTCCTCCCAGCAAAAAAGCACATCTTCCATAGAGCCGGCTGACAGGCCCAGGAAGGACTTTCGCTCTTGGCAGAGTCCCAGTGCTGTAAGCCCGCAGATATCTTCTTAGTGGCGCATTATGCGTCTTGGTTGCTGCTGAGCCGGATCGGCATTTTAATGCACGAAAATACTGAAAGGTGGCTTGGATCTGACCCAGTATTTTCATTCGGTAAGCTGCCATTTTGAATTTACATAAACATCGCTCCCATGATGCACCCATGAAGAGGAGAGATTCGATTGGTTTTTAAGCACCACGTGCTATTTCACGTCAAAATATTTTGTAGCAGAGCCTGTAAATTATCAGTGTCTACTATAATTGGCGATAACGATGTGAAACCCCATACCGGCTTTTTAAAAGTTTTCTGTTGCTAGAACTTTCTAATGCTCACATTAGGTTATTTAAAGAAAAAATGTACAAATATAACATTTGTGGGAAATACTTCCTGTTGGCTACATAGACCGTGAGCCAGGGCCTCAAAATATGGAAACCGTTACCGAAAAAGTGGCAAAGGCTACCATACCTTTTCTGAAAGCCTGGAATCTCAGCTTTTCAATGATGTATGATGGCCATCTGACAAGAGTAGCTGTTTTGAGTTATCACACATAATGTGAACTAAGCTAGATAAAATAATGCGTATAAATCAAGCAGAACATGGACATAGCTAAAGATCTATATTGGACATATTGGAATATTTTATTTTGTTATGTTTGGTATCATTTTCAACAGGAGACTCTGGGCTTTCATTTAAGACCTTTTGTGAACAGTTTGGATAAGTACAGCCAAACCTGGAGCTCTTCAAACTTTTAATCACACACATTTTCCTGCCATTTCCGCCTAAGTTATATTTTGTCTTTTAATCCTGTGGCACCAGGGAGCATCAGAGAAACAAAATCCAAACACTGAAATACTGGCCTGACTCTAAGGATTCAGAAAATGTATCATTTACCCATATTATCTGATTTGAAGGGGGTGATTTTTGGTCTTATATTAGACATGGCGTTTTTTCACTATAGGCTACTATAGGCTAATTTATTGATATATCGAGTTGCTAACATGCTCACAGCTAACATGCTAACAGGCCAATTGGTTAAAAGTCTGACATAAATATTTTTTAGAAAAAGTTGTTATTCAGCATTTTCAGCATTTTTAGACAGTTCAAAGGGTCCTTGATCGGGTACCTCCTCTAACACACACGTTCACAGCTAATGTGCTAACAGGCCAATTGGTTGAAAGTCTGAAGTAAATATTCTTTAGAAAAAGTTGTTATTCAGCATTTTTAGATAGGTCAAAGGGTCCTTGATATAGCCACCACATATAATTTATATCAGGTCCCCACTTTCATGGAATTTACATTAAAAAAATGAATGCCTTGTTCTTGGGCGAGAAAATACTGATAAATAGATGGAAATAGATAGAAATGTCCTCACTCTCTTTATACACCACTCTGTGCTGACTATGGAATTGTTGACTCCTCCCCATTGAAGGGCCCACAAGTCTATCTTCGCAAATAATTCAAAATTCCACCAACAGTGTCCTCTCTGCCTGTTGAATATAAAGATGGTTCTTCTGTGCCTGAGCTCACTCTGACTGACCCTCTCAGTTTGAATCTACTGCTCGTACAATAGTTTGCTTCACGTTCGATATTTGCAGTTAAATATAATTGATTGTGTGCCACATTCACCTTCTTTTGGTGGTGAACTACACACACATAAAAAAACTTCTTTCTTTCTTTCTCACACTGACTAACTCAGACCCACTCACACACTCATGCTTACTACTTAGTTATTTTATTTATCTTTTTTTTTCTCACGCATACACTGATTCTGAAAAAAAAAACACTGTATTGTATTATCTCTTTGTTTCTCTCTCTCTCTCTCTCTCTCTAGCACACACACACATACCGTCACAGCTAACGTGCCAACAGGCCAATTGGTGTCTAGTTCTGGAAAGAACATTGTACCACTTTATCTCTCTCTCTCTCACACACACACACACAGTCACAGCTAACATGCTAACCGGGTTTAGTCTGGTCTGGTTCTGAAAAGAACATAGTATTACATTATCTCTCTCTCTCTCTCTCTCTCTCTCTCTCTCTCTCTCTCTCTCTCTCTCCCTCTCTCTCTCTCTCTCTCTCTCCCACACACACACACTGTATCACTTTATCTCTCTTTCTCACTCACTCACACACACACAGTGTATGCTGTGGGAACTAGGTGTGGTCCTCCAACTAGATCCTATGTTGAGGTCAAGACAGATATCTGTGCTGATCCTTTGTAGAAGAACTTCTTATAGTTGCTATGCAGACTGCACTCTGCCACAAATCAAAGCATCCCTAGCTGGACAGGTTACAACATTTTAGCATCAAATTCTGTGGATGTTATTCCTAGTGTTGTCAGATATCTGCCAACCATCAATGCTCAAGCCACCCAGATGGCAACTGTTCATGAGATTGTCCTTCAAAGTAAGAAAATCATGACTTCCTTACACATCAGCAACATGTCAGTTACCTTTGATCAGGCTCTCTACTGTAAAGTTACAGAAATTCTGTGGGCACATAGAGACAGGTTTCCCAACATTGTGCCAAGATTTGGAGTCTTTCACACCATCTGTATGTTCTTGGGTTTGATTGGGAAGCGCTTCCAGGCTGCAGGCCTAAGGGACATATGCATTGAATCTGGAGCTGTGGCCGAGGGATCTGTCAGTGGTGTTTTGGATGGCCACAAGTACAATAGATCTCTGAGATTCCACAAAATCATATATGAAGCCCTCCTGAGGCTGGTCTGGAATCAGTGTCCCCAGTGGCTCACAGAGAACCATCCTGATGTCCACAATCTCTTAGATATCTTGCCCCTAGACTTGAGTGTCTTTTCTGAGGGTATATCATCAACCCCTGTAGAAGAATCACTTGACCGTACAGTCTTCAGAAAGGTCCATCAGTACTTCTGTGAATTCCTGCAGCATCTCAGGTCACAGCAAGGTCCACTGGCCAGCTTCTGGATGTCATATATTGACATGGTGGAGGTTGTACTAAACCTTGTGAGGGCATCATGTGAAGGGAACTGGGCATTGCACATGGCTAGCATTCGATCAATCATCCCCTGGACCTTTGCCTATGATAATCTGAATTATGCAAGGTCACTCACTGCTTACTACTCAGAGATGAGCCACATTGAACATGATAAACCAGATCTGTACATGTTTCTCTGTGAAGGTGGCTTTTCGGCCCAGCTGAGTGCAACAAACCCATTTGGCAGGGTTCCGATTGACCAGACCCTAGAGGAAACAGTCAATCGGGACACTCAGACAGCTGGAGGCACAAAAGGGTTCAGCTTGAACCCAGCAGCTGTCTCAAGATATTATCTTACTGCTGAGTACAAAAGTACTTACCTGTCTATATTGAAAAGCTCCCTGGGACTCCAACAAAGTGACTGTTCTCACAAGGACCTTGGACAAAGCAGAATTGCCAAAGATGAATAACACATTACAAGCATTGTGGATCTGTTGGATTATAGTTGGATAAATCCATTTGCAGGTGGTGAGTCCCTTGTTTCTCTGTCTACTGGAAGTACTGCACCAGCAGATGTTGCTGAAGACCTTCTGAATGCACACACCATTGGCATGAATGCCTACAGAACCTTCTCTGCTGAGCGTGTTGAGAGTAATCCTTCTGTAGAGCAGTTCCATGCACCACTCTCCAAGATGAAACTGAAAACATTCTCCTCAATGCAGGGAAAGGCAAATACATGCAAAACTGGGAATAAAGAAGTTATCCTCAATCGAATATCAATATCCTCAATCGAATATTTGCCCAGATGGTACTGATTGCAAAGAGTAGATAGCTCAACCTGAAGGAGGTATTATCTCATCCCCTTGGACCACTTGCAAATCCTCACTTGCCAAGCAAGTGCTCAAGTTCCCATGTGTTGCTTAATCATTGCCATTAAATTCTACCTGCGTAATAGATGGCATGGCACTTGTTCAGAAGCTGAACGGTGATGGCAAGACATTTGCTGATATTGCAGACTATGCCTTGTCCACTGTGCTAGCTGAAGCAAGTCACAGCACCCGTGTTGACATTGTTTTTGATGTATATAATGAGGCTTCTATCAAACACATGGAGAGAGTGGACAGAGGTGCAGACTCAGGCACAGAGGTCAAACAGATCACTGCAGGGCACAGAGTTCAGCAATGGAAGAAATTTCTACAAGAAAACAAATCTTGCTACCTTCTTGCTCAAAGAGTGGGGCAAAGAACAGTCTAGAACAAGACTCGGTGAAAAGGTTCTGTACACTACAACCACAGATGAGTGTTACAAGCTGACCCAACAAGAATCGCACCAGTTACATAAACATCTCACAACTCGCTCGTGGTCTGGGTTCACAGTTGTGTCAGGCTTTGCCTGGTTTACACGCATACACAGGCTGCGACACTGTAAGTGCATTGGCAGGTCGTGGTAAAGTGTCAGCCCTAAAACTTCTTCAGAAGAATGAAAAGTTCTGTGAGACCTTTCAGAAGGTTGTGGCAGACTGGACAATGAGTTGACTGGACTGAGTTGTATGCAGCCCTACAGGAGTTCACATGTCAAATGTACAGCTCCAAGTCCAGAATCACCAACATCAACGAAATGAGGTATGCACTTTTTTGTGCAAAGAAAGGCATAGAATCCTGGCAGTTACCTCCATGCTCAGATTCTCTCAGTAAGCACTGTCTCAGGGCTAACTATCAAGGTGCTATCTGGAGAAGATGCCTTGAGAACAACCCTGAAGTTCCTTCCCCAGTTGAGCATGGGTGGTCTAGAGTGGACCAAGATGGTGACTTGCAGCTCTCCATAGACTGGTTCAGTGTCTCCATTGGTCCACAAGTAGTACTTGAGTTTCTGTCCTGCTCATGCAAGAGGGACTGTGTCACTCCATCATGTCAGTGTGTTGCCAACAACTTGGCCTGCACTGACCTTTGCCATGGAAGACAGTGCAAAAACCAGATGGATGACTTTGCTGATGAAGATCAATCCTATTCCTCTGATGAGGATTCCGACGAGGAGTTTGATTAGTGTCGTGACCTTGAATGATGCAATGTTTGCGAAAAATGTCACAAAATTCTTCTTATTATTATTTCCTTTATTTATCATTGAGGGTGTTGTACATTAATGGACATTTTAGAAATAAAATGCACCCAGTGATAGCCAAAAGGCTAATTTCCATTCGTAGTTCCCCTGCCAAAAGAAGCATGGTACCTGGTAATTAAAACAAAGTTATACACAAAAAAGTAAAACTACAATATATAAAACAGATACTGTACATTATATATCTGTCTGTAAACCCCCACCCCCTCCCCCACACAACACACATGCACACACACACCCCCACCCAAACACACACACAAACACAGACACACCCACATCCAAACATACACACAAGAAAGAATGTCATTGACCATGCCTAAAGGTCATGACCTTGACCTTTTACAGTAATGGCAATGTCATAATTGGGGTCACCACACCTTAAAACATAGGAATCCATGTCACATTTGTTATTTGTTATACCGTTTTTAGATTTTCAGCTGTGTCAATGTTCTGCTTACTTTATACCAGTGGTCCCCAACCTTTTTATCACCGCGGACCGGTGAATGCTTGACAATTTTACTGCGGCCCGGGGGGGCGTGGCCTCAGAGCGCTCTGACTCGTGACTGGACGCTATCTTAACGTTTACTTTATATGTATATATTTAAATACGAATAAAGAACAGTTAAAACATAACGTCAAATCAATGGGAGCCCTGAGCTTGTTTCTCTGCAATGAGACGGTCCCATCTGGGAGTGATGGAAGACATTGACATCTGAAGTGTGTTGCTAGTCTACTCCGTTGTTTTGTTTTTGTTGCTGTCACGGCAGAAAACCCCGCTTCACATAGATAGGATGTTGGAAATGGCAACAGGGTTTTCACTGCTGTGGTGGCGATCTCAGGGTAGCCTATTCTGCCATGACTTTAATCCAGAACACCGGCAGAGTTGCTGTCTCAAACAGACTTTTAAGGCCGTCGTCATTTGCAATCTCCAGCAGTTGATCTTCTTCTTGCACAGACATGCTGAGTTCACCTGGTTTGTTGACGAATGGGTCGCGGATCCATTCCTTGCCAGTTCGTGGGTCTTTTGTGGTTGGGAAGTAGCGCTCGAACTCCTTTAACAGCAAAGACAGGTGATCGTGCACCAGTTGGGTGAATGAAGGCTCAGGCTCAGTTTCACCCAAAATCCCTGCTAATATTTGAAACATGTCAAATATGCCTCTGTTCACGCGCCGTCCCCACAAATCTACTACTTTATCTGCCAACTTGAAGACAGTTGTCATTTCTCCTTGAAGTGACAAATTGAGTTCATTGAGCAGGTTGAATATGTCGCACAGGTAGGCCAGTTTTGCGACCCAATCCTCGTCACTGAGATGCGCTGACTTCTTTTCTGAGAGAAATCTTTGCAGTGGCTCTCGTAATTTAAACACTCTGACCAGCGATTTCCCTCGGGACAGCCATGTTATTTCTGTGTATAGGAGAAGACGTCTGTGCTCCGCATCCATCTCCTCACAAAGCTGTTCAAACAGGCGCGAGTTAAGGGCTTGTGCTTTGACATGGTTAATAACTTTAACAACATCATTCAATACACTGTTCAATTCTGGTGGCATTTTCCGGCTTGCCAGCATTTCCCTGTGAATGATGCAATGTGTAGATTCACATTCAGGCGCAACTTCCTTAATGCTCGCAGTTAAACCAGACAGCCGTCCGGTCATGGCAGCAGCTCCGTCTGTGGGTGATAGCCCGCTAATGGTCGAGTGATCACTATTTACCGGTGGATGCGTGATGGGCCATCATCGTCATTTTGGAATAGTTTTCCACTAATTGATATGGTACAGCTTTTGTTTAGCGGGTTGAGTTGTAGCGTCTGCTTTTTTTGTTTCATGACGAAACGTTCCATATTGATTATTTGTTGTGCGGCCCGGTACCAATTGCTCCACGGCCCGGTACCGGGCCGCGGCCCGGTGGTTGGGGACCACTTTTATACGCATTATTTTCTCAAACGCCATGTCTGATATAAGACCAAAAATCACCCCCTTCAAATCAGATAATATGGGTAAATGATACATTTTCTGAATCCTTAGAGTCAGGCTAGTATTCCAGTGTTTGGATTTTGTTTCTCTGATGCTCCCTGGTGCCACAGGATTAAAAGACAAAATATAACTTAGGCGGAAATGGCAGGAAAATGTGTGTGATTAAAAGTTTGAAGAGCTCCAGGTTTGGCTGTACTTATCCAAAATGTTCGCAAAAGGTCTTAAATGAAAGCCCAGGGTCTCCTGTTGAAAATGATACCAAACATAACAAAATAAAATATTCCAATATGTCCAATATAGATCTTTAGCTATGTCCATGTTCTGCTAGATTTATACGCATTATTTTATCTACCTTAGTTCACATTATGTGTGATAACTCAAAACAGCTACTCTTGTCAGATGGCCATCATACATCATTGAAAAGCTGAGATTCCAGGCTTTCAGAAAAGGTATGGTAGCCTTTGCCACTTTTTCGGTAACGACCAACCCCTCTGGCTCACAGACTAACACACCCCTCCTAAAAAAACTTAGCCCTGTGTGTGACCCACACTGGTTCCAGGATATGCAAGGCCAAGACCGAAAATATTCTTACCACAAAACTAAAGACACACAATAGTCACGTGTATTTTAATATACTGCAGGGATGGACGTTATTAATTCTAAACAGGAGTTTAATTATGGTAAGTGCTCAGTTGATGGGTGAGATAAAGGAAACACGACTATAAAATTAGGAATTTACAGCAATGTCACGACTGTACAATTACAGTGCTGAATTTGTGGTAGAATGTTGAAAAATAAAATCAAAAGCATATCAAACTTCATTCCAGAACTTTATTTTTGCATTACTCTCCAAGTCCTAGATGAATAATGAGAAGACATCTGGAACTTTTACTCTTTGATTCTCATGGTTCCTTAATAAAAAGGGCACATCTCTGACATCAGACTGCTTCTGTTTACCCATATCACAAGTACTTCTCTTATTTTAATATATGAACATCTACTTTGCCATACAAAGTCATAGGTTGGATTGATCAGTTAATAGCCAAAAGCTCAGAGGGTCTAAACAGAAACATAACATTATACGTTGTTCTGTCCTTTGGTACAATGTGGTCATTTATCACTGTAAAATAAAAAGAGAATGAAGTACAACAAAATACATTATGCAGTATACCTACATGATGGGAATAAGTGTGATGTTTATGAATGGCATCTGAACAAAAAGCCTGACTCTTTGCTTTGCAGTGCTTAGATTAACAATTTGCTTTAGGTGAAAAACAAGTCCTTTTTTGCCAAATGCTTATTGTGTGAGTTCTTTTCTTCGATTTAAAAAATGCTTACAAAGACATACACCTAGAATTGAGGGGAGTATTCCTAACTAAATCAGCACAAGGTCATTCAGGAATATTGTGAGTCATAAATGACTTTTTAAAAGACTTAAATGTGCGTTTTGCATTCCATCATACTGTACTTTACGTCCACTAGCCATAGAGAACTCCAGAAATCCACACACATATCACTACTTTTCTATGCAGGTTCACCGCAGCCTATAGTCCACTGGCTTTACACAAGACTTACAAAACGGACATGATCAGAAAGGATGATCGTAAAGCTAACAGTCTAAATGGTCCTTGCTGTATATGCCCACTGGGTGTGTGATTGCATAATGCTTGGACAGTCAAGTGTCTCACAGGTTTATTGCAGAATTTTTAAAGTCGAAAACAATCACAAAGGCCAAATTAGACTAATATTTTACAGAATGAACGTAGGATTCATTGTTTATTATGAAGTACGTGTGCGCGTGTGTGTATTGCAATTATACTTATAATTATAATTATATCAAATGATACGATCATTCATTGTAGTCTGAAAAACCAGTCGTGTCAAGTGAGACATAAAATCTGGAGTGTTCTCGCCAAAGATGTGTGTATATATATATTTTTTTTTTACAAACACAGCAGTGAATGAAAAAGGACAGGGGATTCATCATATTTTAACATATTTTAGGTAATTTATCATTAATAGAGTGGATCATTCAGACTGTTAATAAAAATGAGAAAACAAAATTAGCCCAAAACAACCATAATGTCCGATTTTGAGTACAGACATGTGAATGATTTTTGACATGAATATGGAACAGTTAAATCGTTGCTCTTTTATATTTCCTAAAAGAAAAGAAAAAAACAATAAATAATAATGAAAAAACAGATTCGGGGTCAATAAAATTGTATTTCTGCCGGCACAGTGGCAGAATCTCTGCTTTTATCTCTTTTCTCTGCCCGCTCCCATACTTGGTGTAAAAATGCATTCCTCTAAAGGAAAACAGGAAAAAAATAGACCATGTTGGAGGGGGGGAAAGCATCACAATATAATATGTTTATAATTATGTCATAAAAACATACATACAAAACAAACAAAACAAACAAAAAAATGAGAAAGCTTTACCTCCAAATATGTACAATGAAAAGTCCTCCTATGCTATGACCATGTCTGGAGATCATCATGAACAGCATTGGTGACACAGGTTTCCCCCCTTAGGTACGACCTCCGTATGTGTGTATGTGTCTGTGTGTGTACACCTAAAGCATCCCAAGGATCATGGTTCAGCTACTGTGTCATGTTCCTGTCTTCCAAGAAAACTGGCGGTAATATTCGTACCGGGGACGCTGAGGTGGCGGAGTGCACCTGTGACAAAGGGTACTGACTGTGCACGAGTTTAAGCTTATATGGTAAGGCCTTCCACGGGACTAGGGAAGCCCCCAAGGCCAACATAGCCTATTCTTTGCCAAAGTATATTGTTACTTTTTTATATGATATAAGAAAAATGAGAATCACCCAAATGTGTTGTTCCTAATAGAGATCCATACATCATGGCATTTGCACATTTATGTATACAGGCATATATGTGCATGCCCAAATACAGACACACCACACACCCACATTTGCACACACACACGCACACCACATACCATACACCCACATCTGCACACACACACACACACACACACCACACTCTCATATTTGCACACGCACACTCACAAACACACACACACACACACACACAAACAGATACTTAAACAAATAAAAGGCAAATCAAACAAATAAAAGTAAGACACACTCAGCTAATATGAATGGTAAAAATACTGCTTACCATGTGCAACAACAACAACTGAGAGATAAAAGAAAACAAACCCCAAACAAAATCAACATACATCTCGGTGTAATGTACCAGGTCTTGACTTCCCTAGTGTTGATCGACCAGTGTCAGGTCCCAGATGAAAAGAAAAAATGTAAAATGTTGACCACGAGGCAACATTTTTTGAAGTTTGCTTTGCTCTACAGTGACTCGATGCTTGTAAAAAGACTCTGGTGCAAAGGGAAGTGGACATGATCCCGCGGTGGTCTGTGATCCGTGTCATCTCATCGGCCCAGATGCCTGTCCGTCTGTCCTGGGGAGTGGGGGGTGGGGTGGTGGGGGGTGGGGTGCCTCTTCTGCCGTTTACCTGCTTGTGTCCATTGGGTCCTCTTTAAAGTTTGCACACTGCTCAATCACTTTTCTGGAGGACAGACAGAAGAGGAATCACAAATGACATTCGGCCATGTCAGAGCTAGATCACACTAAATTTGGTAAGAACAGCTTAAATTAAGGGGGGATGGGGTGAGGAGGAGTGTTTAAATTGATTGATGAATTGATCGAACAGGGATATACAGCCTTTAGGCATTAAGGAACAAATTACCAATACATTTTACTTTAACTACCCATGTAAGGTTTTTATAAAATTAATTTAGGAAAAACACAAATCGTATGAATTAATGGGAAATCTTACCTTGCCATGTTCTTTGTGTCTATGTGTGAGCTCTCCATCTCTAAGACTTTCTCCAGGAGTGCAATGCCACCCTCTTTCACCAATAATGGACAATATTTATTTGCTATTTAATGAGCAGAATGAAAAACAGACATTAGTATTTACATAAAACACACATTCCCACATTTTTCAGTTAATATTATTGAACAGTCAGTGGCTCAGGTATGTAAAATTAGATATCTTGCTTTGTAGAAAAAATGCCAATTTATAGTCCAGGCGACAAGTTTCTGTGTGTTGCGATGTCGCACAGCTCGTCACGAACAACAACAAAAAAATGCTAAAACTGTGCAGACGTCATGTCAGTTGGATAGCAAATCTGGAGGGTTGGCCCCTGTTCACCCATGACATGCGCCTATGTGCAGTCTTTGTGATTCTTTTATATGTTTTGTTCACAGGCACAGGACGCCCAGCGCTGTGTGAAAACCCCCAGCGCTGTGACAGCTGTTGACAACTTTTCTTTTTTGGTCGAGCGACGTTTTGTCGCCTGGACTGTAGACTGGCTTAAAGCCAGTGTATCTGTATTGCCCTCAGTGAAGGACAGCAGCCAGAGCAGGCAGAGACACTCACGGTAGACGGACACCAGGTTGTAGAGAGCCCAGGTGGCCCAGTGCTGGCTGACGGGGGCGATGCTTTGCGGCAGGAGACGCAGGATGGGCTCAAAAGACCTGCACCAACACAACAGACAGACGACGACGACGACAGACACAAAGTCAACAGTCATTCAGAGACAAACACTATTCATGTACTCACTGCAAGCCCGTGTCATTTTAACCAGTGGTGCGATGGTAAAAAGAAAGGTGGGTGCATTATACATAAATTCGTAAAAAAAAAAAGAAAAAAAAGAAAAAAGAAAAAAGGTTGGTAAACTATGCCTAACATTATCAATCTTAATAATTAAAAGGTGAGTGTAGGCTGTTTAATAATTTAAAAAGAGATTCACAAGCAGTGTTTGTGATTTTACCCTTCACTCCACCACTGACTTTCCATTATTTTCAGTTTTCAGTGAGTGTGAGGACGACAGATTCATCAAGTCTTCAAGTTAGACTACAACTTACATAACTGGTAACTGCTCTTCCAAGTTTTTAATAGGTAAATGTGCAGCTGAGAGTACACTACCTTCCACCTGTGATAAACTGAGAGGTAATCTCAAAAATACCCTAATACCTTGATTTATTTTATTTTATTTATCCTTTGTTTACCCAGTGTGGTCACTACGACACAGTAGTCTCTTTTCCAAGTGAGGCCTGGCCAAGAAAGACAGCACTTAGCTAAATAGTCTCCTTTACAGTCATTCCTCAACTGTACTATCGATTAAAAGCAATAAAAGCCTCCAAAAATACTTTAAAAAATTAAAGGGGGGGGGTGGGGGGGGTGGGGGGGGGGGGGGGTGGGGGGGGGGTGCTGTGGCGCAGAGCAGGTGCCCATGGGGACCCAGGTTCGAATCTGGCCTGGGTCATTTCCCAACCCTACCCCATCTCTCTCTCCCACTCATTTCCTGTCACCATCTTCACTGTACTATCACAATATAGGCAGAAAAGCCCAAAAATATATACTCAAAAAAAATTGTCCTGGACCTGAGGAGATCTACGTTATTACGTCTGATTCACCTGTAGTTAATGTTGCGGCGTGAGCTGACGTCCCAGCTCTGGATGGCGTCCCACATCTTCTCCATCACCTGGTCCCTCGCCGGCTCCTCCATCGGCCAGGCGTCCGGCCCGTCGAACATGATGTGGGACAGCACGCCACACGCGTTGTACGACACCTCGATGCCGTCCGCCTTGCTCCCCAGCAATTCACTGTTAAAGATGACAGTTCATTGTTACTATCGTTCTTCTAAAATACATTTTAACAAAAAAAGATTCCTCAAAACTCCAGTGGGAGCCCTGCAGAGAAATTGAAATTCTGGGGTGCCTTACGTGAAGACCACGACGAAGTCTAGGGTTAGGAGCTGTGGCCTCAGAGCTTTCACTTCCGCTACGTTTCCCAGCAGCCCCAGCATGTTCCTGTGCAGCTCCTGCTTGTCTGGGAACTCCTGAGAGGAGAGGAGAGGAGAGGAGAGGAGAGGAGAGGAGAGGAGAGTAGAGGAGGAGAGGAGAGGGGAGGAGGGGAGAAGAGAGGGGAGGGGAGGGGAGGGGGGAGAGGACAGGAGAGAGGAGAGGAGAGCAGCAGAGAGGAGAGGAGCAGAGAGGAGAGGAGAGGAGACACAAAAAGGATTACATTGTCGCGCATCCTTACTAATGGAAACCGACACAGCTCAGGCAAGTGTGAGGAGACACATACTGGTAACAAAATTAAGCCTCGTTAACATCAAATCATAGCAGATCATCTGATCATACTAAAATGGATTTTAGATGACAGCGTGGCAGTGAAGAGTTTACAGAGCTCAGAAAGTTACCCTCGATCCTCAGGATCAGAGTCAGAATCATATTTACTGCCAAGTCTGTATAGCAGACAAGGAGTTTGTCTAGGTGCAGGTGGCATTACAGATTACATTAAAAAAGAGAAAAGATAAGACAAAAAGATTTTTTTTAATTTAGAAAAGAACTACCAGGTTATGAAGCCAAAAGAAATGTGCACCCTTTTGTTTCAAATGGCTATGGTGGTTAAACCATTGCTTGCATGGTCATAAACCATCACATCACATAAAAGAGAACTGAATGAGCTTTAATCTGCATGGTTTGTAACTGTGGTAGACTCATGGATTGAGGAGGTGTAATTATTTTTAAAGTGGTCCAGTTTTTTGTGGTCCACCCTGTTTGCTACTGGAAAACTATAAGTGTAGTGTACGGTCATGTGTAATAAGCTGTGTAATAAGTACTATGTAATACTGTGTAAGTAACATGTAATATAATGATAATGATAATGAATATAAATAATGAATAATGATATTATGCTGACTACAGGTCAAATTCATCATCACTGTGTAACGCATACTGTTCTGCATAATAACTACAGTTTCTCTGTGGTTGTCCCCAAATGGTGGAATGACCTACCCGTTGCGACAAGAACAGCAACATCCCTCCCTACCTTTAAAAAGCTTGTAAAAACCCTTCTCTTCCGAGAATGTTAGTTTTGTTAGGAAGGGAAGCAATCACTAAACTAACTCTCTCTTTCTCTGTCCCCATGTGGGAGTATGTATGTCTGAGTAAGTTTCCCGGAGCAGGGACACTACAGACACATGCACCTCCCTGTATGTATAAAGTTTGCTTGCTTACTCAGTGTCCCTTTACACCTCTGTTAGCTTATGTCCTCTTTTTTGTAAGTCGCTTTGGATAAAAACGTCTGCCAAATGCAATGTAATGTAATGTAATGTAATGTAAATACATATAATGTAATGTAATGTAAATACATAAGTCATCTGCTGACCCCTAGACAAGACAAGAACAGGCTCATCCCTCTGCAGTTGAGGAACATCTGACAGTTGTCGGGCGTCTCGTCCGTGATGTTCCACAGGGCGCTCCAGGAGAACTCCATCACCTGGTCACACTGGGGGCCAAGCAGAATGGCGTTTTTACTCAAGGCTACGGTTACAGCACACAAGCAAGCAGACTACAATAGCTGCGCATCGATTGTTCATGCGATACTCACCATTTCATCTTGCAGCTTTTTCTGGATCAAATTCAGCATTGTCTGAAGGAACGAAAAATAAGCATCGTGAAGAGAAAACTAAAAATCACTTCTGCAATTTAATTGTGCAACCATATTTTACAGAACAAGCTACATATTGATTCAATTTCTCACAGAACATGAGCAACAATGATAATGCTTAAGCTGAATTTGGGAATGCCTTTGCCATACTTCTCACTGCACCCATTGTGAGAACAATCAGACACTGAGGTTATAAAATGCATTGTCGTGTAACAATACAACAATACCTTTGAGAGGAAAACACAAACCTGTTTAACCAGCCGTCTTTGGGCAGAGCTCACACATAACCTTGATATACAAAATCACTAAATATATTTATATTGCAATACATGCATTGAACTAAATGACTGAACTGAACACTGTGCTGGGCTTCTCTTAGGGGCCTGGTATAAACACAGCCTTAGATGTTTGAGTAAGTAAAGTAAGTTAAGTAGATGTTCTGTGTAAATGTGATGACTATTGAAGCACCAGCACCAGCAGCAGCATCAAACCAATAACGTATTTCAGACACAAATAGCATTAGATAATGTGTGGTGCATCCCAATGTTGAAAGAAAAAAAAATCATGTCATGTGACAAATCAGCCTAGGACTACAATTTTTGTATATTTGCATTGCAACTAAAACTAAAATTTATTTGACTTCAAAACTTCGAACTTCATCTACCAGTGTCCACCAGACTAGGCCACCTACTTTGACGAAGCCCATCTTGCCCACGGCCTCCTTGTGGTCGTTGTCCACCTGGCAGACGAGAGCGTTGCACAGATGCACGGCGATGCGCTGGATTGACTCGTCCTGGTGGGCCGGCTCCAGGATCTTCAGCAGCAGCATATTGACCCGGTGGTACTGGAACTCCAGCTCCTCTGGGATGCTGAAGTTGCACAGCGTCAGGCAGCAGTTCCTCTGGACCTGGACAGACAAACCAACAGAAACAGAAACACACACACAGAGAGCAATGACTCAAAGGGGCTTACCAGGGCTGTGTGTGTGTGTGTGTGTGCAGATGTGGGTGTATGCTATGTGTGTGTGTGTGTGTGTGTGTGTGTGTGTGTGTGTGTGTGTGTGTGTGTGTGTGTGTGTGTGCAGATGTGTGTGTATGCTATGTGTGTGTATGCTATGTGTGTGTGTGCAGATGTGTGTGTATGCTATGTGTGTGTGTGTGTGTGTGTGTGTGTGCAGATGTGTGTGTATGCTATGTGGTGTGCGTGTGTGTGGGTCTGTGTGTGCAAGTGCTCTCTATGTTCCAAGACTGCAGCTGTGAGCTCTGGCAGCATAATAGGCCACCTTTTGCACATGCAACTTCGCTTGTCTCGCCCTGTGAGCTTAAATTATTAGCTCAAAACAAGGAGCCGATGATTAAACCTGGATGACTGACACAAATTACTGTGGAGGGTTTTTTAAGCGCTGGTGTGAACCAGCGTTACCAAACTCTAGCCAAGCGTAGCCAACACAAAAGGGATTCTACCCCAGAACGCAGAACAAAACCCCACAATAGCGCAACTGGATGTTGCTGCACACACAAGCTCAGAAAGGCTGTAAACAATCCTAGCCAAAGTGTTTTGTCTGGGGCATTTACTGTAGGTGTGGGAAAGAACAATGGTGGAGAGCAGAGGGCCACATGGTGCCAGGGAGTGATGTTACATTATTAACGACCCCGCCAGCACACTGCGGCCCTACTACAGGCAATAATTTTAGTAGCATGAGGTCAGTTTTCAAGAAGAATTAGGGGAACAAAGAGGACGCCTTTCTAGAATTTCAGCTGCAGCTTCAGTAAGGCTGTTACTGCTGTTGCTGCTACAGCCTAAGTCACTCTAATGGATTGCCTTACAAAACATCAGAAAACCCAAACATAAAACTGCAATTTGATTTTATGAACTCACTTTCCCTACTGTATAAATATTCCAATGGTCTTTTGTCTTTTACATTTATCTGCTCAATAAAAAATGGTGATCATAAAAAAAGAAAACTCCATAAACGCTTAACTAAAAGGTGAATTTCCATGCCTCGTGTGGTATTACGTGTGCCTAAATGTGCACCAAGGTACCTCTAACATTCCACCAGTAAGCAAGATTATGAATGTGCCTTATCGTAACTGCGCCAAAGTTGCATGGGTTTATTTTATTTTCCCTTATGAAATGTGTGTTATAGTTTGGTGTATTTAGTCTTCATAATAGAAGGAAATATGCTTTTATTAAGATACAGTACAAATATTTGTCAAAAAATTAGCAATGTTGATGATCTGACTGGTACTGAAAACATCTTGCACTTCATTGGGTAGCACTTTGCCCTATTTTTCATGAATTAAGAAGTATTTACTTTCACGTCAGCAGTATTGGTGCAAGTCCACTTTTGACTGAACGCTACAAAAAAAAAAGGGCCCCAACAGACGCACCGTGACCTCCTGGTACTGCTCCATGCCGTTGAGCACCACCTGGATGACCTGCCGGCGAAGCTGGATGCTCTGGTCGCAGCGGTACTCCGTGTTGGTCAGGTAGAAGAGCGCCGCGCTGCCCGTCACCTGCACACTCTTGTCGTACTTGTGACACTTGAGGGCAGCAATGACCAGCTATGGGGGTAAGCACACACAGCATCAGGACAGTGTACAAGAGCTGAAGAAAAAAACAAAACAAAAAAAAAACCATGTAATTTATTGAGGCAGCTTAGGTGTTGGACTTTTTAAATTAATTTACCAATTGCTCAACAGATTTTCCTCATCTTACAGAGTGCAGGTAGTTTTAATTAGTCAAGCATCATTCTTATCGTAACGGACGTACCAGTAACCAAATATGAGCCAATATTTATAACATGTTGAAGTATGTAGATACAAGTTAGTCATGGAATGCAAATTTTTCATTCAGGAATTGAGAATTTAGTCACCCTCCACCCCACCCCCAATAACCATAATTGGTGACAAAATACCTTTTTTACCACTTAGGAGGCCTGAAATGAATGGAGACTACTGGGGAGAATTACTTAAACCTCTCAGCTGGAAACAAGTGAAAGGAAAGGACCAAGAGAAGGAAGGTTCTAGGTCCTGACAGCTTAATTTTCACTGTCAGCCCTGTTACCTCTTTCAAATCACTTATCACACCTGAGGCTTCCTTTTCCAGTACCACCAACATCACCAGTCTCCTCCGTCCTAAACTGTTGTTCCCCTTTGTATTTTTCCTGTCCTGCTGTTCTTTTTTTCTCCAATACTGTGTGTTTGTACTGTATGTCCCTATACTTTGTGTCTGCACTGTCCTTATGTACTACATGTCCCACTACTCTGTGTTTGAACTGCAAAGCGTCTTTGAGTGTCTTGAAAAGCGCTATAGAAATTCTATGTATCATTATTATTATTATTATTTTTATTATTATTATGGGTGTGCTCCAACCTGCAGGGCTCTGAGGAGCTGGCTGCAGTGCTGTATCCTGGCAATGTCGAACAGCTGGTTGATGGCCCGGTGTGCCAGCTCCGGCCTGTGCTCGGTGTACGCCTCGATGGCGTTCAGAACCTGGTCCTCGTTTTTGGAACCGGTCACCTATCATAGGAACACAACAGCAAGCACTGTTTAACAGGACATAAGACCAGTGGCAGAATATCACATATAACATATAACATATATTGCTTACTCAGTGTCCCTTTACACCTCTGTCAGCTTATGTCCTCCTTTTTTTTTTGTAAGTCGCTTTGGATAAAAGCGTCTGCCAAATGCAATGTAATGTAATATTTCATTTGACTTTTAACTTTATATTACTTCTCCCACCTGTACCTTTTTTCTGCAACTAATGAAAATAATTTTTAAAAATCCTACTGACAATTTTTTTTTTTTGCAAATTGCATATCTTGGCAAACAAAGATATTTCTTAGGATGGCCTGACCTTCCTGAAGATAAAAATGTAATAGGAGATATGGAACAAGAGAATCTCTTTACCATCCGATGGAAGTTGGCCTACCTTGTATGCTGGGATGTGCATGAGATTGCAGAGTGTGGTGTTATACAGGCCAAGAAACTGCAGAGGCCTTTTTAGCTCCTGGAAGGGGATGATGCTGCTCTTGGAGGGTTCGATGCTGGAGTGAACACAAATGGGTTCATTTAATAACATTTAACTGTACTCCTCAAAAACGTACAACACCTTAGCATTCTATTTCTAACCAATGCGTTTACAAACTAAATTAACTAAAAACATAGGTAATGCTTTATTTGGACAGTCCACCCATGGTGACATTAAAAGATGGTTTGTTGAAATTCCATTTCATTTTGTTTTATTGTTTACTCATCAATCCTCTTAATCAAACACAGCCCCCAACCTTAATCCTAACAGGATACATAGTTTTAGCATCTATGGGACCATCTGCAGACCTGTCGATCCCACCTTGAGAAATTAAAAACCATGCCACAACCATGTGATTTAATCATTTTTTTTGTATAAGCTGATCCTGAAATCACCTGTGTTAAGTGCACACAGGCAGAGGGAACACATGGCAGAGTTTAACTTTCTAAAGCCAAGATTGACATCTCTGACCATCCATTAAGGGGCCATCCAAAAAAAAAACAAAAAAAATAGCAACCAAAATGTATATCCTGCCCGTATGCATTCATAAATAGAGGCAACGTGAAAGGGCCACAGACGCACAGGTAAAGCATCTCACCTGGGTGGCCCCATGGCCTCCTCGAAGTGCGGGACCGTGCAGTTGTCCAGCATGATGTGTCCGGAGATGTCCAGAGAAACCAGGTTGCCCAGGCTCTGCACCACCGTGGTCAGGATCTTCCTGGTCATCTTAAACTTGGAGGAGCGCTGGTTTTCACGAGAGATGTCCAGATGCCTGATGGAACACAGTTGAACCATCAAACGGGTTGGCTACATGTATAATCCTATGCCACTGCACAAAGGCAGGCAACACATAAAATCCTATGCATGACTATGCACAAGAGAAAGTCCATGAATTATGACAAACTATGACCCAGGTACACACACACACACATTCTTGCCCATTACTTATTCGTCTGTTTTCTAGTGTATCGGCAAAGCTGCTTGTATCACACATTGCTGTCGCAACAGAGGATTTCCCCTGCTGGCAAATTTCACTTCCTCCATTGATACAAAATGATCTGCCATTGAGAGCTGAATCTGTAGATGTCAGCCATTCATGCCAAACACCCATGAACATCTATAATATAAGCTCACATTGCATTTCACTGCACAACCTATGTGGCCACCTTTAAGTACAGTTTTCTTTTGAGACCATGCCCATAGTGATAATGCACTTTAAATACCTATAGACTGAATTTTGAATTTAATTGAATTAAACAAGACTGCCCTTCTGCCCTACCCACCACCCAGATGCCACCCACAGGTGCATTGTGGGAGCTGGCTCACCGTAGCTGGCTCATCTGCACGACGGTGTTGACGAGCTCCTCGGAGAGGTCCACGTTGTACAGCACCAGCGAGGCCAGCCGGTCCTTCCACTGGGCCAGGAAGGCGGCGCGGGTGAGGTGCACACTGGACAGGTCCAGGGAGGTGAGGGCAGGCAAGGGCTTGAGTAGGGCCTCCACGTCCACCTCCTCTGGCAGCCCACCCAGGTTCAGCAGCCGCAGCCGGTTAAAGCCCTGCGGGGACAGTTAAGTTGGGAGACAAAGTCTTAGTGTGATCACAAAGCCACCATCACGCCTACAAACATCTCATGACCTGTGAGGACAGCTGGGTTATGTGACAAAACAAAGACAAAGAGCCACCATAATGCCTACATACTACTACTACGGTTAAAGCCCTGCGGGAACAGTTACATTTACATTACATTACATTACATTGCATTTGGCAGACGCTTTTATCCAAAGCGACTTACAAAAAGGAGTACATAAGCTGACAGGAGTGTAAAGGGACACTGAGTAAGCAGGCAACCTTTATACAGGGAGGTGCATGTGTCTGAATAAGGCACATGCACCGGAGCAGGGACACTACAGACATACATACTCCCACATAGGGACAGAGAAAGAGAGAGTTGGTTGGGAGACAAAATCTTAGCCACCATTATGCCTACAAACATCTCATGACCTGTGAGGACTGGTGGGTTATGTGACAAAACCAAAGACCCACCATAATGCCTACATACTACTACTACTACTACAACAATCTACTGCCCTGCGAGGATAATTGGGTTATGTGACAAAATCCCAGTGTTACCATAGTGACCATTGTGCCGACAAATGTTATGGTTTTGAAAATGTGGCCAAAATTGCCCTGAATGAATTTACAAGAATAAACAAAGGTTGACTGAATGAATGAATGAATGAATGAATGAATGAATGAATGAAGCAAGCAAGCTACAATTCCTCATATGTCTTATGTACAAAAATCTCCAATTACAGTTCTCTCAACATGTATGCAAGACAGATATAGGTTTTTCAAAAAGCATGATGACTATAAATATAAAAGTGCTGATTTGTTCTCCATTGGGTTCATCTGGATGAGATATCACTTATCCTGATGTTAGAATATTACAAAAAAAGTGATGCAGGAGCCAATGTATTGTTTACCTGAAAGTTAAAATTGTTGTCCAGCGCAAACCTGGCTGGCCTATCGTCCTCTTCGTCATCATCATCTTCCTCAGCGCAGGCCAGCGGAGCGGCGCCCTTCCTGTAGAAGATGTTACTGCAGCCGAAGAGGCTGAGGGACACCAGGGTGTGCCCGAAGCTGGTCAGTGCTCGCAGGCTGCGCGCCGACAGGTTGTTGCAGTATGTCAGGTGTAGCTCGATAAGGTCCTGCCAAAATGGAGGAATGTGTTATCAAGAGGGGGGGAACTCCAGCACAGCACAGCACAGCCCAACGCAGCCTGAGGGTGCATGGTGCAGACAATGCCAAAGTGTCAAGCAGGCACCATGCCCACAGAGTGCCAGTGCTGATAGGATGCAGACACCACCTGTGGTTACAGCTGCCCTGCATACATGTTTAACAGCTAAACCTAGATGGAAAGCATGTCTAGTTAAAGTCAGTTTAGAAAGAAGCACTAAACTACATCAGAAAGCACTTCTTAAACAGTCAATAAAACTGTACAAAACATGAAAATACGTTTATATTTTTTGTGGTAATACAATAAAATGTTCTTCTCCAAAAATCACATTAAGATAACCTTCTCATTTGGTTCCCAGAAATCTAGTAACAACAGGTAAAAAAAAAAACACAAAAACCTTAAAATTACTTTGCTTTTGGTGTTCTTTAAAGTTCAGCTCAAATAAACCAACTGACTTCTTCTAAACCACCTGATCTAATGTGGCAGCCTTTAATCCTTCAATGACTTAATTACTACATAACCGTTGAGTACATCACAGAGACACAATGCTTTATGACGAGGCAGCAAAGTCCACTCCCTGCCAGTAAATGAGGGGGAATGTTAAGAGTCCAGACTTTTATCTTCCCTCCTTTCTTCCCCCCTTCCTTCCTCTCTCTCTCCCTCTGGCACAGTCCAGGGCCAAATCACTCAACACATCCTCGCTTTAAGCACTGCACTAATGAACCTTCCATGCCACTCACAAGGGCCAACTGACCTTTTACAACAGCTTCACTAAACACGTTGGTGCTTGCCAATGGGAACTTAAACCCCCCCAGTCAAAGGTGTCTTTTTTTTTTTTTAAAGGAGTGTTTCAGTGTATAAGGCATTAATTAAATAACATAAGGAAAGGCCTGAATGTGCATAAATAATAGTGAGTGCAAACACCTGTGGTGACTAATGCTATTAATTATTAACCCTGACAGATATATGGGCAATTTGACTCCAATATAGGCTACTGGAAGAGCAGTCTGAAGCATACATCTATATTCTCAATGCCCATGGAGAGTCAAATACACACAAATAGTTGAGCAGTAAATATCTTGCAAATAAACACATGTACACGGTTAACAAACCAATTTAGAAGCAGAAGCCACTGAAGATATAAAGCTAATGAGCTCTGGAGCACAAGAGCCAGAGAGCTCCATACCCTCAGGCTACGGTCAGGTCTGCTGATCTGTTATTCCATCTGTTTCTCCTCTACCTTTGACAGATGTCTCCATCCATTCAGCCTCTACCCCCATTTGCAAACACACACACACACACACGCACACACACGCACACGCACGCACACGCACGCACGCACACACACGCACACACACGCACACACACGCACACACACGCGCTACCTGTTTTCCAATGGCCTCCAGGTCCCTGTCCCGCACCAGGTCCTCCCGCAGCTGTACTCGCGTCAGCCTGGTGCTGCGTGGGTCTGAGAAGAGCTGGAAGAAGCCGTCCTGCGGCTCAAAGTTGCTGTCTGTGTGGACCAGCTCTACATACCTAAAGCGCAGAAAAGAAATGGACACACAGTTCACACAAAGTTATTGATGTACATAATGTGTAGAGGACCACGCACTGGATGCATGCTGTATCTAAAGCTCTGTTTTTGAAGTGCATACTATGCATCCGTGTATGTATCTATGTATGTATTTATTTATTTATAAACCACAACAGAACCCTGCAGCTTTGAACTTACGCGTTAACTAGCTTGTCGCAGATTTCACTCGGAAGAAACACATCCGGGCGCAGGGTGAGTCTGTTCCTGTCCCCCAGATAGCACATCGTCCGCCTCAGGTTGCGTAAGCAGAAAGTTGTGCACAGACCCATCAGGCTGTCTGGGTTGTCCCCCGCTTTGGCCGCCATGGCCGCTTCCCTGATTTCTCTCTGGTGTGGAGCCTGAATGAGACAGGGGGACTTCTGGGGGTCCTCAGACAGTAGTCATTGAGAGAGGATCAGGAGAGATAGGAGACACTGCTGGATACTGCCACAAACAGCCTGTCAGAGGATACCAATCCAAAGACACCTGCGGATTAAAGTGAAACTGATTAGAATAAATGTGTCAATTCACACATCAACTCCCCCCAAAAACTGTCATGGTGTGATGCTGTGTATAATAACTAAAACACTGGATTTTTTTAAAAACGTCAATATATTACAATCTTCCAAACATGCTTCATTCCCCCCCCAGTAATAGACTCTTCAATACAATTGTCTCTAGAAAACGAGAAAATTCGCGTAACAGTCAAGTTTATAAGATGATGGTGAGAAATTATTGACATGCACTTATTTTATTTTCAAAACCAGAGGGAACCCGGTTGAAATGTTTTCTGCTACTGTCTGTCGATCGTATACAAAATGAGGAATTCTGCTCCTCATACAGTAATATAATCATGATTCGACAACTTATCAACGTACATGATCGTGTATTTTATGGTGACTTACTTCAGATAAGCCATACTTTCGGTCGTTACAAAAGCATTATCAACTATTTATTGTAATGCTAAGTTTAAGCTTTAGCTAGTCCTAGCTGTGTAAGAGAAATCGAAATTGTGTCGCTGTGAAATTTTTGTTCATGTACTCTTAAATGTTCATTTAAAAATATTGGGAGCCGATAAATGCCTGGAGTCAAACAGGTAACTTTCTAGATACGATAAAATATGCAAATCCGTGATGGAAAGAGAAGATGACAATGATGACAAAAATATTACGCAGTTGAGCCTTACCCAGTCTGCTAGCTAGCTTGTTAGCTGGTCAAAACTACATAAGCTGTCAACTACAATTCTTTGCTACTAAGAAATGTTCGTTACACAAATGCATACAAAGCGCTAAATGCATCAAGCTATATCAACTGCAGACAGAAGTAAAAGAAAACACACATGCCAACCTGCTCACATACTCTGAACCCGGTTGATATTAACGCCATACACTTAGCTTTCAGGCTAGTCATACAGTTTGCAAGAGCCTCTTCTTGGTAGCTTAGGCGCTACGATTAGCATTCAACCTAACTAGCTTGCCTCCTAGTGTGTAATAATCACAGAAGACCCATCGGACATCGCTGATATTTGACAGCACCGATAATGCAAACAGTTATAGTATATTTCCGTACCTTATTATTGATCTCTGTCGCCACTGTAAGACCATGAAATTAAATTTAAATGTGTTGACACTTAATGATCTCTTTATTATTTTTGGTTTCGCCCCTGATGTCAACAAAACAGCCCTGACTTCCGGTTCACCTGTACATCACATAATTACTTCCTCCTTTATAGGAGGAGTTGTCGAATAAGTAATGTGGCTAAAATTAACCAGTGACTGTTTAAAGTAGCCTGTCATACACAGACTATTCCCCAGACTTTAGGAAGAAGCGAATTGCTTTCGTTTTCGTTTCTACTCATTTCTGAAAATAGTTTATTGCTGCAAGTTGAAGCCAGACATCAGGATGCGCCTTTATTTTGTTCAGAAGTACATAAGCCAAATACAGTGGTGTCTGAAAGTATTCAGTTCCCTGAGTATCATGTCATTTCTTAAACAATTTGATCTGATCTGTCAATTTTTTGTATAGCCTACATATTTATGGATATGATATGTATACAACATATTTTATTTAATATAAAATATTGTTTTTAATACTCTAACATTTAAAAGGAATAATTAAAAACTGGCATGTGCTTCTTGCAGAAGTATCCAACCCACTTTATATTCATACTTGGCAGAGAATACTTTTGCTGCATGTTGTTTGCCATGCTTACCCTCTTTTCTTAGCTTAATTGGTGGTCCTAAACTGTGCCATAGATAAGCTCTTTTTCGATCAGAACTTTTCCTTTTTATTGAGCCTTTCCAGAACATCTGCTTTAGGTGTCCGACATGAATGGACATTCCACCCAGACAAGGGCCCTCAGGGTTGGTGAAATAGCCAGAAAAAAATATTGTGGGTTTTTTGCTTCCTTTACTTTTAAGCTGTTTATGGTCATTATAAAGGCTATACATGCTCACAATGCCCTACATCTTGTTGTTTTCAGGACACTCCAGGGTTTCCAAATCTGACATCATTTTGTGTGCTAGTATTTACTTTGATTTTATATTATTTTGTTTATCAGGAAAAATATTGCACATATTTTTTTTGCATTGTTACATGTTTCTATCAATAAAAAGCTGTCAGTAGAAGTATTGTTGATGCACTGTCAAACCTTATATTTTACAACAGACTGCATCTCCATTCATTCGACCTTTCCTTTATTATCCTACTCCCATCACTCAAAAGTGATCTGCAGAGCATGATGTCACACATACACATTTTTTTTGAAGCAGAGGTTAAATTTACGCTGCATGAAAGAGTATTGTTGTTGCTGATCTATAACGAACTAAAAAAATGTCAAAAGATGTGTCAGACTTCCTCCATTGGTAATGAAAATCCAGACTTTGTTTCTTCACATGCCAGCTGAATACATTTATTTCATTGTTATTATACCGCTCTGAAAACAAACTTGTGTTATAACATTGTTGTTAAAAACAGACAAGGCTTGTAAATTGTGTCATTATTTTTGAATGAATTCTTTGTGATGTTGAGTAGATGTTCCCTTGTGTCTTCCGTTCATTAAAATGATTTTCTGAAAACATTTTGAATAGGTGCCTACATCTAATTAGCTGTATGAAAGTGGCTTTAGTCTTCCAAATCCAACTTTCCTAAAAAATATGGACTTTTCATTTAGATTCTGCCACTGCCCTGCACATTTTCAGTAGCAAAGTTGTGCCTCAATCTGCTAATTTAAATGGACAGACATACCTCAAAACCTGCAGATCTTCCGTATGCACACTGTTCTCAGATACACTCACTTAAGAGCTGATGATATTCAGCACCTGACCAGCTTTAATTCTAATATGGCACATTCATACAGCTATTGTAGAGGATTATCAGAAGCTACAAAACTAGACAAATTACATGGTTAGTTCTTTTCATCGTCATAATCATCATCATGATCATCACACACACACACACACACACAGACACACAAACACACACACACACACAAACACACACATAGTGATGAGTTATTGCAATGACATTAGAAGGATCAAAATGGTATGCGGCTTCCATACCATTGAATTTTTACAATTGGAAGGACTTTTGTTTGTCCAAACTCTCAAACACTTGTTTTGAAAAGCAATGGTTGCTAAATAATGTTCTTTGTCTGGACTGAACGCCTTCCCTGACAAAGCTGGCTTGTTTCCTAGTCGGACTATTTTTATGGTAGCACCCGGGCGCTTCAGTAAGGAAGTCAACATGTCGACTTCGTACAGAAACAGGTGAGACTACCCGTCGCCAAATGACATTCAGAATGAATGTATGCTTTTGATTATGAAAGCGCAAAGGTAGATTGTATGCTGGTTTTGTTGCCAAACTGAAAATTTCTGCCGTCTTTTATGTGATATTGTGCTGGGATCATGCAGAACACACACGGAGGCTGTCCGTTGTCTCGATGAAATGCAATGCAATGTGGGTAGCTAGCCAGCGTCAGATTCGGGTAAACCGCAGCTGTTTCGTTAATGAATGAATCTTGCATTTTGCTGGAATGTCCTAAGTCAGTTCGCCAGTTTTTCTTGTTATTTGTCGACTGTTAAGGTATTAATAGTTAAAGACCAGCCTCTGACAACGCAATACCAGCGCCATTTACACAAGACCATAAAACAGCAGGCTGTTTCAAATATTTCAGCTCAAAATATATTACTACTTATTACTTATCTTATTACCTAGTTATTACTGTATTTGCGACATTAAATTCATTCAATGAACGCTCATTTATGCTCCCAGTACAAAGTGTGATGACATCACATTTAATATTTTACTTGACATGAGTTGTAACGTAACCTACACAGCTGCTGAGATGCCGTTAACTTTTAGCTTATGTCTTACAAACTTTTCGTTGCTGCTCGCTAAACCTTCAGTCGCCCTGTATCCACGCTTTGATTCAGCGGCGAAAAATGCAGAACTGGTGCCACCTAATTCCTTAAATTGAATTAGGTTGTCGTGTTTGCAGACAAGTCCGCATTCTCTGCTGATCACATTAACAAGACAGAGTTCTATGTAAAACGTAGCTTATACCTACTTTGCTGTTGGCATATGTTTTTGCATAGAAACAGTATCATTAGAGGAGATGGCATTTTCGGTGATTTTGGTACACTGTGTGTTTCCGTCTCTAGTATCTTTGATTTGCGGAAACTCACTAGTTTATCTCTGATCTTCGTTGTCTTAGAAAGAAAAAAGCTGATCGTCGACTACTGGCAATTCCAGTTTGTAAGTGACTGTTGACACAAGTCCATAGTTGCCGATGTGAAGCATAGATTGAGTCATCAGTCTCACAATAGGACTGTTACATACAATACAAAAAAACTTTCTGTGCATTATGGGGTCAATTTTCGCCATCAACAGTAATGTGGTCGTGTAGTGTATATTGATTTGAAAAAAGGAGGAAAAAACCTTATCTCTCCCCCACAGCATGGAACAGAACATCTTGCTGATTCCATGCAGTTTTTGAATTGAGTAAAAACAGGATGTCTGGTCACGTTTGTGGAAAGGAGTTGTCATAAAAAGCGACGTGCAGCACACCACAGTTTCTCCTGAACTGTAATCATCTGCTGTCTTTTATAGCCTACACATTTGACTTTGGCTTGACCAAAAGAAACCAGATCATGGCTGTCCTTAATGTCGCTACTTAGTAGATATACCGCACATCCCTGTCTATTCCTGTGGGGGGGAATGAAATCAGTTGCCCTGTACATGGAAATATGACCTCATCACCGCATCTTGTGATCCTCTTGGACAGTCAGCTGAGAGGAGAACCGTTATTGATCTTCTCCAGCCCTTGTGTCCTATTCTCTTAAGAGCTGCTACTTAGCGGGTACAATGACATGGGGACTGAAAGAGGTGCTATTTTCAAGTAGGCTAACTACATAATGAGAAAATTGAAGCCTGTTGAAGTTTTATTTCTTCCTTGAAGTTCCTTGTAGAGGGAGGGTGCCTTGTGATCTAAGTCTAGTCCACAAAAATCCTGACATTCTTAATGTTAATGCCAAGGACGTAACAAGGTATGCCTAGAATACGCACAATGTTCCAAATATATTCACAGTAAATCTAATCTTTTCTACTCTAGCCTTTTTCATGGTCAAAGTGAGACACATCCAAACACCTGCATTCAGCAATTAGGGCTTTTAGAGCTCGATGCCCCTCATGTAACTTGTATATTAAAATACAGATCACACATGGAGTGCTTCTTTCAGTATGCCGACTTGCATGTTTTTCTCTTCCTTGAAAACTGTACAGTAAACCTGTTCAGGTCATACCCCAGAGTGCGTATAAGCTGTGGAGTTAAATCCCCCACATGAATGCATGCACAAGGTCCACAGGTTACACCCCAGGTGCTCGTACACACCTTACATATGAACTAAATCCTTTGTATTGCCTCAATACTTAAAATATGCAGCCTGTGTTCAGAGTGATTTGAGTAGTTTCTCTGGAGACACTGCAGGTGTTCATTTCTGGGGTGTTTTTTGTTGTTGTTGTTGTTGTGCTGAAGTATTTTTGGTAATGTTGCTTTATGTTGGCGTTTCAAGGATCCAAGAATTCAAGGTGGCTTTAGGAGAGGAAAAACTCAACCTGAAGGCGCTTCGTGAGCTGTGCTTTAGTGGTGAGTTATTTTTGGGGCCTGCACTGGGCACTGCAGAAAGGGTCCAGAGACTCTTATTTGTCTTCAGCATCAGCACTTGTACTAGGAGCTGGTTACATTTTCTTATTTCTCAATTAGAAGGAGTATTGAGATGGTATATGTGGTAATAACACAACCCCTTTTCCAAACTTTTTCAGGAATCCCTTTTGAAGGAGGCATTCGTGCTCAGTGCTGGAAGGTACATTTATCTCAGCTGCTGTGATTAAATGTAACAATATCTGATTAACTTTCAATATATTATGCATTTGTTTTAGGCAGTCACATTAAATATCACAAGTCAAAAGAGGGTGGGTGTGCTTTAGAAATGGATGGATGGATGAATGGATGGCTGATGTTAAAGATGTGTGATTGAAGAAGAGTTGCATAATCGCTGTGACTGCTGTCTAGTTTAGAATTACAGCTGGGACTGGCGTGTGTTGTATTGGACTTTAGACTCAAAGAGAGGCTTGTCGTACGTCTTGCTTCAGTCTTGTGATCTGTCTCGTGATGGACAGTTTTTTTGACCTGCCATTTAAGTAAACTTCAGAGAAGCATCCGTTAAGACTTGGGAAAAAAATGCTTATCTTTTCTCCTTAGGTCCTGTTAAACTACCTGCCTCTGGATAAGTCACTATGGGAGTCCTTCTTAAAAAAGCAGAGGTAAACCTCCACTCAGATCAAATGCCTTTCTGCGGTAGCAACAGGGGTGCTTTTCGGTTTGTTTGTACCAGTTTAGGTTCCCCTGCCTCGGCTTTGATCACGTTCCACATCACTGGCTGACCCTCTGGAGTTTGGCCAGGGCTTTTTTTCCCCCAGTGGGTTCTGCTGATGCTGTCATTGCTTTAGAGGGCCTGCTGGTTTAAAATACTCTTGCTATCTCTCCCTTTCAAAAAGCATGTGTTCACACACTCACAGATGTACACAATTGCTATCTCTGTCTGTCTTTCTCTCTTTCGCTCTCCCTCTCTTTCTCTGTGTGTGTCTCTCTCTCTCTCTCTCTCTCTCTCTCTCTCTCTCTCACACACACACACACACACACACACACACACACACACACACACACACACACACACACAAAGATGCTAAAACCCACAGTAGAACTTTAGGGAAGCCTGATGAGTCATAGCTGGTTGCATGTGGCATCCAGCTTGTCCTTAAATAATTCAGCATTACCCACATTTCCCACTGGGCCCCCCTTCTTTTTAATTTAGCACTGAAATGACTCATTAGGCCTGGATGACGGATCAAATATCCTTTTAACACGGGCACCCCTGTGATGTTGATGTAGTGCGATGTTTTGCTAGCCCTCTTTTGTCTGTCCTCTTTTGAAGAACGTCGGTCGTGAGTGACTGCTGCTTACTTGCAAGTGTGTTTCCTGTCTAAAACAGAGAGCTGTACAGCCAGTTCCTGAAGGAAATGATCATCCAGCCAGGCATTGCCAAGGCCAACCTCGGCCTGGCCAGAGAGGACGTGACACTGGAGGACCATGTAAGTTCAGGCACCCTTATCCCCCAACAGCCCCCAGGCTTTTGCAGCATGTACTTTCTCATAGCTGGTACTTTTGTATGCACATGCACATTGCTTGGCAGATTGGTATAGAACTATTGAGTGGACAAATGCAAAGATCTCAGTGAGTACGAAAAGCGTCCAGTGTTCAGGGGATGCCGTGGCACAATGGGTAGAGCACCCGTACCATGAATGCGCAAAGTGCCCATGGGCACCCAGGTTGGAGTCCGGCCTGGGTCATTTCTCAACCCTACCCCGTCTCTCTCTCCTGCTCATTTCCTGTCCTACTGTTCACTGTCCTGTCTCAATAAAGACACAAAATCCCCCAAAAAAGTGCCCAGTGTTCCACACTCAAAGTTTATGACCGTTATGAGTGCATCATCTGGGAACTTGCAGTGCACTTCATGTTGCCATGATTGTCAATGTGTGTGAACACACTGATGCTCTCAAAATTGGAAGTGTGAGTTCGCAAATATTTATTTTCAGACAGATGTAGAGACATGGACCTGTTTGATTTAGGTATTGGTTACACAACACTATTACTGACTCTGTATGCTTGCAAATTGTTTAACGAAGGCATTCATAGGAAAATATAGCCAAAGAGGGGAACACAGAGGTAACATCTAGAGAATTTTATTTTGCTTTAAAATGTTTTTGCCATTGATGCCTTGTGTAATTGAGGCTCACCATGTCTAATGTTTCTATGCTCTTCTTTTGATGACTACCATCTTATCTCTCTCTCTCTCCCCTTCATCCCCCTCTCTCTCAGCCTTTAAATCCAAACCCAGACAGCAGGTGGAATAACTACTTCAAAGACAACGAGGTTCTGCTACAGATCGATAAAGATGTCAGGTTGGTTGCAGGCACACCAAAGGAGCTTCGGCTTCCTTTGATATCCTAAGAGCTTTCTCTCCCCAAATGTCTTCTCTAGATCCTTGTAGCATGCATTATTGAAGGGCTCCCAGGGGTAGAAGGTTAGAAAATTGTATTTTTCACAAGGTATATCGTTTGAACTTTTATGATCAGGGTGTGGGCATGATCTTTAAACCTTGTTATATGTAGCAGCTTCACTTTAGTAAACCATCATAATAATTTTGCAACTGATTTAACAGAAACAGTAAGATCTCAACTTGACTTACCCAATAAATTGTACTGATAATTAAGGAACATTGGTCTTCAGAGCATAATTGGAGGTTGCACTGAAAATAAACCGTAAAAAACATAAAAAAACACAGTTTAAGGTTATGGAAAGACATAGCCTTCATAACAGACCGTACATTTTCTCGTAAGCTGCATGACTAAGGGTGTGGCATCTTTTAGGCTCATGATTAAGAGTCACACTGCAAGTGACAACATTACTGCCAGTAGTTCATGGCTGATATTCTTTTTTATATAGCTAAACCATATATTTATATGTTTATAAGTAAAATGTTGTACTTGTTTGGAGAGCGGATTCATTGTCCATAGTTGGCATACTATAGGCAGTGATAGATTCTATGTGAGGGTTCTTGAGAGCTGATGTAGTGGTTCTACCCATGTCTGCTGCTTCTTTCACTTGCAAGCTATGCCCAGCAGTTTCTAATAGAAAGCACATGCAAATGGCTTGGACAGTCAGCATGCCATTTGAACTGTTCCCTAATAATGGCCATAAAACACCACAGTAAGAAAACAACCTACATTATGATGCTGCTGTTTCTGGATACATAAAAACACCCTGTTACATGTGTAATTGGAAACATGTGGCATAAAAAACTAGATAGAGAGAACTGCTATATTTTGGTATATATCTTTGTAGGAAAGACATCAGTCAGTTCACGTACACGTCTATACTGTGCCTGTGTCTCTGTGTGTCCACTTCAGACGACTGTATCCAGATATGGCCTTCTTCCAAAGGCCCACCGAGTACCCGTGCAAACTCATCCTCGACCCCCAGAACGAGTATGAAACCCTGCGCCGTCGCGTGGAGCAGACCACCCTCAAAGCTCAGACTGTGGACCGCAACCGCAGTGGAGTCACCAACGTGAGTGTGTGTGTGTAGGTGTGTGTGGTGTGTGTTGGAGGAAGGATTTTATTGTAAAAAATCATTTGTAAACAGTGGTTGTTGTTGATGTAGTCTGTCTCTTGTTTACCTCGGCCAGTGTCCTCACAGTGATGATCAGGTGAGTGAGGTAAGTGTTAGAGGTTGTTGTGTGGTTGTTCAGCATGTGTGTGTGTGTGTGGGTGTGTTGGGGTGTGTGTGTACGTATTTTTGTTGTGACGGAATCGTCACACACAAAGTGAGTCAGTGCACACGTGGACTCCTGGTAAGTATGCAGATCCTGAGTGTGTGAGTGTGTTGATGCTGAATGCGGTGTTTGTTTACACTGAATTTTTATTTGTTGTTGTGATTGTAAAATGGTATTAAAACTTGGCATAGCTGTTTCTTATTGTTGCATTTATGTCCCCAGTTGAGCAGAGGGGTTATTCCAAAAACCTTAAATAGTAAATAAGTCTGGCCAAACCCAACTCAGAATAGGTGGTAATATACGAGTCCCATAGTTTAATTTCCCTAGTAAAACAGAGCAAAATGACTCTTCTATCATCTCAAAACATGTTCTCCTTTTTTGCCTAGATGTGGCATATGCATTAAAATAAAGTTTGTTTTTAATATAAGATATCAGAGTGTCTCAGAATGGACTATTTACAAAGACACGGCTATTGACACAGGGTCTCTCATCTTCTTCAGAATTGCTTTGCCAATTTTCCTTGAAGAGCACCTGATATCAGTTATTCCTTAGACCCAATGAAGCACTTGCTGCCACCTTCTCTTGAAATTGTTGTCCTTGTACTTTTATCAATAAAAGCAGTGTTCGCACAAATGTTTTTGAAGGTGCTGTAAAATCCTGCAAATGCTGCAAAGGAGTCTCTCCAGTATACCTAACTTGCTGTCTTTTTTTAAATAGCTGTCTTAAAAAAAGACGTTCTGAGAAAAACAACCATGTCAACAAATCAACCAACACCATTCCACAACAATTATTTTGTATGAGCACAGCACATTAGCCGTGAACTCTGTTGGCAGCCAAGGCAGGTGGAAGAAAGCAGAAAGCGCTGGCACTGCAAATGGTAGCTTTAAATCAGCTTATGTGACAGGCATGCCCCCCCGCCCTCCCCAAACACAAGTACAGACATGTTTGCAGTGAGGGTCTTAAATCTCAGCGTGGTTTTCTCATTTTATTTGGGTTTCATGGGGAAGGGGGAGGTTTTTTCCGCACTCCTTGTGACTTGTTGTTTACATTTATGATCTTTTAATGTTGTTGCATTGTTAGCATTTCTTAAATGTATACAC
This sequence comes from Setipinna tenuifilis, assembly GCA_030347295.1. Taxonomy (NCBI): domain Eukaryota; kingdom Metazoa; phylum Chordata; class Actinopteri; order Clupeiformes; family Engraulidae; genus Setipinna; species Setipinna tenuifilis. The sequence continues at coordinate 18,976,189 of CM059273.1, forward strand.
TGCATGACTTATTTTTCTACCCTTAAGCACCTCAAGGTATACAAGATATACTTGTCTTTATTGGTCCCTAAGCTCCCTGTTCTGGGACTGTGTAGTGGTGACCTTATTTTACCAGCTACAGCCCAGCCTAGGAAAGCATAAACAACAAAAGCCCCAAAACCCCATAGGATTATGTATCAGTTTGCCGTGCCCTTTAAAATAGAGGATTTTATGAACGGCCGCTCTTGTTCTGTTCCACCTGTCTCCTTACTGACTCCATTGCTCTTTGCGTACCTCCTGCAGGTGAGTTCTCCGGGGAAATCACTCAACCTGTACCCCTCTAACGAGTATGAGGTGCTGCCCAACGGCTGTGAGGCTCACTGGGAGGTGGTGGAGCGCATCCTCTTCATCTACGCCAAGCTCAACCCGGGCATCGCCTACGTGCAGGGCATGAACGAGATCGTGGGGCCCATCTACTACACTTTCGCCACGGACCCTAATGGGGAATGGAAAGGTAATAAATGTTTTATCCACCATTTTTGTTGTTGTTGTTGTTTTAATACAATCCAACAAATACAATCCAATATTTGTGTATTGGGACATTTTAAGCCACTTTATTTGTAACAGCAGCATTTTAATATCTTAAAAAAAAAATACCGGCTAACATTATGATTTGACTAATGTATGAACTCCAGCTACTTAGGTCTTACTACATCTTGCATTATATCTGAATTCTTATTGAACTGCTGAGTAGAAGTTGCTAGTTTGGGGACTGGGAATTCGTTCAGATTTACATCAGTGCTGATAGATTTTAGCTGTAAGGTAAGTGTGTGTACACTGTGGGAGAATTAATCTTGCAAAAATCTGCAGTCTCAATAATGAATAACATTGAAGGTGAAAACTACTTTACTATTTTGCAGTAACCTGAAGGCTGAGCAACAGCTTTTCCACAGTTTGTGGATCATCATAGCACTTTTTCCTGTTGTACATTAAACTGTTAAAAAACTCCCATATAAGCAAAGTAAAATTAATATATTCTGATAAATTAAATAAATCGTATTTGAGATAATTCACTGTTCCTGCCATTTTCAGCATCTATAAGCTTTTCTTACAATATTTGAAAGACTTAAACTAGCATGACGAGTATCTCAAAGTATGTTAAAACTAGACTGAAATAAAAATCAAACTGTGTAGGGCTAAAAATAAACACTTAAAGTTTTTCACAACCATAATTACTCGTAGTGTACCAGTAGTGTTCTCCTCCTGGACCTGATGGCTGTCTGTGATGATTCACTCAGAGTCTGACATGAGGGTGTGTTTCAGGCCAAACACATAGAGAGAGCCCTGTTTGTTTCTATGATGTTTAGACAGGCGGCTTGGGCGATGTGGAAGTTGTAATTACATCGAGTTCAGTTGGAAGTCATAGTTTGTGGGTGCTCCGTTTGGAATTTCTTACTGCAAAACTGCCTGTGACAAACCTCTGCGGTAGAGTCCACCTACAAGAAGGAAAAGTCCATCATTAAAGATCGGATTTATTCCCAGGACCTAACGCAGCACCAACTGACTGTGAAATGCTGTCAGTTTTTTATTGTTATTTTAAAACAGTAGGGAAGGAGTTGGAATTAAGTTATCAAGATGGTGTCATCAAGGGAGATTCACAGAATACAACATGTCAGAATGTGGTCACAGACTAGAAGAATGACTGAGTAAAAGTGCTGTTTTGATGGTTTCATCTTGACACTGCACCACTTCACCCAGAGGAAGTGTGTGTGTGTGTGTGTGTGTGTGTGTGTGTGTGTGTGTGTGTGTGTGTGTGTGTGTGTGTGTGTGTGAGAGAGAGAGAGAGAGAGAGAGTGTGTGTGTGAGGGGGGAGGGGGTGATGTGAGGCAGACCCTGAGACCCTGTGATGCATGCGTCTGCTTCCACCTACAGGACAAAAGGGGATCTGAAAGCAGAGGCCTCATGCTTTGTCTTAAGCAATAAACCTCTAGTCGTTTGCCAGGGAAGTGGGAATCACTGAAGTTCACACCCATAAAGATAGAACTCATTGCGATGTCACTGGAGGAAGCAGTTTAGTTGCATTATGTGGAGTGCAATGCATTCTGGGTTATTATACTCCTACATTAATAGGAAAGCGCTTTTAAGTATTTGAATGACTCATCTCTCACAGATGAGTCTCTATGGCAGGCTGAAAAAGAGTATAGGCGTTGTCCTTGCAAATGTGCAACATAGAATTACAGTGATACTAATTACATTCACATAGAATATAGAAACAGTTCTGTATAAAAAAGTGTAACATTTTCTGTGGCATCTATTAGGGTATTTTCCAATACCAACTGTTATTTGTAATACTGCTACCTCCTACAGGTCATCAGAATGGTGGAGAAATAGAAGAGAAATGCTCGGATTGATACAAAAGAAACAGATTACTGCATTCGATATGAGAAGTTATGATAAGGAAACATCACTCCAATATATTAAATACCTCATAGCTTTTTTATTGGCGGTACTTGTCTGATTTATGGTATTAAAATGGGCCATACCTTCTGACATAACGTGTATATAAAAAAAAAAAAAATTAAGTCAGGAAAATATCAGGGTATGAAAAAATTGATACCGCCCAAACCTAATCTACCCTATTTATCTGTAAAAGTCTATGCACACTAATATTTTGTACTAACCCACTCAGCATGTTTGACAGCAGTGGACTTTCCAAATCAGGCCTTTTTTTCTCTCATTCCCTTTCCCCATTGGGTGTTACCAGTTGCTTTGATGGTGTGGCACAGTATCAGCAAATTGCTGTATGAAGTACACATCTACTTTCCTCAGGGAATGTGTATTGGCTATTCTGAGGCTTTTTGTTTTTAGCTAGTGTTGTATGGAAATGTGGGGTATAGGGTGGGGTGTGTATAGGGTGTATAGAAGTGTGCTAATACTATACTGTGTAGAATGAAGTGTGCTTATATGTTTGTGACATATGACATATGTAGTGACATATGTAATATGTCACTTATATGTAATAAGTGTGTTGTATGTTTGTGAAGGTTCTTAGTCATGCAGCTCATGGTAGAGCTAAGTGCTAAGTTGTGTGCAACTGGACTCCTGTTTGGAACTTTCACAACACAAAACACATCAAACACACAAGAAATGAAGAAAAAAATCACGATGTTACGTATGCCTTACAGTGTTATTGTGTTTTGTTTCCAATGGTCATGCAGAACACGCAGAGGCAGACACCTTCTTTTGCTTCACCAACCTCATGTCGGAGAACCGAGACAACTTCATCAAGAGCCTGGACGACTCGCAGTGTGGCATCACCTACAAGATGGAGAGCGTGTTCTCCATGCTCAAGGAGAAGGACATGGAGCTCTACCTGAAGCTGGTGAGCAGATGAACAGCTGGTCCCTAAAACAGTCTCCAAGGGTTCAGTTACTTTATATTCAATGCATGCACTAAAAAAAATACAAGCACATCTAATAGTCATTTTTAGAGCCCACTTAATCATAAGCACCATACAGACTGAGTATAACGTATGCTTCTGAAATACGTTTTATACGTCCATAACTATATCTTCTATATCTTATGTCTTATATCTTCTCTCTCTCTCTCTCTCCCTCTCTCTCTTTCTCTCTCTCTCTCTCTCTCTCTCTCTCTCTCTCTCTCTCTCTCTCCCTCTCTTTCTTTCTTTCTCCCCATCTCTCTCTCTCCCCGACAGCAAGAGCAGAACATTAAGCCTCAGTACTTCACCTTCCGCTGGCTGACGTTGCTGCTCTCTCAGGAGTTCCTGCTGCCGGACGTGATCCGCATCTGGGACACGCTCTTCTCCGACCAGGACCGCTTCCACTTCCTCATCCTGGTCTGCTGTGCCATGCTCACGTAAGACACTCTGTAGTACCACCAGTGCTATTATGGTGTCTTTTATCACTAATTTCACTGCATGTCCTACTCTACCCAGTATGTCTATGCAAGTGACAAAAAACATCCTTGTATCCTTGTTTTATCTTGCTGAAAAATGGTTAGTGTAGTGTTATCCATAATTAGCTTAATGTATGGGTAGGGTTCAGCAGGGTATGAGATACATGAAAGATATCCTATTCTTCCATAAAACGTAACATTAAGCTCACGTCTCGGGTGTAGGCAATGCTAGTACTATACCACTTCCAGTGCATGTGTTGCATAGAGTACTTTTTACGCAAGAGACTTACCATCACGCCACTTTCACTAGCCTTATACAGGCTGTCTCTGCACTCTGGACACATAGGAAATGCCACTGTTTTTTAGCCCTGATTTTTGTGCCCCAACAGACTAACTTGTTAATTAATATTTCAGTTATAAAAAATATTAACTTTACAGACACACCACATTGTCATTTTTCTTGCTGAAATATGGTCTGAAAAATGGTCAGTACATGTATTATGCATAATTAGGTTATTGTATAGATGGGATTCAGTAGGGTGTGTAATAGATATGTAATAGATATTCTACTCTATCATTAAAACAAAAACATGTAGTCCACGTCTTGGCTGTATGCAAGACTAGCACTATACTGCTTCCAGTACAAGTGTTGCATAGAGTGCTTGCCTGAGATTAAGGCAGATCATGCGTCATTTTTTTTTTCAGGTTGATCCGAGATCAGTTGTTGGCAGGAGACTTTACAATAAACATGAGACTACTTCAGGTAACGTGATTCTCCTTGCAGTCTGTTTGTTTAGTGCTTTTAATAACTTGATAAATATAATTATTGGTGTACAGAGTGATTCTGAAAGCCAACAATGAACTGTTTCTGTTTTTTTGTTTTTTGGTTGTTTGCTCAATCAGAGTTCAGAGTTCAAGTTAACTAGGCATACTGAGTGATACTCTTTGACCTTCTTGTGCAGGACTATCCCATATCTGATGTTCACACCATCCTCACCAAGGCCAAGGAGCTCCAGGATGGATCATAGCCATGACGGTGAACTTTGACCTCCCACCTCCCTTGTTCCATCTGCACAGAGAAAGGGATACAAGGGGGGTGGGGGGTTGCTTGGAGACCACCTGGACGACAAACAGTGCCCTGTTACACCCTGGGAGGGAGAGAGGAAGACGCCACCAGTGGATTTCAGTGGATCTGTGGGAGAGCACAACACAAAAACACAACAAACAAAGAAATGAAGAGAAATTATGATGCTACGTCCGCCTTACCCTCACAGTTGCCACTCTCCCAGCCAGATTGTGTGTGGGCTTGAGCTATTTATTGTTGCACTGAACACTTGAGAAATCCAACACACACAAACGCAGGGCAAACTACAGAGAAGCATGCAGGAGACAGTATCACGTTGGACAGTACGAAAACACTCCATATTCTCTTTTTTTCTTTCCCTTTTACCTATCGAGGGTTTTTTATGTTCTTTTCAACCTCTCTTTTTTATGAAAGAGGATGTTTTATTATGTGTTTTACCACACATATTTACTTTGTGTTTATTACTTTTTACTGTGGACTTTATACAAAGGAATGAATACTACAATTCTGAAGATGGGGCAACTTGGTTTGAAGTAGAGCCGGTCGTGTGCTTTTTGGCCCGATATGCCCTCTGGCACCTTGGTGTGTCTTGTGATTCAGAGTTTCAGATCGGAAGATGCTTTTACAAGTGCTTTCCCCATTGGATTGAGGGAATGTAGATTGGGTAGTTGCAAATCCATTAGGAACAGGGTTCTCACATGTTCAGGTCCTCAACGCAGAAGATCCTCTGACTTTCCTTCACACACAATGCTAACAACATCAGGTTCACTTGACCTTTCTGAAACAGACCAAGTCTACATTGTTTTTGAATTTTCTTTATTTATATATATTTAGCAAAACAAAGTATATGCACAAAATAATTTGTAATAACTACAAATGTTTAATCGTAAGTCCTTAACAGTTAGAAAGATAAGAACACGTGACCATGAGCTCACAAAGCCACAGGCATGGGAAATGGGGTGTTAATGAGGAGATGCCGTGATCGTAAGCTAGTCTTCCACCCCACATCACCCATGTTTTGTACTAGCATAACACTTAATGATGCCTGCTTAAGTGCTTTTTTGTGATTGTCTACTTGACAGCTGAAGAATGTTATATCAGGCCTTCTAATCTACACCTTAAAAATGTAGTAGTCGCTGCCTATGACAGTTAGAGGGCACTATGTTAGTGATAAAAAAATATCTGCAGAATCAAGTAGATTACAAAAAAAACTCCAGTAGTTATTCCAGTGTGAAAAAATAAATAGCATGGCCCACTTTAATTTTTTTTTATTTGGGGAACAATGTAGCGAAATATCCTGTGAATATAGGCATTTACTTTTTTTTTTTGCAAGCCACATTTCTTGGTTTCCAAGAAACTTAATTCCTAAAGTCCTGAATATTGTATGATATCACCAAGATGGTCAAAATGGTTAGGTTGAATGCAATAATGCCATTACTCAGAACATTACTAGAAGTTGTTAGAGTGGTAGTCACCTCACTAAGCTTAGTGTAACTTTATAGTTGTGAGCATGACTGAAGGATCAGCTGTATCATGGCTACACGTCTGAAGTCTGACTTCAAAAACAGATCAAAGGCAGATCCGTGTTCTCTGGGTGTAATCTTGATCTGCAAGGTCAGCCTTCAAAACCAAGCCATACCAGACTGTTTTTTTTGTTTTTCCCCCACCCCCAAAAACTGATGCATACACGATACTGGCACGTACAGGCATCTACAGAAGTGTTTTTCAGACCTAGAGCCATCCACGGCTCCTTTGACCTTAACCAGTAGAGTTTGTGGGGTTCTTCCCCCAGAAGTCACTCAACCTCTCTTTTTCTCTCTGTAGCTCTCAAAATACAGCAGCCCCCACTGCCCCACCCCCACCCACTCCCTCTCTTTGCTTTGTTTGGCTCTCGTAAATTTTGGGGTTGTGTACTTTCAGCTGAAGTGGACTTGTCACCCATTTTCATTTAGCATGCTGGTATTGTCTCCACTTGCACACTGGACGCTTTCATGGCTCGCGAGGCCACAATGTTGCTCTTTCAGAGAGGCCAGCGGCCGTCAGAGATGACTTTACTTGGGTGTTTGTGTGACTTTTTTTGTTTTTGTTTTGTTTTGTTTTGTTTTTGCCTGTTGAACAAACCACCCCCTTGCCATTTGTCACTACTGGCAAAACAATCTTTTTTTGCAGTGAGTAATTTCTTCCTGCTTAGTATCCTACATGATATCTGCACAACAGTGTTGCAAGAGGTAGTTTGTTTGTTGTTATTTGTGGTGCGGCATATTGGTTGAATCCAGATTCTCATCTGGGTCATTACTGTTGGCTGTATTAGAGACGGTGTTTTATAGCACATATGTCAAAACGTATGTTGAGTTTGAATATTACTCAATTTGACAAGACAAATCAAGGCTGGACGCCTTTTCTCACAAACCTCGAAGCAGTTTGTGCCATGTGTTCTGACGTCTGAGGCTGGTTCATCATGGGTTGTATATGCTACATTGTGACACGGTGGTCCTTGAAGGACATGGAGAGCCTGGGTTATACACTGACCTTAGGCTTCTCATAATCATCTCCTGAACTAAGTGGTTAAGTGGTCGATTATGCCCTCTTCACTACCAGTATTTGTTTTGTTTACGTTCTAGATCAGTAGAAGTTTTTTTTTTCCTGTGCTTACATGTTTGTCTTAAAATTTACTCTCAGTTTCTACATGTTTTGAAGGACCTTTATTGAACCTTAATGGTTTCTACATGGTGTTGTTGAGAGCATCACCACCTTTGTGAAGGCATAAGTCATTATGGTACGGAGTGTGAAAGCAAGCGTGTTAACAGTTGGGCCTGTCTACCTAGTCTGTCTTCTCATGGCTATTTTTTTCAACCTTTTTTTTAAGTCTTCCTCTTATGCTTGTCTTAGCCTGACCTGTCCACCTCTCAGATAATGTTCATTGAATTTCAGAACAAATTCAGAGAGTTGATTTCAGTTTAAATTGTTCACCGATGTTGGGATGGTGAGAAGTGGCCTGTAGGGGCCACACAACCTGACCTGACTTGTCCAGTTTTTTGTTTTTTTTTGTTTTGTGTGGACAGAGGCTGCAACGGCCTCACCCTTTTTTAAGGTTCCATGGGCCTTTTGTTGTGGGGATGGGCCGTGCGCGTTCACTCCACAATGTGGTTTTGCGGCGGGTGGATGTTTGCCATTCCGTAGCCAGGCAAAAAGCAGAGGCATAATGCGCTTGATTGTTGGGGCCCTACCTCGCTAAGAGTTTCGTTAGTCCAGAGCATCGCTGTGTCTGTCCGCACGGTCAGGTCGTTTGCCTCGCCCATGTCTGCTGACGGTTGCCATTTCTGCAAGATTGTATTCAGCCATTATCAGCCATGTGACTCTTAAGTGTGGGATTGTTTTTCTTCAAGGCTTTTTCATGACACATTAACGTGCGTGAATGCCAAGGTCACAATGCATCTCTCAACTGTCTTCCTAGCTTCCTTTCAGAACACCGCCCCCCCTTTTTTTCTCTCTCTCTCTCTCTGTCCAGTCTCTTCCTCACTGTGTCTTTTTCCTCCTTCTGTCTTCCCCCTCTCTCTCCTCCTGTGCCAACGGTTAGCACACTGTTGGTTCCCTTCCACCTCCCGATGCCTCAGGCTGATTGCGTAAGACCACGGGGCTCCCTCGGAACCCTGATGGCTACCACATGTTGGAGAGCCATGTGTTTAGGCTCCACTGCTCTCCAGCAGCAGAAGTGCAGGGAAAGTAACATGTGGCCCTGTGTGGCTTAGGAGACGGTCAGCAGGCCTGGCGTTCGGGGCTAGGGTGGTAGTGGAGGGTGGGTTGGGCTTTGGGTGGTAGTGGGGGGAGTGGAGGTAGGTGGTTCAGATGAAGCAGACAGAGGGCACAGTTGGCATATGTCCTTGCCCGGTTCACAGAGAAGGCAGAGTGAGGACTGGCAGAGAAAGCAGGCATAAGGACACAGTCTAATCTGTAGCAAAGGCTGGATGTTGCTGATTCGGTCAGTTTGCAAGTACCGGATGTTGGTTTGTGTAATAGGTGACGGGTAGTACTGAAGGGCCTTCAAATAGGAGTGAGTCCTTTCTTGGGAGTGGCCTTCTCTTTGAGCACAGATTATTCTCCCAGATCAACACTGTAATCATTTGGCACGAACAGTAGAGACTCCTGTACAAGACACAGTGGGCATTCAGTGTCATATTCCGGTCAAGTGTTATTTTGAAGCATATGGGCCAAATACATGCCTTTTTTTCATACCGCGAGATCTGAGTCTGCCCAACAAATCTGGTTATTTTGTAGGCATTTTGTTGTGCACGTTTTGCCTTGCAGTGTAAATAGCTTTTATCTAACTAGTTAACATGGCCAGTGTTGGCGTCTTCTGTGACACGGAGAAAGAAATGGAAGTACAGCAAAGAAGAAATGGAAAAGGGAGGGAAGCTAGGGGGAAGGGTGAGAGAGAAAGAGAGAGAGAGAGGGAACAGAATAGACTTGTGAGTAAAGGAGAGAGTTGAGTAAGGGAGGGAGGAAGGGAGAAGGGATGAGATCACATTTAAAATTGCCATTAGAGAGCTCTTGGAGTGGGGTGGTGCGATGGTGGTTCCCAGCAGTGTTGTGTTAAAGGTACAGTACAGTGCTCGCCTCTGAGAGCGAGGAGGAGCTTATGGAAAATCATCTGAGGATAGACAGCAGTGAGACGTTCCCTCTGCTCGGGATCACGGTGTGCGTGTTTGGGGGGAAAAGAGGATGGGCTCACAGGCCCACAGGCAGTGGATCCGGATTCAACACTACAGTAACATGAGGAAGGGAATTGGTTTTGAAACATAAATAAAATAAAAGACACTTTCTTACCTGTCTTATGTGGCAACATGGATGGTATTCTCTGGAAACAAAAAAAAAGATCAATGCTGAATCCGAAATGTAAACTTGTTAAATATATACTATACAGTGCACTATATAAGAGGACAGAACAATGTAACTCACATGTATTGCACTATATAGTCAATGAGTGAACACTTCAGACAAAGCATATATCTTCACCATTACTTGCCCATATCTGTCATCTTCCACTTTGGTCTGAGTTGACTGTAGTTGTAGGGGTTGTGTAACGCTGATTTTTACTGTCTTTTTATGATGTAATCACTACCATAAAGTCATTTTTTTAAACCGCTAATATTTAAGCCTTTTGCCTGAGGCTCTGTTGAATATTGGACAATGTCTAATGTAGCTTTTGCAGCATCTAAGCAGTGTATGTGTGTTCTTTCTAATGTGTAACCTGACCTGTAGTTTTGTCCCCCCAAAAAAATGTTGAACTTATTTTGGACCGGTTGTGTTTGGTTGACTTTGTATGTGTGTTTAAAAGTGTGGGTGAGCTGTGTGTATGCCTGTATGTAAATCTATCAAGTTTCTTATTTTGCATGTGTATACATTTTTGTATGAATATTCATAGGTCTTAGCAATGGAGTTCTATACATGTTTTTACAGTGTTTGCAAATGCACAATAAATACTTCAACAAAGTATGTTTGTTTTAAAATGGTACTCTCAGAAACCATAGCCCTCTATGTTGGCAAGGGAAATGATAACTTAATACCAACACCTCATTTTTATGTCGTGTGTGAGAGAGAGAGAGAGAGTAATAGAGAGAGACGCTGGCTGTATTTATGTCCCAGGTCTCTCAGCATATTTTTATCCCATACATCTTTGCCCTCAGTCCTGTTCTCCCAACGCTGCAGTACAGTAAAAGGCCATGTAATATCAGCAGTCACTGGGTCAAATCCCGGGGAATTTTGAGTCCTCTCTGTTTCCATGGCAACCCATCCTCCTCTCGCAACAGTGACCTTTTCACTTCTACTGATAGTGTCATTGGCACAGAAAATAAAGTAGTTTACATGTGTATTTTTAATTGTATCTATTATTATTGGGCCAATTCACGTTGAAGAAAATTTCGAAACATGCCTTAACAGCTTTATCCTGTGATGCCTTCGGGCCGGCGATGTCATCTTGATATGGTCGCGTCTGCAACAACAGAAGCTCAAGGTAACGCACAGCTGCAGCCTCTCCCTTGGGTTACAGCGCGGGAACTCCCGCGAGCCGCCCAGGTATCGCGCGTATGACATATACAGCAGCAATAGGCTACCACCACACCTATAAAGCCATAGAATAACCCCCCCATATGTGTGTCAAGGACATGCGCTATGGTTGATGTAAATGGTACCAGTTAACGAATAGGCTCCGTGTTCTGGTAATTCATTGCAATCGGTGTCATAAGTAGGTCTTCGTTGTTTTACATTATATGCCTACAAGCTTTCCTCAAAACAGGTTGGCCTTTAATGTAAGAGGTTAAGGTTAATTAGAAATGACTCAGTAGAAGCAGGGAAAGAAGGCATCAAACATCACATCGCCATGGAAATATTTCTGTGTTAGGCTGTGTTGTGGGATTGATTAATGGGTCCAGTAGGCCTATTTATTTTTAATTCTTCACTTGTGGGGAGACTGCAGGCTCAGCCCAGTGAAGCTTCTATTTATGTCTGTAACGTAGCAATTTCAAATTGAGGTCAAATCTGCTCTCTGTGGCTGCGCATGCATAATTCGGGCGCAGCGCGTCGTGTGGTCTGGCTATACTGCCGTAGCCAGCACTCGAATCCCCATCTACATCAGAAGCACTTGGCGGTGAACGGCGAATTGCTGTCCTGGCCGAGCTAGAGCCGGGGAGCAACGCGAAACGTCAGAGACGTCTCCAAAAAGGGTTATTTTACATGCAGCTCCCTTTGGGTGTCATCCCACATCCGGCGAAGGAGGTGTCCACGATTTATGCCGCAAGCTCCAGTGCTCCAATTTTATAGCCTACTAGCCTACAAGACAACGAGTGATGTGCATTCGCCCGGTGGATCTTGTTGGATGTCTGTGTGCTATGCATTTCCACCTTATAAATTGAACCCGTCGTGGGCTACAACGACGATTAAAAGGGATCTTTGTTTTGCTTATCTTTGATTGGTTATTTTCCCTGCACGCAGCGGTCGCCTCCTCAGACGCTTGTGAGTGAACAGATTTGGACGGGATCACCCTAAAGGACAGGCTGTTCACAGAAGAATACATATTAAAAACAAGACATCGTAGGCCGTCCATTTTGTCACAGGAGAATGTTGAGGGATGGACTGTTGGGATAAATGGGAGATACAAGCTTTTGAAAATGCAACCAGAGGACGGAAATATTCAAGGATAATCACATCTTGACAGAGAAACGAACGGACAATGACATTTTCATCTTACAAGTCACATTTCCCTTGATGTTTGCCACCGATCAGCAATCTGGATAGCTGGAACTGGAAAAAGATGACCCAGAAATTATGATCCCTATGTCTATCGTGGCTCCACTAGCAGCACAGAGAATCCTGTAGGATAATGGAATACCCTGCAAGAACAATGACCTGATTTTATCTGACTGTGCCGGGCAGTTTGATTTTAATTAAACGCATCTTTATTTGTAGCAGTAATTATACCGATTCACCTTGGCTTGGACAGAATTACAGAAATGGCATGAAAACAACAGTTTTCTTGTTTGTGCAGTTATTTAGAGCTTCGAGACTTCAATATATTTTATTTTAACAGTGTATGCTATTCCTTTATTGCAGCATCCAGCAACACACCGAATATACCGGATCCATATCATCTGTAGCGTAGCCTACCACTGAGCCATCTCACCTGACTGGCCTATAGAGGAACATACTCATCAGATGAATATGGCTACCCTACACACCGTGTGAGGTGCTAGGTTATCCGGACTTCATTTGGCAGGATCATACTGTATATGGACATGAAAAGGGAATTGATGAAGTCAAACGAAATTTGAGGAATTCTTGAACTTGACCCAGGTGGAACTACCACGGCCCTAAACGAAATAGAGATCAGCTTTATTTTTGTACGATTTTGCGTGGCTATTTTATATTAGGCTTTTTGCTCAGTCCCTTTAATCACGACTGTAATTGTCTGTCAGATGCTGGGGTATCAACCATAGCTGTTGGCCACTCATCACCGGGAAACTATGCCTATTGCTTTTGAGATCATATGAAACTGGGGGTGGTGTTTTTAAATAGCCTGCATCCACAACACTTCATTTGTTTGTTAAAACACATTCACTGACCGGCCACGTTTGTTCAGTGTCACAACTGACAGCTCAGGGATTGATGACAAGCCGAAGACCAAGTCGTTCCTCCGAGGAATCCTACTTTTGGACAAAGTCTGGTTCAGATACGCGACAGTTAACAGGAATTCGACACGTTCCAAGTCCACAGTCTGTGGGGTTTCTGGTGTTTCGCTCAAAATGTGGAGAGAGGAATCGTAAAAGAGCTTCAGACGGCATCAACATTTGTCAGGAAAAACACGAGGAAGGGGCTATGAATCCTAGATGATGATGATGATGCTCGATACTCAGGTACGTGGATAATGTTTACATCTGTTGATTATATGTCTGCGTTCTAACTACAGAAGTTATTTATTAGAATTCCTTTAACCGCTCTTGTTTTCGCATGCGCAGTTTTTTTTCACTCATGTCTTTCCAAATCAGTTGCACTTGAAGACAGGAGTGTCTCATCTTCTCCGTCACGATTAAAGGAAAACAACAATCAAACGTGTTTTGACAAACAACGTCGTGTTTGGGCGCAGTTGCTAGAACTGCTTAAAATAAATTACCATAACAATTCCCTATTCAAGCAATCGGTCTAGGCTAAAAATCATCATTGTATTTTTTTTCCAAAAGCGATTACAGTGTTGGCACGCGGCCATGGCTTTTGTGGGGCTGTTATGGCACGCGGAACCTGGCCAGAGCACGGAGGGGGGATTGGACGCATCACGCGACCCATCCATAGACCCTGTGAATTTGTTCGGACAAGCGGTGGGAAGGTGTGCCTGAAAAAATAGAGCAGTTAAAAATACTTGGAATAAGCGCAATGTGAAAAGTATGTTTTAGTTAGATAATCTGTGTCTTTTGTGGGCTATTTTCTGCCTCCCACGGTGAATAACTTTGTGAGAATGACCCCTGCAACCCCTCCTTTGAGAAAACAAGTCACCCAGGCACCAAGGTCTCTTTATTCAACTTTAGAACCATTGGCCATCCTGGAATCTACCTGGCTGTGTTCTGGTAATTAGACTGGTCAATTCCTTGATCTAGCAGAGACTCAGCATTACGCCTCATTTTCAAGGTTGTGTTCTAGGACGGGTGTGCATGCAGGATGCCATGCGGACGGCATCGGTCATTGCCACGGGAAGGGTGAGGATAGTCACCCATCATCACTGACAGGATGACAGCACCGTGCTTCCACTCAGGTCGCACCCCCCTCCATCTCATTTACAGGAAGACCCTGTCATGTTGAGAGAGAGAAAGAGAGAGAGACCGAGAGAGAGAGCTCTACCTTCCCTCTCTACCTTTCCCCTCTACCTTCCCCTAGAGAGCCCTCCTGTCCAGTGTGATAACGGTTTTCTGTTTGGTGGTCATCCAGCATTGCTGTGAATTCGTGACAGATTTGTCAGGGTGCCACCGATACCAAAGGTGTCATGTTTACTTTGTGTGACAATCTAACCTTATTTACTCCTCTATTGTCAAGTTAAACGTAGACTTGGGGCTGATAAGAAGATGCTTTGGGTGTTAATCTTATATTTGGCTTGTGTAGCATGTTTGTGTGTGGTTGTGCACTCCTGTGTGAGTGTGTGCGTGTGTGTAGACCTCGATGTCGGATCCCATCCAAGTATTGCCACAGTTGTCCTATGACTTGTCACATTTGGCTTCTAAATCTGTAGGTGCTTCCAGTTGCCAAGTGTAGGCTAAAAGGTCAGACAGATGCCTCAAGTGTGTGTGTGTGTGTGTGTTTGCAAATGTGTGTATGTACTGTTAACATTCCGAAGAGTGAGAATGCTTTAGGACCCGTGTGTTTGCATTTTTCAGAAATCCAGTTTGCAGTGGCTGGTCAATGGATTTCTCCCTCCCATACTTAACTTCCTGGAAAGCAGTAGACTCCGGCTGTGATGTGGCCCACACAAGGGCCCAAAGGCCCCAGCTGCATTAGGGCTTAAGCTGCTTCACATGTAGTCAGATGTTAGATATGATGGGGCTCATTTATGAAGCGTTTGCTCACGAAATCAGACACCCAATGCAGCTCAGACAAAGACGCACACTCAGTGATGAAGCCCTGATGAAGGTCCGGTGGGTGGCCGAAACATGTTGGCAGTGTTTTTTAATATGTTAAGTTCAAATATGAACTAGCCGTACTATTAAAGCTGTTTTATTTTAGAAGAGTACCTTGGCATCCTGCTTGTTTTTACACACTCAGTGATGTTGGTGTGTCTGACTCAGGCCCCAAAAGGGCACCTGTTCAACCTGATGCACTGATTGAAAGTGAACATCAACCCTAAAAAAGCATTTACATGCTGGGCAGTCATGGATGTGGGAATCTGCAAATCCTACATATACAATCAAGTCAATCATCTTATATCTAAAAGAGAGTCCAGTGTTTCCCTTGGGTTGGATTTTCTTGTAGCAGTGGTGCTGCTAGTTGAGAAAAACTTATTACCAAAGCTGTGCTAGGGGCAGTCCCAGGGGAAATTTGTAAACTAACCCCATAAATGGGTGACTTCTGGCAACTTGGAAGTGAAGAAATAGAGAGATTGAGACTTACATATAAGCTGTAGGGTGTAGTGCTTACTCAGTGTGCGAATGAAAGACACTGATTCATTTGTGATCACGCCGATCAGCAGTGCTGCGTATTGTTTTAGCAGCAGTGGTGAACCACTACTGAATGCATATAGGAGAAAACACTGGATTGATAAAGACAAACTGCTGTGCTGTGTTTGCTAAGTATTTATGTTTTTCTGTGTTGCATGTTCGGCACATCAGGGCCAATTCCCTATACTTTTACTTGCTGCTCACCACCAACGCAGTCTCCTCCACCTTGCTCTGTTTCTCTCTCCCATCTGGTTTTAATTCCTTTTCCTATTCCTCTCTGCACATGCCAGTGTTGTGGACCCATTGAACTCGCTCACTCACTCGCTCACTCGCTCACTCGACTCCCCGTTTTCCCCAGACAAGGACGTCTTAATAACTTATTTATACACCTCAATACATTATACATATCTGATATTACCTCCTAGATCTTCAGATGCTTTTTCTCTGCATGGTAAGTGGCAGAAATTTTGCCCAGGGAACAGGAGTGGCCCTTCAGCTGCGTGACAGTATCCAGCCTCTGGTACAGCTATTTAATGGTGCTATAATTTCTTCTGTACGTCTTATGTGTGGATATATGTATGTGTTGGTATGTGTGTGTGTGTGTGTGTGTGTGTGTGTGTGTGTGTGTGTAGTATCTGTGTGTGGGTTTACATGTGTACTGTTATGTGTGTGTGTAGTATCTGTGTGTGGGTTTACATGTGTGCTGTTGTGTGTGTGTGTGTGGGTGTGTGTGTGTGTGTGTGTGTGTGTGTATGTGTGTGTGTGCGTTTGTGTGCTCGTTTTGTGCCTGCCTGTGTGTGTGTGTGTGTGTGTAAGCACATTTGTCTTTGTGAGCCTGTGTGCTTTTCCCTCATATCTCAGTGGGTGTATTACACAGTAATAGCTTGAGCTGTGGCTAGGCCATAAACCTTTACAGACCTTTAAAGTCAGGCCCTGGGGTCTGGCCACAGCCCCTGTGCCAGGGGAGCGCTCTGGATTCAGCCACCCCCCCAGCCCCCCCACCACCACCGTCATCATCTACCAATACACTACACCACACACACACTGACACACACACACACACACTTACTCTCACACACACACACCACCATCCCCCTCGCGTCGTTAACATCTCCCCCTATACTACACCCCACACACATACACACACACACACAAGCACACACACACACACACAAGCACACACGCACACACTCACTCACTCACACACACACACACATCACTACCCCCCTCGCATCATCATCATCATCTTCCCCTACACTCCACCCCACACTCACTCACACACACACACACACACACAGATCAGTGAGCAGGAGGTTAAGACATTGACGTGTAAAGTCACTCTGAGCCCCGTGCAGGCTGATGAATTATAGATGGGGGGAGACGCCGTGTGGCACGTGCTGGCACTGAAAAGCATCCGGCGCCGATCGATAGACATTGGCCACACTTCCACGCAAACTTCTCTTCACCTAAGGAATTTGGCTGCTTAGCGTGTGTGTGCGCGTGTGTGTGTATGTGTATGTGTGTGTGGACGCACTTGTGTGTGTGTGTGTGCACACTTGTGTAAGTGTGTGTTTGAGTGTGTGTGTGTGGTTGTTTATGTGTGTATTTAAGTGTTTCTGTGTGTGTGTGTGTGTGTGTGTGTGTGTGTGTGTGTGTGTGTGTGTGTATGTGTGTGCATGCGTGCTTGTGTGTGTTGGTGTGTGTGTGTGTGTGTGTTTGTTTCTGTGTTTGTGTGTCTGTGATCCATCTAAGTCCAGTGTTGTCCACCCGCCTGTGTGTTCTGCTTAGTGGAGGCAATTGCCTTCAAGTAAAGGCTGTGGATTAACTCCTCTTACCTCACCCCCAACAGCTATCCATTCTACCTTTTCTGCTTCTTGGCTTTTCTTATTGTGCTTGGCACACTGTTTGTCTATCTGGACAGCAGCCCAGTTGTAGTTTTATGCCTTTGTCTTAATCGCTTTTGCCAATTGTTTTGCTCCTCGAACACCAACCTGCCTTGGGAGAGCGATCGGTATTTTTTGGGGATCCAATGACTGCGTGTGTGTGTGTGTGTGTATGGCGACATCCTGCTGGAGCACTTTTGGGAGTGTAATATGAGACAGGAAGTGATTGTGACCTGGCTGTCGGGGGACTGACTGTCTGCGTGGCCCCAGTGCATCTTGGGAAGTTTGCCCATGGGAGTGATGCTGCTCAGCTGCAATGGTGTGTGTGTACGGTGTGGGTGTGTGTGTGTGTGTTTTTTAAAGGATGCATTTTCGGGAGGAGGTTTAAGAAGCTTTTCTGCTGTGTGTGTGTGTGTGTGTGTATGTGCGTGTGTGTGTACATGCTTTTCTATTACCATTAATATATTAGCTTTGTGTGTGAGGGAGGATGTGCTCAGTGTATGTGATGCAGTATGTTCATACATTAAAATGTGTGTACATTAAAATGCAGCAGTTCTCTGTGTATGTATTTATGTTTTCTCCTCTGGACCTTACCAACCCAACCAGCTCCCTTTTTTGGTGCTCATTATGAGGAAGTCACTGGGGTTTTTAATCAGGGCCAATACACCCCTCCATCCACCCGCCACCCCCCCTGCACCCCCCCTGCCCCCCGCCAAGTCCCAATCCCCAATTTGGCCCTTCATCCCTCCAGTTTTGCGTGCCTGGGCCAGACAACCAACCCGCTGGAGCTAAGCCCCTGCCTGGCGCCCGGCCTAGCTGACTGGTCCAGTGTGGGAAAAAGGGGGGGACCTCTCTCTGAACCTCTCACTCACCCCCCCGCCAGGCACCCAAGCACCCCCTCTCTCTCCAGCCTGAGGCAGACCAGCTTGGCTGCAGCACACACCTGCGGGGCCTGGCCGCTCTGAACCGCAGCCCAGCCTCAGGATAGTGTCCAACCTGGTGGCCAGACAGTCTTAGCACATTCCACTGTAGTGCCCATAGACACAGAGACACACACACACACACACACACACACAAACACACAGACTAGCACACACATCCACACACACACACATACACTTGAACACACACCCACACACACACTTGAACACACACACACACACACACACACTTGAACACATGCACACACATGCGCACGCACACACACACGCCACATACACACACATCACAAACATCCTCTACATACACACACTCACAAATACAGATAGTGTTCCCCTGCCAAGGTTTTAGATGATGCATTTTTCCGTTTTCGATTTTTTTGGTGATACACTAATCCTCTCATTTGCCAGTTACGGTTTCCAGCGAGCCGTGTCTGCCGCGCGGTATCGATCCTGCCAGCAAGCCTCCATTTAACTTCAACGTTACCGTCTGTCGTTCACTCTAGTAGCTTTCGTTCAGGCCCTCGACCAGCTCCGCCATCGACAGACAGACCAGGGTGACACATGGAAAATAATATGCTTCGGATTACAGTGCTGGAACAATACATTTAATCTGTCGGTCAGGTCATGTGCTTCACTGTCCAGCAGGTGTCTCTGTCACCCATGTTAAAAGGTAGCTGATGGAGTGGCAGTTGGCTAATGTTCTCTCTCCCCATTTGTTTCTCTTTCTCTGTCTCTGTCTCTCTCTCTCTTTGTCACACACACATACACACACAAACAGACACACACACACACACACACACACACACACACACACACACACACACACACACACACTCATATGGCTGTGGTCAAGCGCGTTTTCTTTTCTCCACCGGGGGTCCTGCTATTGTGCAATAAAAGTGGTTGTGCTTTACGACTAAAACTGCAGTCCCCTCGCTCTCACAGCTGTGAGGACTCAGCTTGTCCCAGTGTTTTTGTTAGGGCTTGGCGTCCCGCTGGAGTGGATTGGGTTTGTGTTGTCCCCAGCAAAGGGATACGTCTTACGGGTCAAAAGGGGGTGGGGGGGGGGGCAAATCTCGGCAGCGAAGGTGTTTACATCTTGTGTCTTGGTGACGACAGCACCATTTGTCAACCAGAGTTTCACAATATTATCTTCTGGTTGTCTAGGGGATATTTCAGGAAGGTGGTTTAGTGACTAAACCACCAGAAGTTAATTTAGAGCAAGTAGTAAATGTCAAAATGAAGTGTCCATTAACTTCAACCTTCTATCAAAACAAAGCCACGTGACTCTTCTATAAGTAGATATGAGTTAACGTACTCAGATAAGTGACTAAACTTGCTTTGTGAAACACCCCCACCCCCTATGATTTTCTAATGATCTTCATATTTAGTTTGACACCTGACTCTCCTGCATCATTTCATTTGGATACAGACCAAGCCCCCACTATACACCAAGTTAAACGCTTGAATCCCAAGCAATAAACACAATGTAAATGGCTCTCTTTTTATAGATTCTTAGTCACCACAACCAAGGCAGAATCCTGATAGAGTGCCAGGCCTTTTAAAATGACCTCATCTCCCATCTTATTTGTTCGATGAGGCACCAGCGGGCAGCCAGCAAAGTGGATAAAAGTGTCGTCCACAGCACCAGTCATCCGGTTCAGGGGGGTAATTATAGAGGGTCCTCGCTCGCTCCAACCCTCCAACCCCTTAGCGTGTTCCAGTAATAGAACGTGAGGTGAATGATGCCTCTCCAACAATGGCTGCTGGCCGTGGCTATTGGCCTCCACTGTAAATAATGTCCTTTGAAGAGAGCGTGACTCAAGGGGGGCCTGACTCAGAGCCCCGCCCCGCGGTCTGTCCTCCAGACACAAACGTCACTCAAGCGGACAATGGCGGCCCGCCTGCCCTTTGCAGTGGGACGACCAGCGAGAAACGCCACCTCTCTGGGACGAGAGAGAGGGAAAGGACAATAGGTTTATTGAGTGGACTCCCCTTTTTTCTGGGCTCTTGCCATGCTCAAAGAAAGGTCAGCCTCTCTCTCTCTCTTCCCTCGGACGTCAAGGGAGGGTGGCGTGGATGCCCTCGTGGTCTGTGGTGTGTCACAGAGGAAACATTTTGCATTCGTGTGGGGCAACAAACCCTTTTTTGTGGGTGCTGTATTGTAATTATACTGGACAATGTGAGTTCTGCTGAGCAATATTGTAATTCTAGTTGTGTGGTTGTGTGTGGTTGTGTACGTGTGTTTGTGTGTCTCAGTGTATGTGGGCGGGTGTGTGTGTGTTTATGTTTTTTTGTGAAAGAATGACATGATTCACAGACTAAGGCTAGTACATTCACAACCTTGTGACCATTTCTTAGAAGTTTATTCATGTGGGTGTCATCAGGTTTTGGAGCTGACCCAAGCAGTCTGAATGAACACTGAACCAGACTGCAACTGGCCAGCAGCATACATCTATGGACAACTCACCCCCATGTGCCTTTTTTGAAGTCATACAGGCACTTTTGCAGACTCATGTTTCGTGTGAAATGTGTTGGGTTTTACCACCCTTGATTTCATCAGCCATGTTAAGCATATGCAGTTAATAAACTTTCTCTCTGATCCACTCCCTCTTTCTCTTTCCCTTTCTTGCAGACACACACACACACACACACACACACACACACACACACACACACACTTCCAATTCAGAGTGGTGGCTCATTAGCACATAAGGATTGATTGTTTTCTGCCCACATTCATTACCCCCCTGAGTGCACACACACACACACACACACACACACACACACACACACACACACACACACACACACACACACACACATTGGATCTGTCAAGTGTGACGCCCCCTGTGCCTCCTCGCTGCTCTGTTCATTTCCCCTCATCGCTGCCCCCACCTCAAGTCTCATCAGCGCACTCACTCATGCGCACCTCCAATCATCCTGCACAGGATACAGGCCTGTCTTTCACACCCTCTCTAGACTGTCGCAACAGAATACCATAAAGCTGTATTTGATACCCTATGTATACCATAGCAACAGCATACCATAGGCCTGTATTTGACATAACAGCATGTCATATACCTGTATTTTGGAATCCTGTGTACACCATAGCAACAGCTTACCATAGGCCTGTATCTGACACCATATGTATACCATTCCAACGGTATACCATAGCAACTACACATAGGCATATATTGTGCATCCTATGCACACCAGAAACAGCATACCGTGCCATACCACACAGAGCCTGCCTTGGCCTCCTGCCAGGGAATTACAGCATATTGTATTTGAAGGACCTCTTTCCTTATGTACAGCTGATTGAAATAATGAATATCTTTGTAATAAGCAGACCTAGCTTGATTTGTTTGTGTAGGTGTGTTAGGCAAGGGCACTTCAACCATGGTAGGCTGCAGGCAGTTGACTATCTGAGATGCTGAATCCGAAAGCCATATTGTAGCGTAGTGCATATTCTGCAAAAGAGAGTAGGAGTTATATTAAACCCTATAATAGGAAACTGTGTTAGCAGCATGCTGTGAGAGCGTTAGCTTCTCTGTGTTCAGTGAAGCAGGGTTGTGTAGCAGGGTCATTATTCCTAAGCCGTATGTGTGAGACAGATGTCGCCTGTCTCCAGCAGCGCTCCACTCCCTCTCTCCCTCTCTCTCTCTCTCTCTCTCTCTCTCTCTCTCTCTCTCTCTCTCTCTCTCTCTCTCTCTCTCTCTCCCCCACTCCCTCCTGCCTGTGGGCTTAATTGAGTGGAGTGGGTTAGGTTTCTGCACTGGAGAGAGCAGCTTGCTCCAGTATTCCCTTTGTGCCAATCGAGAAGGCAGAGCGAAACCTGGCCTAAGAAATACCCTCGAGATCCCCCCCCCCTCCTTGGCATAAATTTCATTCTGTGGGGTTGAAATGGCACACGCAGCCAGTACAGGCACACAATCAGTGCTGGGCGCGACAGGACTGCCAGGGCTGGTAGCTCGGCAACAGGGCAGACAAAGGAGCGTGATTTGTTTTGTTTCTGTTGCTATGGCAGCAAAGGAAAATGGCCATGTCTCAGACTTGAGACCCCCTAGGGCCTAGGCAGTGGGCATGTGTGTGTGTGTGTGTGTGTATGTGTGTGTGTGTGTGTGTGTGTTTGTATGCGTCGGCCCCTTTTGTTCAGGTACGTTATGTATGTGTGCACCATTTTTTTTTGGTCTAGGTAAATAAAATGTTTAAATCTTTTATTCAGGAGTGGTAGGATGTAGCTGACTGTGCACAATCAAGGACCACTGCCTTTTATGGGTGTTTGTGTGTGTGTGTCTGTCTTTCTTTCTGTGTCTGTGTTTGTGTGCACCCCCCTCCCCTTCCCTGCACCTCCCTACACATAGTACTAGGGGAAAAAAAGTGTAATATCCACCCCTCCAATTCTGCTAACCCAGGGAGGCTACTTCCTCTAACGCTGACTGATTTGGTGCAGTCATGCATTTGACAGGGTGGGTCTGTACATTTACTAGATCATACACTGTGTACTCATCTATCAGGCACTGGACTGGACTGAAGGGATGAGGGGGTTTCCGTCCTGACCTCCCAAAGTGTTGAGAGCTTAACGGAGCACAATGCACATCTGAGGTCCAGCAGGTGTAATGTTATTTGTGGCCAATTGTACAGGGAGTTGTGCATTAAATGCAATAACAGCAAATACTGAATCTCTAAAGCACTTTGTGTTAGTGGCACTGATGTCTTTGGGGTGTGCTTTTGTGTAAGGGTTTAGTACATCTGTCAGTGAGCATAGTAGATTTGCAAGGCAGGAAATCCTCTGTCCCTCTCATCTGGTCTGCTGATCAAAGGCTGATTTCAGGTCAGGGCTGTGTGAAAGCTCAAAATTGAGTGTTGTAAAATGTGTCCAAACAACCACAACCCTTACTACTATAACTGTCATCAAACTAATTTAGCTAACTGAAAGGCTGAGCGGTAATTGATTACAAGAAATTCGTATCCGTTATCATAGTATCAAACTCATATTATCATTAAAAGGACAACCACTAGCACTTCCGCACAACAGTGGTATGGTGGGGGGTAAACACATGAAAATGCCTTTTGAAATGATAAAACACAATTTTCTCACCTTTGTATTATCACCAATGTAAAGGATATGTACAGGTTCCCTACTTTTTTTGTGAACCCACTCTTCTATTTACCTCTGGGTAAAAACAAATAACAAAGCAAAAAAAACGATAATGCATAATCAGTGAGCTCTAGTGTAAGGCTCAGCTAGCCAGGCCATTGTTGTTTTGCCAGTGTGCATGTGTCTGCCCTGAAGCACACTGATGCCAGGTCAGTGTACTAGCCAGGATTCACTGACTCCTGAGGCCTTACTGGTGCCCCAGACTAACCCCCTCACCAGTGGACCCATCAGTATAGTGGGTCTAGGCCCTGATTGCGTTGGTGCAGCCAGTCTGGGTCAGCCGGCTCTGGGGGTGAGGTTGGGGAGGTCAGTGTGGAGGATTGGTTGTCTGAGTCAGACAGCGGAGAGTTTTTCTGGCAGCAGTCCAGATCTATGTGTTCTTTCACTGTTTGGGTGGCCTGTGGGGTTTTTCTAAAGTTCACTCACTCACAGTCTTGCGCAAGGTCTGGATCACATGTATTTGTGAGTGAGTCTGTGTGTCTGGTTGTGAGTGTGTGTGTGTGTGTGTGTGTGTGTGTGTGTGTGTGTGTGTGTGTGTGTGTGTGTGTGTGCGTGTGTGTGTGTGTGTAAGAGAAAGTGAGTTTATAGTCTTCCCTCTTTATGAGGGACTGGAGGTAGTCAGTGGAGCACAAGGAACATATATTGTCCTGGTTAAAAACTAGACTGAAAGATGAGAGTGTTAATGATGTGTCCTGTTACTAATTTTAGTCAAAAAGAAAGACATAAATGATAAGGAGGATGTCCGCCCAGGGTGTCCCTTTGTGATCTTTGAAGCTTTTATGGCATCCAGGTCGTGTAAACCGACAGAACAGCTCTGCCGTTTTTTTTTTGTCTTATTCAACAAAGTGAAAGGGCACTTCCTGTTTTGAGGGCCAGCAGGAACAGGAAACGGTTCATCCATCGCCGTGGCAACCCCACCTGGTCAGTTAGGACCAGCACATAAACATAAAGGGGAGGGGGTTAGGGTAGGTGTCGGCTCTCATTTGCGTCACTACTAGGACTGTCTTCCTGTTCGGTGACCTATGACCTCGGTGACCAGTGCACACACTCTCTGTCTCTCTCTTGGACACACTCTCTCTCCTGTCTGAGTTTGGTTTCTGTGAGGAAGCAGCCTGGAAATGGTGCCAAATATCCCATCTGCATGTGTGTGTGTGTGTGTGTCTGTGTGTCTGTGGGTGTGGGTGTGTGAGAGTGCGGACGTGTGTGTGTGTGTGTGTGTGTGTGTGTGTGTGTGTGCGTGTGTGTGTGTGTGTGTGTGTGTGCGTGTGTGTGTGTGTGTGTGTGTGTGTGTGAGTGTGTGTGTGCACGCACGCACGTCTGTTTGTGTGTGTGTGTGTATGTGTGTGTGTGTGTGTATGTGTTCGCTTGCATGTGTGTGCTCCAAATGTAACCACTCATCTTGTCTGTGCTCTTTGAAGTGTTTTCAGGGAGAGCATTAAGAAAGTAGCAACCATCTGCTCGCGGTTTCACTTGATTACAGGACAACTGGGGGGCAAAAGCTGAAACAACACGTAGTTCAGTGTGTTACTTTGGTGCAACACTGAACATCGTTTTTTCCCCCGACTTGGTGAAGAAGCTCTTGTTGTTTTTAGACTGACAGATATAATGTTACTCCAGGCTTGTACTGCAAACGCGAGGACCGGTCCTCCATTTTAGCAAACCCCAGCTGGAAAAGCTGCAAACTACAGATTGTTGTTCTTAAACGGATTTGACCCCATATTATGTATCATGTATGTTTGTGTTTTGTGGTTTTACAAATGTGTGTGTGTGTGTGTGTATGTGTCTGTATGTGTGTGTGTGTGTGCATGCACTGCACACATAGCACTGCACAAGGAGAAGACTATACCATATCATCCCTCACTTAATGTAACTGATTTTGCGGTGTTTGCATTATCTTGTAGATACTATTAAGATGTATTACAGTGTATTTACATATAACCTATTGTAAAATTACCCTATTTGTAATCCTTAAGTCTTATTAATGTTACTTTCATCTAAACCTGAATACATTAGCCTTGCAGGTAGTCATTTGCCTGTAATTTCTGTACTCATTATTTAATTGAGCGTGCCTTGTGCTACTTTATAGATAATCCATCATAATTCCCCTGCGCAAACCCCACAGTGAGAACCATGAGGGGATTCACTCTCTCCTAAAGCTTTACACACATAAGAGCAGTGAACATGCGAGAACAAGCATAGGGGTGGGCAGTGTGTGTGTGTGTGTGTGCGAGAGAGAGAGAGGGAGAGGGCCTTCTCAAATGGCCTTTGGCTTAGTGGTGAGTAGGATGGAAGGAGGGGGTCCTTTGGATGGACCGTCGCCACCGATCTTGGCCTTGGCTAAGGTTCAGCACATAAGCGTGAATGCCACTGAAGTTCTAGGAGAGAGAGTGAGTGTGCAGAACTTGATATGAGATCAAAGTGGCATTTGTGGTGTTGAAAAAGTCAGCTTGACTAGTTAGGAGTTGTTTAAGAGAAAACTGTGCGTGTTTGTGTGTGTGTGTAAAAGAAAGAGAGAGAGAGAGAGAGAGAGAGAGTGTGTGTGTGTGAACTTGTAAAAATCTAGAAATGAAGACAAAATGAGCTCCAGGGGACAAAAAGAGGGAAAAAAATGAAATAAGTTAACCTTTGACCTGCTCATCTCTGTGGAGTGCTGTCTTATGTGGCGTTCCAGCAGCTCAGTCGTCTCCATGACAACGGCAGCTCGGCACTGCTCTCCGAGAGTGTTTTCATGCATCCTAATGCCTTCTCTCTCTCTCGTTTTCTCTCTCTCTCTCTCTTTCTCTCTCTCTCTCTCTCTGTGCCCGCTCTCACTCCATCCCTCCATCTAGCCCACTCTCTATGCTTCTCTCTTTCACTTCCTGTGTGTTCATCCTCCTATTCTCCTATACTCACTTATACTGATGGTCACGTTTGCTGGCCATCGCCACACTAATTCAGTAAGTGTTCCTGTTGTCACTATGACAGCATTGTTCTGTTTCTTCAGCTGTATTCTATATAGTTCTGAGAGAAGCATTCAGTTTTATGTTTTTCTCTCAGTCCTTTTTCATTTTCCCACATTTTCTACCATTGCAATAAGTGTTCTTTCTTTCCTTCTGTTTTTTTTCTGTCTGCCCCCCCCCCTGTTGCCAAGTGCAGATCCTAGTCAGTCTGTGGCTCTCAGTCTTGTGTACTGCGGAAGTGACCCTGCCATCTTGTTCTTTGTGGTACTTTTCCCACATAATTGCTTAGTCACTAGAGTCTCCTGTTTGTTGGTGGCAAAGAATTGTATCCTGATGAGTGTGTGTGTGTGTTGGTGTGTGTGTTGGTGTGTGTGTGTGTGTATGTGTATGTGCATTTCAGTGTGTGTGCATTAGGTGTGTACATGAGTGCTGTGTTAACATTTGGGCGTGTATATTTGTGTATGTTCAGAAATATGTTCATATTTCTGCATATGAGTGTGAGTGTTTATGTTATAATTATGTTTGTGAGTGTGTATCACCAGACTGGACCCCGCTAAAACCTGTCATCAGTCAGTAACTCTGCCATTAAGATGCTGAGAGACTGAGAGGATTTTTTTAACTTGTTATCTCCATTTCCTTACCTCATCTCACCTCCTCTTTCTCCTTTGAGGGTTTTTGCATGCTGGCATCTCGAGTGCTTCAAACTTCTAATCATTAGCCTCAGTGACCATCAGAGGCCAAGAGAGACCATCAGGTCGTTCTCACAAATGAAAGAAACAGCAGTGCTCTTTAGCCCAACTGACTTCTCGTCAGACAGACCTGCACAGTAGATGGGGGTCGATCGGTGAGTCAATCACAGACACAGTCACACAGCCATGTCTCAGGCTGGTAATGGGCATTCTGGGTGCTTTTTCATTCACTGCTGGTACACTGGCAAACAGAACAAAAATCAGCCAATCAAAAGAGCCTCCTGCTGTGAGCTGATTGGCTGGGATGACTCATGTGGTCATAACCCAGGGACGCATAAGTCAGACAAGGTATTGATCATGTTCTTAAGAGTAATGACTTTTAAAAATCCATTTTATGTGTTTTGTTTTTGTTCCCAAGTATATACACAGATGTTTCTGTTAAATTCAGCCGGCCCGACTACGCTCTCCTCTCTATCAGTGCATCTGAACAGAAACCTTCAAGATCAGACTTTGTGTCCTGTTTTAGATTAAGTCAGGGGCTGACTATAGTTTTTGCTTTACATGACTGAAACAAAAAGGTTGTGTGGGTGTATGTGTGTGAGGGGGGGTCAAGATGGCTTCCTTAGATCTTACATGACTGGAATGCTCTTTTTAAGTGCTGTGGCCTTTTGAAGTATATAAAAAGCCTCCTGACCTACATTTCACGCTTCTGCATACATTGACCATTAGAGCAGGGCCCTTAAACTGCTCAGCCATGAACTAGCCTGCCATTTATAGATGCTTCACACACACACACACACACACACACACACACACACACACACACACACACACACACACACACAAGATATGCATACACACATGCATAGACTCAATACCTAGCAAACACTTGTATGGACTCACACATTTAAAGCTCACACACTGTTGCGCATAAACACAAACACAAACACACACATACACAGATAGGCTAGCACCACAAATGATCATGTATCATCAGTGGGAGTTGTGTAAAGAAGAGTAGGAGAGCTGGAGATTGACAGAGACAGAGGGACGGGAGAAATGGAGAGGGAGAGAGCGGAAGAGAGGGGAGGGCAAAGAGTGGCGGGCGGGTAAGCTCAGAGAGTACCTGCTCTTTGCCGCTCCTCTCACGCTCCCGCATTCCTTGAGGCTGCTATTCCGAGTGTGTGATTACAGCGTGTGTGTGTATGTGTGTGTGTGTGTGTGTGTCCAGGCAGGTGTGAGTATTTGTAGCGAGCCCACGCATGCGTGTGTATGTAGGCACGCATATGTGTGTGTGTGTGTGTGTGTGTGTGTGTGTCTGCGTACATGTGTTTTTGGTGTGTCCTGAAGGTTCGGACAGGCTACAACACGCCACAAGGAGCCCTGCAAAACGGAAAGAGAACGGACGCTTCGCTTAGAAAAGAAAAAGAAAAAAAGCAGGAGAGCTGGTGACCGCAGCTGATATCAGACAAGAAGGAGGCGAAAAGGAAGACAGCGAGAGGGAGGGAGGAAGAGTTGGGGGGGGGAGATAACAGCAATCTTTGAAGGAGGAGTGCAAAATATCTGTTGAAGAGAGAGAGAGAGTGAGAGAGAGAGAGAGAGAGAGAGAGAGAAAGAGAGAGATCTCCTTCCTCATTTCACATAGTAACAGACGTAGGCAGGGCGTTTGGAAAGTGGCGAAGGTGGACCTGTTCCACTTGCTCTCCATGCGTGGAGAATCTTCAGACCCCCCCAGGGATTAGGGGGGTCACTGCTGGTCTGATCCACAAAGGCTCTCTTGTGGGGGGCAACATGGATGGCAAGTCCCCGTTCAGCCTCAAGAGAGCACTGGTCCAGCCCATGAGGATGTGTATGCTGGACTTCCCTTTCTCCATTCTGGATCAGCTGGTAGGAAGACTTGGACCTTGTTTACACTGTGTGTGTGTGTGTGTGTGTGTGTGTGTCTGTGTGTGTCTGTGTCTGTGTCTGTGTCTGTGTGTGTGTGAGAGAGCGAGAGAGAAAGAGAGTGAGTGGGTGTGTGTGTGTGAGAGAGAGAGAAACTGTGTGTGTGTTAGTGTTTGTGTGTGTGTGTGTGTATGAGAGAGAGAGAAAGAGACAGAAAGAGAGAGCGAGAGAGAGAGTTTTTTGTGTGTTTGTGTGTGCGTATGTGTGTAAGAGAGGGAGAGAGCAACAGAGTACCTACCCGTGGGCCAGTGTTCAGTATTCTCTTTCATGCTGCTGCTGTTGTTGTTGACCAACTTGAACACCAGTGGTTCTTTTCTGCTTCTTTGTCCGCATAATATTCACATAATATGTCGTATCACACTCTCTCTGTTTCCACAGTAACTGTATCTATGGACACATATAGCTATAATGTATAGAAAAAAAAAACCAAAACCACACATGTCTCCGGCTGTGTAGGTTACGTCTGTTAAGTGTAAAGTAATGTAATGTAATGTCACAGTCTGTGGAGCGCTGTGCAATTCTGGATGAAAGCATACAGGAGGCGACAGATCGTTTCTGTCTGTGCTAAAATGTCTTACTGCCCGAGACCCGATCCTCTTGGCACTTATTCAGTCACCCTTCCCCATGGCAACAGGTTGGAGTGCTGGGCAAAGTGGATTGTGAAATGGGTTCTCAATGAAAAGGGCATGCCATTATATACAGTATGTGTGTGGCTGTGTGGCTGTGTTTGGGTGTGCACTGCATGTGTGTGTGTGTGTGCATGCGCGTGTGGTCATTGTCGTTTTCTATGCTACTGACATACTTAATTAGCATCTTAAAACTGTGTCTAAAACCTGTGAGCATAACAAGAACCAAATTTTAACAGTTACATACTAACAGCTATTAAGCAAAAGTACTACAGTAACACCTGGACTGTGTTCCATTTTGCCTGATGTTTACTGTCTACTTAGGTTAAATGTGCTTTTCACAGTCAGATAGTAGGTAAAATTTATGAAGTAAGCATTGTTCCATATCGAATTTTGCTTGTCACACTTACCAGAAATCCCAGTCACGGTATGTCACTAACAGCCAAAATAAAATCCACCAGGAAGATGGTGGTGATGGTGTCGTGTTGTTTCTTGTTTTTTGTCATTCCCTTTCTCTGCTACACATGGCAAATGCCCGCAAATTTGTCCTCTTATTGCGGTGAATTGGCGGTTTAAGCTCTGCCTCTCACTCAACTGCAGTACATAAACAAGATGGCCACTGAGTGTGAAAAGAGTACACTGTTGTACAGTCCAAATTCTGCCCGTTCTGTGTAGGCCATCTGGGTACTTTGAGTTGACTTAATTTCGCCAGTTTTCAATTGATTGGAACAACACTGCCAACTCAGGTCAGCCATGTTAAGTAGGTAAGTAGGTGATATGGAACAGACTGCTTAAGACCATTAAAATGGATGTAGGAGTCTGCAATTTAACAGCCACATTAAACTCCCATTACACATTTATTTTTGCAGCTGAATGAGTAATTTGTTGAATTCATTTTCTGAACAAGTTTTGTGGAAAAGCAATAATACCTCTTCTCTATAGGCATCGGTCCCACTCCCAACTACACTATAAGAGTCTAACTCAGTCATTATAATAAACAAAAACCTAACTACTCAAGTCAAACTGTATTCACAGTGTTTTTCATACAGACACTTATTTTAAAGTATTATATCAATATTGCAGTTTTGTAAAGTTCACAGTATGCCCATGAACTTGCATAGCTTACAAGTGAAGGCTTGGCAAAATTGAGTTTACACTCAACATGGGCTTTGTAACTTTTATTATTTTCATTTCATATAAAATCATATCCTAAGTCATCATGTAAATAATGCAGCTCATTTGCTGGGTCAAGCCAGTACTGCTGCCAAATGCAATAATTTCACCATTCAAGTAAACAGCAAGTGTTGCATGTAGGGCTAATAATTAGCCTGTGCCCGCTAACGTGAAGCAAGGAAGCAACTTTTGTGTTTGCCAGCAGGACATTTCATTCAGTAAATGTAGCCTATGATGCACGTGAAAGTGTAAGGTGACGGCAGACGTGAATTAGAAAGCAGCTGTGGAAAAGCGGGATTACACTTTATCTGGACAATATCGAATAACCAGTATTTCTATATCATTGTTGTTCTACGTACAAACAGCCTACAGCAACATAGCGTACTTTGTTATGGGGAGGGAGAGGAGGGGAGGTCTTTTGGGAAGGGTCCCCCCCCCCACACACACCATTTTACACCCATGTGCACAGAGTGCTGTTACAGGCCTAATCCTCTCTGTATGACTGGCGTTCCTCCAAAAGCCAGTGCTATCACTCACACGAGGGCCGTTGATTAGTTTGGCTGATATAAGTTCACCTCCATCACACAGCGACCATACGTCAGCTCTCTTTACTTCTCAACATGAGTGGCGGAGGGCATGCCAGTACCCAATGTAGGGCAGTTCTTAATGTGATTACTGTGTGTGGTGTAGACAATGGCCCTGTTTCAGCCCTGGCTGGGTTGACTCAGAGACAGAGGTAAACCTCCTAATAGCAGGGCCGTTTGGCCCTTTTCTCCTAGCAAAACAAAGCTATGAGATTCTTATTAGCAGATTTACCCCATACTTTGAGTTGATGTACCTGGGTTTGGCCATAGGCCATGTTTCAAGTAAAACAAACTTGAAACATGGCCTGTGTGTGTGTGTGTGTGTGTGTGTGTGTGTGTGTGTGTGTGTGTGTGTGTGTGTGTGTGTGTGTGTGTGTGTGTGTGTGTGTGTGTTCGTGTGTCATATGTGGTGTTTGTCAGGATGGGAGTAGGAGCTATAGGGAGGATGCCCTGTAGGATGCACCCTTGTCTCCTTTCATGTGTCTTCCCTATAGGGAAGTGTCTACGTCACCCACTGCTTCCTTTCCCACCTATTCATATAAGGAGTTTAAACTTAGGTCATTGGGTTCATCTCCGAATACCATCCACACATACACTTTCAAAGCTACTTGTGTGTATGTGTGTGTGTGTGTGTGTGTGTGTATGTGTGTGTGTGTATGTGTGTGTGTGTGTGTCTGTGTGTTCGGAAACAAGCTCAGGTTGATCCAGCTTTTTTTGGCCTCCCTCTAAGGAAGTGGCCTGTAAACATCAAACACCTCCAGCATCCTCACTTGCCTGTGAGCTCTTTTATCATGCGTTTGTGTGCTGTGCTTTGGTGTCTGTTGTTTGTTTGTGCAGTGTGCACCACCATTTCACAGCTGTGTTGTGAGATAGTGTGTCAGTGTACCTGTGCTTTTAATACCCACCCACCCCCCTCCCTCTTTCTCTCTCTCCCTCTGTCTCTCTCTCTCTCTCTCTCTCTCTCTCTGCGTGTGACAATGTCTATTTAAAGCCAAATAACTCCCGATAGAGATCAGAAGGAAAATAAATCACCTGTTGTAGCCGAGCTAAAAATAAACGAGGAAGAGGAATCTTGGGGCCCTCGTTTAGATCAGCGAGCGCCGATAGCTGAATAAAGCCCCTTTGCTGAAGTCAGTTTGGCGTTGAATGTGTTAAAGATTGAGTCGTCACGGGAGTCTTTGGTCTCCTGTTTATAGTTGAAAATACAAGCCCATAAACAGCGCTGCGCATTCCCGGGCTAACAAGGTCTAATTTGATAGCCGTGTGGTTAAGTTGGTTTACACAGCAGACACAATGCGACTGCAAAAGTTTAGAGATACTGCATGTTGTGACAAATTATTGCTAAATGCCTTTTGACCATCCATAAATCTGGTTTGTGTATGTGTGTGTGTATGTGTGTGTGTGTGTGTGTGTGTGTGTGTGTGTGTGTGCATACACGCCCACATGCCTGTGTGTGTGTGTGTGTGTGCGTGTTTTGTTTGTGTGTATGTAGTATATGAATGTGCATCTGTGAGTGTGTGTATGTATATATGAGTGTTGCACATATGTGACTGGTTGTATGCCTGTGTGTGTGTGCAACACTAGTGTGTGTGTGCATGCCTGAGTGTTTGTGTTGAGGCCTCTGTAGAACAGGTGGGCGTACATGCTGGGGGCTCCATGCTGCACTGAGGCAGGTACTGTAGGTAGTACATGTAGTAGGTAGGCCCTGCGGGGGCTGTTGCCCCTACCTGCCCCTCTGCAACCCAGCGAGCATGCAAATCAGGCCAGCAGAGGCACGGACCAACAGAGGCAGTGACCTGCGGCCTCCTATGCAGGAGAAGCAGGAGAAGCCAGAGACTAAGGACATGAGCATCATAATTGTAAATCATGCTAAACTATTAGTTGATAATTACAACTGCTGAAAATACTTACATTTATGCGACTCCTTTGCTGATTGACGTGCTGCTGCCATGATCCAAAAAGTCTGACAAACTCTCCCATCCATGGCCTCTCAGAGCTGCTATCCATGTTACATTACATTATATTACACTTAGCAGACCATGGCCTCTTAGGGACGTGATATGCTTCCACACACATGGCCACGCAAGCCACGGTGTGGGCACTGTGTACCCTATCCTTACATCATATCTGTTTTCCTGTTGTGTTGAGCCCACATCGCGCACACATTTTGCCCATCACCCAGTGCCTGCCCCATTCATCTCCTTGCCAAATGGGTACAAGATTTCTCCATTACAGAATGGCCTGAATAGCTATATAGTGAGGCACTGTAGTGCAGTGTTGATTTATGTTTTTGTTCCTCCCGAGTTTCAGTGAGTGTTCTTTGCATTAACATTCTTCTGCTGCCACACTGCTTTATGTGTCCTGTTGGGTCTTGGGCATTTTATTTTTGTGAGTGGAAATACTTGAAGTGGGCAGTGGCTGTTTAGTGGCAAACTCTAAAGAGGGTTGCTGAAAGAGTCGTCAAAAGCCTCTTTTTCCCCTTTTAAGTCCCTCTCTGCACGTGCTCCGTTCAGGGTGGCATGACATGGGGGTTGACAGAGGAAGGCTTGACATAATTACAGCTATGGCCACTCCGGGATCTCTCATTTTCCCCTGCTTAAGAAGAGGAGCTCCTGGCTGGTTAAATGAATGGAGCATTTACTGTAATTCACAAGAGGAAAGGGGGGAAGAGCAGAATGGATTGAACACCTGGTCCATTGTGAA
>CM059273.1:19020500-19030500 GCA_030347295.1 Setipinna tenuifilis
CCCCCTATGCAGATCGGGTAGGATAGGACAGGCGGAGATAGAGTCACAGCTCTGGAACTGATTGCCTTCAATGTATTTTTTTTACTTCAGGGAATGAAAGCCATTAATTTTCCTACAAAGGCTGCAGTAGTGTGTGTGTGTGTGTGTGTGTGTAAAAGCCTATTAAGTGGATGGTTGCCTAGTACAGGTAATGGAAAATCACATCTCTTTCTACATACCTCCCATTTGTGTGTGTGTGTGTGTGTGTGTGTGTGTGTGTGTGTGTGTGCATGCATGTGTGTGTCTAGACTCATACCTCCTCAGTGACTTGGATGCGGCTGACGGTCATCTGGTTCTATCATGAGAGTGCAGACATGATCTCACTGTTACACTGTTATAGTAAATATTATAACCAGTCTCACCATTAAAACTGCTCCTCATATAAGATAGTCAGAAGGCCTTCTGTCCAGTACTGTCCAGCTAAGTGAACCCTATGAATAGTTAATGACATGAGATCATGGAGCTGACCTCTCATGCTGTTGAATAATGTAAAGATATTTTATTGAATGGCAAGCTCTCTTGCACCATAAACAATGGTTAGATAGGCTTCAGCAATGACACAGTGATATCTCCCTCTGTCTCTCTATCTCTCTCTCTCTGTCTCTGTCTCTGTCTCTCTCTCACTCTCTCTCTGTCTCTCTTTTTGTATTTCTTTGTGTGTGTGTACATGCATAAATGTGTGTTTGTGTGCATGTGCGTGTGTGTGTGCCCGCGCACATGTGTGTGTGTGTGGGTGTGTGTGTGTGTGTGTGTGTGTGTGTGTGTGTGTGTGTGTGTGTGTGTGTGTAGGCTCTCTACTGTCTGTCTTTAATCTGTGGTCCAAAGGCACTCGTTATTACACAATGATCAAATATAAGAAATTACTAAAAGACTATAAAGCCTCTATGACTCATGAGACTGTATGAAATAACGATGAGTAATATTTCAATGACATGCAGATAGCCCTCCTCCCCTCTGCACACAGCACACAGCACACAGAGGCTCTTCCCCTAAGACCAACCCCAGTGTGCAGACATGACGCAGCAAGACGGCAGAGCAGTCTCTCTCTCTCTCTCTCTCTCTCTCTCTCTCAGTCTCCTCCCTCTCTCTGCCTGTATCTTTCCATATCTTCCGTAGTCCTCCTCCATCATAGGTGGCAGGAGAACCCCCAGAGCTGAAGAGAGTGGTGCTAATTATACTTCATAATAACCCCCATGCAGAAGCCTCAGTCACCTTGTCATTGTAGTTATGAGTTATGTAACCACACACACACAAAACAGCAGCCAGGTGCCGAGATTGTCAAAGACATCTCAGTGTGTGAGTTGCGGGAAGATCCCACAGTCTTTCCTCACTTCACTGTGGCTTATTTTTGAGGCTTATTTTAATGGCAAGGACTTTCCCACTGAGTCATATTAGGAATTATTTTTGAAGTGTTAATGTTGTTGTTGTTGTTCTGTGCGTGTGAGACGGAGAGAGAGAGAGAGTGTGTGTGTTGTTGATGTTTTTGTGTGTTTGTGTGTGTGTGTCGAGAATTTAGCCACAGATGCTTCAAAGTTACTGGGAAGTGCCAGGGTGTGACCTTTACTTCTACAGAACGGTGTAATGGCGGAATGAGCAAAGTGGCTTTGGTTTCTCCATGAAAACACAAGACGCCTGATCCCTCTCCTGCCATCTAACGAGGCCATTTAAGGTCTCTCTCTCCTCTTTGGCTTGCGCGAGTGGCTCAGATTCCTCCATCAAGCCCCTGAAATATTGCAGTTCAAACCACGGCCGCAGTCTCTAGACTTAGGCCGGCCAATTATTTGCCATTTCGGAACCACAAGAAGCGGTCCCTTTAGGTTGGGGTGGGGGGGTGGGGGGAGAGTTGGAGTGCAAAAAAACAATTGTGATGTCTTCATGATGCAGTCCACATCAGCTGACCGACTGATTCTCATGATCAGGGAAAGGCACGCAGCCACAGAACCGATTACTGCATGGTTATGCAAGAGTCCACCACCGACCGATTTTGTATCAAGTGTATTGACTTCAAAGCCCGAAGCCTCTCTCTCTCCCTGCAAAAACAGTGTGCAAAAGGCCTAGGCCTAGCACTTATTCTGAGCTGCCAAGCATTTGACATTGAGGAGTCTGACTGGTGAAACGCCTGGGCAACGGATCCCTTAAAGCCTGTATGTGGTGTAGCTCTCAAAAAGGACCTTTGGGATCTGTGTTCAGTCACTGTAGCTGATGGAGTTACAGTCATTGCACACAGCATATGTGCTCAGAACCAGTTTAGCTGCAGCTAAAAGAGTCTTAGGATCATATCGCCAGGCGTGGGCGTATTAGCATGTGCCCATGCATAAACATTCGCATACACACACACAGACATGCCGACAAAGACACATGCAAGCACTCAGCTGTGGCCGTTCCTTTGCCGCTGATGAAAACATCAACACACTCTCTCCCTCTCTCTCTCTCTCTCAGTGTGTTTGGACACATGTGAGAGGCTTTTAGCTTCTAGAGTAAATCTGAGCCCCACCAGACCACCCCTAGTCAGTACCCCCCCCCCCAAGCCCACCCCTAATAACCCACCACCACCCAACCCCCCAGCAACACACACCCGACACACGCACACACACACACACACACACACCCCTCCTTTGGTGGCATTCCTGTGTCTCCCTGGCGGTGCTCTCAGGCAGCAGTTTACTGGCAGTGACTCGATGCTCGGCCCACGCGTAACGCGCAACAGATGTGGAAAAGTAGAGCAGCCAAAAACACTGCAGCAGAGTCCTCAGTGTGTGTATGTGTGTGCGTGAGTGTCTGTGTGTGTGTGTGTGTGTGTGTGTGTGTATATGTGTGTGTCTGTGTCTGTGTCTATGTATGTGTGTGTAAGTGTCTGTGTGCAACTGTAACTTTTGCGTGTTTTTGTTTGTGCACATGTTTGTGTCTATGAATGTGGTGGTGGGAGACTGTTTTTTACAGTCATGTGCAAAAATAAAAGAGCTTGACTGTCTTGTTTATTTTGTTTACCTTTTGTTCTTCTTTGTTACTAAACCAGAATGAAAATGCGATTTGTATTCCATAAAGACGTGCACAGATTGCATAAATAGGAAAGTCCCGGGACAGCTTTTCTTGCAGCTCTTTACAAAAGAATGCCGTGCAGAGGCAGTTACAACTTTATTGTATAGCAACCCATCGTACAAGGGTAGGTGCGAGTCGCATACATATGTCAAAAACAATTTAGTTTTATGACTCATCCTGCGCTCTCTCTTACCTCCAAACAAGCCTCTCTCCTCGACGCTTGGTTGCGAAAATGACATCATGAGTCTGTAGAGAAGAGAGGCGGGCTTTTGAGCATCGGGGGCGGGGAGAAGCTGGAATAGGCAAGCCCTCTCTTTCGCTCAAAGAATCGCGCAGACACTCGACAGTGTATACATACAGAGCATAGCCTATCGGGGCGATGGTGTGTGGATTGTCCCCGGATACCTAACAACAAAATTGTCGACAGAGAGCTAGATTTAGAAACGCGTCTCGCTTCTGTTAACGCGACAGCCACATAGTTGTCATTGAAACATGGAGACAAATTGCTGCGGTGAACTGTGACAATAACGGTACTTGCGACCAAAACTAGCCGGGAGACCAATGGTCTTTCTAACCGGAGCGCAGTCGGAGACGCGCAGCGTCAAGTCGGGCTCCCCCGATGTCATGTTTGATGCCAGCGCCTGGAAGATCCGCAGCATCTGGGACGGCGTGAAGTTGGAGGTGGCCGGGGAGGCAAGCCCCGTCGTCCTTCACAGCTTCACCCAGTTAGACCCGGACCTTCCGCTGCTGGAGGTAAAGCGATTCATTTGTACAGCGCGACACGGTGGTTGTCTGAATAGCCCGCTGTTTGTTAATGATTGGGTTACAGAGATGTGATGTTGTTCTTCATCTGAATCTAGTCCTTTGCGCTCCGAGACGGCTTCCCCCAATCTGGGCACGAACTCGAGCTGACATTGAAATGCAGCACAAGTTTAATGAAGCGCTAACTGGAATATGAGCAGAAAATACCTTTCCTGCATTCGTGAATATTATACTGTCGTAGGCTAGTGTGATAAAAAATAATCATTTGTTTGTAGATGTATTATGGTTGCGTAGTTATGTTATTCCGATGTATGATTTTAATATATGAGAGTATATGATAGTTTGGGGTTAACCACATCCTAAATCCAACATCAAAACCTAAAAATCTCAGTTAAAGAGGTTTAGAATGATTGTTCCTAAGGAGGGCAGCAGCATGCAAATCCATACCCTCTGCTTCATCCTGTGTGTGTGTGTGTGTGTGTGTGTGTGTGTGTGTGTGTTGGGGGGTACTGGTAGTGAGAAGACACTTTAACACGAATGTTGTGTTGCTCTGAGGCTGTTTGTTTTGATTTGTTTGTATCTGATGTTTAATGCACCCATGCAGTTGTTTTGAACAGTTTGACAGGACTGCTGCTCTGCGTCTCTTACAGTCAACAAAAGTCACTATGACAAATCTATCACCCCCCCCCCCAACAAACAAACACACGGATAGTGAATGTATTAGCGAGAAAACAACAGATACTGCAATATGTCTGCCTTGAAGGCTTTGAAAGCTGCTTGAAATGACAAATAATTGTCCATAACTCTGTTATACGGCCTTTATTATGCTGTCTTGTCTGTATTTAAATAAGTTCTCACTGTATATATTTTTTGTTTTTTTCATATGAAATCACTGTGGAGATATGGTTGCCGGTTTATTACAATAAGTGCGTCAATAAGTCTTAAAGTGTGTTGTGTGATAGTCAGCTGGGAGTCTATGTATTGTCAACCAGCGGCTGATTTACCGGAGGGGACTGGGTGGCACCCATCCCGCTGTCTGCTCTCCGCTGTCTGTAATAAGATCCAGGGGCTTTCGGATCCATGAGTGCTCGTCCCTGAACAGGACTGACTCTCGTTGCTATAAGCAGACCCCCAAGCGCAGCCTCTGTCAAGGGAAAGTCCTGTAACATGTGCATGTGCAAAATCTCTCTCTGTCTCTGTCTCTCCCTCTCCTTCTATGTCTCTCTGAGTCTCTCTCTCACCCTCTCTCTCTATCTCTCTCTGTCTCTCACTCACTCTCTCTCCCTTCTCTCTCTTTCTGCCTCCCTCTCTATCTCTCTCTGTGTTTCACTCACTCTCTGTATCTCTTCTCTCTCTCTGCCTCCCTCTATCTCCCTCTCTCTTCTCTCTCTCTGCCTCCCTCTATCTCTCTCTTTTCTCTCTCTCTACCTCCCTCTGTCTCTCTCTCTCTCTTTCTCACCCTCTCTCTCATTGTGTCGCATACATGCTAACATATCTAATGTTGCCTCTCAGCCTTTGGCCCATAAATATAAAAGCCCTTGAGCTGAAACCTTAGAAACCTTAGCTCCACCTGTGCCAGTGGTTGTCAGAGCGTAATGTATATGTTCTGGGTGTACCCAGAACAGATGACAGGCGAGACGACCTGCCACATCTGTACCGCGTCCGCTCCCGATGTGGGCCACGACGGGCAGCTGCTATGGATGATAGATAGATAGATAGATTGCTAAGCATATTTGCTGCTTACTTGTATGACCAGACTGTGGTGCTACACGGGGCTGCTGCTCACTGCCTGCTAGCGTACATAAAAGAGGCAGCTGCAGTGTTTTAAAATAGCCTTTGGTTTGGATCGGTTTGGTTTGGTGCTCTCTCATCTCTCACATCAAACGCGGCTGCTGTTGCTGCTGCTGCTGCTTTAAAAGCCCTGCTGGTGCTGCCCTCCCACCTTTTGTGCCCTCCCCGATGTTGTGGCACATGTGAGTGAGTGTGCACCGCTAGCTCCCCAGGACACCGTGTCTGGGCTGTGATGTGTGTGTTTTTGTGTGTGTGTGTGTGTGTGTGTGTGTGTGTGTGTGTGTGTGTGTGTGTGTGTGTGTGTGTGTGTGTGTGCGGATGTTTGTGTATGTCTGTACGTATGACTGTGTAAGAGAGAGTTGTGTGTGTGTGTGTGTGTCACTGTGTGTGTGTGTGTCACTGAGGGTGTGTGTGTGTGTACGTGCCCTGGAGAAGCAGGACATCCGGATAGCACTGGTGGCACACTTTTAGTTTATGACAGCTGTAAATCCAACCGCTCACGTGCTGACCATCACTGGAGATGGATGGGGGTAAAAGAGAGGGATGATAGAGAGAAAGAGGGCAAGAGGAAGAGAGAGAGAGAGAGAGAGAGAGTGTGTGTGTGTGCCTTTCATGTTGCCCTACAGTTGCTGGCTGGTACCCAGACAAAAAGAGGTGTAGGATGGCTTCAGCTGCTCTCGTGAGGATCAGACTATTAAAAACCCTCTACCTCTCTCTCTCCCTCTCTCTCTCCCCCTCTCTCCCTCTCTCTCCCTCTGTACTCAGTGTTTTTATAACCTGCGTGGTGTAAATGTTGTGTTAGCCAGGGGAGGTAATTGATCTTCTGTCCGATAAATTCAAGGCAATTCAACCTCACAGAGAGTTCAAAGCGATTTCAATTTGTTAAGAGTCCCATAATGTCCATAGTATACCACAATGAGACTGCAAAAGCAGTATCAGCGTCATCAGCTTCATTACCCACTGGTATGATTATGCCTGTTTTTGTGCAGAGTAGAGAAGATGGCATCTCTGTTATAGGTGCCACACAGCAAGAGTAACTCCCTCGTATACAGTGATACAGAAGGGAATCTCGGCATATTTTTGGTGCCTAAGCATCTCTCGAGGCAACAAAGCCCATATTGTATACGGTTAGTGTGGATTGAAAACGCTTCAGTTTGCTGTTGTTTAGAGTTGTCCAACAGGTCTAATTTGCTTTAAAAGGCCGGTCTCATGTTCTGGCCGGTAATCTGATTGACCCTGACAACTCGGACTGTTTGCATGTGTCACCACCTGATAAGACCCCTTGTGCCCCCCCCAACCCCCCCACACACACCACACACACACACACGCACACACACACACGCCACCCCCCCCACCCCCGCTTCTTTATGCCCATGAATAACTGTAGGTCACATTCAGCTCTCGGTTGTACAGTTAAACAAATTACTACCCTTCCAATGGAGGCTATTTTAAGCGGTCCGACCCCCAACACCCCCACCCCCCTCCCGCCGCCAAGCAGAAAAAGGCAGAAAACCCAATTAAGGGCCGTATCAGACAGATGCAGACTCCTCCTCGCGCCACGGCTGGACCAGGCCACCATCTCTGTCTGCTATCAGTGGCCGGTGGCCTTTTTAGAGA
The DNA here is from genome assembly GCA_030347295.1 of Setipinna tenuifilis. Lineage (NCBI taxonomy): Eukaryota > Metazoa > Chordata > Actinopteri > Clupeiformes > Engraulidae > Setipinna > Setipinna tenuifilis. Next base: position 19,027,749 of record CM059273.1, read on the forward strand.
GGGCAGAATGGGACGATCCATTTTCTTGCGCCAGCCAGCCAGGCAGCCCCGCCACGAGAAATCGCAGACCCCTATCTGTCTCTTATGTAAGAGCCCACAGGAGACAACGGCGGGATTGATCGACCACAGCAGGTTGCCTTTTCTTTTTTTTGTGAAGGCCATCAGAAGGTCAGTCAGGACCCACAACTTGGATCTTTACTGTTGGTACTGGATAGATGGAACACCACTTGCAAGCTTTTTGGTTGTGTAATGCCGTTTGCGTAATGTCTTTGCTGACGGTCTGATTGTCGAGCATCTGCTAGGTGTGGAGTGAGGTGAAGCTGTGTGGGCAGAGTGTAGGTGGTCACGCTTGGCTCTCGTCCGGCATCATCTGCTGAAGGATTGAGTGCTTCCGTCGATTTTTTGTTTACTGGCATCCGGTCTAGCATTGTCCATTTATCTCCAAAAGATCACTTTGAAAAACAATGTAGAGAAACATCACACCCAGATGAAAATGTGGAATAAGAAAGACATAAAATAAATAAAAGTGGAAGAAACAAAAGAAAGGCAGTAGCTCTATTCATCCATCTATCAGTGTTTAGGCTATATCCACTAAAGCGCACCAACCTCACCCATGACTAACACCTAGGCAGTGAGACAGTGGAGTCAGAAAGGTCGAATTGTCAACCAAGAATTTCTCCTGTGATATCCATGAACACATAAAAAGAACCTTGCCCTTCTGGGTGGCATCCTTCTTATCGCTGTCAGAGTGTAATGTGTGGTGTTCAGCATTATTGTGGTGTGTGTGTGTGTGTGTATGTGTGTGCGTGTGTGTGTGTCTTGTGTGCACGTGTGTGCGGTGTTCAGCATTACTGTGCGGTGTGTGTGTCTCTCTAAAAATATGTTGCGTGCGCTCAGGCAAACCACCAGGGAGCCTCCATAATAAGTCATCCCACCTTGAATGTCTGTGTGTGTGTGTGTGTGTGTGTGTGTGGCATTCTAAATCATCGGACACGCTCTCTCAGCAGGACAAGCATGCCTTGTGTGTGACTGGTGTGGTTGATCCGAGAGCCTTGAATGTGTGTGTGTATGTGTGTGTGTGTGTGTGTGTGTGTGTGTGTGTGTGTGTGTGTGTGTGTGACTGGTGTGGTTGATCCGAGGGCCTTGAATGGCATATCTCTGAGGAGAGGGAGGCAGCTCTTAACGTCCGTGAAGTGTGTATGCAGGCTGCCGGTCACGAGCCTAACACACACTCATGAAGAGAGACAGAGAGAGAGAGAGGGAGGGAGAGAGACAGAGAGAGAGAGAAAGAGAGTGAGAGGGAGAACACTTTTTTGCCCTTGTTGACCAGCCTAATCCCACCACCACCCCCACACACATGCACACACACACACACACACACACACACACACACACACACACACACACACACACACACACACACACACACACACACACACACACACCTAATCCTGTTACTTGATTAGGGCTAATCAGGCTTGTTGCTCTGGGGTCCACATTACACCTCTCTCCCAGCGCATGTTTCCTGTCTCTGGATAGCTTGTTTTGTGTTCCTGGCTCCCCAACCTCAACCACTGGATTCCTTCTGTTGAGAGAATGCCTTGGGCAGCCAATAGATAGATGTCTACTTAGTGAGCTATGCTTACTATGAGACTGACTATTTAGGTCAGCATTGTCAAGAATGGCTTATCTTTTAAGGGCAAATGTGAACTGTATGGTGCATTAATCATGCAGGTAGCATCTGGGTTTGTGTACTCACACTGTCACATTAGCTGGTATCTTTGAAAGTAAGTGTGTGTGAGTGTGTGTGTGTGTGTGTGTGTGTGTGTGTGTGTGTAAGGCCGTATCGCAAAGGAATCTCACCTGAAGGAAAGCTGGCCTAGTATGCCTTTTAGTGAGACAGTATCCTTCAATCAGCTTAGCTTAGCACACCAGGTATGTCACACCTCTCCCTGACCCCAGGTACAGCGTCTTGAGGGGCATATGCCAAGGCACAGACAGGTGTTCTCCCAAGTAGGATATACGTGTGTGGTGTCTCATCTTCAGTATAAAGAGGCTAGCTTGATTAATAGTGCTATATATGTTTACAGCAGGTAATCATAAAATGGTCCTGATATGTCACCAGATATTAAGGGAACATGTCTTATTGAAATGCTGATTGATTGTGCTGACAGAATATTGGCATCTGCTTATGCTGTTTATGTTTTGACTTTGTGCTTTACCTCTTGCTTCTAGAGGGGGAACAATGCTTCACAGTGTTTTTGAATTTGATTTAATTGCAATATCAGTTTTGGCCACAATCCTACACATAACACCTTTAGGGCTTGGTGATGCAGAGCACCGTCATCAAAACAGTGTACGAAAGCAATTAAGCATCTTGAAGTTTTTTTCATGTTTTTTTGTGAACAGTCACAGAACACCATTACATCACCGTGCTGTGTTTTGGACGGGAGGTCTCTCCACGGGTGGGATTTTCGGAGGGGGGGGGGGGGGGGGGGGGGGTGTTGTTTGGCTTTGAAGCAGATGGTTCCTGGTCTTCTGCAGCGTCTCTGCTTTCTGATGTGATTTGACAAGCATCAGTCCCAGCCACGGTGTCAGGTTCCTATGGCTCATATGCCCATGTCCTCCTCTGATCGTTTGAAGCCCTAGGAAACCAAACAAAGGAAAAGTTCATGATACCAAATAAAAGGGTTATAGTGGGGTTGTTTATAAAATGTTTATAGGAGAAGAATGACACTGTACTGACACTGTA
>CM059273.1:19043000-19055500 GCA_030347295.1 Setipinna tenuifilis
ATACATACACACATGCAGACACGCACTCACACACACACACACACACACACACAGACATGCACATGCATATGTTTACACTGTAATGTATGTGTGTGTGTGTGTGAGTGTGTGTGTGTGTGTGTGTGTGTGTGTGTATGTGTGTGTATGTGTGTCTGTGTGTGTGAGGGCCAGGCTGAGTTCTGTTCTTGAGTGCTCCTGGTGAGTAAGCCTGAAGCCTCGCGACACCCACGCTGCTTTCTCGGAACAGGCTGTGAGTGTGGCCAGCTCCACGGCCCCCGCCGCTTGCCTCAGTATTACCCAGCAGCCCCAGCGCCTGATCAAAGGCCCAGCCACCCCTCCACAGTCCTCCCAGCCACCCCTCCACAGCCCTCCCAGCCACCCCTCCACAGCCCTCCCTCCCAGCCACCCCTCCACAGCCCTCCCTCCCAGCCACCCCTCCACAGCCCTCCCTCCCAGCCACCCCTCCACAGCCCTCCCTCCCAGCCACCCCTCCACAGTCCCAGCCACCCCTCCACAGTCCTCCCACTCTCCACCCGGACTGTCTCCTCACTGTCGCTGTCTGTCTGCACTCCTTTTTAAACTGTCTCACTGTCTGCATCGTTATTCTCTTCTCTCTCTGTGTCTCTCTCTCTCTCTCTTTCTCTCTGTCTCTCTCTCTTTCCATTTGTGTCTCTTAAAACCTCGATCTAATTCTCCCCCTGTCTATGTCTGCATTTGCCTTAGCTTTTTTCTTTTTATCTGTTGTCTGTTGTCTGTCTGGCTGTCTGTCTGTCAGTTCTGTCTCTATCTTTTCCCCCCTCTCACTCTCTCTCTCTCTCTCTCTGTCTCTGTCTCTCTCACACACACTTTTTTTGGCTATTATTTTTGCTCGCTGACAGAAATTCCATCGGAGCTCAAGAGGGGCTTCTGCTTTGCCGCCAGGGAGCTTACAGCAGCTCCCACACAGACTAGAGAGAGAGAGAGAAAGAGAGAGAGGGATAGAGAGAGAGAGAGTGAAGGAGAGACAGATAGAGAGAGGGTGAACAAAAGAGAGAGAGAGAGGGATAGAGAGAGGGAGAGAGAGAGAGTGAAGGAGAGACAGAGAGAAAGTGAAAAAAAGAGAGAGAGGGATAGAGAGAGGGAGAGAGAGAGAGTGAAGGAGAGACAGATAGAGAGATTGAAAAAAGAGAGAGAGGACAAGAAAGAGAGTGAGAGAGAGAAAGAGAGAAAGAGAAATAACAGAGAGAGTGATTGGGGGGACTTGGAAAAAAAGAACAGTGTGTGTGTGTGTGAAGGAAAGAGAGAGAGAGAGAGAGCATGAGCAAGAGCGTATGTGCATGGAACAAAGAGTAACAGGGTGATGAAGGGGGAGAGAAAAAGCAACAGAAAGAGTGTGAGAGGGAGGGAGGGAGGGAGAGAAAGGGAGCAAAAGTGTGAGATATTTGAGAGCATGCCAGGGCCTTGTTTGCCCATCCGTAGGTGAAAGCAAGGAGCCCGATGGCCTAAGGAATCTACAGGGCCCAGTGTTGGGGTCTGGGGGGGATATGGGGGCCCAGTGTTGGGTGTGTGTGTGTGGGGGGGGGGGTATGAGAGCCCAGTGTTGGGGTCTGGGGGTGGGGGGATATGGGAGCCCAGTGTTGGGGTCTGGGGGGTATGGAAGCCCAGTGTTGGGGTCTGGGGGGGGGCGTGTGGGAGCCCAGTGTTGGGGTCTGGGGGTGGGTGGGGTATGGGGGCCCAGTGCTGTGATTCACCCAGGGCCTATGCACTCTTCTTAGCACTCGCTCCAAAATATTTGCAGTGTGACTCAGGCCTCCCTAACTTCCTCTGGTTTGTGTGGCGTCGACGAAGTTAGGATAACTTCACAGCATATTTACATAATTCACACTCAGTGATGGTATTATGTGGGTGCGTGGGTTTGTGTGTGTTTGTGTGTGTGTGTGTGTGTGTGTTTGTGTGTGTGTGTGTGTGTGTGTGTTTGTGTGTGTGTGTGTGTGTGTATGCTTCATTGATGTGTCCCTTTTTTTTAAAAGTCAAGTTGTGTTGATTGACAGTACTGCCTGCCAAAACCCTGCTCTTGTTGTCCGTCTCTCTGGGTGTTCTCTCGTTGTCATGGAGACATCCGGAAAACTAAAAACTCTCTCCCTCAAAAACCACCTCTCTCCCACCACCACCACCACCCCTCTGCACATGCCCATACGCACCTGTTCAGCAAACCTTGGGGAAGGCTGATGGCACAGTGCACATAGTTCCAGTTCTCTTGTGGTCAAACAAAAGCGCCCAGGCAGACAAAGTTATCTTCTTTGGGAACAGACTGTTTGTACACGCTTAAGGGCTCAGACTAAGCTAAAAAAGAAAAAAAAAGCCTAATAATGAGTTATTTTGTAATGCTGGATTTATCTCGGGATTTATATGGGACATATATGGGAGCCAAAAAGACGGCCTTTTGTAGCGAAATGAAATATAAGTTCATGTATGACTCTCTCCTGACAGTAGTTCCATTTAAGGACATGGGACTTTGCAAGAGATGGCGTTTGGGAACAGTCACAGCAGCCACGTGTTGACTATGACAGATTATTCAGGCAAAAGCATGTGTGTGTACACACACACACACACACACACACACACACACACACACACACACACACACACACACACACACACACAGCTGTAGTGTGTAGTTAGATGTAGGTTTTAAAGCTAAGATGTCAATATGACGACCGATAATTTGGTTTGTGTGTGTGTATGTGTATGTGTATCTGTGCGTTTGTGTGTGTGTCTGGATGTGTGTGTGTGTGTGATGTGCAGAATGAGATTAGACAGGAATGTCCGGTGAGACATATATAGTGAGTGTGGTAGTTGCTGTTCAGTGTTGATGCGCCAGCCACATTGGGTCAGTGTGTGTGTGTGTGTGTGTGTGTGTGTGACCTCGTGTGAGACTGAGAGTATTGAGTGCGTTGCATAGAACTGGTGGCCAGACACGTGCATGGGGTTAGCCTCACGCTTCTCATTCCTTAAGCCTTAGAGTCTTAAGCCACAAACACACACACACACACACACATGCACACACACTCTCACCCACAAACACACACACATACACATGCACACACACTCTCACCCACAAACACACACATACACACAGACACACATGCACACACTCTCACTCACGAGCAGAGATACACGTACACACACGCACACACACAGACACACACACTCTCACTCACAAACACAGATACACACACACACACACTCACAGACAGAAACACAGACACATTATAAACACAGATATTGCTCTCTCTCTCTGTCTCTCTCTCATACACACACACACACAAACACACACTAATGTGTCTGCCCAGACTACGCAGGCTAAAGACTTGATCTTAATGGGATTTTCTTCTTCAGGACGTTGTTAGTGTGTGATCTCTGCAGTGTCCATGTGTGTGTCCTAGGCTCTGCCTGGCTGTTGGCCTGTGTGTGTGTGCTGATGGTAGTCAAAGCAGCTACGTGTGTGTGTGTGTGTGTGTGTGTGTGTGTGTGTGTGTGTGTGTGTGTGTGTGTGTGTGTGTGTGTGTGTGACACGCTAGAGGTGCTAGAGCATGAGGATGTGTAAGCTACAGCATTCCATCGCTGCTGCCACCACTGTGTGTGTGTGTGTGTGTGTGTGTGTAAGGCCGTGCCTCAGCCTTGAGCCTTGCTCATGAATGTGAGAATGACATTCCACCTACATTGATTTGCAGTGTGGACATGTGTGTGTGTGTGTGTGTGTGTGTGTGTGTGTGTGTGTGTGTGTGTGTGTGTGTGTGTATGTATATATGTGTGTGTGTGCACGGGGCTGTGTGTGTCTGTATTTGTACAAGGGTGCATGCTTTGGTGTGTGTGTGTATGTGTGCGTGTGTGCACACATATGTATGTAGTGTGTGTGTGTGTGTGTGTGCATGTGTGTGTGTGTACTTACTTGCATAGGCAGGTGAGGGGCCAGGGCTGTGTGTGCAGTATTGTGTGGCATGCCTGAGTGGTCAGGGAAGGCCAGAGACAAGGCCAAACCCGACGGGCACACTGGCAGTTCAAACATCAACAGAGAGCTGCTATCAGTCTGGCTAGCCTTGGGGCCTCATGTTTATCTGAAAACATCTCATTCCAGCACACATTTCTCTTGTCTCTCTTCAGCTTAGGGTCTCCATTTAACCTCTTCTCCATAGTATTTTTTTATTTACTTTTGTGGTATGGATTATTAATTTTATTCCGTTCAAAACCTATTGACTGTTTCTGGAGAGGTTGAATGCAAGAGTTATGGTTGTTACCATAGGGTTTCTGTTTTAAAATTCCCAATGATGTGAAACATGGCAGAAGTAGTTGGGGAACGAAATAGAATGTTGAGGCATTGTTTTTTCTTTTACTATTGAATGGGTCCATGCTGTATTTTTCAATCTTTGTTACTGTGTAGGCCTACTCTGTTGACGTTAAAACACTTATTTGGTCATGATGTAAATCCTGATGTAGTAGATAACAGAGCTGGCACTACCGTCAGACATAACACACCAGTAGCTGATAACATCCTGCACGTGCTGTTAGGTGCTACCATTCACAGCCCTGGCCATCACATATGCACAGCTCAAACACACTTCAAATGTTGTTTAGTCATTCCTGTGAAACTATGTATGATGAAACTGTTTGCCAACCGAGTTCCACTGGGAGGTGAGAAGCCTGAAAACATGCACTCCCAGGTGTGTGTGTGTGTGTGTGTGCATATTTCTGTGTCTCTGTGTGTCTGTTTCTGTGTGGATTGAGATAAGACACACCAGGCCTTCTGACCCCCTCCCCGTGATGCCCCCCCCCCCTCCCCAGCTGTGTTTGCAGTAGCCTGATCCATGTATGTGCTGTGAGTGCCCGATGTGCAGCTCATTTAGGGATTTATCCCAAACCTGCAGTGCTGTAGATCAGAGCTTAGGCCCCCTCACCGTGCGAACACACAGCTGGCTTACAGTGAGATTGAGGAAAGGGACAGAGATACTGTAAGTGGTGGAGAATGAGATAAGAAGAGAGAGAGAAAGACAGAGAGAGAGAAAGAAAGAGAGAGAGATAGTGAGAAAGAAACAGAGAGAGAGAGAAAGAAAAAGAAAGAACGAGAGAGAGCGAGTGAGAGAGAAAGAGAGGGAGAGATAGAGAAATAGAGAGAGAAAAAGGAAGAGAGAGAGAGAGAGGGACAAAGTGAAAGACGGCTGGGAAAGTAGTCGTCTCTCTTCCTTGAGCTGTTTACAGTCTGACCCACAGAGAGAGAGTGGTGATCCATCTAAAGGAGGTCTATACTCTGGGCTGGTGGGAGCAGCAGATAAGCCCCTGTGGGCCTGGGCAGCCCAGCCAGAGTGGTGGTGGTGGTGGTGCTGTTGAGCGTGTGTTGCGGTGGTTAATGGTTAATGGAGATGGAGCAGGGCTAAGGGATGGGGCTTCACAGGGCTAAAGGATGGGGCTTCACACAGGGCGCCGGCGCAGACAGACAGACAGACAACCAGGGGATTACGTCCCAACGGGAGCCGCCCAAAATGGCTGAATAATTTAGCAGCTTTCTGCTGCGTCAGCCTCAGGCAGGCGCTCTCACTGAATCTGCTGCGAGCTCTACTGCCACTATCTGTTCTCTCTGTGTGTAAAGCGCTTAAGTTTTGTACTTAAGTCTCTCAAAACTTTTTAAAACCTGTGTCTGTCTCTCTACAGTACCTCTGTTTCTCTCGATCACCTTGGAATGTGACCTAGAGGATGAGTGCACATTTTTCTGCTGAGTTAATCACTGGAGCATACCTTAATTAGTTCTGCTATGTGCCTTAATGTATACGCTCCTGAGATTGTGCCTGTCGCTCATTTTCACTTCCCTCTCTCTCTCTCTCTCTCTCTCTCTCTCTCTCTCTCACTCTCTCTCTCTCTCTGTCTCCCTGTCCCTCTCTCCCATCCTCTATCTATCTATCTATCTATCTATCTATCTATCTATCTATCTATCTATCTATCTATCCCTCTCTCTTTATCTCATTTTCTTGACCTGGGTGTAACATTTCATGATGTAAGCCAATGGTAAGGATATAATAAACATGTATTAAATCTCTGTCTCTCTCCCCCCCCCCCCCTTTCTCTCTCCCTCTCTCTCTCTCTCCCTCTCCCTCTCTCTCTCCCTCCCTCTCTCCCCTGCCTCAGAATGCGACCCAGGAGATAGGCGAGGAGGTGGAGGATGGTGCGGTGTTCACCATCACCCTGCGCAAGGTGCAGATGCACCACCACGCCAGCAAGGGGCAGCGCTGGCTGGGCGTGGAGTCGGAGTCGGCGCTGAGCCTGTACGAGACCTGCAAGGTGCGCACCATCAAGGCCGGCACGCTGGAGAAGCTGGTGGAGTACATGGTGACGGCCTTCAGGGGCAACGACTCCACCTACGTCACCATCTTCCTCTGCACCTACCGCTCCTTCGCCACCACCCGACAGGTGCTGGACCTACTGCTCAACAGGTGAGAGGGGGGACGGACGGAGGGACGGAGGGGAGGGAGGTGGAGCTGGAAGTGGAGGTGGAGGTGGGGAGATGCAGAACAGGAAAACATAGGAAGAGGAAGGTGGAGAGATTAAGAAGGGGGATGGAGAGGCGGAGAAGAGAAAAAGAGAGAAAGAGTGGTGGAGAGATGAGGAAGGAGCATGGAGAAAAGGAAAACAGCAAAAGAGAAGAAAGAAAAAAATGGTGAAGAGATGACAAAGGAGGACAGAGGGAAGGAGAAGACAAAAAGAGAGGAGGAGGAAGGTGGAGAAATGAGAAAGGAGGATGAAGACACTGAAAAAAGGAAAACAGAAAAGGAGTGGTGGAGAGATGAGTAAGGGGGATGATGACAGGAGAGGAGAGGGCAAGGAGAGAGAAAGACAGATGGTCGGGAGAATGTGAAGACAGGATGGAGAGAAATGTAGAGATGAGGAGAAAGAGAATAAATGGACTGAAAAGCAGAATGTGATCAAGCAGATACATGACATTTAGAAAAGACAGAAAGAAAAGGATTGAGAAACGAGGATGAAGGAACAAAAAAACACTGAAATAATGGAAGATGAAGGATGGAAGAGTGGAATGAATAATTAAATAAAGAAGATGGAGAGCAGAGGAATGGAATGAAGAGACCATGAAGGAAGGAGAGAGAGAAGCCACCTACGTCAGCACAGACATTAGAGAACACATCAGCACTTCTGAAAAGATGAAGGGTTGAAAAAAAGAGAGAATTGGACAGAGGCAAGAAAGTAATTCTATAAGGTATGAGCAGACAATGAGAGAGAGAGAGAAAGAGAGAGGGAAAGAAAGAGAGAGAGAGAGGAAGAGAGAGTGATATAGGGTGTGTGTGTGTAAGGGAGAGAGAGCAGCAGTGATAGAGAGAGACAGAGTAAGTGAGTGAGAGAAAGAAAGTGAAAAAAGCAAGCAAGACAGAGGCCTCAAGGAAGGTAATTGAGTTCTTGAAGGAGCTTTGACAAAGACCCTACAGAGCGGCCCACCCCCCAGGCCCCAGGCCCCCGTATGTGGACACACTGTAAATCTGCGCGTATTGATCTCACCCCACAGATACTCGGAGCCGCGATCTGTTTTAGCAGGTCGAAAAGCAATAAAAAGGAGGTGAAGCCCACACTTTATCACCCCTCCCAGCCCCCCATCCCCCCATCCCCCCATCATAACAGATGTGTTATCTGCGACGTCTGTGCCAGCGGACGAGGAGGGGGCTGATTAATCACTCTTGTTTTCTCAGTATCGGCTTACGCGGCAGCAGACTGCTGTCTCGGCCGTGTTTGATTTTGAAATAAGCAGCACTGAATGTTTTCACATACATCATCGTCAGACTTTGTTTGGACTCATTGAACAGCACTTGTGCGTACTTACCTACCTGAGTGCTCACAGTCATTGAGGTTACTTATGATTAATATGTCTATGGTCTTTTTGTTTTTCTGTGACAGCTCCTCGTTATAGGATGCTTAGCTGATGTCATTTGATTGGGTGGCTGACTTGTCACATGACCATAAAGCTGTTGTTTTATTGGCTGTCTCCGTCAGGTATGCCAAGCTGCAGCATCTGCCAGGCTCCGAGGGCCACAGGCTCACCCACGACGAGCGCACGGAGTTGAGGAAGTGAGTGGTTGGCATTTCCTGTCTTTACTGACATCCAAACATGGCCATTTCACCTAGGGCCATCGAACCATGTTGAGGCTTTTCTTGAGATAGAGCCTAACTGCTTAGCACTTCTGCAGAGTGGCTGCTGGGGGATGTTTAATAATTTGAGATATGTGTTTACACTCTGTGGTCTGTGTGTGTATGTGTGTGTGCGTTTCTGTGTGTGTGGTGGTTTTACATTAGTCACACTCGTTCGGTGTTTTGTTAACACAGCGTGACCCCCTTTGAAATGAACTACTCTGTTTCTCTTCCCTGCCATACTATACTCTTTTCTTTGTGTGTGTGTGCATGTGTGTGTGCGTGCACGTGTGCAGGGGGGGAGGTGTGCGGTGGGGGTTTAGGGAGGGGGCAGTAATCTCACCCTTGCCTGCTTTTTTACCACCTCAGTCCCTCTGTTCTCTTCTTCCCAGCACCTTATAGTCATTAGGTCATAAATATCCTTGGCCCCCTCGTGACAAACTTTACCTCCACAACCATTTACAGACAGACAGGCAGACTCACACACACACACACCAGAGGTGGAAATTAGCTTTGCAAAATGTGAACTTTTACCAGGCACGGCGAAATAAATTATTAAATTTACCAGCCATTCAATGGTAAAATTATAATTTTGTGTGCAAAATCTCCCAGCCACTTTTATATTTTACTAGCATTTGGCTGGTGGCTGGTGCAAATATCCATCCCTGACAACCACACACACATACACACACACACGCACACACACACACACACACATACATACACACACACACACACACACACACACACACACACACACACACACACACAGAGTCACAAACACAAACAAATACCCATACTACTCTTTCCCACCCTCACTCACTCATTTACACTCTCTCTCTCTCTCTCTCTCCTCTGCCCTCAGCACCATCTCCTCCATCCTGGGGGCGTGGTTGGACCAGTACTCAGAGGACTTCTGGAAGCCCCCCGACTATAGTTGCCTGCGGCAGCTGCTGTCCTACCTGCACCTCAACTTCCCCGGGTCCGACCTGGAGCGGCGCGCCTGCAACCTGCTGGCCCAGTTCCACCGCCGGCACCACCAGGAGCCCGAGCACGAGGGTGAGCACACAGGACAGGAGAGGACGCTCTTAAAAACCAAACCTCGCTTCCACCTACAGCTACAGTACACTCTCAGACAAGAAGGTACAGAATTGCCACAGGCAGTGCCCTCAAAGGCACATATTTTTGTACCTTTTAATAGAAATAGAATGTACCCCCAAGGGTAATATTTGAACCTTAAGGTACTCTGATGTGTACCTATTCAGCTCTTCAGAAGGTACAAACTAGTTGTAAAACAGAGGTTAAAGGGCACAACTATGTGCCTTTGAGAATACTGCCAGTGTGACGAGTAAAAGTACAATTATGTGCCTTCTTTTGTGGTGTGTACAGTGTAGTTACCTTACAGTTTTGAATGTGCTTCACTATGGTTTGTGTACCTGATGCAAAAGGTTCTACCATGTGACTTGTGGGGCAGCCAATGCTGCATCAGCTAGATTTGTCATGTGACATTATTTGCGAGAACACAACAGGAGAGGATGATCTCAGAGATATTCTTCAGTTTTGGCCCACAGAACCAAACTCTAGGGCTGCATTTACACGATTCTTATGTAAAAGACCCCTTTAGGACTACTTTTGGAGATTGGCTTTACTGGAAGTCTACACAGCAAACAATGGCTGGAGGATCATTTAGCTTTTGTTTTTTTGTAGTCCTCGTAAAGTTTAACAGAGCGAAGAAAGAGATGAATGTTTCTCTGAAACATTACAAGAGCATTGTGAAAGGACATTAAGTAGAATCCCATAAAATTTGCCATTGTCAATTTCAGATTCCTTCAAAGGAGAGGCCGTTGACAACCCTCCCTACCATTGAGATTATTAGTTAAAGTTTTTTTATTGTATTATGGATACCAGCTGATGTGTTTGACCAGAACCCTTCGTCCAAATGAAATGATCGGTTTAAGACCTTTATTATGAGCAATCACTGATGTGTTTGCCGAGAACACTCTGTACTACAGAAATGATCAGTTCAAGTCTTGTGTCCCATATTATGGGTAGTGGTGTATGTGATAAAACATTGATAAAATGTTAATAAACTGTTGATAAAATGTCCTCCTTAGTGCTTGACCACGCTCCCTGCACCTTTACCCTCCTGGAGGAGAATGGCTTCGACTATGACCGGCCCGACTTCCTCAGCTTCGACCCTGTGGTGGTGGCCGAACAGTTTACCCTCATGGACGCGGTAAGAGTGCTAATGGGTAGCATACACACATACACAGACACACACACACACACACACACACACACACACACACACACACACACACACACATACACACACACACATACATACATACACACACACATACACACACACATACACAAACACACATACACAAACACACACACATACACACACACACACACACACACACACACACACACACACACACACACACACACACACACACACACACACACACATCCATCTACTGATCGCCAACTCCACTAAGCATGAAGACTCTCTTGTCTCTGTCCTGTTTACTCTAATACTCAGTGCTTACACAACCAGAGTGCGACTCGAGGAGGAAAATGGGCAACAGTATTCGGATTACAATAATCAAATAAATTTAGCTAAAAGTTTCCATCCTACCCCCGAGTTCAGTCGTGGGGGCTGGCAGCACGTCCTGGCCCCGATGTGCCGAACAGTTAGATAACTCAGGAAACCGAGACGAGGACGGGGACGGGGACGGGGAGGGCGAGTTTATCCCGAGCACACAGTTGAGTAATAACTTATAAACAGACGCCACTCCAGAAGGATATCCTGTGACCATTTGTCACTGAATTTTCTGTCGACTCGCCAGTTTGGAGTCGTTATTCCTGCTCCAAGTTTCCTGAAGTACCTGTCCATCATCCATGCCTCTAAATAACTCTTTCCTTCCCTTCTTCCACCCCCATGCTTTCCTTTCCTTTCTTTCATCCATCCATCCTTCTATCCATCCGTCCGTTTTCAGGAGCTTTTTAAGAAGGTGGTGCCGTACCACTGTCTGGGCAGTATCTGGTCTCAGAGGGACAAGAAGGGCAAGGAGCACCTGGCGCCAACCATCCGGGCCACCGTCACCCAGTTCAACTGCGTCACCAACTGCGTGATCGCCACGTGCCTGAGCGACCGTACGCTCAAGCCCACGCAGCGCGCCAAGGTGGTGGAGCGCTGGATCGAGGTGGCCAGGGTGAGGAGCGTAGTGTCATTTGTCACAGACAACAGATGTATGTGTGTGTGTGTATGTGTGTATGTGTGTGTGTTTGTGTGTATGTATGTATGTAGTATGTATGTATGTATGTATGTATGTATGTATGTATGTATGTATGTATGTATTTGTTTATTCGTGTTTTTGGGGGATGCATAATTGTCCCAATAAATGGATTTATTTAGTTATTAGTGCTTTTTGGGGATGCCACAGAATGTTATCTCTGAGCTCAAAAGTTATACAGAATAGCCTCATAACTTAACTGTTCTAAGTTAGGGTGATACAGTATTAAGGGTTGGGTACTGGGTCCTACAGCATGAACGTAGCATCAACAATGGCTTTTTGAGGTATGATCTTAGCACAGACAATGGTTCCAACTCTTAGTCCACCTGGTTTAAATTTGGGATAAACCAATGATACAGTATGTATGCTACAAGTGTGTTCAGGCTAGGCTAATGTAGGGAATGTCAGGCTTCTCTCGCACAGAGAGAAGAAAAGCATATGTACAGTCCTGTTATGTAACTTTCGGGTCAGACAGCAAATAAGCTCATTTAATAAAATGTTGGCATGTTCTTTCAATAGGCATATCAAATGTATGCCCACTTACTACCAGCTTTCTGCTGTCTGTCTGTCAAACAGGAACAAGGAGAGGATCTGCATGTTATAACTGCTGTTACAATGTTATAGTTTGCTGGGCTTGCTCTCACCAACTGGAATGAATGAATGTCTGGCCGCAGGAGGGTGGCTGGATATATATCCATCATGCAGTCCGATTAGGTTAAGCTCGGGGAGGTCAGGGGGAGGCATACCGGTGGTCAGAAATCCGAAAAAGTCCAAAACTCCCAGTTGGAAGTCCGTGTACAGTACAGTTCCACTTTCGCTTGGCTCAGCAGCAAATGCTTGTACCCTCTCTCTCGGCTCTTGGCTGTGGTAAACCAGCACTTATGAAACAGTGGTCCTCGGCCCAGGAACCACAGTGAATCAGGAGAAATGGAGTCGGGGTGGAGGGTGTGTGTGTGTGGGGTGGGAGGCTTTTTGAGAGAGAGAGAGAGAGAGAGATGGCGCACATGTAAATGCTGTTTCCTACAACTTAGCACT
>CM059273.1:19060500-19063000 GCA_030347295.1 Setipinna tenuifilis
TGCACACAGCTTCAAGTGCTTTCAGCAGCAGAAAACTGAGGTTTGCACTAGTATAGGCAGCCTTTTATGGTGATTTAGTCTGAAAGCTCTCTGTCGCCCCCCTGAGTATGCTCAGCGCACTGCGGCCCTGACCTACTAGTGAAATGCTGCAGCTCTTCCTAGGGGACACGTGCGTGCATTGCAGCGTGGAGCTTTGTGGTAATTTAATGAAAATGTAATTACAGGTCAATTAGTGCTAATTCCCCACTTAGCATAAATGGATAGCGTCTACCATATTTTATAATTGCGTACTGTTATCTATCAGCTACGTGCAGTCAGGGAATCCCCTCGGAAGCTGTGGAGCAGAGCTAGTCATATTCAGCTCAACTGCACTGCACTGCACTGCACAACGTTCAACTGCACTGCACACTATTATGTGCCACTGTGTTATCTCACTGAGATGTGTACAGGCAGATACATGTGTACACACACACACACACACACACACACACAAACACACACACACACACACACACACACACACACACACAGGCCAACAGGGATATACCAGAAGACCGTTGTTTTCCATGAGCATTTTCCATCCCCAACAACGCTAACCTCCACTTAGCAGCACTGTCCTGTACTTTGCTACTTTGTTATGTTCTTGCTAGCTCTCTACTCTGTAATTTGTTACGCTCTTGCTTACGCTGTTCTTCTCTGCATATCTGTAGCTTGATTTGTGTCCTCTATTGCAAGTCGCTTTGGATAAAAATGTAAATATAAATGTAATATATACACGCGCAAACACTTATTAACACATGCTGACAGCCTCACACAAACACACACACACACACACACACACACACACACACACACACACACACACACATCTATGCATATAAACATCTCACAGTGCACGCATTCACTCAAACAGATATTAATACATCACGACAGGCAGATAGCCTCACACAAACACACACACACACATTAACACACTAACACACACACACACACACACACACACACACACACACACACACACACAATAATACAAACCATGCACGTGTACACACACACACACAGACACACAAACCTACGTACAAACAGCTCACAGGAAGTGTGTGTTCCCTGTGTGTGTGTGCTGCAGAGTGTGATGCAGGGGACTATTCCCTACCTGGGGACCTTCCTCACGGACCTGGTGATGATGGACACTGCCATGAAGGACTACCTGGACGTGAGTGAAGCAGCTCTCAGTCACTCTACATGTAGCTATAGTCCCACAGCGAACTATTAAAACTGTGTTTACCTTATAATGTACTATAGTGTGTCTGCTGTCAGTAGCTTTATTTTTCAAATTGATTCATGTTTGAACAAGTATTATTTGCTGTTTTGGATTATCTAAAGATAGGTGATAGGTAAAAGAGCTATATAGTTTGGTGTGAAACAAACTAAAAATCTGTGTTTGTTGACGAAACTACATAAATATCAAAATATTGGTCAAAATATTTGGAACTAAGTGCATGGTATGCCTTACATTTGCTTTGCCATTGTATTTTGCAGGGAGGCCTCATCAACTTTGAGAAAAGAAGAAAGGTGAGGTTTAATTTCATATCTGAAATGAATATGAAAAACTGTTGAAATGCTTACATTGTGACCATAAACACGTGATTGATAATGCTGAATTTGTTGACAACATGGTTATGGTTATAATTATGGTTATAGTATTTAGCAGATATGTTTCTCCAAAGCATCATACAACACTAAAAACACCACATTATAAACAAAAACACTTTGCTAAATTCAAGTGGATGAAAACATTTATATTCTGAAGATCACAGCTATTATTATCTATCAGGTATAATCCCTCTTTTCTCTCTTCCCCTGTTTGTCCCCTACCCTTCAGGAGTTTGAGGTGATCGCTCAGATTAAGCTGCTGCAACTGGCCTGCAACAACTATAACTTCACCAGGAACCCTCGCTTCACAGAGTGGTTCTCAGGGGTGGAGAAACTCACCGAGGCTGAGAGGTAAGAACACACATATATACACTCACGCCCACGTCCATGCACACACACACACACATACACACACACACACACAGACTCACACACAAACACATTGTAATGATTTATTTATTTAGATGATAACTATTCATATGAAGTAGAGATATAATGGAAATAGTGTGTGTGTGTGTGTGTGTGTGTGTGTGTGTGTGTGTGTGTGTGTGTGTGTGTGTGTGTGTGTGTGTTAGTGTGTGTGTGGGGGGGGTTAGCATGAAGTGGGAGCCATGAAGGTTAAAGAGAAAGGGAAAGCAGGGAAGGAGTGGAGGCAGAGAGGCAGTGGGGCAGTGAGGCTGGTGACAGGAGAGAGAGGAGGACGTGATGTGGGACATGGCGCAGGGAAACTGAGTAACTGTGTGAAAGGAAATGATTAATGGTAGAAGGAAGTGGACTGACACTTAAACACACACATAATACACATACACACACACACGCACACACACACACACACACACACACACAC
>CM059273.1:19068000-19082013 GCA_030347295.1 Setipinna tenuifilis
GTTGCCAAGCTTCAAGAGCCTCTGGTTTTCAGCAGAGCCCCTGGAGAACTCCTCAGATGGGTCACATTCGCGTTTGGACTGCGACAGACTAGAGGAGAGCTAAAGGACCCTGGGTGACCGCTGATTCCCGTGGAGGATGGGAGAAGGCAACGAGCCACTGCCTGAAGGACACACCATTAATACAGACCCTTTAACTGTGGCTGCCTCTTCACTAGAGAGTCAAAACACACACACACATAAACACATAAAGAAACACACACATTCATACACACACACACACACAAACACACACACACACACTTACACACATACAGACACACACCAGAGTATCCCTTTTCACTGTTAATGGGAAATCCATGTTCTAGTTTGTTAGACTATAAAAAAGGGGCATTAGGACTAAATCTTTCCTATAACAGATACCTTTACTAGTATGGTTTTGCATCCCCCGCCACCCTTCTCTCCAACTGGTGCTAACAACATCCAGACACTACAGGCTGTCTGCTCTCCCCTGCTGCCTACAACTCTACAGTCTCTAGCAGGAAGGACGATGGATCTCATGGACAGTTCGGGCACAGCAACCAGAAATGGCAAGAGAGCAAAACGGTCACTGTGAAGTGGGCAGTGATGATGGCAGTATTTCTTGTGGGTGGTGAAAGGGAAAAAGGCTGTGTTGGCCACTTGGGAGTGCATTTGTAATGGTCCTGGTTAGCGTTGCTAAGGTGTTCTGTTTTTGGTGTTAATGGGGGCTCAATGATAATGGCCGCTTATGGTGGAACAGCAATGTTTTTATCTTTTATAATGTTGTGGTTGACCATTTTTAAATATGATTGTACCAACAGCTACAGCTTTTTTTTGGTCCTGCTTGCTCTCTTTGTTGGGGGAAAAAAAGCAGGACATTCTGCCTGCTACAAGAAAAAAAAGCCTTTTGTTGCCATGGTTACCATTCATTTAGTTCCACAGAATGTTGGCGGGACCTAACTTGCCATTGGATGGATCCCCATGGTGCCAGAACTTCATGCCATTGGCTGGGGTGGCAATGACAGATGAACACAGATGACGGCAGGAAGCTATGAAGTGAAAGAGTAGAAGGAAAGTACAGTGAAAGTGAGAGAGAGGGAGAAAGAGTGAGACAGAGAAAGAGATAGAGATAGAAAGGGAGTCTAATGAATGTTGTATTGTGAAATGAATTGTGATTTCTTTATTCACTATTTTAGTGTAGTCATTACAGTCAAGAAAAAAGAAAAAAAAAAAGAAAAAAAAATGAATGGGCGGACCATCTTCCTAGTCTCGCTCTTTTCTCTCCTCTCTTCTCTCTTCTCTCTTCTCATGCACACACTCCCCAGTCTAACCATCTCTTCTTTCTCTCTTTCACACCCTTTGCTTTTCTGTTTTTGCCTTGTTCATCTGCTGACAGTCCACCTTCCAACACACCCAGCGCATGTACTGTACATACATTCACCATCTTGTCCCTAGAGCTGGATGGTTTTGCCTAAACTAGAGAGTAAACTTCAAGTGAGGAGGAGGTTTAACTTCCCGTGCTTGATCCAGTACACCTGTGCCAAAGATCAAGTAGGGCGATGAACACATGTACCTTTTTCATAGCGAGTTGTCCTGTAGCTGAACGGTTGTTGACCTGTCCCCCCATTGTGTTTGTCCATATTGTCATGGACTGGACATTGAATGCATTTCCCTGTTAATGGCCTATGACTGATTGCCAATGAGCCCTGGACAGGAACATCCCTGCCAGTGTCTGCCCTATGACTGGAACGGACCCGGCCCGGTTCTAGGTCGTAGAACCTAAAGGTTCTAGGCCAGGCTTGGGTCAGTCTGACCGTTGTACAGTTGTACAGCCGTCATAGAGGGGAACCCTTTACGTATGAGGACTTCCTCAAACCAAAAGCCCTGTTCATTTTAAACCCCCCTCCCCTCCCCCGCCCCCATGCGGAAGAAGGGTAAGGTTATGCAACACTGTGTATCCATCGCTGTCCTCCTGTGCCTGATCAGATAGACGAGTGTACAAGTGTGGGAACCAGGAAGTAGATGAGTAGTGAAGTAGAGGAACTGAGCTGAGCTGTGGAGGCTGATTGACCTCCGCCGGCCCACCCACATCACCACCACCACCACCACTATGGGTGTGGCAGCACGTAGGAATTTAGACTAGTCTGGGTAGGTGAGAATGTTTTTTTAAGACTGCTCTGGTAGGTTATTGTGAGGCGCACTGAATGACAGCGGTGTGTTAGTCAAGAACACGTGTAAGTAAGTGAGGCTTTTAAATAGTGATGCCTTTGCCATTGCTGGCCGTGCTTTCCCCAGTAGAAGTTGCCAGTAGAAGGGTAGGGGCACCCATACATCCTATCCCACAATGCCCCTGTTCGGCAGGGGGAAGGGAGGTTGATTGATGAGGTTGATTTGTTATGGATGTGTTACTTGTTTCCAAATTTTGAAAGTCTAGTGTATTCCATTACCCTTTGA
This sequence comes from Setipinna tenuifilis, assembly GCA_030347295.1. Classification (NCBI taxonomy): domain Eukaryota; kingdom Metazoa; phylum Chordata; class Actinopteri; order Clupeiformes; family Engraulidae; genus Setipinna; species Setipinna tenuifilis. Next base: position 19,070,473 of record CM059273.1, read on the forward strand.
TGTTTTAATTGTACATCTGTGTGTGTGTGTGTGTATATATATGTGTGCATGTGCCTGTAAGTGTGTGTCTGTACTGTATGTATGTTGTCAATTTATACAGTATGTGCGTGACTGTGTATGTGTGTGTGTGTGTGTGTGTTCGTGTGTGTGTGTGTCCCGGTAAGCGAAAATGGAAAGGGCCAAAGATCTCACCCGATCATTCTGGAAAGCTCCGCGCTCATGAGCACTGCCTAATCAGGAAGTCACGTTGGGCCTCTCAAAACATCAAACATTCAACAAAAATCTGGTGCCATCACTCTTTCACTGTTAAAGAATAAAAAAAATGAAAGAAAAAAAAACACTTTCTAACAATTAACAGTTCTTTTTTTCTATGTTCATTTTGTATTTTTTGTATGATCTGAGATTAAATGTACTTTGTACCTTTTGCTTTTCTTTTTTTTTTCTTTTGAATGAGTGATTACGAGTGGGTGTGTGAGTGAGCGTGTGTGTGTGTGTGTGTGTGTGTGTGTGTGCATGTCGGCTTTATTTATTGATTTGTAAATACCTTTTGTAGCATTGTACATTTTGTTTCTTCTCCCATGTAATTAAAATTAATATATATGTAAATATAAATATATATATGCGAAGTTTATACCACTGTAATTGTGGATTCACATGTCCCATCTCCTTGTTGCCGTTCTTTCTGTTTGTCCTGTGTCTTTTCTGAAGGGTCAATTTTGATATTGCTTTGCCCCCTGAAGCGCTGTTTCTAATGTTGGACAAAAATCCCACCTAATAAACACAGACAGTGTGATTAAAAAGTGTGGCTTCAATCTTGTCTCTTTTTGATTGTCAAATTACCCTATTCCATATGCAATGAAAATTCCAGGAATAATAATAATAATAATAATACATTTATTATGACCTAGTGTTTTTGTGAAATACTTGTGACTGGGCACTTTTATTAGGCTCAACATTGCAGTATTTGCTAAGATGAATTTTCAGGTAAACACTTTCTGTTTACTTTCCACTAGGATAAGAGAATACCATATGGAATAAATTGATATTATAAGGATAGCCGATTTATGAGAGTGGTATACTATAACTTTATTTACCAGCACACCCACAACTAACTAAATGAAACAACACTGACTGAAAAAAATGATTAATTTGACTTGTCAAACGTAGGCTATATATAGTTTACAAGTTATCTTTTAGAACACATAATGTTGTACTAATGGGAAGGATGGGAACACACCACTACAAAACACTAAAACATTTTTTAATATATAATTTTATTATATTTATTTTATTATAACAGATTTTTTTTCAATTACAATTCTCTTTCATTTACAATTCAGCAGGCTAATCATTGTGGTTAGATATGTCTAATTCACTTTAGTGTGCAGACTGAATCCTTAGCAACACAGTGCTGCTTAGGGCTATTTCTAAGGGGATCTTTAATCTCAAAGTCATTCAGATGTCAGGCTTAGGAAAGTCATGTGGTTGCCTCATGATCGTCAACTACAAGGAAGTTGGGGTCAAAGTGTGCCGTCAGCTCATCTCAAAAAGCAAGACGGAAGGATTCTGTTGGTTTAGTTTTTCACGAATCACATAGGCTTCTAAGTTCATAAAAGACTTTCAGCTCCAGTGCAAGTGCAATTATTTTAGCCAGAGCTCGACAGACATTTAAAACACACATTCGTATCCGTGACATAATCACACTTATGCAACATTTTATTTATGCACCTGGTCAAGCATCCTCTTACGCTAGCATAACAATATGCATTTCTAAAAGCGCAGTGTAAACTAATGCAAAATTCTGACTGTGACATCCTTTCGCAAAGAACTACAACGACGCATGCGTTTACCATCACCAAACAGAAGGTTACGTCAAACAGGGAGCGTCGGAGGTCTGTGGTGGGAATGACGTCTACTGCTCTTTGCTACCTTAGACACTATCGCATCAATAGGTCTTACGAAATGAATGGCCTGGGTTTGCTTTCTACGAGGAAACAGAAAACGAACATTTGAAGCAGCTTATTTAGAAATCAATTTGGGTAAGATACGCACTGGCTAACATGCAGTTTCGCTTAACACCAAGACAGTTGGGCGGACCGACGCGTATACAATATGACAGGTCATTTGTTGTTAGCAGAGCCGCTAACGTCATACCATCATTCTCTTAAGCTGGGACTGCTATTGCTTTTATCTTCTAAAAAGATGTGATACTAGTATTTGACAGTGCGCTAGCAGTTTATTTTATTCATTACTTAACCTGTTTAAACTCGGCTGAGACGTCCCAGGTATTCCCGAGTGGTAGAGCCAGGTCAAAATAGCCTTTGGCAGCATGTACCCCCACTCTTCAATTTCCACTTCCTTCTGTTGTAGATATTTACAGTGTGCGGCGCTTTAGACACGTAGGCTATCAGTTCAAGATCTAGAATGAATGTGAAATGTGTTGGGGGAAAAAATCTTTCACACCGTCTCATAACTGAGGAGGCTCGTCAATGGGTGAATAGTGAAGTGTATTGTGTCTGTTACTTTGTTGCGCTCCAGTAAAGACTGACAAGAGTTCCTTTGAAAGGGACGCGGCGGTGCTGGGGCGGGTCTGTCTGCCTCGGCCAGTCTGTTTTCCAGCCAAATTATTAGCCATCTGTCTCGCACGAATTGTTTGCAGTGGTTACTGTTGGAAAGGTTTATTAGGTTACTGTCTGGATATGTCAAAAGAGGTCTGAAGGTGTAATGGATCAATTAATGGTAGCACAATGTCTCATTACCATGCTTTCAGTAGACCTTAATGTTGTATTTGCAGACTTAACTTCAAGGCAATGTCAAGCTTGAGTGAGGGGTGAAAATACTGCACTTTGCAACTTAGTTGTGTAAGACGAACTGTGCAGAGGAGCTTGTAGAGCCTTGCACTGGTTAAATGGGCACAGTTTATTGCATTTTTAAGACTGTAGTTTTGTGAGAGAAATAAGGAAATATCCTCATGGCATAGTATCTGTACCATTCGGTGCCATACAGTAAACCCAGAAAAACCTTATAATTACCCAAAATATTCTTCCCCTATGTTTTGTTAAGTCAAACTCTATGTAGGCTCACCAGTGTATTCTTCTCTTTAGAGGTGAGGGAGTGGTGAAGAGGTGTGAGCAGGATGAGTGGAGCCGCTTTGGGCCTGGAGGTTGTAGTGGTCTTCTTCCTGGCCCTCTTCCTGCTGCATCGCTATGGAGACTTCCGGAAGCAACAGCGCATGGTGCTGTTCGGCACTCTGCTGGCCTGGTACCTGTGCTTCCTCATCGTCTTCATCCTGCCACTGGATGTCAGCACGGTGGGTACCGGTTTTGGTGGGAAGCTGGGCTCTGCAGTCATACAGTCAGGGTTGGGTAATCAAGCGTCTTTGTTCCAACCATTCACAAAACTGGCTGATTTTAACAAGCACAACCCATCAGCCAAGTAGACAAAATAATTAGTCAAATTTTCTGGGTTATGTGTACTGGTGCAATCAATAGATGTCAGGAGTTTTACTCTTTGAAGCCAGGAGTACCCACGTCTGTATGCAGTAGTGATAAAACTGCTACAGGGATGCTTTAATACATCTCGTATCTTTCATTGCTCCAAATGCAGCGCAAAACGAATTATGTCTATGCCCACCTTTCCTTTATGCTATTTTCTTTGTGCTCCTTTTTGTGTCTCTTCATCTTGTTTTTATAACATTTTCTATCTTGAAAACCATCTGCAGACAATCTACAAACAGTGCATCATTGACCATGAGAAACCTGCAGTGACTCCTACGGTAACCACAGTCTCATCCAATCAAACCACAGGAAACTCCACAGTCCCGCCCACAGAAAGGTCAATATTCTCACCTTCGCACTCCCAGTAGAAAAGCATCACGCACATTAGCATTATTGATGCTCTGTTAAACCCACGAGGGAAAGTTAGTCTCCACTGTACCTTTAACCCATCTGTGATTGTGAACACACACAAACAGTAGTTAGCAGTGAGCACATACACTATGAGAAGTGAACACACACATACATAGTAGACAGGTCCCTCAGTTGCAGCACCCAGGAGATGATTAATCAATTGGGAGACAGAATTAGGATTTTGTAAAAACAAAAAAAGTGATTTTTTTTAGAAGTTGATATTCAGGATTCCTTCTCTTGTACTGCCCTTTTTTAGTTTCACAAATTTGCAAACTGGGCCAATGCTGCGACAGTACTTATGCAAGCATTACGCAAGACAAATGTTTAGCAATGCATGGCATATCAAGGCCAGTGTTGGCTAATCTATCATAAACATTCTCACAAGTGTGTCCTGCTGTTGTTTTGTGTTCCAGCATTCCAAAGGCATGCACCAAGCCCTGGAGCTACATTCCCAACGGAATCATGCCCGTGTTCTGGAGGGTGGTCTACTGGACCTCTCAGTGTCTCACCTGGTGAGAGCGAGCCTGCATGGCACTGCCAAACAGCCAAGTCCCTGCAAACCCTTTCAGCCAGATCCATTTTAAACTATTTTTGTATTATAATTTATTTGGTATTATGTAGTTTACACCAGTTTATTTCATAACCAACAACTAGATAACTAGTTGTTAATCTGTCAACTATTTGCATTTTGAAACCAGATATCTTTCGTAAACATGCTAGTCAATACTTGTGTTGGCTAGATTGATCTGTAATGCCAATCTTAGATAGTTTAATATCTCTAATGCACCTCTGGTTGGATAGATTTCTCTAATGCCAGTGATGGCTACATAGATACCTATGTTAGTCTTTAATGGATCGATGGATAGATAAATTGATAGATGGATTGATAGATAGATAGATAGATTGATGGATGGATGGATGTTATACATTTGTTTGTGTTGATCTGTGAACGCCCAGGCTGCTGCTACCCTTCATGCAGTCATATGCTCGCTCAGGCGGCTTCTCCATCACGAGTAAGATCAAGACGGCTCTCATCGAGAACGCCATCTACTACGGCACCTACCTGCTCATATTCGGCTCCCTGCTCATCTACGTTGCTGTTCACCCTGAGTGGCACCTCTCATGGTAAGTGCCTTACTGCATCAGCACATTAGCATATATTACATTACATTACATTTAGCAGACGCTTTTATCCAAAGCGACTTACAAAAAGGAGGACATAAGCTGACAGAGGTGTAGAGGAACACAGAGTAAGCAGACTACCTTTGTACATACAGGGAGATGCATGTGCCTAAGCAAGTTTTCCCATCCCTATAAAAAAAACCATAGTTTTAAGAGGTTTCTGTCTGTTTTTGTTTAAGTGGACCTCAGATACTTTTTACTGTTTGTTAGTTAATGTTTGTAGTGTCTTATGTTGTAACTTTATTGTTACAATTGTTAAATGAATTGTCTTTGGTCAGCTGGTGTACTTTTTGTTCTGATTATTTATGAAAGCAGTTGTGTGATCCTACTAGAAGACTAAAAATAAAAGTAAAAATTGCTTAACTAAACATAAAAGTGCATTAGCATAGGTGAAATGGTGTTTCAAATAAGAAAAATGCCTCCTGTGGAGTACTAGGCAAACATTCACAGGATCGTCTCGGTAAAACAAATAAATGTTACTTTGTGCATTGTTTCTGATACAGGAATACAATTTCATTATGCCTACGCTGACCATACTTAGAGGTGGAGGTCTTGGCTTCATGAAGTAAAAGCCCTGCCACATTTTTTATGTAAAGTGCATATAAATTAAAAAAGAGCATGTAAAACAGATTAATAACATAATAAATACTGCATTCATGCACAGACACAGCATGCATTCGAACAGTATTGCACAGATTCTTTAAGAAGCGTGGATTAAAAGGCATGTATTACCAGCGTCAACTGAAGATCCTGCAATAGGATAGAAACTGTTCATGAGTCTGTTAATCCTTGTTTTAGTGCTTCTGTACTGTTCCCTTGACGGGAGCAGTTTAAAGAATATGTGTCCAGGGTGAGAAATGTCTTTTTTAATGATGTTTTGTGCAGCTCCTCCAGTAAGGGGAGAGAACTCTGAACAGTTTTAATGTCCCTCTGAGGTGCTGTCTTTTGGGCTATTGTGTAGCTTCTGTACCACATGCATATGCAGTATGTCCAGATGCTGAGCACAGATTTTTAAGGCCACAAAAAGAGGACATGGGGGGACATTGGGAAAAGGAGGATGTGTGGTCCCAACCATGCCTATTATTGACATTTGGTCTGTGTTCACAGTCAGAGTAAGAAAATAAAAGACCTGTGGTTTTGAATAGGATCCTCTATGCCATAGCTAAATCTCTCCGACATCCCACAATTCCCCCTGTGTGTAGGTACGAGCTGCAGACTATCGGTATCACAGCTGCCAACACCTGGGGCCTGTTCCTGCTGGTGCTGCTGATGGGCTACGGGCTGGTGGAGATCCCCCGCTCCTACTGGGATGCCTCGCGCCACGGACACCTCCTCATCAAGACCTACTTCAAGGTGGCCAAGCTCATGACGGAGAAGGCTGACTCTGAGGAGAACTTGGAGGATGTCATGGAGGTAATCGCCATGGCGATAAGAAGCTTGTGAGCAGGATTGTGTTGAATGATAAGGGGTGTGGGGGCGTTTATGTTGTTTGTTTCTGGTGCAGTGCGTTCTCAATTTAATGCATCCTTGCACATTGACGTTTCTAGTATTACCCAGTATCACCCTTGTATCGCCTTGTACAAACGGTTGTCTTACTGTAGCTCTTTTTCTGTATTTACCCATCTGTCCTTTAGGAAGTAAGAAAAGTCAGTGAATCTATCAAGTACAACCATCCCCTGAGGAAGTACATTGACACCATTCTAAGAAAGGTGAGAGAACATAATGCCGTTCAGGAAGAGTCCTGTCAACAATCAGTTTATAATTATATGTGTGGAGCTGATTTAAATCTTTCTGCTTAGTGTCCTGTTGAGTATCAGGAAAAGATGGGCAGGAACATGGACGATTATGAGGACTTTGATGACAGGCAAAACACCTACCCCACCGAGAAGAGCCTGGCCAAACTCCACAAACAGGTACAAGAACAGGAACATGGCCCCAGAGAAAAATGCTCCTCCTTCTTACTTGGATTACAAAAATCTGTGAAATTCATGAGATGTCATTTGTTCTGTTTTGTGTGGGTATCTGTGTGCATGTGTATGTGTCTGCATAAATGTGTGTTTGTGTTTGTGTTTGTGTTTGTGTTTGTGTTTGTGTTTGTGTGTGTGTGTGTGTGTGTGTGTGTGTGTGTGTGTGTGTACGCGTGCATGTGCACATGCACATGTGTCTTAGGTTATCTACGCTGTACAGCGACACAACCGTACACGTGTTCAGTGGCAGATGCTGCTGGACGAGGCTTTCCACCTGGAGGACGTGGCCAAGAATGAGACCAGCTCGTCCAGGGAGTTTGTGCACAGCTTCGCCTCTGCTGAGCCACCGGGCTGGTTCAACCGCTACATATACACGCCCACTGTTGGTAGGCCAAGCATAAGGCTTTCTGCTCCTCTGACAAAGACAGATTAAATGTCACAGACAGGAGGAAGAGGACAAGGTTGTAATGTAGAACCAGGAAAATAACAAACCGCAAGTTTCAGAAAAAAGAACAAAACTTCAGGTGTTTCTTTGTTACATCATCATGCATCACCAGAACATCAGATTTAAAGAAACGTTCAAACAAAAAATTGGATCAGCATCATCATTATGAACTACATGATAAACTACATTTTCAATGTATATTTTTAAAGTGTTATTGAAATAGTCTTTGCTATAACAGCAGGGCAGCTCATTCCACATATTAGTCCCTGGTATTCAGCAGTCATCAGTGATTATGTGAGTTCCCTGTGTCATGTTAGTGTGTGTGTCAGTGCTGGTGTGTCGGTGGGAGGTTTGGTAAAGCCCATTTGGTGTTCTGGTTCTGGCACAGAGTGGTACTGGGAGTGCCTGCTGAAGCAGTGGTTCTACCGGCTGCTGGGGGTGGTGCTGTCCCTGTTCTCCGTGGCGGTCGTGTGGTCCGAGTGTACCTTCTTCAGCACCAAGCCTGTGCTCTCGCTCTTCGCTGTCTTCATCCAGCTGGCGGAGAGAGACTACAACTACCTGTACATCGAGGTGAGTATATGGCACTGCGAAGAGAAGAAAATAACCAAAGGATATGATGGTAATGGTCGAGTATGGCTCTATGTGATTCGAGAGGTTTTCTTCTACTCTTTTGTAGATGTATGTATGTATAAATGTGTAATATATCAGAAATTAAGTACCTGTCTGCTTTGAGGTTATGCATGCTGGCTGCTTGTAGGTCAGGTAAGCTGTTTAGTGTGAAGTTTATGGAGGGCATTTCTGCTGGCTTGCAGATGGCGTGCTTCATCACCATCTTCTTCCTGTGCACGTGCGTGTACTCCACCGTGTTCCGCATCCGAGTGTTCAACTACTACTACCTGGCCCCACACCATCAGACTGACGCCTACAGCCTGCAGTTCAGCGGCATGTAAGTCAACAACACACCCTGTCCCAGGACTAGCAGGTACTAGCTCGCACATCTTGTTTGGAAATATAAAGAACAATATATCAAATAAGTTCATATGTGTGAATGAGGAAAAAGTATAACAGGGTTGGAGAGGCACAGACTGTGTGTATAAGAATGCTTGGAAGTCTGTGAGCAGTTTTGAGATCTTTTAGTGTAGAGAACATGTTCAGTGTCTCTGTCAATCTCTGCAGATATAAGATTTTGACAATAAATAATCTTGGAATCCTTCAGTTTGGACTCAGCCCTGTTTACCTTGTATGGTGCCTTGCTGACTGACTTCCTGTGTGTCCATCTTCCTCCGCAGGCTTTTCTGCCGTTTGACTCCTCCGCTTTGCCTCAACTTCCTGGGTCTGATACACATGGACTCAGCCATTTCTCATCAGGCAAAAGAGCAGACGGCCTACACCTCGGTGAGTACCTCTAGAGCGACTATGACAGAGGAGGCAAAACAACTCTGTGGGTGACTTCAATAAGAATAATTCTGATTTAGTTGTAAAATAATGTGAATACATTCCATGGAGTGAATTGAGTTTGCAAAGCAAAACATGGTAAATCCACTACTAGAAGTCCTGCCCTATATTGTAGAGTCACCTGGTTGTTAATGGCAAAGTAAGTATCTCACCTTACCTGAAAGCTCTATTTGTTTTCACCATTGCTAAGGCAACAAGGAAATGTGGCCTTTTGCAGGTCAGCCCAAGAAGAAATATTAAGTATAAAATAAAGTATTTTTAGCCTAGCCTTTAAAGCCTTATTTTAGCGACTATTGAAATGTTCGGTTAATTAAGATGGAATCCTGATCTTGTAGCTTGAAATAGCTGCCTGAGGACATTGCCAAGATGGCTGCTAAATTACTAAGAGTGGACTGTAATGACTTTGGTATCTCGTCTCTCATAATTTGCAAATGTCGCCGCATACCCAGATGTTAAATAGTGTGAACATAACTGGGTTGAGTTCCTACTAAGGACAGTTTGATATTGCATTTGTCATAAACTTTGTGAGTTGGAGCACTTTTGCATCCAACTCACAAGGATTGTGACAACTTAATAGAACCGTTTACTCTCCAGTATGTAGCCTCACTGTTTACATTTAGTTGACTATTAATGGTCTCCAAGGCTCTGATCTCAAGCAAAGTTTGATTGAACTATTAATTATTTAGCCCAGGTGATTAACTGCACAATGTTTGTGTTCTGCTGCCTTGCATTGCACTACAGTATGTTGATTTGCATTATACTGTGTTGAGTTGTGTTGGGCTATGCCATCTTCCGGATCTGAAGTGCATGTAAGCTGATATTCTGCTTATCTCTCTCCTCTGCTCTGCTTTAGATCATGGGTTCCATGAAGGTCCTGTCCATCATCGCCAATGGCTTCTACATCTACTATCCTATGCTCATCGTGCTACTCTGCATCGCCACTTACTTCAGGTGAGTCCCAAACTGAGTGAGGAAGGATATTGGATTAAGCGAGGCTTTTAGTGCTACTATTAAGCTAGGAAATCAATAGAATCACCAAGAGGGGATGATAAGTACTTTCCCCCTCTCTCTCTGTCTCTCTGACTCTGTCTCTCACTCTTCGTGTATGTTTGTGTGTGCATCTGTGTGTGTGTATGTGTGTATGTGTGTATATGTGTGTGTGCGTGTGTGTGTGTGTGTGCGTGTGCGTGTGCGTGTGCGTGTGCGTGTGCGTGTGTGCGTGTGTGTGTGCGCGTGTGTCTGTTTGTCTGTGTGTCTGTGTGTCTGTGTGTCTGTGTGTCTGTGTGTCTGTGCGTGTGTGCGTGTGTGCGTGTCTGTGATTTTCAGCCTTGGCACTCGTTGTCTGAACCTTCTGGGTTTCCAGCAGTTTATGGGAGATAATGAGCTGACCTCGGATCTGATTGACGAGGGCAAAGAGTTGCTCAAACGAGGTTCGTTTCTCTGTCTGTTGTATTAATCATGTCTCAGTGTGTTTGGTATGTGAAGAGTTGAGGGAAAATTTGATTTTGGTCAGATATTTAAATGTGTAATATCACATCCATCTCTACCCAAACCTGTGACACAGAGAGAAGAAAACGACAAAGAATAGAGGATGGAGAAAACAGAAGAAGAGTAAGCTACACGTCTTGGCTATTTCACATATTTTCACCATGTGAAATGATGCATATTAATTTGTTGAAAAGCCCAAGGGTTTAAATGTTTTTCTTTTTCTTCATCTGTGAGTTGAATCCATTTTTTAGAGGTCACAAAGAATTATAGCAGAAAAATAGTCAATTAAAGCATGTCTCTGGGCTGTGTTTTTTGAAGTGGTAACAGTTGTTTTAATCAACAGGAGCAATTTGCATATTTTAATTTCTAAAATACGTTTTACTTTTGTGAGTAGCAAGCAACATGCCTGTAGTCCCATCCCTGCCCAGCTAATGAAGCCTTGTGTTATCATAGGAGTGGAGAGAGCGCTATGGCAACCGGGAACAGAATGCGGCGAGGAACCGGAACGTTCAGCAGTCTGAGATGCAGGAGACCAACTACGCTGATAGCGCCGGGGCCAGCACTGGCAGGCGTAAGTGTCCTTTCCATTGTCGGCAGGCTGGGTTGACCCAGTTCAGTGGTATCCTGGCATCGCAGTCCCTCATTAAAGCCATGACTGTGACTACAATTCAACTGGTCACAGATAAAATGTAGTTTTCAGACCATTTTGTGTTTAATATTCTGTATGTTTCAGTATGTTCAGGGGCCAGTTTCCTGTTAATAGTAATAGTATTGCATAAGATAGCTCTTCCTCTCATTTTGTTGTGGCCAGAAGCCAAGTACACTCGGACGAGCAGTCAGCCAGAGCGGGACTGCATCGAGCTCCTGGAGGACGCTGAGCCTCTGGACTTCAATGCCGACATGCCCTCAGAAGACCCACTTGGGGCAGAAAGTGGCAGGTAAGTGCTACATAAGGTGTGTGTGTGTGTGCATGTGTGCGTGTGCATGTGCGTGTGTGTGTGTCTGTGTGTGTGTGTTTGTGTGTGTGAGAGTGTGAGAGTGTGTGGGAGTCTGTGTGTGTGTGTGTGCGTGCGTGTGCGTGTGCGTGTGCGTGTGC
>CM059273.1:19082113-19087113 GCA_030347295.1 Setipinna tenuifilis
TGTGTGATTGTAACTTTTGCGTGTTTTTGTTTGTGCACATGTATGTGTCTATGAATGTGGTGGTGGGAGATTGTTTTTTACAGTCATGTGCAAAAATAAAAGAGCTTGACTGTCTTGTTTATTTTGTTTACCTTTTGTTCTTCTTTGTTACGAAACCAGAATGAAAATGCGATTTGTATTCCATAAAGACGTGCACAGATTGCATAAATAGGAAAGTCCCGGGACAGCTTTTCTTGCAGCTCTTTACAAAAGAATGCCGTGCAGAGGCACTTACAACTTTATTGTATAGCAACCCATCGTACAAGGGTAGGTGCGAGTCGCATACATATGTCAAAAACAATTTAGTTTTATGACTCATCCTGCGCTCTCTCTTACCTCCAAACAAGCCTCTCTCCTCGACGCTTGGTTGCGAAAATGACATCATGAGTCTGTAGAGAAGAGAGGCGGGCTCTTGAGCATCGGGGGCGGGGAGAAGCTGGAATAGGCAAGCCCTCTCTTTCGCTCAAAGAATCGCGCAGACACTCGACAGTGTATACATACAGAGCATAGCCTATCGGGGCGATGGTGTGTGGATTGTCCCCGGATACCTAACAACAAAATTGTCGACAGAGAGCTAGATTTAGAAACGCGTCTCGCTTCTGTTAACGCGACAGCCACATAGTTGTCATTGAAACATGGAGACAAATTGCTGCGGTGAACTGTGACAATAACGGTACTTGCGGCCAAAACTAGCCGGGAGACCAATGGTCTTTCTAACCGGAGCGCAGTCGGAGACGCGCAGCGTCAAGTCGGGCTCCCCCGATGTCATGTTTGATGCCAGCGCCTGGAAGATCCGCAGCATCTGGGACGGCGTGAAGTTGGAGGTGGCCGGGGAGGCAAGCCCCGTCGTCCTTCACAGCTTCACCCAGTTAGACCCGGACCTTCCGCTGCTGGAGGTAAAGCGATTCATTTGTACAGCGCGACACGGTGGTTGTCTGAATAGCCCGCTGTTTGTTAATGATTGGGTTACAGAGATGTGATGTTGTTCTTCATCTGAATCTAGTTCTTTGCGCTCCGAGACGGCTTCCCCCAATCTGGGCACGAACTCGAGCTGACATTGAAATGCAGCACAAGTTTAATGAAGCGCTAACTGGAATATGAGCAGAAAATACCTTTCCTGCATTCGTGAATATTATACTGTCGTAGGCTAGTGTGATAAAAAATAATCATTTGTTTGTAGATTTATTATGGTTGCGTAGTTATGTTATTCTGATGTATGATTTTAATATATGACAGTATATGATAGTTTGGTGTTAACCACATCCTAAATCCAACATCAAAACCTAAAAATCTCAGTTAAAGAGGTTTAGAATGATTGTTCCTAAGGAGGGCAGCAGCATGCAAACCCATACCCTCTGCTTCATCCTGTGTGTGTGTGTGTGTGTGTGTGTGTGTGTTGGGGGGTACTGGTAGTGAGAAGACACTTTAACACGAATGTTGTGTTGCTCTGAGGCTGTTTGTTTTGATTTGTTTGTATCTGATGTTTAATGCATCCATGCAGTTGTTTTGAACAGTTTGACAGGACTGCTGCTCTGCGTCTCTTACAGTCAACAAAAGTCACTATGACAAATCTATCACCCCCCCCCCCCCCCCCCCCCCAACAAACAAACACACGGATAGTGAATGTATTAGCGAGAAAACAACAGATACTGCAATATATCTGCCATGAAGGCTTTGAAAGCTGCTTGAAATGACAAATAATTGTCCATAACTCTGTTATACGGCCTTTATTATGCTGTCTTGTCTGTATTTAAATAAGTTCTCACTGTATATATTTTTTGTTTTTTTTTCATATGAAATCACTGTGGAGATATGGTTGCCGGTTTATTACAATAAGTGCGTCAATAAGTCTTAAAGTGCGTTGTGTGATAGCCAGCTGGGAGTCTATGTATTGTCAACCAGCGGCTGATTTACCGGAGGGGACTGGGTGGCACCCATCCTGCTGTCTGCTCTCCGCTGTCTGTAATAGGATCCAGGGGCTTTCGGATCCATGCGTGCTCGTCCCTGAACAGGACTGACTCTCGTCGCTATAAGCAGACCCCCAAGCGCAGCCTCTGTCAAGGGAAAGTCCTGTAACATGTGCATGTGCAAAATCTCTCTCTCTCTCTCTCTCTCTCTGTCTCTCCCTCTCCTTCTATGTCTCTCTGAGTCTCTCTCTCACCCTCTCTCTCTCTCTATCTCTCTCTGTCTGTCTCACTCACTCTCTCTCCCTTCTCTCTCTGTCTCTCACTCACTCTCTCTCCCTCTGTGTTTCACTCACTCTCTGTCTCTCCTCTCTCTCTCTGCCTCCCTCTATCTCCCTCTCTCTTCTCTCTCTCTGCCTCCCTCTATCTCCCTCTCTTCTCTCTCTCTCTGCCTCCCTCTGTCTCTCTCTCTCTTTCTCACCCTCTCTCTCATTGTGTCGCATACATGCTAACATATCTAATGTTGCCTCTCAGCCTTTGGCCCATAAATATAAAAGCCCTTGAGCTGAAACCTTAGAAACCTCAGCTCCACCTGCGCCAGTGGTTGTCAGAGCGTAATGTATATGTTCTGGGTGTACCCAGAACAGATGACAGGCGGGTGACCCGACCTGCCACATCTGTACCGCGTCCGCTCCCGATGTGGGCCATGACGGGCAGCTGCTATGGATGATAGATAGATAGATAGATTGCTAAGCATATTTGCTGCTTACTTGAATGGCCAGACTGTGGTGCTACATGAGGCTGCTCACTGCCTGCTAGTATACATAAAAGAGGCAGCTGCAGTGTTTTAAAATAGCCTTTGGTTTGGATCAGTTTGGTTTGGTGCTCTCTCATCTCTCACATCAAACGCGGCTGCTGCTGCTGCTGCTTTAAAAGCCCTGCTGGGGCTGCCCTCCCACCTTTTGTGCCCTCCGATGTTGTGGCACATGTGAGTGAGTGTGCACCGCTCGCTCCCCAGGACACCGTGTCTGGGCTGTGATGTGTGTGTTTTTGTGTGTGTGTGTGTGTGTGCGGATGTTTGTGTGTGTCTGTAAGTATGACTGTGTAAGAGAGAGTTGTGTGTGTGTGTGTCACTGTGTGTGTGTGTGTCACTGAGGGTGTGTGTGTGTGTGTGTGTGTGTGTGTGTGTGTGTGTGTCACTGAGGGTGTGTGTGTGTGTACGTGCCCTGGAGAAGCAGGACATCCGGCTAGCACTGCTGGCACACTTTTAGTTTATGACAGCTGTAAATCCAACCACTCACGTGCTGACCATCACTGGACATGGATGGGGGGAAAAGAGAGGAATGATAGAGAGAAAGAGGGCAAGAGGAAGAGAGAGAGAGAGAGTGTGTGTGTGCCTTTCATGTTGCCCTACAGTTGCTGGCTGGTACCCAGATAAGAAGAGGTGTAGGATGGCTTCAGCTGCTCTCGTGAGGATCAGACTATTAAAAACCCTCTACCTCTCTCTCTCCCTCTCCCTCTCTCTCTCCCCCTCTCCCTCTCTCTCCCTCTCTCTCTCCCTCTCTCTCCCTCTGTACTCAGTGTTTTTATAACCTGCGTGGTGTAAATGTTGTGTTAGCCAGGGGAGGTAATTGATCTTCTGTCCGATAAATTCAAGGCAATGATGTCCATTCAACCTCACCGAGAGTTCAAAGCGATTTCAATTTGTTAAGAGTCCCATAATGTCCATAGTATATACCACAATGAGACTGCAAAAGCAGTATCAGCGTCATCAGCTTCATTACCCACTGGTATGATTATGTCTGTTTTTTGTGCAGAGTAGAGAAGATGGCATCTCTGTTATAGGTGCCACAGAGCAAGAGTAACTCGCTCGTATACAGTGATACAGAAGGGAATCTCGGCATATTTTTGGTGCCTAAGCATCTCTCGAGGCAACAAAGCCCATATTGTATACGGTTAGTGTGGATTGAAAACGCTTCAGTTTTGCTGTTGTTTAGAGTTGTCCAACAGGTCTAATTTGCTTTAAAAGGCCAGTCTCATGTTCTGGCCGGTAATCTGATTGACCCTGACAACTCGGACTGTTTGCATGTGTCACCACCTGATAAGACCCCTTGTGCCCCCCCCTCCCCCCCACAACCCCCCCACCCACCCACCCACCCACACACACACACACACACACACACACACACAACCGCCCCCCCACCCCCGCTTCTTTATGCCCATGAATAACTGTAGGTCACATTCAGCTCTCGGTTGTACAGTTAAACAAATTACTACCCTTCCAATGGAGGCTATTTTGAGCAGTCCGACCCCAACCCCCCCACCCCCCTCCCACCCAAGCAGAAAAGGCAGAAAACCCAATTAAGGGCCGTATCAGACAGATGCAGACTCTTCCTCGCGCCACGGCTGGACCAGGCCACCATCTTTGTCTGCTATCAGTGGCCGGTGGCCTTTTTAGAGAGGGCAGAATGGGACGATCCATTTTCTTGCGCCAGCCAGCCAGGCAGCCTCGCCACGAGAAATCGCAGACCCCTATCTGTCTCTTATGTAAGAGCCCACAGGAGACAACGGCGGGATTGATCGACCACAGCAGGTTGCCTTTTCTTTTTTTTTTTGGTGAAGGCCATCAGAAGGTCAGTCAGGACCCACAACTTGGATCTTTACTGTCGGTACTGGATAGTTGGAACACGACTTGCAAGCTTTTTGGTTGTGTAATGCCGTTTGCGTAATGTCTTTGCTGACGGTCTGATTGTCGAGCATCTGCTAGGTGTGGAGTGAGGTGAAGCTGTGTGGGCAGAGTGTAGGTGGTCACGCTTGGCTCTCGTCCGGCATCATCTGCTGAAGGATTGAGTGCTTCCGTCGATTTTTTGTTTACTGGCATCCAGTTCAGTACATCTACCATTGTCCATTTATCTCTAAAAGATCACTGTGAAAAAAAATGTAGAAAAACATCACAGCCAGAAGAAAGGCAAATAAGAAAGGCATAACATAAATAAAAGTGGAAGAAAGAAACAAAGGCAGTAGCTCTATTCATCCATCTATCAGTGTTTAGGCTGT
>CM059273.1:19094613-19099613 GCA_030347295.1 Setipinna tenuifilis
TTTATGTATGTAGTACACAGGACTTGGTCTGGTCATAACAGAAGAGCTGCCCTGCTTTTGTTGTGGAAACTTTAAACGAGTACACTAGATAGGGTCCTGAAGACCAAATAATGGAATACAATGTACCTTTAGATTGAAAGTGGAGATTGAGGCATGCTTTTGTGCGAGTGTGTGTGTGTGTGTGTGTGTGTGTGTGTGTGTGTGTGATCTGCTGGGGTGTGTGTATGACAGAGGCACTGGTTTACCCTTGTCAGCGCTCAGCTTCATTTATGGTGTCAGTGTCAGAGGGTATGTCCACATGAAGGCGTCTGCTGGGGCAGCTGGTCTGTGGTCCCAGGCTCCCAGGCTGACGGTGTCTCTCTGCCCAGCATAAAGCCCCTATCTCTGGGGAGAGGGTTGGGGGCTGTCCCCTGCTCTTTTAGCTCACTCAAGCCAGAGCATATGGAGCTGAGATGTGATATATGTGATGTATGTAAGTGCTGGTAAAGGGTTGTGTGTGTGTGTGTGTGTGTGTGTGTGTGTGTGTGTGTGTGTGTGTGTGTGTGTGTGTGTGTAGGGGCTAAAAGAGAGAGCGAGAGAGTATGTGTGTGTGTGTGTTTTGCCCTCTCCAGAACCTTCTTCTCCCCTCACATTCTGTCACATTTACGACCCCCCCCTCCACACACTAATCAACATATCAGACTGCGTCAGTACACCTCATTCTTTCATGAAAGTATTTTTAGGCCCCTGTGCCCTTTTACCTTGCATTCTTAAATTACATTGCCCATTTGCATTCCCAAACACCAGAATTCCTATTTCCCTCTGTAAAATGCACGCTTGCCTTGTAGCATGGGGGAAATATCTACTCTAATTACATTACTGAATACAACATTACTGAAATAGCTCGGCATACTGCGAGCAATCTGAAAATTCTGGAAACACCACAGTGTTGCATTGTGAACAGAGGCTACTGTGAGGCAGTCCAGCGCTAGCTTAACTTTGAGTCCATATTTGCATACCGGACGTACAGTAATAGAGTATGTAGCATATGTACTTTTGGTGGTGGTGGTCATGGTGTTACCGTGGCGTTACACTGTTAGCAAAGCCAAAAGGCAGTCACTGAATAATTTTGTCAAATTCAGTTTAGACTGGAAGTTGACTTTATAACACCACCTTTGTCTTGTGACTAAATCTCTTCCTTCTTCCTGTTACCAGAATAAAGTACATAAAGGCATCACCACTATTGTACCTTCAACATGTTTAACTGGGCAGTGTGACAACCTTTTCTCATTTCTCATTTTTCTCAGTTTCTATGTTCACATAGGCACTGCACTTTGCCTTTTTAGGGCAGTGTAAATGCTGGAAGCACCACAGTTTTGCATTGCGAACAAAAGTGAACAAGTCCAAGGTTAGCCAGACAAAGAGTCTGTACTGGCATACTGTACACACCGTGTCTAGCATGTGTGTGTTTGGTGGTGGTCGTAATGTGCCCTGCTGTATCATCTATAATATTGTAATGACCAGTGTGATGTTACGTAAAAGCATACTCTCTCCCAATGTCTGCAGTGCATGTGTTGTTGTGTGTGTCGTGCAATGTGGGGGAGTTGGTAGAGTACCGAGGTACAGGCAGATTATACACACAGAACAGAACAACACACTTTTACGTAACATAGTATGTAGCATGTTTGCTTGGCATTGTTTGCCTTTGTTACTACGCTGTATAACCCATAATACCGTGTGTAGCATGTGTTTTTGGTGGTGGTCGATGTGTTACCCTGCTGTTTTACCACATCTCGTTGGGTTGAGGTCCCGGAAAAGGGTTTTTACATAATACTCAACGGGGCCATCGGAGCCCTGAGTGATGTCATTCTTCTTTTTTTTTGATCGAAAAAGGCTTGTTTGATTTCTGGCAGTGAGCGAAAGCCCCGTCCAGTGTGTTTATGCCTGGTTATATAATGCCTTAATGTTTAGAAGCAGATGTGGGGAGTGGAGTGATGAGAGTGGGTGAAAGAAAGAGAGAGAGAGAGAAAGAAAAAGGGAGAGGGAGAGGGAGGGAGTTGGAATGGGATGCAGCTGTTGAGGAGTTGAGAGAAGTCCATGAACTAGAGATTTGGACAAATGTAGCATGACGTCACCCAAAACTGGCTGGATAGTGTGGCCATGGTGTGTGTGTGTGTGTGTGTGTGTGTGTGCGTGTGTGTGTGTATGTGTGTGTATGTGTGTGTGACCATGTGCGTGTATGTGTGTATGTGTGTGTGTGTGAGCATGTGCGTGTGCATGCACAGTGTGGTAGGGCTGAGTGGAGCGTGTTGGTAAGTGATTTTGGCTTGGTCCATCTATCAGCATATTGACTGATGGCCTTTGGGGCTTTGTTCATTCTGTCCCTTGCTTGCTGTTGCTGTGTGTGTGTATGTGTGCGGGTGTGTGTGTGTTTGTGTGTTGCTGTGTTTGTGTGTGTGTATGTGTGTGTCTGTTGCTTTGTGTGTGTGTATGCATGTGTGTGTGTCTGTGTGTGTGTGTGTGTGTGCACGGCTGATTAGTTTAATATGCAAACCGTGATCCTGATGGAAAGTATAAATAACGGGCCGGTGTGGACCCCTGACTAATGAAGAGAAATTAATGAACACTCTTTAAGTGGGACAACACTGTGGAGGGTCAGCACTGGACCACTGGAGAGAACACAAGGAGCAGTGGAACAAAGGAGTAAACGAGCTGGATATACAAGACAAAGTGGAGAGAGAGAGAGAAGACAGAGAGAGGGTGAGAGAGAGAGTGGAGGAAGAGAGAAGACAGGGAGAGAAGAAGAGAGAGAAAGATTGGAGGGAGAGAGGAAGAAAAAGTGGAGGGAGAGAGAGTGAGTGGAGGAAGAGAGAGATCGAGTAAAGGGGGAGGAAGAGAGAGAGAAAGAAGACATGGAAAGAGAGAGTGAAGGGAGAGAGAGAGTGTGAGTGGAGAGAGGGAGCGTGTGTGAGTAGAGGGGGAGAAATAGAGATAGGGAGAGAGAGGACAAGAAAGACAGGCAAGAAGAAAAAAGACAGCGAGTCTGGGGAGGAGAAGCAAGAATGTAGAGAGAATGAATGATATCAGTCTTTCCCACTTCACTTTTTTAGATGCTAACCTTGTAACGGTTTGGATTTGATTGAACCATAAAATTGACTGAATAGGTGTGTGTGTTTTCGCACAACTCTCGTTTCTCTCTGTGTGTATGTGTATCAAGTAGAGAGATGCCCTTCTGTATTCTTTTACACTCTCTCTCTCTCTCTCTCTCTCTCTCTCTCTCTCTCTCTCTCTCTCTCACAGTGGAAATCACAAGCACATGATCTCCATAGAGACAGGATATCTCCCCTTAAATAATGGCCCTGACGGCATCATCGCTGCCCTGGCATTCCCTTCCTGTCACATGGCCTCTGCCAGATCAGTACTGTGTGTGCAGCACATAGGATCAGCATTGTTGCTGCGCTTTTTTTCCCCCTCAACTGTGTACTGTGTCCAAATCTTCTCTTATCTCGTGTACGTTTAAACAGAGAGTGAAGGTATTCTGTGTGTGTGTGTGTGTGTGTGTGTGTGTGTGTGTGTGTGTGTGCATGTGTGCATGTGTTTGTGTGTGTATTCTCTCTCTATTTCACTCTGTGTTTGTGTGTGTGTGTGTGTGTGTGTGTGTGCGCCTGTGTGTGTGTGGAGCTCTACACTGGTCCTTGTCCAGCCATCTGACCTAAATCAGAGCAGTCTGCATGCACGGGAGAATGTACCACAGCAGGCCAGCCCAGTTTACGGATGGGGATATTGACCCAACACACACACGGTACTTGGACAACTGTGCAGGCACGTTTATACACACACGCGCGCACACACACACATGCACACACACACACACTTTCTCTCTCTCTCTCTCACATACACACGCACACACACTCACACACTATCTCTCTCTCTCTCTCCCTCTTTTACACATACACACACAAACACAGACACACACACACACATCCACAGCTCAAATGCATGTGTTTCCCTAGCGGTATTGCCCATGATATCTATGTGTTTATCATTATGTATGTAGGTAATTTCTACACAATGTGTAGTGTGTCTGCTTTTGTGTGGGCCATTATATCCAAACATAATGACCAATAAAGTTTACACTGAAAGGGCAGGCCAGTGCATAAATGCACATAGTCCATATCTTGGTTTCATACTGCCGTGTTGTGAATCACTACTCAAGAGGAGAGAGGGAAGGCAGGGCAGGGCAGCAGAGGTGGAGACGAAGCCAGACGCCCTGACAGAGACACTACAACAGACAAGACAACAGAGACACAAATAAATCAGACGGCCAGGGAAAAATAGTTTCCATGTGTGACACAAAAAATGTTTTACCCCCCCTCTCTCCCTGTCTTCGCCTACATTTCCCCCCATGTCTCTGGCTGTTTCTCTGTCTCTGTCTTTCTGTCTTTCTGTCTCTGTCTCTGTCTCTGTCTCTGTCTCTGTCTCTTTCTCTGTCTCTTTCTCTGTCTATGTCTCTCTCTCTCTCTCTCTCTCTCTCTCTCTCTCTCTCTCTCTCTCTCTCTCTCTCTCTCTCTCTCTCTCTCTCTTTTCTCCCTCTCTCTAATCTCTGGAGGGGAGAGTGCAGGGGGTGATGTTGGGGCTGAAGGCAGCTAGTGTTGTGCTGACAGATGAGAGCTCTCCCTCCCTTTCTCTCCCTCCTTCCCTCCCTCTCTTTCTCTCTGCCTCCCTCTCTCTCCCTCCTTCCCTCCCTCTCCCTCTCTCCCTACCTCTCTCTCTCCCTTCCTCTCTTTCTCTCTCCCTCCCTCCCTCTCCCTCTCTCCCTCCCTTTCTCTCTTTCTTTCTCCCTCCATATCTCTCTCTTTCTCTGTCTTTATCTTGCTGCCCCCCCTCTCCCTTTCTCTCTATCTCTCTATCTCTCTCTCTTTCTCCCCCTTCAGGCTGGTTCAGATGATCTTGTGTCAGCCTGGGAGTCACTAGGGAGGTCTCTTAATGCTGCCCCTGACCTCCTACGCACACACACACAT
>CM059273.1:19102113-19114613 GCA_030347295.1 Setipinna tenuifilis
CTGTCTGTCTGCACTCCTTTTTAAACTGTCTCACTGTCTGCATCGTTCTTCTCTTCTCTCTCTCTCTCTTTCTCGCTCTGTCTCTCTCTCTTTCCATTTGTGTCTTTTAAAACCTCGATCTATTTCTCCCCCTGTCTATGTCTGCATTTGCCTTAGCTTTTTTTCTTTTTATCTGTTGTCTGTTGTCTGTCTGTCTGTCTGTCTGTCTGTCTGTCTGTCTGTCAGTTCTGTCTCTATCTTTTTCCCCCTCTCACTCCCTCTCTCTCTCTTTCTCTCTGTCTCTGTCTCTCTCACACACTTTTTTGGCTATTATTTTTGCTCGCTGACAGAAATTCCATCGGAGCTCAAGAGGGGCTTCTGCTTTGCCGCCAGGGAGCTTACAGCAGCTCCCACACAGACTAGAGAGAGAGAGAGAGAGAGGGATAGAGAGAGGAAGAGAGAGAGAGAGTGAAGGAGAGACAGATAGAGAGAGAGAGTGAAAAAAAAGAGAGAGAGAGGGATAGAGAGAGAGAGAGAGAGTGAAGGAGAGACAGATAGAGAGAGAGTGAAAAAAAGAGAGAGAGGGATAGAGAGAGGGAGAGAGAGAGAGTGAAGGAGAGACAGATAGAGAGAGAGTGAAAAAAAGAGGGAGAGAGAGAGAGTGAAGGAGAGACAGATAGAGAGATAGAGAGAGTGAAAAAAGAGAGAGAGGACAAGAAAGAGAG
Source organism: Setipinna tenuifilis (assembly GCA_030347295.1). Classification (NCBI taxonomy): domain Eukaryota; kingdom Metazoa; phylum Chordata; class Actinopteri; order Clupeiformes; family Engraulidae; genus Setipinna; species Setipinna tenuifilis. Next base: position 19,102,818 of record CM059273.1, read on the forward strand.
AGTGAGAGAGAGAAAGAGAGAAAGAGAAATAACACAGAGAGAGTGATTGGGGGGACTTGGAAAAAAAGAACAGTGTGTGTGTGTGTGTGTGTGTGTGAAGGAAAGAGGGAGAGAGAGAGCATGAGCAAGAGCGTATGTGCATGGAACAAAGAGTAACAGGGTGATGAAGGGGGAGAGAAAAAGCAACAGAAAGAGTGTGAGAGGGAGGGAGGGAGGGAGAGAAAGGGAGCAAAAGTGTGAGATATTTGAGAGCATGCCAGGGCCTTGTTTGCCCATCCGTAGGTGAAAGGAAGGAGCCCAATGGCCTAAGGAATCTACAGGGACCAGTGATGGGGTCTGGTTGGTATGGGGGCCCAGTGTTGGGTCTGGGGGGTATGGGAGCCCAGTGTTGGGTCTGGGGGGTATGGGGGCCCAGTGTTGGGGTCTGGGGGGGTATGGAAGCCCAGTGTTGGGGTCTGGGGGGGGGGTATGGGAGCCCAGTGTTGGGGTCTGGGGGTGGGGGGGTATGGGAGCCCAGTGTTGGGGTCTGGGGGTGGGGTGGGGTATGGGGCCCAGTGCTGTGATTCACCCAGGGCCTATGCACTCTCCTCAGCACTCGCTCCAAAATATTTGCAGTGTGACTCAGGCCTCCCTAACTTCCTCTGGTTTGTGTGGCGTCGACGAAGTTAGGATAACTTCACAGCCTATTTACATAATGCACACTCAGTGATGGTATTATGTGGGTGCGTGGGTTTGTGTGTCTTTGTGTGTGTGTGTGCATGTGTCTTTGTGTGTATGTGTATGTACGTGTGTGTGTGTGTGTGTGTGTGTGTGTGTGTGTGTGTTTGTGTGTGTGTGTGTGTATGCTTCATTGATGTGTCCCTTTTTTTTCAAAAGTCAAGTTGTGTTGATTGACAGTACGGCCTGCCAAAACCCTGCTCTTGTTGTCCGGCTCTCTGGGTGTTCTCTCGTTGTCATGGAGACATCCGGAAAACTAAAAACTCTCTCCCTCAAAAACCACCCCTCTGCACATGCCCATACGCACCTGTTCAGCAAACCTTGGGGAAGGCTGATGGCACAGTGCACATAGTTCCAGTTCTAGTGTGGTCAAACAAAAGCGCCCAGGCAGACAGAGTTATCTTCTTTTGGGAACAGACTGTTTGTACACGCTTAAGGGCTCAGACTAAGCTAAAAAAGAAAAAAAAAGCCTAATAATGTTATTTTGTAATCCTGGATTTATCTCAGGATTTATATGGGACATATATGGGAGCCAAAAAGACGGCCTTTTGTAGCGAAATGAAATATAAGTTCATGTATGACTCTCTCCTGACAGTAGTTCCATTTAAGGACATGGGACTTTGCAAGAGATGGCGTTTGGGAACAGTCACAGCAGCCACGTGTTGACTATGACAGATTATTCAGGCAAAAGCATGTGTGTGTACACACACACACACACACACACACACACACACAGCTGTAGTGTGTAGTTAGATGTAGGTTTTAAAGCTAAGATGTCAAGATGACGACCGATAATTTGGTTTGTGTGTGTGTATGTGTATGTGTATGTGTAACTGTGCGTGTGTGTTTGTGTGTGTGTGTGTATCTGTGTGTGTGTGTGTGTGATGTGCAGAATGAGATTAGACAGGAATGTCCGGTGAGACATATATAGTGAGTGTGGTAGTTGCTGTTCAGTGTTGATGCGCCAGCCACATTGGGTCAGACGAGGCATCTGTGTTTGTGTGTGTGTGTGTGTGTGTGTGTGTGTGTGTGTGTGTGTGTGTGTGTGTGACCTCGTGTGAGACTGAGAGTATTGAGTGCGTTGCATAGAACTGGTGGCCAGACACGTGCATGGGGTTAGCCTCACGCTTTTCATTCCTTAAGCCTTAGAGTCTTAAGCCACAAACACACACACACACACACATGCACACACACTCTCACCCACAAACACACATGCATACACATGCACACACACTCTCACCCACAAACACACACACATACACATGCACACACACTCTCATCCACAAACCCACACATACACACACACATGCACACACTCTCACTCACGAGCACAGATACACGTACACACATGCACACACACAGACACACACTCTCTCACTCACAAACACAGATACACACACACACACACACACACACACACACACACACACACACACACACAGAAACACAGACACATTATAAACACAGATATTGCTCTCTCTCACACACACAACACACACACAAACACACACTAATGTGTCTGCCCAGACTACGCAGGCTAAAGGCTTGATCTTAATGGGATTTTCTTCTTCAGGACGTTGTTAGTGTGTGATCTCTGCAGTGTCCATTTGCGTGTCCTAGGCTCTGCCTGGCTGTTGGCCTGTGTGTGTGTGCTGATGATAGTCAAAGCAGCTACGTGTGTGTGTGTGTGTGTGTGTGTGTGTGTGTGTGTGTGTGTGTGTGTGTGTGTGTGTGTGTGACACGCTAGAGGTGCTAGAGCATGAGGATGTGTGAGCTACAGCATTCCATCGCTGCTGCCATCACTGTGTGTGTGTGTGTGTGTCTGTGTGTAGTGTGTGTATGTGTGTGTGTGTGTGTAAGGCCGTGTCTCAGCCTTGAGCCTTGCTCATGAATGTGAGAATGACATTCCACCTACATTGATTTGCAGTGTGGACATGTGTGTGTGTGTGTGTGTGTGTGTATGTATATATGTGTGTGTGTGCACAGGGCTGTGTGTGTCTGTATTTGTACAAGCGTGCATGCTTTGGTGTATGTGTATATGAGTGTGTGTCTGTGTGTGCATGTGTGTATGTAGTGTGTGTGTGTGTGTGTGTGTATGTAGTGTGCATGTGTGTGCGTGTGTGTGTGTACTTACTTGCATAGGCAGGTGAGGGGCCAGGGCTGTGTGTGCAGTATTGTGTGGCATGCCTGAGTGGTCATGGAAGGCCACAGGCAAGGCCAAACCCGACGGGCACACTGGCAGTTCAAACATCAACAGAGAGCTGCTATCAGTCTGGCTAGCCTTGGGGCCTCGTGTTTATCTGAAAACATCTCATTCCAGCACACATTTCTCTTGTCTCTCTTCAGCTTAAGGTCTCCATTTAACCTCTTCTCCATAGTATTTTTTTTATTTACTTTTGTGGTATGGATTATTAATTTTATTCTGTTCAAAACCTATTGACTGTTTCTGGTGAGGTTGAATGCAAGAGTTATAGTTGTTACCATAGGGTTTCTGTTTTAAAATTCTCAATGATGTGAAACACAGCAGAAGTAGTTGGAGAACGAAATAGAATGTTGAGGCATTGTTTTTTCTTTTACTATTGAATAGGTCCATGCTGTATTTGTCAGTGTTTGTTACTGTGTACTCTGTTGACGTTAAAACACTTATTTGGTCATGATGTAAATCCTGATGTAGTAGATAACAGAGCTGGCACTACCATCAGACATAACACACCAGTAGCTGATAACATCCTGCACGTGCTGTTAGGTGCTACCATTCACTGCCCTGGCCATCACATGTGCACAGCTCAAACACACTTCAAATGTTGTTTAGTCATTCCTGTGAAACTATGTATGATGAAACTGTTTGCCAACCGAGTTCCACTGGGAGGTGAGAAGCCTGAAAACATGCACTCCCAGGTGTGTGTGTGTGTGCATATTTCTGTGTGTGTGTGTCTGTGTGGATTGAGATAAGACACACTACTAGGCCTTCTGACCCCCTCCCCGTGATGCCCCCCCCCCCTCCCCAGCTGTGTTTGCAGTAGCCTGATCCATGTATGTGCTGTGAGTGCCCGATGTGCAGCTCATTTAGGGATTTATCCCAAACCTGCAGTGCTGTAGATCAGAGCTTAGGCCCCCTCACCGTGCGAACGCACAGCTGGCTTACAGTGAGATTGAGGAAAGGGACAGAGATACTGTAAGTGGTGGAGAATGAGATAAGGAGAGAGAGAGAGAAAGACAGAGAGAGAGAGAGAGAAAGAAAGAGAGAGAGAGATAGAGAGTGAGAAAGAAACAGAGAGAGAAAGAAAGAGAGAGAGAGCGAGTGAGAGAGAAAGAAAGGGAGAGATAGAGAGAGAGAAAGGAAGAGAGAGAGAGAGGGACAAAGAGAAAGACGGCTGGGAAAGTAGTCGTCTCTCTTTCTTGAGTTGTTTACAGTCTGACCCACACAGAGAGAGTGGTGATCCATCTAAAGGAGGTCTATACTCTGGGCTGGTGGGAGCAGCAGATAAGCCCCTGTGGGCCTGGGCAGCCAGACTGGTGGTGGTGGTGGTGCTGTTGAGCATGTGTTGCGGTGGTTAATGGTTAATGGAGATGGAGCAGGGCTAAGGGATGGGGCTTCACAAGGCTAAAGGATGGGGCTTCACAGGGCTAAAGGATGGGGCTTCACAGGGCTAAAGGATGGGGCTTCACACAGGGCCCCGGCGCAGACAGACAGACAGACAACCAGGGGGATTACGTCCCAATGGGAGCCGCCCAAAATGGCTGAATAATTTAGCAGCTTTCTGCTGCGTCAGGCTCAGGCAGGCGCTCTCACCGAATCGGCTGTGAGCTCTACTGCCACTATCTGTTCTCTCTGTGTGTAAAGTACTTAAGTGTTGTACTTAAGTCTCTCAAAACTTTTTAAACCTGTGTCTGTCTCTCTACAGTACCTCTGTTTCTCTCAATCACCTTGGAATGTGACCTAGAGGATGAGCGCACATTTTTCTGCTGAGTTAATCACTGGAGCATACCTTAATTAGTTCTGCTATGTGCCTTAATGTATACGCTTCTGAGATTGTGCCTGTCGCTCATTTTCACTTCTCTCTCTCTCTCTCTCTCTCTCCTCTCTCTCTCTCTCTCTCTCTCTCTCTGTCTCCCTGTCCCTCTCTCCCATCATCTATCTATCTATCTATCTATCTATCTATCTATCTATCTATCTATCTATCTATCTATCTATCTATCTATCTATCCCTCTCTCTTTATCTCATTTTCTTGACCTGGGTGTAACATTTCATGATGTGAGCCAATAAGGATATAATAAGGATATAATAAACATGTGTTTCTCTCCCTCTCTCCCTCCCTCTTTCTCCCTCTCTCTCTCTCCCTCCCTCTCTCATTCCTCAGAATGCGACCCAGGAGATAGGCGAGGAGGTGGAGGATGGTGCGGTGTTCACCATCACCCTGCGCAAGGTGCAGATGCACCACCACGCCAGCAAGGGGCAGCGCTGGCTGGGCGTGGAGTCGGAGTCGGCGCTGAGCCTGTACGAGACCTGCAAGGTGCGCACCATCAAGGCCGGCACGCTGGAGAAGCTGGTGGAGTACATGGTGACGGCCTTCAGGGGCAACGACTCCACCTACGTCACCATCTTCCTCTGCACCTACCGCTCCTTCGCCACCACCCGACAGGTGCTGGACCTACTGCTCAACAGGTGAGAGGGGGATGGACGGAGGGAGGGAGGGAGGGAGGGAGGGAGGTGGAGCTGGAGGTGGAGGTGGAGGTGGAGGTGCACTGTAAAACCGGATAAGTCAATACAACCCAAAACTTTTGATGTAACTGATTACGTCAATAGTTTTGAGTACATTAACTATGTATTTTAATTAAAGTTAACTTTAAAAGTTTAAGTACATGAACTTGTACTTAAGCTTTTAAAGTTAACTTTAATTAAAATCTAAAGTTAATGTACTCAAAACTATTGACGTAATCAGTTACATCAAAAGTTTTGGGTTGTATTGACAATCCGGTTTTACAGTGTGGGGAGGTGCAGAACAGGAAAACATAGGAAGAGGAAGGTGGAGAGGTTAAGAAGGAGAATGAAGAGGGGGAGAAGAGGAAAAGAAAAAAAAAACATTGGTGGAGAGATGAGAAAGGAGCATGAAGGGGAGGAGAAGAGGAAAAGAGAAGAAGGAAAAGAGTAATGGAGAGATGAAAAAAGGAGGATAGAGGAGGAGGAAGGTGGAGAAATGAGAAAGGACGATGAAGACACTGAAAAAAGGAAAACAGAAAAGGAGTGGTAGAGAGATGAGTAAGGGGGATGATGACAGGAGAGGAGAGGGCAAGGAGAGAGAAAGACAGATGGTCGGGGGAATGTGAAGACAGGATGGAGAGAAATGTAGAGATGAGGAGAAAGAGAATAAATGGACTGAAAAGCGGAGTGTGATCAAGCAGATAAATGACATTTAGAAAGAAAGACAGAAAGAAAAGGATTGAGAAACGAGGACGAAGGAACAAAAAAACACTGAAATAATGGAAGATGGAGGATGGAAGAGTGGAATGAATAATTAAATAAAGAAGATGGAGAGCAGAGGAATGGAATGAAGAGACGATGAAGGAGAGTGAGAAGCCACCTACGTCAGCACAGACATTAGAGAAAGCATCAGCACTTCTGAAAAGATGAAGGGTTGAAAAAAAGAGAGAATTGGACAGAGGCAAGAAAGTATAAGGTATGAGCAGACAATGAGAGAGAGAGAAAGAGAGAGGGAGAGAAAGAGAGAGAGAGAGAGGAAGAGAGAGTGATATAGGGTGTGTGTGTGTAAGGGAGAAAGAGCAGCAGTGATAGAGAGAGACAGAGTAAGTGAGTGAGAGAAAGAGAGTGAGAAAGCAAGCAAGACAGAGGCCTCAAGGAAGGTAATTGAGTTCTTGAAGGAGCTTTGACAAAGGCCCTACAGAGCGGCCCACCCCCCCAGGCCCAGGCCCCCGTATGTGGACACACTGTAAATCTGCGCGTATTGATCTCACCCCACAGATACTCGGAGCCGCGATCTGTTTTAGCAGGTCGAAAAGCAATAAAAAGGAGGTGAAGCCCACACTTTATCACCCCTCCCCAGCCCCCCCACCCCCCCATCATAACAGATGTGTTATCTGCGACGTCTGTGCCAGCGGACGAGGAGGGGGCTGATTAATCACTCTTGTTTTCTCAGTATCGGCTTACGCGGCAGCAGACTGCTGTCTCGGCCGTGTTTGATTTTGAAATAAGCAGCACTGAATGTTTTCACATACATCATCGTCAGACTTTGTTTGGACTCATTGAACAGCACTTGTGCGTACTTACCTACCTGAGTGCTCACAGTCATTGAGGTTACTTATGATTAATATGTCTATGCTCTTTTTGTTTTTCTGGGACAGCTCCTCGTTATAGGATGCTTAACTGATGTAATTTGATTGGGTGGCTGACTTGTCACATGACCATAAAGCTGTTGTTTGATTGGCTGTCTCGCTTGTGTGCCCCTCTCCCTCAGGTATGCCAAGCTGCAGCATCTGCCAGGCTCCGAGGGCCACAGGCTCACCCACGACGAGCGCACGGAGTTGAGGAAGTGAGTGGATGGCATTTCCTGTCTTTACTGACATCCAAACATGGCCATTTCACCTAGGGCCATCGAACCATGTTGAGGCTTTTCTTGAGATACAGCCTAACTGCTTAGCACTTCTGCAGAGTGGCTGCTGGGGGATGTTTAATAATTTGAGATATGTGTTTACACTCTGTGGTCTGTGTGTGTGTGTGTGTGTGTGTGTGTGTGCGCGTGTCTGTGTGTGTGGTGGTTTTACATTAGTCACACTCGTTCAGTGTTTTGTTAACACAGCGTGACCCCCTTTGAAATGAACTACTCTGTTTCTCTTCCCTGCCATACTATACTCTTTTCTTTGTGTGTGTGTGCATGTGTGTGTGCGTGCACGTGTGCAGGGGGGGAGGTGTGCGGTGGGGGTTTAGGGAGGGGGAAGTAATCTCACCCTTGCCTGCTTTTTTACCACCTCAGTCCCTCTGTTCTCTTCTTCCCAGCACCTTATAGTCATTAGGTCATAAATATCCTTGGCCCCCTCGTGACAAACTTTACCTCCACAGCCATTTACAGACAGACACACACACAGACACACACACATACACATACATACACACAAACACACACACACACACACACACACACACACACACACACACACACACACACACACACACACACACACACACGGTTACAAATACCCATACTACTCTTTCCCATCCTCACTCACTCATTTACACTCTCTCTCTCTCTCCTCTGCCCTCAGCACCATCTCCTCCATCCTGGGGGCCTGGTTGGACCAGTACTCAGAGGACTTCTGGAAGCCCCCCGACTATAGTTGCCTGCGGCAGCTGCTGTCCTACCTGCACCTCAACTTCCCCGGGTCCGACCTGGAGCGGCGCGCCTGCAACCTGCTGGCCCAGTTCCACCGCCGGCACCACCAGGAGCCCGAGCACGAGGGTGAGCACACAGGACAGGAGAGGACGCTCTTAAAAACCAAACCTCGCTTCCACCTACAGCTACAGTACACTCTCAGACAAGAAGGTACAGAGTTTGCCACAGGCAGTGCCCTCAAAGGCACACATATTTTTGTACCTTTTAATAGAAATAGAATGTACCCCCAAGGGTAATATTTGAACCATAAGGTACTCTGATGTGTACCTATTCAGCTCTGGAGAAGGTACAAACTAGTTGTAAAACAGAGGTTAAAGGGCACAACTATGTGCCTTTGAGAATACTGCCAGTGTGACGAGTAAAAGTACAATTATGTGCCTTCTTTTCTGGGAGTGTAGCAGTACTGTACAGTGTAGTTACCTTACAGTTTTGAATGTGCTTCACTATGGTTTGTGTACCCGATGCAAAAGGTTCTACCATGTGACTGGTGGGGTAGCCAATGCTGCATCAGTTAGATTTGTCATGTGACATTATTTGCGAGAACACAACGGGAGAGGATGATCTCAGAGATATTCTTCAGTCTTGGCCCACAGAACCAAACTCTAGGGCTGCATTTACAGGATTCTTATGTAAAAGACCCCCTTAGGACTACTTTTGGAGATTGGCTTTACTGGAAGTCTACACAGCAAACAATGGCTGGAGGATTATTTAGCTTTTGTTTTTTTGTAGTCCTCGTAAAGTTTAACAGAGCGAAGAAAGAGATGAATGTTTCTCTGAAACTATACAAGAGCATTGTGAAAGGACATTAAGTAGAATCCCATAAAATTTGTCATTGGTGGGTTTCAGATTCCTTCAAAGGAGAGGTCCTTGACAACCCTCTCTACCACTGACATTATCATTTAAAGTTTTTTATTGTATTATGGATACCAGCTGATGTGTTTGACCAGAACCCTTCGTCCAACTGAAATGATCGATTTAAGACTTTTATTACGAGCAGCGACTAATGTGTTTGCCCCAGAACACTCTGTACTACAGAAATGATCAGCTCAAGTCTTCTTGTATATTACGGGTAGTGGCGTAATGTGATACAATGTTAATAAAATGTTATAATAAACATGTTGATAAAATGTTCTCCTTAGTGCTCGACCACGCTCCCTGCACCTTTACCCTCCTGGAGGAGAATGGCTTCGACTATGACCGGCCCGACTTCCTCAGCTTTGACCCCGTGGTGGTGGCCGAACAGTTTACCCTCATGGACGCGGTAAGAGTGCTTGTGGACATACACACGCATGCACACACATACACAAACACATACATACACACACACACACACACAGACACACACACACACACACACACACATCCATCTATTGATTGGCAACGCCACACGCATGCACACACACATGCAAGTGCACACACACACCTCTCTCTCTCTCTCTCTCTCTCTCTCACACACACACACACACACACACACAAACAAACACACACACACACACACACACACACACACACACACACATCCATCTACTGATCGCCAACTCTACTAAGCATGAAGACTCTCTTGTCTCTGTCCTGTTTACTCTAATACTCAGTGCTTACACAACCAGAGTGCGACTGGAGGAGGAAAATGGGCAACAGTATTCGGATTACAATAATCAAATAAATTTAGCTAAAAGTTTCCATCCTATCCCCGAGTTCAGTCGTGGGGGCTGGCAGCACGTCCTGGCCCCGATGTGCCGAACAGTTAGATAACTCAGGAAACCGAGACGAGGACGGGGACGGGGACGGGGGGGGCGAGTTTATCCCGAGCACACAGTTGAGTAATAACTTATAAACAGACGCCACTCCAGAAGGATATCCTGTGACCATTTGTCACTGAATTTTCTGTCGACTCGCCAGTTTGGAGTCGTTATTCCTGCTCCAAGTTTCCTGAAGTACCTGTCCATCATCCATGCCTCTAAATAACTCTTTCCTTCCCTTCTTCCACCCCCATGCTTTCCTTTCCTTTCTTTCATCCATCCATCCATCCTTCTATCCATCCGTCTGTTTTCAGGAGCTTTTTAAGAAGGTGGTGCCATACCACTGTCTGGGCAGTATCTGGTCTCAGAGGGACAAGAAGGGCAAGGAGCACCTGGCGCCGACCATCCGGGCCACCGTCACCCAGTTCAACTGCGTCACCAACTGCGTGATCGCCACGTGCCTGAGCGACCGCACACTCAAGCCCACGCAGCGCGCCAAGGTGGTGGAGCGCTGGATCGAGGTGGCCAGGGTGAGGAGCGTAGTGTCATTTGTCACAGACAACAGATGTATGTGTGTGTGTGTGTATGTGTGTATGTGTGTGTGTTTGTGTGTATGTATGTATGTATGTATGTATGTATGTATGTATGTATGTATGTATGTATGTATTTGTTTATTCGTGTTTTTGGGGCATGCATAATTGTCCCAATAAATGGATTTATTTAGCTATTAGTGCTTTTTGGGGATGCCACAGAAGGTTATCTCTGAGCTCAAAAGTTATACAGAATAGTCTCGTAACTTAACTGTTCTAAGTTAGGGTGATACAGTATTAAGGGTTGGGTACTGGGTCCTACAGCATGAACGTAGCATCAACAATGTTTTTTTGAGGTATGATCTTAGCACAGACAATGGTTCCAACTCTTAGTCCACCTGGTTTACATTTGGGATAAACCAATGATACAGTATGTATGCTACAAGTGTGTTCAGGCTAGGCTAATGTAGGGGATACCAGGCTTCTCTCGCACAGAGAGAAGAAAAGCATATGTACAGTCCTGTTATGTAACTTTCGGGTCAGACAGCAAATAAGCTCATTTAATAAAATGTTGGCATGTTCTTTCAATAGGCATATCAAATGTATGCCCACTTACTACCAGCTTTCTGCTGTCTGTCTGTCAAACAGGAACAAGGAGAGGATCTGCATGTTATAACTGCTGTTACAATGTTATAATTTGCTGGGCTTGCTCTCACCAACTGGAATGAATGAATGTCTGGCCGCAGGAGGGTGGCTGGATATATATCCATCATGCAGCCTGATTAGGTTAAGCTCGGGGAGGTCATGGCAGGCATACCGGTGGTTAGAAATCCAAAAAAGTCCAAAACTCCCAGTTGGAAGTCCATGTACAGTACAGTTCCACTTTCGCTTGGCTCAGCAGCAAATGCATGTACCCTCTCTCTCGGCTCTCGGCTGTGGTAAACCAGCACTTATGAAACAGTGGTCCTCGGCCCAGGAACCACAGTGAATCAGGAGAAATGGAGTCGGGGTGGAGGGTGTGTGTGTGTGGGGTGGGAGGCTTTTTGAGAGAGAGAGAGAGAGAGAGAGAGAGAGAGAGAGAGAGAGAGAGAGAGAGAGAGAGAGAGATGGCGCACATGTAAATGCTGTTTCCTACAACTTAGGACTCATGACTACCATGACCTGGAATAACGAATAAGACACTTTACAGACAGCATAGAAAACAAGCTCCACATAGAAGTCCAGTTGCCTGCAACTTCGCCTTCATGGAAGTTCTCCGCTCTCCCCCTTTTAGGAATGCCGGATCCTGAAGAACTTCTCGTCCCTGAGGGCCATCCTGTCAGCGCTCCAGTGCAACCCTGTGCACCGGCTCAGGAGGACATGGGACGAGGTGTCCAGGTGAGCAAGTCAGAGAGAGAGAGAGA
>CM059273.1:19119613-19164613 GCA_030347295.1 Setipinna tenuifilis
TGCAGCTCTTCCTAGGGGACACGTGCGTGCATTGCAGCGTGGAGCTTTGTGGTAATTTAATGAAAATGTAATTACAGGTCAATTAGTGCTAATTCCCCACTTAGCATAAATGGATAGCGTCTACCATATTTTATAATTGCGTACTGTTATCTATCAGCTACGTGTAGTCAGGGAATCCCCTCGGAAGCTGTGGAGCAGAGCTAGTCATATCCAGCTCACACTGTTCAACCGCACTGCACAACATTCAACTGCACTGCACACCATAATGTGCCACTGTGTTATCTCACTGAGATGCATACAGGCAGTTACATGTACACACACACACACACACACACACACACACACACACACACACACACACACACACACACACAGGCCAACAGGGATATACCAGAAGACCGTTGTTTTCCATGAGCACTTTCCATCCCTAACAACGCTAACCTCCACTTACCAGCACTGTCCTGTACTTTGCTACTTTGTTATGTTCTTGCTTGCTCTCTACTCTGTAATTTGTTATGCTCTTGCTTGCTTACGCTGTTCTTCTCTGCATATCTGTAGCTTGATTTGTGTCCTCTATTGCAAGTCGCTTTGGATAAAAATGTAAATATAAATGTAATATATACACGCGCAAACACTTGCCGACAGCCTCACACAAACACACACACACACACACACAAACACACACACACACACACACACACACATCTATGCATATAAACATCTCACAGTGCACGCATTCACTCAAACAGATATTAATACATCACGACAGGCAGATAGCCTCACACAAACACACACACACACACACACAAAAACACACACACACACACAAACCTACGTACAAACAGCTCACGGGATGTGTGTGTTCCCTGTGTGTGTGTGCTGCAGAGTGTGATGCAGGGGACTATTCCCTACCTGGGGACCTTCCTCACGGACCTGGTGATGATGGACACTGCCATGAAGGACTACCTGGACGTGAGTGAAGCAGCTCTCAGTCACTCTACATGTAGCTATAGTCCCACAACCGGCCATTAACTGTGTTTACCTTATAATGTACTGTAGTGCTGTTCAGTAGATTTATTTTGCTTTAGCTTATTTAGCTTTATAAATCAAATTGATTTATGTGTTAACAAGTATTATTTGTTGTTTTGGATTACCTAAAGATAGGTGATAGGTAAAAGAGTTATATAGTTTGGTGTGAAACAAACTAAAAATCTGTGTTTGTGGACAAAACTACATCAATATCAAAATATTGGTCAAAATATTTGGAACCAAGTGAATAGTGGGCCTTACATTTTCTTTGCCATTGTATTTTGCAGGGAGGCCTCATCAACTTTGAGAAAAGAAGAAAGGTGAGGTTTCATTTTGTATATTATATGAAAAACTGTTGAAATCCTTAATTTGTGACCATAAACACACAAATTGATAATGCTAAATTTGTTGATGACATGGTTATGGTTATAATTGTGGTTATAGCATTTAGTAGACCTGTTTCTCCAAAGCAACATATAACACTAAAAACACCACATTATAAACAGAAACACTTCGCTAAATTCATGAAGTGGATGAAAATATTTACATGCTTAAAATGACAGGGATTATTATCCATCAGGATAAGGGGGATTATAATCCATCTTTTCTCTCTTCCTCTGTTTGTCCCCTACCCTTCAGGAGTTTGAGGTGATCGCTCAGATTAAGCTGCTGCAACTGGCCTGCAACAACTATAACTTCACCAGGAACCCTCGCTTCACAGAGTGGTTCTCAGGGGTGGAGAAACTCACGGAGGCTGAGAGGTAAGTACACACACACGCACACACATACATTCATGCCCACGTCCATGTACACACACACACACACACACACACACAATGATTTAATTATTCAGGTGATAACTAGTCATATGAAGTGGAGTTATAATAGTAATAGTACGGAGGTTAGCATGAAGTGGGAGCCATGAAGGTTAAAGAGAAAGGGAAAGCAGGGAAGGAGTGGAGGCAGTGGGGCAGTGAGGCAGTGGGGCTGGTGACAGGAGAGAGAGGAGGACGTGATGTGGGACATGGCGCAGGGAAACTGAGTAACTCTGTGAAAGGAAATGATTAATGGTAGAAGGAAGTGGACTGACACTTAAACACACACATAATACACATACACACACACACGCACACACACACACACACACACGCACACGCACACCCACATACTGTACACACACACAGCATCATACACAATGACCTGAAGCTAATAACCTCTTATGTGTTTGTGTTTTGTTAGTTATAGCCAGTCCTGTGAGATCGAGCCCCTGTCTGAGTCAGCCTCTAACACACTGAAGGCCAAGAAGAACACAGGCATCATCAAACGATGGAGCGAGTGAGTCAATTATTTCTGTACTCTGTCTGTCTGTCTGTCTGTCTCTGCCACTCTCCCCCTCTCTCGCTTTCTCTATCTCTCTCTCTCTGTCACTCTCTCTCTCCTCTTCTTTCTTTTTAAATCCTCTTTTCTTTGCTCATACCTTTTGTTTTCATCAACACTAGTATAATATACTGTATACTGTATAGTATAATATTTATTATACTAGTATAATCTTTCTCCGTGCTCCTCTGCGCGGCTGTATTATTATGTAAATATACCACAATAAAAAGTCTGTGTGAACTGTCTCCCTCTCCCCTAAATTAGGTAATGTTTGAAAATGTATTGCCATAATACTCTATACTTATAAAGCATAGATTATTATGGTAATGCCTGGATACATAGATTATATACTGCAGTTAAAAAAAGGCACTTGCACTTCCAAAGTTGTCATGCAAAAAACGAGAAAAACAGAACGAGAAATTAAAATGTATATGCTAACACAGGCATAAAAACACATACTGTATTCAAATACTAAAAACATTTTTTTTTCCTTTCTCCACCCGCCCTCTCTCCTTTCCCCCCCCTACCCTTCTCCTTCTCCCCCTACCGTTCTGTCAGTCGTCAGCCAGCAGGTTCTGAGGCTGGCTGCAGTAGTGCGGGCAGCTCCCACTCCAAGTCCTTTGACCAGCTGCGCTACCCCCCCTGTCTGGGCGGCTCCTCGGGCGGCAGCGGTGGGGGGGGCGACGGGGGCGACTCGCTCAGTGTGACCTCAGCCGGGTCCAGCAGCTCCGACGTGGAGGAGATCAACATCAGCTTCATCTCCGACTCGCCGGACTCTCACGAGAAAAAGGTGTGTGTGTGTGTGTGTGTGTGAGAGAGAGAGAGAGAGACTGAGAGAGACAAAGAGCGAGAGAGACAGAGAGAGGGGGGGGGCTTACTGTATTGACTTACTGTATGTCGTTTCTGTTGATGGTTTTTGAGGACTGTGGGGACTGGGGTGGGGGGTAAACCCTGGCAAATGTTATGCTTAACTCCTGAGATTCCTGAGTGATGTGTTGTGTGTGGTAAAGAAGCACTTCCTGTGTCACAACCTTTGACCTTACAGTTGCATGAGCTGTTTAACCTCTCTCTTCCCCCCGCTTTCAGTGCTGTTACCCTATAAAATGCCAAAAATAATACACTGTCACACACACATGCACACACACACACAGGTGTGGTTGTCTGGTGACTATGGCTCTACTTCCTTTTTGTAGACCTCCACGCCCTCCGTAAAACATTCCAATTCTACCTTAGGGAAGTGCGGCCCCATGGCTGACCTGGCACCCACGGTACTTTCTCCACTTCCTGTGCCATTTCTTGTGTCTCTTTCTGTGGTCTGGTCACACTTCCTGTTTCTCCATTGTGCTTCATGGGAAATGTAGTCTTCTCTCTCTCTCTCTCTCTCTCTCTCTCTCTCTCTCTCTCTCTCTCTCTCTCTCTCTCCCTCCCTCTCACTCACTCTCTCTCTCTCTTTCTCTCTCTTTCTATCTCTCTTCGTCTCTCTCTCTCTCTTTCTGTCTCTCTCTCTCTCTCTGTCTCTCAACCACCGCACCATCTTTATCATGGCTCAGTGTCACTTTCCACTGATCAACCAGTCAGCCATTTTGTGTTCTTAAGAGTGTGTGTGTGTGTGTGTGCACAGATTTGTATGTGTGTGTGTGTCTGTGTCTGTGTGTCTGTGTGTGTGTCTGTGTGTGCGTGTGTGTGTGTGTGTGTGTGTGTGTGTGTGTGTGTGTGTGTGTGTGTGTGTGTGCATGCGTGCGTACATGTGCACGTGTGTGTGTGTGTGTGGAGGTATGAATGCTTCAAATCAATAGTAAACACAGAAGCAGTGTTCCTGCTTTCATATTTTATTTCTCGTTTCATTGTGACTTCCGTTCATTCCATCTGTCTGGGCCCAGAGCCCATGGGCTACTTTGGGAGTAGATGCTTTGACCACCACTGAGTGTCTGGCTTTCTCTTCATGGCGCACTCCCTCCCTCTCTATCCATTTCACTGTGTGTTTGTACCGCCATGGTTTCTTCCCATCACACGGTGTCAACGACCGAATCAAAAGCATGTCACCATCACACACAAGTCCTTCGCCCTCTCATGTTGCTGATTGTGACCTTTTACGTGTTATTTCCATGTCATTGTTCCATTTTCTGATCTATTGTGTATTCCTGTAGACATAAACTGTTATTCGTATTTGTCTGAGTTTACAGTCAGCTAACCAAGCCTTGTAACAATGTCATAAAATTGCTGAAAAGATATTGAAGCAAGTTAATTTGTTGTGTAGATGAGTGGTGAAAAGTTCAGGTGAAAACCACATTTGACAGATTATTTTAGTTGTATGTATCTCAGTAGTCAAGAGATGGACCAAAAAAAGTGCAAAAAGAATTTAAACAGGGAAAATGATGTTTCCTGAATCATTTCACATATGCCATTCTATCACCACTGCCAACTTCTAAAGAGCTATCTGGTTTCATACTAAAAACTGGAAGCAATGGTGATTGGCCTTGCATGCTGAATGATCATGTTGGCTCATGTGTGTCTCTTTGTCTCCCCCTGGTGGCCAGTTCTGGGAGTCCACCTCTCTGTCTTCCCTGGACGCTTCCGGAATGGGCTCAGGGTCCGGCTCCAGCAGCGCCTCGTCCTCCTCGGTGTCCTCCACGCCGGTGACGGCCTCGCGCTCGCACAAGCGCTCGGTGTCGGGCGTGTCCAGCTACTCCTCGCTCTCGCTGCCCCTCTACAACCAGCAGGTGGACGACTGCTGCATCATCCGCGTTAGCCTGGACGTGGACAACGGCAACATGTACAAGAGCATCCTGGTGAGTGAAAGGGCCAGAGTGAGGAGGAGGCGCAGAGGTGAAGAGGGGGGATGTTGGGGGGAAGAATGATAATATTGGTCTGTGACTATGCAGGCATGTAACATACATCTGTACACCAGGGCCTGAGCACTTTAGATTATATAGAGAAAATACTTTATTGATCCTGGAGGAAATTTTGGAACTTTGGTCCATTTGGTCCAATGCCCATGTTGAGATGATTATTAGCCGTTATTATAAAAAAAAGAAGTGTTAATCCTGGCTTCAGAAAGTAAAAACCCTGCCAAGTATTTGATCCAAACATTTTCCGGACCAGCCGATCCTAATCAGCACACAAATTACAAATAGATCAGCTGATTAGTAAAATCACCTTTGTTAAGTGCACAGGCAGATGCAATATATGGCTGGATTTTTTACTCTCTGAAGACAGGAAGAATGAAAAGGTGGAGACAGGTGGAGGGCAGAGATACTATCTTTGGAGAGTACAGAAAGGATAGAAATGATTGATACAAATGTGATCAGGTGATAAGATGTGTTTGTGGCTCATAATGTGCTTTGCGATGCAGGTAACAAGCCAGGATAAGACCCCAGCGGTCATCAGGAAGGCCATGGTCAAACACAACCTGGACCGCGAGCGCCCGGAGGACTACGAGCTGCTTCAGAAGATCTCTGAGGAGAAAGGTCAGTCATACCTTCTGTATTAGTGCGTCCATTCATCCTTCACATTAAATTTAGCTATCGCTCTTATCCAGAGGGACTTTTATTACATTACATTACATTGCATTTGGCAGACGCTTTAATCCAAAGCGACTTACAAAAACGAGGACATAAGCAGACAAAGGTGTTAAGGAACACAGAGTAAACAGGCAGCCTTTAGTAATCAGGCAGACTTATAGTAAATGAGGTACAGGGACAGTCTCCCTGGAGTAATGTGCGGTTAGATGCCTTACTCAAGGGCACTTTAGCCATGAATGAGGGGGAGAAGAGCACTGGTTGTTCAGTCCCACCTACAATACAGTACAATACAAACCCAATGCAATACAGTAATTCCCTCTGTTAGTCCACTTCATTTCTTCATTATCTAAACAGTCTATTCTGAAGTAGAGTGGTCTTTGTACTTTGGTCTTTGTACTTTGTACTTTGTAATTAGAATGCCGTTGTGCTTCCTTTCTTTAGAGCTGAAGATTCCGGACAACGCCAATGTCTTCTACGCCATGAACTCGTCGGCTAACTATGACTTTGTCCTGAAGAAGCGAGGCTTCCCACGGGCGGGCAGGACCAAGCACGTGGCCAGCTCCACGCTGCCACGCATGAAGCAGAAGGGCCTCAAGATCGCCAAGGGTATCTTCTGAGCGCGTTCAGACCGAGCTCGACGCTGGCCAATTTTTTTGCGTTCGTTCACTTCTCTCCCTTTTGATGACACGTGCTAGTCGTCTGGCAGGTTGTCTCTTGTCAGAGTCAGCGAGGGTGGGGAATGGGGGGGAGGGGGTGGAGTCCCCTTTTTCCCCCTGCACCCCGCAGTTGTTTTGTTTGCGCTTGGCGGGGCTGGTCACCAGCTGACGCGAGGAGGCACCTGCCACTCCTCCTGACCTACCGCTAACCGGACTACTCGTGCGCAGTAGACTGGCGAGCACTTAACTGAGAACCTGTGCGTTTGGATGAAAGGGTTAATGTTTACAGCACCAAACCCCTAGCCCCAATCACCCACACCCACCCCACCCCCAACGCAAGCATAACAAAGCCAACGTTCCTCTGGCCTCACCCCTTGACTTCACTTCCTGCCAAGATGTCATCCCTTCCTGTCAGGCTCAAGCCTTCGCTCTTCAGCGCGCCTACAAAGAAAGCTCAGTGTTCTGTTCTGTCTGACTCTGATGTTTGCTGGACAGCTTAGCGGAGAGAAGGACAGTGAGAGTTAGTTAGTGAGCAAGGACAATGGCACAATGACTGCATATAATGTGCCTTCTGTGTTGCCAAGCTTCAAGAGCCTCTGTTTTTCAGCAGAGCCCCTGGAGAACTCCTCAGATGGGTCACATTCGCGTTTGGACTGCGACAGACTAGAGGAGAGCTAAAGGACCCTGGGTGACCGCTGATTCCCGTGGAGGATGGGAGAAGGCAACGAGCCACTGCCTGAAGGACACACCATTAATACAGACCCTTTAACTGTGGCTGCCTCTTCACTAGAGAGTCAAAACACACACACACATAAACACATAAAGAAACACACACATTCATACACACACACACACACAAACACACACACACACACACACACACACACACACACACACACACACACACACACACACACACACACACACTTACACACATACAGACACATACCAGAGTATCCCTTTTCACTGTTAATGGGAAATCCATGTTCTAGTTTGTTAGACTTTAAAAAAAGGGGCATTAGGACTAAATCTTTCCTATAACAGATACCTTTACTAGTATGGTTTTGCATCCCCCGCCACCCTTCTCTCCAACTGGTGCTAACAACATCCAGACACTACAGGCTGTCTGCTCTCCCCTGCTGCCTACAACTCTACAGTCTCTAGCAGGAAGGACGATGGATCTCATGGACAGTTCGGCCACAGCAACCAGAAATGGCAAGAGAGCAAAACGGTCACTGTGAAGTGGGCAGTGATGATGGCAGTATTTCTTGTGGGTGGTGAAAGGGAAAAAGGCTGTGTTGGCCACTTGGGAGTGCATTTGTAATGGTCCTGGTTAGCGTTGCTAAGGTGTTCTGTTTTTGGTGTTAATGGGGGCTCAATGATAATGGCCGCTTATGGTGGAACAGCAATGTTTTTATCTTTTATAATGTTGTGGTTGACCATTTTTTAAATATGATTGTACCAACAGCTACAGCTTCTTTTTGGTCCTGCTTGCTCTCTTTGTTGGGGGAAAAATAGCAGGACATTCTGCCTGCTACAAGAAAAAAAAAGCCTTTTGTTGCCATGGTTACCATTCATTTAGTTCCACAGAATGTTGGCGGGACCTAACTTGCCATTGGATGGATCCCCATGGTGCCAGAACTTCATGCCATTGGCTGGGGTGGCAATGACAGATGAACACAGATGACGGCAGGAAGCTATGAAGTGAAAGAGTAGAAGGAAAGTACAGTGAAAGTGAGAGAGAGGGAGAAAGAGTGAGACAGAGAAAGAGATAGAAAGGGAGTCTAATGAATGTTGTATTGTGAAATGAATTGTGATTTCTTTATTCACTATTTTAGTGTAGTCATTACAGTCAAGAAAAAAGAAACAAAAAAAAAAAAAAAAAAATGAATGGGCGGACCATCTTCCTAGTCTTGCTCTTTTCTCTCCTCTCTCCTCTCTTCTCTCTTCTCATGCACACACTCCCCAGTCTAACCATCTCTTCTTTCTCTCTTTCACACCCTTTGCTTTTCTGTTTTTGCCTTGTTCATCTGCTGACAGTCCACCATCCAACACACCCAGCGCATGTACTGTACATACATTCACCATCTTGTCCCTAGAGCTGGATGGTTTTGCCTAAACTAGAGAGTAAACTTCAAGTGAGGAGGAGGTTTAACTTCCCGTGCTTGATCCAGTACACCTGTGCCAAAGATCAAGTAGGGCGATGAACACATGTACCTTTTTCATAGCGAGTTGTCCTGTAGCTGAACGGTTGTTGACCTGTCCCCCCATTGTGTTTGTCCATATTGTCATGGACTGGACATTGAATGCATTTCCCTGTTAATGGCCTATGACTGATTGCCAATGAGCCCTGGACAGGAACATCCCTGCCAGTGTCTGCCCTATGACTGGAACGGACCCGGCCCGGTTCTAGGTCGTAGAACCTAAAGGTTCTAGGCCAGGCTTGGGTCAGTCTGACCGTTGTACAGTTGTACAGCCGTCATAGAGGGGAACCCTTTACGTATGAGGACTTCCTCAAACCAAAAGCCCTGTTCATTTTAAACCCCCCCTCCCCTCCCCTGCCCCCATGCGGAAGAAGGGTAAGGTTATGCAACACTGTGTATCCATCGCTGTCCTCCTGTGCCTGATCAGATAGACGAGTGTACAAGTGTGGGAACCAGGAAGTAGACGAGTAGTGAAGTAGAGGAACTGAGCTGAGCTGTGGAGCTGGCTGATTGACCTCCCATCGGCCCACCCACATCACCACCACCACCACCACCACTATGGGTGTGGCAGCACGTAGGAATTTAGACTAGTCTGGATAGGTGAGAATGTTTTTTTAAGACTGCTCTGGTAGGTTATTGTGAGGCGCACTGAATGACAGCGGTGTGTTAGTCAAGAACATGTGTAAGTAAGTGAGGCTTTTAAATAGTGATGCCTTTGCCATTGCTGGCCGTGCTTTCCCCAGTAGAAGTTGCCAGTAGAAGGGTAGGGGCGCCCGTACATCCTATCCCACAATGCCCCTGTTCGGCAGGGGGAAGGGAGGTTGATTGATGAGGTTGATTTGTTATGGATGTGTTACTTGTTTCCAAATTTTGAAAGTCTAGTGTATTCCATTACCCTTTGATGTTTTAATTGTACATCTGTGTGTGTGTGTGTGTGTGTGTATATATATATGTGTGCATGTGCCTGTAAGTGTGTGTCTGTACTGTATGTATGTTGTCAATTTATACAGTATGTGCGTGACTGTGTATGTGTGTGTTTGTGTGTGTGTGTGTGTGTCCCGGTAAGCGAAAATGGAAAGGGCCAAAGATCTCACCCGATCATTCTGGAAAGCTCCGCGCTCATGAGCACTGCCTAATCAGGAAGTCACGTTGGGCCTCTCAAAACATCAAACATTCAACAAAAATCTGGTGCCATCACTCTTTCACTGTTGAAGAATAAAAAAAATGAAAGAAAAAAAACACTTTCTAACAATTAACAGTTCTTTTTTTCTATGTTCATTTTGTATTTTTTGTATGATCTGAGATTAAATGTACTTTGTACCTTTTGCTTTTCTTTTTTTTTTCTTTTGAATGATTGATTATGAGTGGGTTTGTGAGTGAGCGTGTGTGTGTGTGTGTGTGTGTGTGTGCATGTCAGCTTTATTTATTGATTTGTAAATACCTTTTGTAGCATTGTACATTTTGTTTCTTCTCCCATGTAATTAAAATTAATATATATGTAAATATAAATATATATATGCGAAGTTTATACCACTGTAATTGTGGATTCACATGTCCCATCTCCTTGTTGCCGTTCTTTCTGTTTGTCCTGTGTCTTTTCTGAAGGGTCAATTTTGATATTGCTTTGCCCCCTGAAGCGCTGTTTCTAATGTTGGACAAAAATCCCACCTAATAAACACAGACAGTGTGATTAAAAAGTGTGGCTTCAATCTTGTCTCTTTTTGATTGTCAAATTACCCTATTCCATATGCAAGGAAAATTCCAGGAATAATAATAATAATACATTTATCATGACCTAGTGTTTTTGTGAAATACTTGTGACTAGGCACTTTTATTAGGCTGAACATTGCAGTATTTGCTAAGATGAATTTTCAGGTAAACACTTTCTGTTTACTTTCCACTAGGATAAGAGAATATCATGTGGAATACATTTATATTAAGGATAGCTGATTTATGAGAGTGGTATACTATAACTTTATTTACCAGCACAC
The DNA here is from genome assembly GCA_030347295.1 of Setipinna tenuifilis. Classification (NCBI taxonomy): domain Eukaryota; kingdom Metazoa; phylum Chordata; class Actinopteri; order Clupeiformes; family Engraulidae; genus Setipinna; species Setipinna tenuifilis. The sequence goes on from CM059273.1 coordinate 19,130,392, forward strand.
CCACAACTAACTAAATGAAACAACACTGACTGAAAAAAAAAGGATTAATTTGACTTGTCAAACGTAGGCTATATATAGTTTACAAGTTATCTTTTAGAACACATAATGTTGTACTAATGGGAAGGATGGGAACACACCACTACAAAACACTAAAACATTTTTTAATATATAATTTTATTATATTTCTTTTATTATAACAGATTTTTTTTCAATTACAATTATCTTTCATTTACAATTCAGCAGGCTAATCATTGTGTTTAGATATGTCTAATTCACTTTAGTGTGCAGACTGAATCCTTAGCAACACAGTGCTGCTTAGGGCTATTTCTAAGGGGATCTTTAATCTCAAAGTCATTCAGATGTCAGGCTTAGGAAAGTCATGTGGTTGCCTCATGATCGTCAACTACAAGGAAGTTGGGGTCAAAGTGTGCCGTCAGCTCATCTCAAAAAGCAAGACGGAAGGATTCTGTTGGTTTAGTTTTTCACGAATCACATAGGCTTCTAAGTTCATAAAAGACTTTCAGCTCCAGTGCAAGTGCAATTATTTTAGCCAGAGCTCGACAGACATTTAAAACACACATTCGTATCCGTGACATAATCACACTTATGCAACATTTTATTTATGCACCTGGTCAAGCATCCTCTTACGCTGGCATAACAATATGCATTTCTAAAAGCGCAGTGTAAACTAATGCAAAATTCTGACTGTGACATCCTTTCGCAAAGAACTACAACGACGCATGCGTTCACCATCACCAAACAGAAGGTTACGTCAAACAGGGAGCGTCGGAGGTCTGTGGTGGGAATGACGTCTACTGCTCTTTGCTACCTTAGACACTATCGCATCAATAGGTCTTACGAAATGAATGGCCTGGATTTGCTTTCTACGAGGAAACAGAAAACGAACATTTGAAGCAGCTTATTTAGAAATCAATTGGGGTAAGATATGCACTGGCTAACATGCAGTTTCGCTTAACACCAAGACAGTTGGGCGGACCGACGCGTATACAATATGACAGGTCATTTGTTGTTAGCAGAGCCGCTAACGTCATACCATCATTCTCTTAAGCTGGGACTGCTATTGCTTTTATCTTGTAAAAAGATGTGATACTAGTATTTGACAGTGCGCTAGCAGTTTATTTTATTCATTACTTAACCTGTTTAAACTCGACTGAGACGTCCCAGGTATTCCCGAGTGGTAGAGCCAGGTCAAAATAGCCTTTGGCAGCATGTCCCCCCACTCTTCAATTTCCACTTCCTTATGTTGTAGATATTTACCGTGTGCGGCGCTTTAGACACGTAGGCTATCAGTTCAAGATCTAGAATGAATGTGAAATGTGTTGGGGGAAAAAATCTTTCACACCGTCTCATAACTCAGGAGGCTCGTCAATGAGTGAATAGTGAAGTGTATTGTGTCTGTTACTTTGTTGCGCTCCAGTAAAGACTGACAAGAGTTCCTTTGAAAGGGACGCGGCGGTGCTGGGGCGGGTCTGTCTGCCTCGGCCAGTCTGTTTTCCAGCCAAATTATTAGCCATCTGTCTCGCACGAATTGTTTGCAGTGGTTACTGTTGGAAAGGTTTATTAGGTTACTGTCTGGATATGTCAAAAGAGGTCTGAAGGTGTAATGGATCAATTCATGGTAGCACAATGTCTCATTACCATGCTTTCAGTAGACCTTAATGTTGTATTTGCAGACTTAACTTCAAGGCAATGTCAAGCTTGAGTGAGGGGTGAAAATACTGCACTTTTCAACTTAGTTGTGTAAGACGAACTGTGCAGAGGAGCTTGTGGAGCCTTGCATTGGTTAAATGGGCACAGTTTATTGCATTTTTAAGACTGTAGTTTCGTGAGAGAAATAAGGAAATATCCTCATGGCATAGTATCTGTACCATTCGGTGCCATACAGTAAACCCAGAAAAACCTTATAATTACCCAAAATATTCTTCCCCTATGTTTTGTTAAGTCAAACTCTATGTAGGCTCACCAGTGTATTCTTCTCTTTAGAGGTGAGGGAGTGGTGAAGAGGTGTGAGCAGGATGAGTGGAGCCGCTTTGGGCCTGGAGGTTGTAGTGGTCTTCTTCCTGGCCCTCTTCCTGCTGCATCGCTATGGAGACTTCCGGAAGCAACAGCGCATGGTGCTGTTCGGCACTCTGCTGGCCTGGTACCTGTGCTTCCTCATCGTCTTCATCCTGCCACTGGATGTCAGCACGGTGGGTACCGGTTTTGGTGGGAAGCTGGGCTCTGCAGTCATACAGTCAGGGTTGGGTAATCAAGCGTCTTTGTTCCAACCATTCACAAAACTGGCTGATTTTAACAAGCACAACCCATCAGCCAAGTGGACAAAATAATTAGTCAAATTTTCTGGGTTATGTGTACTGGTGCAATCAATAGATGTCAGGAGTTTTACTCTTTGAAGCCAGGAGTACCCACGTCTGTATGCAGTAGTGATAAAACTGCTACAGGGATGCTTTAATAAATCTCGTATCTTTCATTGCTCCAAATGCAGCGCAAAACGAATTCTGTCTATGCCCACCTTTCCCTTATGCCATTTTCTTTGTGCTCCTTTTTGTGTCTCTTCATCTTGTTTTTATAACATTTTCTGTCTTGAAAACCATCTGCAGACAATCTACAAACAGTGCATCATTGACCATGAGAAACCTGCAGTGACTCCCACGGTAACCACAGTCTCATCCAATCAAACCACAGGAAACTCCACAGTCCCGCCCACAGAAAGGTCAATATTCTCACCTTCGCACTCCCAGTAGAAAAGCATCATGCACATTAGCATTATTGATGCTCTGTTAAACCCACGAGGGAAAGTTAGTCTCCACTGTACCTTTAACCCATCTGTGATTGCGAACACACACAAACAGTAGTTAGCAGTGAGCACATACACTATGAGAAGTGAACACACACATACATAGTAGAGAGGTCCCTCAATTGCAGCACCCAGGAGATGATTAATCAATTGGGAGACAGAATTAGGATTTTGTAAAAACAAAAAAAGTGATTTTTTTTTAGAAGTTGATATTCAGGATTCCTTCTCTTGTACTGCCCTTTTTTAGTTTCCACAAATTTGCAAACTGGGCCAATGCTGCGATAGTACTTATGCAAGCATTATGCAAGACAAATGTTTAGCAATGCATGGCATATCAAGGCCAGTGTTGGCTAATCTATCAAAAACATTCTCACAAGTGTGCCCTGCTGTTGTTTTGTGTTCCAGCATTCCAAAGGCATGCACCAAGCCCTGGAGCTACATTCCCAATGGGATCATGCCCGTGTTCTGGAGGGTGGTCTACTGGACCTCTCAGTGTCTGACCTGGTGAGAGCGAACCTGCATGGCACTGCCAAACAGCCAAGTCTCTGCAAACCTTTCAGCCAGATCCATTTTAAACTATTTTTGTATTATAATTTATTTAGTATTATGTAGTTTACACCAGTTTATTGTATAACCAACAACTAGATAACTAGTTGTTAATCTGTCAACTATTTGCATTTTGAAACCAGATATCTTTCATAACCATAACTAATACTTGTGTTGGCTAGATTGATCTGTAATGCCAATCTTAGATAGTTTAATATATCTAATGCACCTCTGGTTGGATAGATTTCTCTAATGCCAGTGATGGCTAGATAGATACCTATGTTAGTCTTTAATGGACCGATGGATGGATAAATTGATAGATGGATTGATAGATAGATAGATGGATGGATGGATGTTATATATTTGTTTGTGTTGATCTGTGAATGCCCAGGCTGCTGCTACCCTTCATGCAGTCGTATGCTCGCTCAGGCGGCTTCTCCATCACGAGTAAGATCAAGACGGCCCTCATCGAGAACGCCATCTACTACGGCACCTACCTGCTCATATTCGGCTCCCTCCTCATCTACGTCGCTGTTCACCCAGAGTGGCACCTCTCATGGTAAGTGCCTGACTGCATCAGCATATTAGCATATATTACATTACATTACATTACATTTAGCAGACACTTTTATCCAAAGTGACTTACAAAAACTGCAGACTACCTTTGTACATACAGGGAGATGCATGTGCCTAAGTAAGTTTCCCCATACTTTCCCCATAAAAAACATACTTTCAAGAGGTTTCTGTCTGTTTTTTTAAGTGGACCTCCGATGCTTTTTACTGTTTGCTGGTTAATTTTTGGTGGTGTCTCATGTTGTGCAAATGTATTTATTCTCTGAAATGCATTGTCTTTGGTCAGCTTGTGTACTTTTTGTTCTGATTATTCATGAAAGCAGTGGTGTCCTGCTACTACAAGACTAAAAATGAAAGTAAAAATTGATTGACTAAACATAAAAGTGCATTAGCATAGGTGAAATGGTGTTTCAAATAAGAGAAATAGCTCCTGTGGAATACTTCCTCTGGCATGTAGCTTTGGTTTCTATTTCTACAGCCCTCTAAAGATGTTGGAAAAACCTGAAACGCATCCAGGTTCACCTTCAAAGACATACACTGTCATGCCAAAGTCACTAGGCAAACATTCACGGGATCGTCTCGGTAAAACAAATAAATGTTACTTTGTGCATTGTTTCTGATACAGGAATACAATTTCATTATGCCTAGGCTGATCCTAATGAACACACAAATACACAAATACATAGATCAGATTAGCAAAAAATGCATGTGTTTAAGTGCATAGAAATTAAAAGGAGCATGTAAGAACAGATTAATAACATAATAAATATTCCATTCATACACAGACACAGCATGCATTCGAACAGTATTGCACAGATTCCTTAAGAAGCGTGGATTAAAAGTCATGCATTGGCAGCGTCAACCGAAGCTCCTGCAATAGGATAGAAACCGTTCATGAGTCTGTTAATCCTTGTTTTAGTGCTTCTGTACTGTCCCCCTGATGGTAGCAGTTTAAAGAATGTGTGTCCAGGGTGAGAAATGTCTTTTTTAATGATGTTTTGTGCAGCTCCTCCAGTAAGGGGAGAGGGCAGCAGACGACCCTCTGAACAGTTTTAATGTCCCTCTGAGGTGCTGTCTTTTGGGCTATTGTGTAGCTTCTGTACCACATGCATATGCAGTATGTTCAGATGCTGAGCACAGATTTTTAAGGCCACAAAATGTTTGGGAAAAGGAGGAAGTGTGGTCCCAACCATGCCAATTATTGACATTTGGTCTGTGTTCACAGTCAGAGTAAGAAAATAAAAGACCTGTGGTTTTCAATAGGATCCTCTGTGACAGGGCTAAATCACTCCGACATCCCACAATTCCCCCTGTGTGTAGGTATGAGCTGCAGACTATCGGTATCACAGCTGCCAACACCTGGGGCCTGTTCCTGCTGGTGCTGCTGATGGGCTACGGGCTGGTGGAGATCCCCCGCTCCTACTGGGATGCCTCGCGCCACGGACACCTCCTCATCAAGACCTACTTCAAGGTGGCCAAGCTCATGACGGAGAAGGCTGACTCTGAGGAGAACTTGGAGGACGTCATGGAGGTAATCGCCATGGCGATAAGAAGCTTGTGAGCAGGATTGTGTTGAATGATAAGGGGTGTGGGGGCGTTTATGTTGTTTGTTTCTGGTGCAGTGTGTTCTCAATTTAATGCATCCTTGCACATTGACGTTTCTAGTATTACCCAGTATCACCCTTGTATCACCTTGTACAAACGGTTGTCTTACTGTAGCTCTTTTTCTGTATTTACCCATCTGTCCTTTAGGAAGTAAGAAAAGTCAGTGAATCTATCAAGTACAACCATCCCCTGAGGAAGTACATTGACACCATTCTAAGAAAGGTGAGAAAACATAATGTCGTTCAGGAAGAGTCCTGTCAACAATCAGTTTATAATTATATGTGTGGAGCTGACTGTAATCTTTCTGCTTAGTGTCCTGTTGAGTATCAGGAAAAGATGGGCAGGAACATGGACGACTATGAGGACTTTGATGACAGACAAAACACCTACCCCACCGAGAAGAGCCTGGCCAAACTCCACAAACAGGTACAGGAACAGGAACATGGCGCCAGAGAAAAATGCTCCTCCTTCATACTTAGATTACAAAAATCTATGAAATTTACGAGATGGCAGAAGAGTGGGTATCTGTGTGTATGTGTATGTGTATGTGTCTGCATTAATGTGTGTAATTGTGTGTGTGTGTGTGTGTGTATGTGTGTGTGTCTTAGGTTATCTACGCTGTACAGCGACACAACCGTACACGCGTTCAGTGGCAGATGCTGCTGGACGAGGCTTTCCACCTGGAGGACGTGGCCAAGAATGAGACCAGCTCGTCCAGGGAGTTTGTGCACAGCTTCGCCTCTGCTGAGCCACCGGGCTGGTTCAACCGCTACATCTACACGCCCACTGTTGGTAGGCCAAGCATAAGGCTTTCTGCTCCTCTGACAAAGACAGATTAAATGTCACAGACAGGAGGAAGAGGACAAGGTTGTAATGTAGAACCAGGAAAATAACAAACCGCAAGTTTCAGAAAAAAGAACAAAACTTCAGGTGTTTCTTTTTTACATCATCATGCATCACCAGAACATCAGATTTAAAGAAACGTTAAAAAAAAATCATCATTATGAACTACATGATAAACTACATTTTCAATGTATATTTTTAAAGTGTTATTGAAATAGTCTTTGCTATAACAGCAGGGCAGCACATTCCACATATTAGTCCTTGGTATTCAGCAGTCATCAGTGATTATAGGAGTGTCCTGTAACGTGTGTCGTGTGTGTGTGTCAGTGCTGGTGTGTCGGTGGGAGGTTTGGTAAAGCCCATTTGGTGTTCTGGTTCTGGCACAGAGTGGTACTGGGAGTGCCTGCTGAAGCAGTGGTTCTACCGGCTGCTGGGGGTGGTGCTGTCCCTGTTCTCCGTGGCGGTCGTGTGGTCTGAGTGTACCTTCTTCAGCACCAAGCCTGTGCTCTCGCTCTTCGCTGTCTTCATCCAGCTGGCGGAGAGAGACTACAACTACCTGTACATCGAGGTGAGTGTATGGCACTGCGAAGAGAAGAAAATAACCAAAGGATATGATGGTAATGGTCGAGTATGGCTCTATGTGATTCGAGAGGTTTTCTTCTACTCTTTTGTAGATGTATGTATGTATAAATGTGTAATATATCAGAAATTAAGTACCTGTCTGCTTTGAGGTTATGCATGCTGGCTGCTTGTAGGTCAGGTAAGCTGTTTAGTGTGAAGGTTATGAAGAGCATTTCTGTTGGCTTGCAGATGGCGTGCTTCATCACCATCTTCTTCCTGTGCACGTGCGTGTATTCCACCGTCTTCCGCATCCGAGTGTTCAACTACTACTACCTGGCCCCGCACCATCAGACCGACGCCTACAGCCTGCAGTTTAGCGGCATGTAAGTCATCAACTGATTGAATAGCACATCCTGTTTGGAAATATAAAGAAGAGAATATTAAATATGTTCACGTGTGAATGAGGAAAAGCTAAACAGGGTTGGAGGCACAGACTGTGTCCATAAGAATGCTTGGAAGTCTGTGAGCAGTTTTGAGATCTCCTATTGTAGAGAACATGTTCGGTTTCTCTGTCTGTCTCTGCAGATATAAGATTTTGACAATTAATACTCCTTGAATCTTTTTGAATCTTTCAGTTTGGATTCAGCCCTGTTTACCTTGTATGGTGCCTTGTTGACTTCCTGTGTGTCCATCTGTCTCTGTAGGCTGTTCTGCCGTTTGACTCCTCCGCTGTGCCTCAACTTCCTGGGTCTGATACACATGGACTCAGCCATTTCTCATCAGGCAAAAGAGCAGACGGCCTACACCTCAGTGAGTACCTCTAGAGCGACTATAACAGAAGAGGCAAAACAACTCTGTGGGTGACTTCAATAAGAATAATTCTGATTTAGTTGTAAAATAATGTGAATACATTCCATGGAGTCGCAAAGCAAAACATGGCAAATCCACTACTAGAAGTCCTGCCCTATATTGTAGTCACCTGGTTGTTAATGGCAAAGTAAGTATCTCACCTTACCTGAAAGCTCTATTTGTTTTCACCATTGCTAAGGCAACAACCAAACAAGGAAATGTGGCCTTTTGCAGGTCAGCCCAAGAAGAAATATTAAGTATAAAATAAAGTATTTTTAGCCTAGCCTTTAAAGCCTTATTTTAGCGACTATTGAAATGTTCAGTTAATTAAGATGGAATCCTGATCTTGTAGCTTGAAATAGCTGCCTGAGGACATTGCCAAGATGGTTGCTAAATTACTAAGAGTGGACTGTAATGACTTTGGTATATCGTCTCTCATAATTTGCAAATGTCGCCGCATACCCAGATGTTAAATAGTGTGAACGTAACTGGGTTGAGTTCCTACTAAGGACAGTTTGATATTGCATTTGTCATAAACCTTGTGAGTTGGAGCACTTTTGCATACAACTTAATAGAACCGTTTACTCTCCAGTATGTAGCCTCACTGTTTACATTTAGTTGACTATTAATGGTCTCCAAGGCTCTGATCTCAAACAAAGTTTGATTGAACTATTAATTATTTAGCCCAGCATAGCTAAGGTGATTAACTGCACAATGTTTGTGTTCTGCTGCCTTGCATTGCACTACAGTATGTTGATTTGCATTATACTGTGTTGAGTTGTGTTGGGCTATGCCATCTTCCGGATCTGAAGTGCATGTAAGCTGATACTCTGCTTATCTCTCTCCTCTGTTTTAGATCATGGGTTCCATGAAGGTCCTGTCCATCATCGCCAATGGCTTCTACATCTACTATCCTATGCTCATCGTGCTACTCTGCATTGCCACTTACTTCAGGTGAGTCCCAAACTGAGTGAGGAAGGATATTGGATTAAGCAAGGCTTTTAGTGCTACTATTAAGCTAGGAAATCAATAGAATCACCAAGAGGGGATGATAAGTACTTTCCCCCTCTCTCTCTGTCTCTCTGACTCTGTCTCTTACTCTTCGTGTGTATCTGTGTGTGTTTGTGTGTGTGTGTGTGTGTGTGTGTGTGTGTGTGTGTGTGTGTGTGTGTGTGTGTGTATCTGTGTGTGTCTGTGTCTGTGTGTATCTGTGTGTCTGTGTCTGTGTGTATTTGTGTGTGTGTGTGTGTGTGTGTGCGTGTGTGTGTGTGTGTGTGTGTGTGTGTGTGTGTGTCTCATTTTCAGCCTTGGCACTCGTTGTCTGAACCTTCTGGGTTTCCAGCAGTTTATGGGAGATAATGAGCTGACCTCGGATCTGATTGACGAGGGCAAAGAGTTGCTCAAACGAGGTTCGTTTCTCCGTCTGTTGTAGTGATCATGTCTCAGTGTGTTTGGTATGTGAAGAGTTGAAAAAATATTAGATTTTTGGTCAGATATCTAAATGTGAAGTATCACATCCATCTCTACCCAAACCTGTGACACAGAGAGAAGAAAACGACAAAGAATAGAGGATGGAGAAAACAGAAGAAGAGTAAGCTACACGTCTTGGCTATTTCACATATTTTCACCATGTGAAATGATGCATATTAATTTGTTGAAAAGCCCAAGGGTTTAAATGTTTTTCTTTTTCTTCATCTGTGAGTTGAATCCATTTTTTAGAGGTCACAAAGAATTATAGCTGAAAAATAGTCAATTAAAGCATGTCTCTGGGCTGTGTTTTTGAAGTGGTAACAGTTGTTTTAATCAACAGGAGCAATTTGCATATTTTAATTTCTAAAATACGTTTTACTTTTGTCAGTAGCAAGCAACATGCCTGTAGTCCCATCCCTGCCCAGCTAATGAAGCTTTGTGTTATCATAGGAGTGGAGAGAGCGCTATGGCAACCGGGAACAGAATGCGGCGAGGAACCGGAATGTTCAGCAGTCTGAGATGCAGGAGACCAACTACGCTGATACGGCCGGTGCCAGTACTGGCAGGCGTAAGTGTCCTTTCCATTGTCGGCAGGCTGGGTTGACCCAGTTCAGTGGTATCCTGGCATCGCAGTCCCTCATTAAAGCCATGACTGTGACTACAATTCAACTGGTCACAGATAAAATGTAGTTTTCAGACCATTTTGTGTTTAATATTCTGTATTGTTTCAGTATGTTCAGGGGCCAGTTTCCTGTTAATTTAAGATGGGGTTTTTGGGTAATAATAGTATTGCATAAGATAGCTCTTCCTCTCATTTTGTTGTGGCCAGAAGCCAAGTACACTCGGACGAGCAGTCAGCCAGAGCGGGACTGCATCGAGCTCCTGGAGGACGCTGAGCCTCTGGACTTCAATGCCGACATGCCCTCAGAAGACCCACTTGGGGCAGAAAGTGGCAGGTAAGTGCTACATAAGGTGTGTGTGCGTGTGCGTGTGCGTGTGTGCGTGTGTGTGTGTGTGTGTTTGTGTGTGTGAGAGTGTGTGGGAGTCTGTGTGTGGGAGTCTGTGTGTGTGCGTGCGTGCGTGTGTGTGTGTGTGTGTTTGTGTGTGTGTGTGTGTGTGTGTGTGTATATTTTTCCAACCATTTTCTCTCTCCTTCTATCTAAATGGTCCCTTATGACACCAGTATTTTGGAACTTTCCAACAACATACGACTTCCTGTTTGTGGGTTGTGAGTTCCTATTCAGCAAAGACTGGTTAGTTTCAGGCTGTCACATTTGTTTTCCCAGTCATGCAGCATCTTATCATCTTATTAAATTCAAATTAACTAATCATGCAGAAAGCAGAAACATGCTTGATGACCTTCTGTGCTCTTTTGGTACTTTGGTACACAGAGTTGTAAACACCACCATTGAATTGGCACTGACCATGATGACTGCTGATCTCAAAAGAATAACACTACAAACAGCAAGCCGCGAATTAAAGATGTTTTTTTATGTTAGGGAAGATTTGGCTAACCAGTTTTTCACAAAAAATATAGCCAACTGAGTTTTGGTGAAGCCTTATTGGTCAGGAACATATTGTAGAGACCCATTTCACAAACACTGTTTCTTTTCTGAAACATGGTGTCACAAGCTTATTTTTTTCCACTTCTAGGAACACCGGTGGGAGGTATCTGTCGATGTCATCCTCGCAAAGCCGAATCTTTGATGATGTTTGAGATGGACAACCAAGGGAGAAAAAGTAGAACAAAGAACAGGATGAACAGAAGCAGTAGCAAAGCAGTGCACTCCTCCTTCCGTCCACCAATCCAGCACACAGAGCAGGAATTGGGGCAATATGTATATGTATATTGTTTTCTTAGCCTCTGGTGAATGTAAAACACAAATCATTTCTCTTAAAACGTTTACACAGTCACTACTCAAATATTATGTCTGTCTGACCAGTACATGCGTATGTGTGGTGGTTGTCAGAACAGATTTGGTGACACCAAGGAAGAAAAACAAAAGCATCTGGAGAGTCAGAGCTAGTGTTGTAGCCGTGTCAGTCTAGCAGTTGGTCCCCCATAGTATTTTTCCTGTTTGTTTGTTTGTTTCTTTCTTTCTTTAGACAGAGGTATTTATGTTATCGTAAAATAATATATAAAGCCAAATTCTGGTTGAGTGTGACAAAATGATCCGTGTCTCTCCGGTGTGGATGGAAGTGAAGTCAAGCCACACTGCCCTCTAGTGGCTACTGTCAGATAGGTTACTGAAAGATGGTGTTATGGAAACCTCAGCACATAAGCATTTCATCCTAATGTGTGCACCTTTAAAGAGTGATCCATACACCCATCCATACCTGGCTTGTGATGTTTGTATGGCGACTCCGAAGAGATTAACTTGTGTATTTATTCACATTTGTTATGGAATGTGAATGCTACAACTCTGCACAGCTGCTTCACGTTTTTTATGGCTACTGTGTTGGCCCACACCATGGTCTGCCTGATATGGGAAGATACTTAGTAAGTTAATGCCCTCCATTTTGAATTGATGTTGTGAACTAAGGTGACCTGAAACATTCCATCCTGATATACTGTATGCGCTCCACTGAGTTTGTCTTTCAGAAGTCCTTTTCAATTTAGTGCATGTTGTCTATGGGAGATATGCTGAATACTACTATCTACTTACCGGTCAAATGATTGCAAAGGTGTATGAAGACATCATTACATGATCGCTCCATATTTATTTATAATGATTAGATTATTTTTGATTTCTAAATTGGTTCAACTGTGCCAATTTGACATCTCATTAAATATTATGCCATTGTGATTTTTGTATAGTATTTATAGCATCTAGAGAGTTTAAGTAATCATTTCAGAATCGAAGAAATTGCAATGAAGTGACCTTGTACAGTGTGTCCCAAGAAATTGTTTTTCCTAAAGTGATGGTGTTTCATCGCTTATCATCCATTATGTTAGTCACTTCACTGACTCATCCACATTGTGTAGTTGAGTACATGTTAGAGACACAAGTGAATTTTACATACAGTCTGCTTTGAAATGATTTTTTCATTTTAAAGGCCATGCAGTAATAAGAGGAAAGGTCGAAGTGCAAATGTTACTTTAATTGAACAGATGGCAGTTGTATATATTACTATATGCAAACATGTTTTGTTTTTTGAATTTTCTTCTGAGTATAACTTTTGATGCTCATACTGGTAGTTGTGTGTTTTGACTTGGATTTGTATTGTGTTCTCTTGTATCTTTTTGCTGAGTATGGCCTTGGTTTCTGCTGGGTTTTTTACTACATTCAAGTTTTAATTTGCATGTCACTCAGAATTTCCGTCCTTAATGTCAGCAATTTGGTCTCCCACCTTCTGTTATAAGTTACTGTATCTGACAGAGTGTCTTCAGGCTGAGTAAAAGATAAAATGCTGCTTGTAGTAACAGTGGAAGGGAACAGAATTCACAGTGGTTCGTCCATATGAAACAAGAGACGTATGTGTTGTTTTTAAGCAAAATTTGTTGCTTAAAAACAACAAGACTGAAAGTATGTTTGTGACCTCACACAAAATTGCCGGCGGTCATGACAGTAGTTTAGGAGTGCACCACCAATGCACCACCAAGGCCTCCTTTAAGACATCCAATGATCCATACAGGATGCAAATGCTCAGACTGCACCTGGCAACAATTGGCATGACAACAAACTGAAAATGGCACCTCTAGTGTCAACTCATGAGCCGTGGTTGGATCATTTTTAAGTGACTTAGAAGCCTAGCCGTGTACAATCCATCCAGTAGAGATATTTGGATTCAGGTGTGGTTCAGCTGTGCCGTTTTCCTGCTGTGGGGTCTCCTGTGGAGACAGTTCTTTGTGTGGATTTGGGTTTCCTGACGTGAGGTGCAGTTAGTCTGATCCTATTGTTATTTATCTAATTTCACTTTATATATGGAAGTCTTATGTGAAGTCTCCTGTGCTCTTGTAATGCTGGCCTGCCGAATTTACATGAAATTATGGCTAATGTCCCTACGGAAATTAACCAAATTCAACATTTTTCACCTCCGAAAAAAAAAAAAAAAACCTGTCTGGAGGTGTATGTTTTGTCAGTGACATGTGATTGCCTTCATTTGTCAATATGCATGAGTTTCTGCCACTGCTTTACTATAAACAGGTGCAGACTACTATTTAAACTACTGCTGTGTAGATCACTGACATTGTAAACTCCAGATTTTTTATAGTTTTGAGTAAATCATTACAAATACAAAATCCATGTTAGCCTATAACCTATTGATGATTCATCACATTGCTCTAAAACAAAAGCAGATTCCATGCTCTTGCTGTAAATAATGTCAGTCCATGACTTACGTGTTGATGTGCACAATATACAGTATACAGAGACTGGAATTATTATTTATGTAAAACTTTGAGTTGATCCTCAGTGTTTTGTGCATAGGTATGCAAATGTAAATAAAAATGAAATTACATATTATGTGATTTAAATCATTCTTGGCGTGAAACATTTGGTTTTTGAGCATGTGTTTTACATGCATTTGCAATACAGCCTAATCTAACTACCCCCTGTTGTGTATATACTGTAGTAATAAAAAGCAATTTGGCACCCGAGTTAGGGGCATCCAAAAGCATCACTAAGTTACTGACTGTTTATAGCGTCTCGGAAATAACTGGCTGAGCCAATCACAGCGAGGAATAAGTATCCTTGGAAACAGAAGAACGCTAAAACTAGGGGAGGGGCCAGTTCCGCTCAAGGCAAGTTCACTGCTGTTTTGATGAAAATAGAACCTTTCTGTCAACGTTAACTGGTATGTTTTTCTGCTCAGTTAGCCAATTGGCTTGGTTTTGCGTGAATTTCTTACATATTTGTTCGTATTACGTGAAGTTGTAAAATTATGCAAATAATTGCAACTGAGCACGGGCCGTCAGGCTGTAAAGTTGACATTTCCTATCTATATCCACTTATCAGCTGCCATTGAAGCTTGGTTAGCTAACACAGGCTAGCTGTTTTCGCATAGACGTTTGATTAATCAGGGTGTTTCTTCATTATTGATTTTTTTCCACTTTGTCGCTTATCTGTTAATTATCTGCCAATTAACTATAGAAAAAGATGTTCCATAAAATAAACAGCTTATATCAGATATCAGTTCATGTAATCAAGGGTGTCGGTGAATAATGTCGACACTAAGGTGTGATCCGGGGGGTATTACAAATTCAATTCAAAGTTAACTAGTTGTAAACCTCCTAAAGGAGACATCTGGCTTAATTATCCTATTAAAACGAAGCCACGGGCCTCTTATTTATAATGTAAACCACTTGTTGAGGGTTAACATACCCAAGTATGTAACTAAACCCGTTTTCTGGAATACACATCAGTTGTTCATTTGACCTAAGAAGACCATGGCAGGAACAGCGCGCCATGACCGGGAGATGGCGATAAACGCCAAGCGTCAGTTGTCAGCGTCCTCAGATCCCGTGGAGCGGCTGAGGCTTCAGTGTTTAGCACGGGGGTCATCTGGAATTAAAGGGCTTAGCAGGTGACTTGAGCATCCCCTTTTAAAATGTTGCATTTTACTCTAACTATAGCCTGTGCTTTTAAATGTTGGTAATCAACACTGTTTTGATGTTAACTGAATTACAAACAATGTTTGTCACATTCACACATCCTTTCTGATCTGTACACCTTACTAGGACCTTCAGGATCATGGATGATGACAACAGCCGCACTTTGGATCTGAAGGAGTTTCTGAAAGGGTTGAACGACTATGGTGTCTTGATAGAAAAAGACGAGGCCCTAAAACTTTTCCAGCACTTTGACAGAGATGGAAGCGGGCAGATTGATTTTGACGAGTTCCTAATCACACTTAGGGTGAAGCATACTAAAAAACTTGTTTCATATAACTTCATACTCAGCCATATTAATAGGATTAGGACTCATACTTTAACTAAGTATACATGATCTTATTATTACATTTTGTGTTCTGATTGCAGCCACCAATGTCCAATGCAAGGAAAGAGGTGATCATGCAGGCATTTAGAAAGCTGGATAAGACAGGTGATGGAGTTATAACCATCGAAGATCTTAGGGGTGTGTACAATGCCAAGAACCACCCGAAATTTCAGAACGGGGAGTGGACAGAGGAGCAGGTATTCCGGCAGTTTCTGAACAGTTTTGACTCCCCTGATGACAAGGATGGAAAGGTATGGCTTGCTCATGCGATGCTATTTACTCAAGTCATTTACAGATTACAACTTGGAAGTAACTACAATGTTGTTCTCTCACTGAAGAGTGTGTTGAGTGTGGAGTGCCCCTTGTTTTCTGCAGGTACATGAGAAGACTCATAATACTTCTTAGTGGCACTCTTAAGTTGCACTTGTGGTTGTTTTGTATTTCCAATGTAATAGGTCACAAAAGAGGAATTCATGAATTACTATGCAGGTGTGAGTGCATCCATTGACACAGACATCTACTTTATAATAATGATGAAAAATGCCTGGAAACTCAGTTAAAGACATTCCTCTGGGGTTGAAGAGGTGACACGTGAGACATTGTCCTCCATCTCCTCTAATCACTCGAATCATCACAGCAGTGAAACTAATGATTAATCACTGAAAACATGCATGAAAGGCAACACAATTTGACATAACAACTGTAAAGCATTTACAGCCATCTTATCTGCCATCTGACATTACTGCCATCTATTTCATATCCTTATGAGACTGAACACAAACACCATCACTCAGTATTTCTCATGAACACATTTGCATTTATGCAAATAAATGTCTGCTTTCCTGTCAACACAGAACCAGCACAGTACATGGTTGCCTTTCATGTTTGTTTATCTTCTAAGCTATCTAATGCCTTTTAGTGTGACTAAGTAATTCCATTAACCTTGTTAGGCACTTAAAGGACACCGTTTCTTTACAGAAAACTTCTTAATGGTATTTGCTTTGGTTTCAGCTTACTCTGTGAGGCAAAGCCCCAGTTTAAATGTAATCTATGGTGTACATCCTCCCTTTCGGTGAACTCTCTCAATAGTCCAGAAGGCAACTAACCAGTTCTCTGTAGCCCTGTAGCTTCTTTTTGACTTTAACCCTTGGGAGATGCGTGGACTCGGTGAGGGCGTGCTGCTGTCAACTTTCCATTTTCCCCCATCTGATGGTGTGTGATGTTGTTCTTTTTGATGTGCGTGAGTGTGTGCTAAGCAGTGCCTTCCCCTTCTGCTCTGTGTGTAGGTGACCAAAGAGGAGTTCTTGAACTACTACTGTGGAGTCAGTGCCTCGATTGAGAGTGACGTCTATTTCATCCTGATGATGCGAAACGCCTGGAAACTCTGATGTGTGTGTGCCTTGCCATAAGAAATGTGCCTTTTGTTTTTACTAATCAATAACTGAGTATGTGCTGTATGGAAATTACGTATGCCATGTGTTCAAGGGGGGCAGGAAAAAAGGGTTATTTTATGCTGTAAATACTTTTTTTAAGCTGGAAAAGTTGTAGTTGGGTTTACTGCTTAACTGTTACACTCAATCATGTGTTTCCCAGACATTACTTTTATTTTCCTTTGGGTATGTTTTAGTGAATCTTGTCTCTCAGTGTTGAGTGTTCACGGTGCCTCCCCAACAAGCCCTTGCAGTATGATATTATCAACTAAATGAGTTTCATTAAATCCATTCATTCCTTCATTCATTCATGGTATCACTACATATGTAAGCACTTACAAAATCCATCACTGCTACATTTTACTTGTGCCCTGTTGATTAAAAGATCATATTACTTCGAGCTTTGCAAATGTCAGCTTTATTTCAGTGCCTTTTAAAAGGATTACACAGGTTATATTCATTGCAGTATTTTCCACATGTAAAGTCATTATATTACGCACTAAACATGACTAGACCCATCACACTCCCAATGGCTGTTCAGTGGCTGACTTCAGGAAAGTAATGCAGATTAGGAAATAGAACACCCGTACGTTCAAGATGCTGTCATGTGAAAATAACTTGCCAGCTGCATTCAAGACGCAACAAGTAGTTTTTGATGTCTCAACTAAAGATGTTTCTTGGCATACTTGAATTGTGCAATTTGTTGGTAAAAGGCAGTGTTGCTCAATATTTGTTTGCATGCTGTTCATCTTAATTCTTTGTTGAAGGATTTTTGTATGGCAAAGAAATATGAGACAATGCAGCTACTTAGATGAAACACATGAGTATGTATTGCACACAAAGGGTAAGACAATATGGACTCAAACCTTACTGGTTTGCCTTTGGTTTATATATAACAACAAAAAACTACAATATCGTACCATACCATATTTTACACACATAAAACATTAAGTTCATAATAATGATATTATATATATATATTCAACGCATATAATAATAAAGCATGATTTCAAGCAAGCCACTTAATTTGCAGACTGTAATTCAGTCACAGAACAACTACCTGCACCACACTAGATATTATTTGCTCTTTTAACAAAAAATGACATACTGTAAAAAAAAAACAACCCTGAGAGGATAGAATGGGGAACCCACAAGGTACCAGACCCAAATCCCAGGTAATCCCATCTTTGAGTGAGAAAATGTGCACGCAAGGTCTGGTTACAGGTTAGAAGACTTTTTACAGTGTCAGGTGGCCAATAATAAAAAGCAGCGCTTTGCCAACGATAATTTAACGCTTCAGTGATACTCTCTGACTCCTCTTTGGAGCTGGTATTCTTCCAGTGACAGTTTCTTGATGGAAATGGCCGGTAGTGGTTGTGGTAAAAAAAAAAACCTGGTGCAATTCGCAGAGGTTCATGGACTGTTTGCATGAACTGTAAAATCTTCAGAAGCAGCAGAAGTTGGTCATTCCCTTGCATGAAGAAGAATAAGCAGCTATAGGTGTAATTTTGGATTTTTTCTAATCTCCTGTCACCATGATGGACAAACGAAAAGGATCCATGTTGAACCAAAGAGGCTGTGTTGCCTGCTGATAGTTGTCACCCAAGCAAGGACAGACCTGAGACAACTTAACAGTCATTTTCAGCTCAGAGCCCAGAGGTAGTCAGACTTTACCTCTCCTCACTTCCTTTCCATCACCTTATCACCACTACATCTACTGTGTCTTGAAAAGGCTGGACATTGTGACATAGGCCTCATCCTTGCGCCCCTCTTGCACCGTGAGGATGTTCGTCGAGGCTGGGTCGCCATCTCCAAAGCCAGCCGTGGTGCCTCCCTCTCCCAGCAGCCTCACCTCAGCGCTGGTCACATCCTCCATATCTTCTTCTTCGTCCTCTTCCGGTTCCTCCCTGTCATCCTCATCCTGCAGTGTTGACCGCGTTGCCCCCAAATGCCCACCAGTGCCCAGCGGAGGCTGCCAGAGGAGGGCCAGACTCAGCTGACTTTGGCAGCGGCTCCCGGGGCCAGCTGTCCTCTGGTCATCATCATTGGTGGACTCAGGAGTGAGTGCTTTGTCCTTCCTGATGCCCTCGTCCAGTCGGTTGATGTGGATGTCGTTAAAGGTCTCTGGCGTGAAACTTAGCAGCAGGCCCTGTCAGCGCACATGAAAAACGAGGAGATTGGTATTCGTGAGAAAGTCTCAGTGGTTGGGTTGTGTGCATGAAGCATTACTTCCGCTTGATGTTAAAAAACTACAATGTTTATTTGCCCAGTGCTTATGTGAGTTTAAATGTTTTAGGACGACACATACAACAATGAACTTACATACATACATACATACATACATACATACATACATGATAATAAAAACACACCTTACCTTGTTAAATTTCTGCATGTGGACGAGAGTTGTCTTGGGATGTGGGACATTTGGCATGATGTAGGCCTTGAGTCTGGAGTGTCAAAGGAGTAGTACAATACACTTAGCAGATGCTTTCATCAAAAGTGATTCATATTACAACAGAGGATAATAATGAAACTCAAACAACATAAGAAGTACATTTAGGTGTATAATACATATTTTAAATATAATGATATTTATCATGTATTGTTTAAAGAAAACATTTGTCAAGCAGAAATAGAAGTAGAGGTAGAAGTAGTCAATATACAAGTACAGCAACATGTTGCTTGAAGCTGCCAACAGATGCACAGAGTAGAAAAAAGCAGTTAGATAAAATAAAGATTGTAAAGCATAACATGTATGTATGTCTAGGGTTGAATGGGTAGATCTTAGTGAGTGGGGAGAGAGTTTGATTACACTGGTGCATGAACTAGGAGCAGGGACCAGATGCGAGTGCAGGCATGTAAACAGGTGTGTCTCACTTACTTTTGGCCCCGCAGTCGGGTAAGCAGGCAGATGGCGATCAGCAGAATAATGATGATAGCGATGGTGATTATGTACGTTACCACACTGTCATCACTGCTGTTGTTGTCAGGATCTGTTACTGTAATGATTTATATCATTTATAAAATGTATCATATTATTATTACTAGCAAACCTAATAATAATAATAATAATAATAATAATAATAATAATAATAATTATTATTATTATTATTATTATTATTATTATTATTATGGAAACATGAAATGAATTATGAATGAATATGAAATGTCATTGTAAAGCAACTCCATTGCTATTATTTCAATGTAACAAATATTTATTTTAAAACCTTTGTCCACTACGAAGCTCTTGGGACTGCTCCAGTCCGACCAACGTCCTTTAAAAAACTCGTCTGGTCTGATCCGCCCCTTTACGAAATATTCACAGCCAGCCTTTAAATCTTCCCGTGGTATTATAAAGGTACCATGGCGGTTGTCGTAGGTCTAAAGAGAGAGTACAGTACACAGTGAAATGACAGGCCATCACAGACAGCAAGTCTCCCAAAGAGAACATAAAATAGCATTTGGCGTGAAGATTTTACGAAAGCAGCACACTGATACAGTTTTATTAGCAATATTCCTCTAGTTAGCAATAGACAAATGAAATGGGACTGCATGACCCTGAAAAAGGTATTGGTGTGCTTCTTGAACTTAAGATAGTAAAGTCACACATAACACATCAAAGTTAAAAATAATAAAGAATATTTCTTACCATATTACTTGTTGCATTCCAGATGTACACTTCAAAAGCCATCACTTGCACATAATCATGGTGATGCTTGATAACACTAATGTTTACATCTCCTGATGCGCTGAGGAACATGGCTGTTACAGTCTGTGGCGCTTTAAGTTTTACTGAGCAGAAGAGAGAGAGAGAGAGAGAGAGAGAGAGAGAGAGAGAGAGAGAGAGAGAGAGAGAGCAACAGAGAGAGGGGGGGTGAAGGAGAGAGTAGAACAATACAGTAAGAGTCTGACAGAAAATGACTACTTAAAAGTAATATTTTGAGAGGGTAAACAACACAAGATGGCCAGCACTGGTATCCACAGTGCCTATTGCTGTCACATACACAAGTCTCTGCGTCATGCTTACCAATATGTGCAATTTGCTTTTCCATCCACCCTTTCCCAAGGATTTCCATACGGACGGTTTGTGAAATGAGCTCAATAGGCACAGTGAAATTGGATCCTTTCAAAGTCCGCTTCAAAGGCGGATATTTTTTATTGGAGCTGAAACTATATTTAGCATAAGTAAGTGAAACAGGATAAAATGTACATTTATGATTATTCATAGTATCATGTCAGTATAGGGTAGTATCAGTGTACTTCAGAATAGCCAACACAAATTTTGTCAGGTTGTAAAGCAGTGCAAGACCTTTGAAATACTTTAATCATGCTGTGGATGTATGGTGTTGTTTTTTACCTGATGGTTATGTTGCTACCAATAAGTTCCTCAGTGAATGTACAGATTAAACTGCTTTCTTTAAATGTTATGTCTGAGAAACAGTCCATGGTAGGCCCTAAGGGCAAAAAAACACACAGTTATACCACTTTTACATTCGATATGATATGATGATGTAACTAAAGTACCAAGTACATCGTATTACTCAGTATCCTAAAAGCAGATTGACAGACTGGAATATACCGAGTTGGAAAAAGGCAGTATTACGGTTACAGTCCAGTTTTAACAGCAGTGTTAAAATAAGTAGTTGTGCTGTCATTACAATTATTACCATAGAAAACGTGTCATATCAAATGGGCAATTATTACAGCATCACATATCCACCCCCCCCCCCCCCCCCCCCCCCCACCACCACCTATTCTACTTCCCTTTATCAGGTTTAACTTTTGCATTTTACTCCTCCCTCCCCATGCACAGTTTTAGACAAACAATCACTAATTTCACTGCATGTCCTACTCTGCCCAGTATGTCTATGCAAGTGACAATAAAACACCATTGTATCCTTGTATCTTTCTAACCTAATTAGCATAATTTCCTAAGTCATTTTTGGCCAAATTGAGATATCTACCTAACTTTACTCTCCTACCACTGCTGCACCATCCTGCATAACCGCCCATAAAACATTGAAATATGACTTGGGCAATTATGCTATGAGGCTAACGAATTATTACAGCATCACATATCCTTCTTTCTAACCTTTGTCCACTATGAAGCTTTTGCGAGGACTCCATTCTGACCAGTCTCCACTGAAACCGCCGTTTGGTTTGACCCGTATCCTCACAAAGTACTCACAGCCCACCTTCAGATCTGTCCATGGAATTATGAAGGTGCCACTGGAGTTCTCGAAGGTCTGAGGAGAGAGGCATGGTGATGTAATGTTGGGTCATTAAAGACAGCACGTCTCCCAAAGAGAAAATAAAACTGGTCTTGTGTGCACCGAGAGAGGATGTTGTAGAGCGTGCTACTTCAGTTTACCCCCCCCCCCCCCCCCACCTGTCCTCCCTCCCTGTCTCTCTCTCTCTCTCTCTCTCTCTCTTTGGTCTTTACTCTTTCACCTCCGTAGGCCTCAGGCCTCTTTTTCTGCTATGGGGCTCTACTCAGAATTTCTGCTTTCTACTGCCCTTTGTTTACGTAGACATGTTGTGTGTGGACATTGAAATACATATCAGATACTAGATGAATGTTTGCACACTTTTATGAAAATAAAAATACAAAAGGAAAGGATATGAAAAAGGAAAATGTGAAAGTGTATTTGGCATCTGTCTCAGATTTTTTTTTTTTTGGAAGAGCCACATACACATAATTCTATTTGCAATGTTCCCCTAGCTAGCAACAGACATGAACTGGGCCTGGATAATAATGAAAAGTGTGCTTTTTGGAGTAAGACAATCAATTCAAACAGAAAATCGTAAACACTGTTTCTCACCTTATGATTTGTGATATTCCAAACATGCACTTGGAAAATCCTCGATTTCACATAATCATGCTGATACTGAACACTAATATTTACAGCTCCTGATAGGCTGAAATATGCTGCTGTTACGGTCAGTGGTGCTGGAAGTTTCACTGAGCAGAAAAGAGAGAGAGTAACACACACACACACACACACACAGAGAGAGCGAGAATAAAACCGTACAAAAATGAGCTTGACCTAAATCATTTTAAAGGGAAAACAATATGAGAATTTAACACAGACACAGACAGCATTGGTACAGTTACTATTGCTGTCACAACACTCTGATCGTGATGCTTACCAAAAGTTCTCATGTCCTTGATCGACACTTTTCCATGAATGGAGATATTGATTAAATCATTGATGTTTTCGATGGGCAAAGTGAAATTGGATCCATTCAAAGTCAGTTTTAAAGGCTGCTGTAGTCCTTCGGAGCTGAAATTATATTTAGCATTAGTTAGTAGTGCAGGGTCGGTGCTAGCCATTTTGTTGCCCCAACCACAACAGCTTTGTGGTCTCTGTGGACGTTTGACACTTTGTAATACACATCACAATTAATGCTAATAACAGCCAGACCACTTAAACGTGCTAATTGTCCTTATTACATAACTAATAGTGAATTCGTCTCACGCTATTCGTCAAATAAAACTTATGACGTTCAGAATAGTCAGTAAACTTCACGTATGCTTTGCTGACGACTTCTGATAGCTGAAAGTAATGGCAAGACGGACGTTATGCTTGGTAAGAAGTAGTAGCTTTAAGTCTGAAGTAGAAAGACTTGCTAGTAGTATGCACTGACTGATTGCTTATCTTTAGTTGTGGTAACTGGATCTAGCGTTACTTGGTTTTGTGCCGTGCATACAGGCATGCATGAAAGGCTGACTGTTACACATTTACCCGTATTCAAAAACTGCGCCAGATAAATTCCGCAGTTTATTCTTTTTCTCTGTTCACCAATTCATGACGAACTCTAGAAGCCAAGTCCAAAGACGGTTGCTTGTCAAACTGCTTCTTCGAAAGGAACCGATCATTTCAAGATGGGGATGGGGGCACCACAGTCTATAATTCTTTTTTCTTAAATTAATGTTAGTTTTGCATTGATGATATATTTAACACAACACAAATATGCCGCCATTATAACTGTTATAGTGTTTTTTCATTAACCTGATATTTTTGGTGCCCCCCCCCACTGGCAGTGCATAATGTGCCTTAGCGCTGGCTCGGTGTCTGTGGTTACTTATAGCGATTAGTGTCTTTGAAACCAACCTATATGCAAGTTGTAAAACAGTTTATTAATACCTTATACATGTTTGAATGCATGATAAATGCATTTACCTGATGGTTAGGTTGGTACCGATAAGTTCTTCAGTGAACATACAGATTAAATAGCTGCCTCTCAAACTCAGCTCTGAAATACAGTCCATATCAGGCTCTGAGGGCAAAAAAAACACATGCATACTACTGTTATATTACATACCACACAACAAGGCAACATATAACTATTCAACACAAGGACCAAGTGATCCACGTTACACGGTCCTGTAAAAGCACACTGACACATTGCTATGGGGAGAAAACAGTATTTGGTTTATGTTAATCACCAGTATAAATACAAGTTATTACAATGTAACATGGTCAAAAGTAATTGACTGTTCATTTATTGAGCGTGAAGATATACATTTCAATATAACTTTTACTTTTTGGGCTACAACATGTGTATAAGGCTGCATATAAAATATAAACATTATTGTAGCCTATTGTATGCAAGTGTAATTGAGTTCCTTTCAAAACAACAGCTAAATGTACGTCTACCAGACCTTCTCAATGAGAGAAGTGCAAAGTTCTCTACGGTCTCACATGATTAATGATTCACAACAAATACACTCACAGAGGCAACCAGAAACAGCGTAAGTTCTGTTTGGGAGCGCCTGCATCAAGACTGGTCTTACCTTGATCATCCTCGGATCCGTCTCCGCTCTGAGCGTGGCATAGAGCCGGGAGCAGGAGCACGAGCGTCCACACAGCCTCACGTGCCATGTCTCTCAACTCATACTATCGCCGCAGTCAGATTACGGATCAGTCCGTCGGCTCCTCAGGCCACAGACATGCACACTGTCTGGCCCCGCTCAGACGTCTCGCTCAGCACAACCTGCTGCTCTAGCTTTTACCGCCACAGAAGCAGCGGAGGTGAATGTGGTGGAGAGAGCGAGCAAGAGAGAGAGAGAGAGAGAGAGAGAGTTTGTGGGTCTACAGTTAACAGGAAATTGTCTCAGGCAGGCACTCTAGAAGAAGAACACAAAATAAGACACGACAAATGAAGCACGGGTATGTGTACACATGGGTCGCTGGTGAATGCAGAGTGGATTCAAACATTTAGTTTTTCCCAGTCCTAACCAAAACCCAAAGCCAAGTGCGTTAATTACTACATACACACTTGTCATGTAAATGAGCTTAAATATGTTGCTGACATGTGGTCTGTAGCATAGTGGGTTACATGTTAAAACCAATATAGACGCTCAGTATTTTCTGACTGTCATTATTTAATGATATAAGTAAGGGAGATGAATGCGTAGCATTTTAGCAATGCAGAATCATCTGTTGAACTATATGTGCAGCTTGCTGACAAAAACCTCTTTAAGCCCTGTATAGCGCACGTTTGTGTAACTATTGCCCAATTGTTGGAAGATTGTAAAAAAGGTCTGAAGCCTGAGACAAAAGGTAACTAACACATAGAGCAGTTATGTTATGTTTCTGCCTATATGTTCACCACCACCAACCCCCCGCAAAAAAACCTAAACATAACCTACAAACCATTTCCTGTCACTCTTGAGTGTAAACGAGGCCAGCTGCCTCGGCTCTGCAAATTAGTCCCATTGTGGCTTTTACTCTTGAGAAAAAAAAAATCAGTTTCGATTCACTCTACATCAAATGTCTAATGACTACGCAAATACCAAAGGTACTCCCTTTTAAAAAACGGAGTTGAGACGTCAATTTATGTTTCTGTTTCATCATTCATACAGGAACTTGTTGTGTGTGTTTTTTTTCTATGCAAATTTCATACATTATATAGCCTACTCACAATGACTGTGACTAATCGCAAGAGTAATTAAACATAGGATGCTTAGAATACCACAGCGTTTCAGGTATCATATAATTTTGCTTAGGATGTGCAGTAGGATGTGTAATTTTCATAGGATGTGCAGTGTACGTATTCTGGTAACTACAGCAACAAATGCTGCACAAACAAGCCAGAGGTCGGGCCCTATGCGTCAGGCTGTGGGGTTGTGGTTGTCGAGCCCTTCACCTGCACGCTTCCTGTAACAGCAGCAGAGGACACTGATTCACCATGGGCTCAGGCAAAACTGAGAAGCAAAACCTTTGCTTGAGGCCGGTCAGGGGGGCGCAGCTAGAAATGTTAAGCCCTATAAAAGTGCACAATTTTGGGGCCCATTTTTATTGGTAATACTATTAGGAGTGCCTTTTAAGGCCCCCCTTTTAATGCTGTACACTCATTGTCCTACCCTACCCTGCCCACCTCCTGTTTGACACAGTCTCTCTCATGGCACAAATATACAAGAGGTCGGCAGCAGCTGACTGCATGACGAACCAGCAAAACAAAGATTAGGAAACACGTCAAGCAAATATGCATTTGATGTGTGGCTGAATTTGTGAGTGATGGACAGAATGTGTCCAAGCGCAGATGTCTTTGTGGTCTGTGGTTTTATTCGCAGTACTGCACCCCAAACAGTAGTGTACAGACAAGGTACACTCCAGTGTCTCCAGAACATCATCATTCATTGCAGTGTAACTGGAGAGAAGACCAGACATTAATTCTTTCACATGTTAATCACCAGTTTTGCCTAAATTATGCTTCATGACACTTTAAAATTAACCTACATCAAAGACTCTGTAGATTGGAGTTCCACTGGTAATTGTGTCAAAATTACATTATACCCTGATGTTCGTCATCATCATCGTCATCATCATCATCATCATTATCATCATCATCATTAGTTATCCTTTTTGACTATTATCAGTTCCATGGGAAGCATGCAGTAGTAACTAACTCCTGACAAAGATCTTGTTCCAGGTAAATATTTTCCTACCAGAGATGGATTGATTGGGAATATATATGACATCTGCCATCTGGTTTGACATCTGATGTCTCTGCACATATTCCACATAGTAAGCAAGCATATGTTCTGAACATTCTCTGTTAGTCTCTGTTTGTTTTTGTTTATGCGGTACTCTTGTGGTTACTTACACTTCTCCTTTAGTTCCTCACAAATCGATCACCTCAGAGTGCAAGTTGAGAGCGGAAATGCCAATGTCACTATAATGGGATAATAATTCATTTGCATCTGCATGTTTGTTGTTTGTGCATTGCACTTTCATTTTGATGCTTATATACCTGTATTTGCTTGTATGGATGTGTTTGCATGTGTCTTTGTGCATGTGGGTGCATGTATCTGTGTGTGTGTGTGTGTTTGTGAGTGCGTGTGTGTGTGTGTGTGTGGAGGTTGGGAGGGGGGAGTAAGCTCTCGACAGCGAGTGCGTGGGAGGCCGCTGCGGCTCAGCCTCTGAGGTTTGAAGAGGAGCTAGGTGTGAAACAGAAACATACACACCACCACCCCCACCCCCCCTCCACCCTTTCACACCTCCACCTGCCCCTGTTACCACCCTTCCCCCTCTCTTTACCAGGACCCCCCCCCCCTCCTCCTCCTCCATAGTTGTGCTTTTGCCACAAGATACCAGGTTGGGCCCCTTGTCACTGTTCGCATGCAGACCTTGCTGAACGGGTTTGGGTGGCAGAGTGTGAAGGGGAGGGACAAGACGGAACAAGGTGAACTCCATTGTGGCAGGTGGCCAGGCTTAGTCTGCTACTACTTGTCCCAATTTCTCAGTTTTTCTTTCTCTTTATCTGTCTTCACTCCACTCCACAGACCTTGAGAGTCTTGTGAGTTGCATTGCCACCCACCCACTCACCCACTCACCCCCTCCCTTTCCTTTTCCTGAAAACCGCACGCCATTGCTGGAGGTCCCTATCACACTGCTCATCTCACAACAACAGCTTACGTGGTTTTCTTCTCTCGTCTCTTCACGTCTCCTCTGTGTATGTTGCCTCAGAACACTAGGATGATGTTTTTTTCCCTCTTGTTTCTCTCTCTCCCTCTCTCTCTTCTGTGCTATGTTTTTCTGCTCTGCCCTTGAGTGTTGTTTGTGGTAAGCATCCTTGTACCTCTCGCACACACCTTTTACATGTGCAGGTTTGGGGCCACAGAAGCCTAGCGATGCACAACCAACTATTAAGAAATGCTCAGCAGCAAAGTGCACACAGCAAAGGTCTAGGGGTATAAAATAAGTTGCTTACCTGCCTACCGTGCGTCCCTAACATAGGTCTAGTACAAGCGTGGTAGTCAGAATGTGAGAAGCTATGGTGATGAGGCGTGAACCAGAGGGAATGCTGGCTTACCTGTAACTCGGCCAACCCACGCTATGGTCTTTGCGGCCGACAAGCCCATACAGCGCTGTTTACGAAGTCCAACACAACAATCCACCACTTGAGCTGCATCCAAACAGCCGTTGCTCTCGGCTCCGTGACTGAGGAAAAGCTTGCCCCATTCCTCACCTGTGCGGGCGCATAATAAAGGCAACACCCCCTCCAGAGGATAGGATGTGAAAATGACAGCGTAGTGTCTAAACTGCCATGCACCTATGCTTACCTGACACAACATATATGCCAACAAACTCAACATATATGTGTCTATGTGTATGTATATGCCAGATAGTGTACAAACAGTGTGTGGCAAAAGTCACTATAGACTTAAAAACACAAGAATTCATATTTGTAGTATCATCAAATGAGTCACTGAAGATTCACTTGGGACACTAGCCATCACGTTTCACATCACAGCCCCAAATTTGAACAACTTTCAGCCAACTTCAGACACAGGCCTCTCTGACATTTTGCAGCATGCCTTCCCGGACCTTGTTGCAGGCAGTGCGGACACTCTCCTCAAGCTGTGCCACAACTTCAGGCCTTTGATAATATCTTTTTATAACATGCCCACTGTGCCAGGTTAGTGGGGGATTGATTAAAAGGGGTCACTCTCAAATGGGCATCACTCTCCCCTGACCTTACATCTTGTGCCACTAAGTCCCATGACCCGTCACAGCTTGAGGTGAGAATCTCCATGGAGAGAAGCAGTCAAAACAAACAATAAAGATAAACATTCTTGATGCATCTGTCAGACAAAGTGATTACCTGATTAAAGATAGTCTCTGATTTCCTGTGGACAGTTCAGACTTCTTTCAGAAAAATCTGACAGTCCCATAGTTTTTTGTATCTGTGAACTTTGCCCTTGATAAAGTAAGGTGCAATGCATTCCATAAGAGCAGCAACACTTTTAATGTGGAACAAAATCGATGAGGTAAAACAAATTGAGAGATGGAAGAATGAAGCAACCTCTGCAGAGTAGCTCAGCTGAGAGAGGCCAAGGACGTGGGTGGACACACACACACACACACACACACACCTGATTGTGACCTCAGTAACATGAAACACAGGCTTGAAGGATTTCAGCAGAAATTTGCAGCCCGCGCGACAAACCTCAAGAACAATCAAGTGACATCAGAGAACTCAGCAAAACACACGCACGCACGCTGCAGAGACAAAAAGGTCATTATCAAAGAGGGAGTAAGGAGCGTGGCTGTGTGTGTGTTTGTGTGTGTGTGTGTGTATATGTGTGTGTGTGTGTGTATGTATATGTGTGTGTGCGTGTGTGTGCGTGCATTATGTGTGAAAGCATGTTTTTCCCCTTCAAACCATTTCTCTGAACAAACCGTGATACACCGCCACAGACTTGGTGAGACATGTGACTTCTGTGGAAATCAATCAGCACATACAGTTAGCAGGTAGAAACTGGGCTATAGATCAGATAGTACTACATGTATATGGGCCTCAATCGTAGGGTAATATATTAATGAATATGTATATATGCTATTTAGAAATATGCTATATGCTATGGTATGGTATTTATATGGAATTTGCAAATATATATTAATATGCTATTTGGCCACAGGTCAGGTGGATATATGGCAGAGGCACCTTATCAAACTACATTACCAAAAATATGCTATTTGTAAAAAGATTAAAAAAAACAAAATTATCTACAGTCCTTCAAAGTGCATCTTTATATCAGCTAAGCGCAGAGAAGATGGTAGTTTGCATCCATGGCAATCTGAGACTAACATGCCACAGTATGACTCAGTGGTTCAAGCCAAAGGAAAAACGGCCCACGTCTTGCTGACTGTTAGCCACCGGCAAAGATGAAACTGAACCGTTGAGCGTGCATGCGCGCCTGCGTATGGGAAAGGAGGCAGAGCTAAGTTCACAGGGCCCCAGCCAGAAACCCACAGATCAGCAGAGACTCGCGCATCATGTTTTCACACTCCTGACAAGAGTGAAACTGGAAATATCACACATCATTTCAGTGAATTACACAGAAAAATGACACAAGGTAGCAGCCCAAAGCAGCACAGAGGTGATGCTTTGAAGAGCGCCTATAAGTAAAATAGAATATTTAATTAAAATATTTTTTTGTGTTTACATACCCCACCCCAACAAACTAATGCACACTTAGCCAAGGAACAAATGACCGGCCAAAAATGGGCCAATTGGCCAGACTGACTTGAACACAAAATTCTATGCAGCGTCACAGGCAGTGTGGGTGGGCCCAGGCTAATGCACACCTACAGTTGTGTGATTGTGACAGGTAAATGTACCAAGATGAAAAAGAAAAAAAATATTTCGGTGTCAATGTTTTCCTAATGCTAAAAACTAAATCCACCAAGCAGAACAACAAACATGGTATTTGTGTGCCCGGACAATTTTACTAATTTCAGTGTGTCCCAAGAAGACATTCAAAAGGATGAAGGATGAAAGGATGAAAGACACAAGTTGTTCAAATGTGTTTTTTTTTTATTATCATTTCTCTTTCTGTATAGTTACTGTACTTTTGTTCAGACTGTCCAAGTCATTAAGGTTCATTTGCACTTAACAATGAGAGTGTGTGTGTGAGGAAGTCAGGCATTTCAAGTCCTTCCAAAACATCTTGCGTAAACAACAGTGCTGTTAGTGTTTTGAAGTACAATTCGCACAAATAATTAAACATATTTGAAATTTGGCATCTCTTACCTAAAATACACTCTTCAATTATATATTCATATATAAAAAAAACATCTCCACAAAATTACAGCCATTTCTGCTGAACTCACAGAAGGTGGTGTGTGTGTGGGGGGGGGTGCAACTCCACTTACCACCAAATGTGCCATAGCAGTTGCTTCCTTGAGCAGGTTAGTATAGCTATCCTCGTTTTTTAATCTTTTCACTTCAACAAGCCTTTGTACTGCATTAAGAAAAGCAGAACCGTTGTCCACATGGTTTGGAATATATACACAGTGAAAACAAAGATACAGTTACAACAAAGGATGGCACTGAAAATCACAAAGGGCTTCACCGACCCAACTGAAAGCGGTGAACTTTATGAATGTAGTGTTGTTTTAAAGACGATGTGATTTTTATAGATGTGGAATTTGTACCCAGGAGTCTTTTACAGTCATCTTGGAGGTCAGGTGTGTGATGCCAACAAACTGACAGATGATGGCACCCCAAATAAGTACGAAATACAAAATATTGCTGATGTTGTTTTCATGTGTTTTTTGATGTTTTGATTTTATTTTTAAAAGTAGGACTCCAAACATTGCATCCTGTTGAAGTGCTCGGAGAGTCAGATATAAAGACCTGCTGTATCAAATAAATACAAAACCAGGAAACAAGTCTAAGAAATGAGTGGCATGAGGAAACCACCTTTCTGAGAAAAAAAACAAACAACAAAAACACCTCAGTAGTAAAAAAAAAAAAGAAAATGGAACCACGTTGGCAAAGGTATGTACTGCATATTCAAACCCAAGTGTAATTACACCAAAGCAGAGATGGGTCATGGTCCCTAGTTTTTTTATTGGCATCAGAGTCTCTTGTTAAGCAGGAGAATTTCATTTTTATTTTTTCATTTTTTTTGGTCGTGAGACACGAGTGCGTCTGACATCTTGGTGCATTAGTAAGACACAGTGTCCTGTGGTGATCTCTTCCAGAGGGATCAGTGGCGGGTGGTGGTGAATCGTCCACTCACATTAAAACATTGTTCGTGAGGAGACTCTGGAAGAGAGAATCACTCTGCTTCATTTGTCAAAGAATCCAGCAGATGAGTAGAGTTGACACACGGGGAAGCATGCATGACACTGCCAAAGTATTTTTTTTTTTACAACACTGTGTGTGCTTGCTCTTGCCCCTTGTTACCCTCCAAGCTGGCAAAAAAAACAACAAAAAACACATCCCAGCCACCCACTCAAACGTGTTCAGGAGCTTTGAGTGGTGGTTTGTACTCCTACGCCCTGTTGGAGCAGAACACAAATAAACCGATTGTAGAAAAAACCTGTACAAAGTGGTATTAATTGACGTAGCTAACTGTCGCTGTTATTGGCTGCTAAACAGAGTTAGGTCCTTTGAAGAGCTAACCACATAAAAGAAAGGTAGGGCCTGCCATCCTTGCCACTCCTCAGCGTGAAAAGCCTCTGACAACATAGCGCTTACGGGCATCAGTATTTCTCTAAACTCCAGTCAGTGTGCATTTCGCTTCTGTGTCGTCGTCGTCTTCTCTTCACCTTGCACTCACTTGCTTCTCACCTACAGATAAACCGAGCCTTCCTTCACACCTGCTTTGCTGCCCTCCATGTACGCCATTCGGTTCCTGACCAGGAACAGGCATCATTTCTCATTCTCCCTTCACCTACTTCTACTTCTCCTTCTCCTCACCGCACTCGTCTCTCTCTGCTCTATGTACTACATGCGGCATGTCTTTCTCTCTCACCCTCTCTCTTCTTCTCTCCTCTCTCTCTCTCTCTCTTACTTACATGGGCCTTTTGTGCACTGTACACATTGGTAAGCTGTAACATATGTTACACTGCGTACAGACAAAAAAGGAAAGGCTTGGCTGCAAGCGAGGCTGTGATAAAAAAATCCCAAATAGATACAAGAAGGAGAGAGATCCAAACACAATGGAAAAGTTCCAACTGCTGCATAAAAAAGCAGAGACTCTATTTTTTCTTTTTTTTGGAGGAGGAGCAAAAAAAATCCTCAGAGAGAGAAAACAGAGAAGTAAAAAAAAAAAAAGACGAGGTCTCCTTTGAACATTAATGAGGCAGCAGTCCCAGGCAGAGCCTCTGCAATGCAGCCTTTTTTTTGGCTGCCTAAAAAAAAAAAAAAAAGAAGCCCACAGTGGGTTCTCTGCTGTGGATTGCAATCAGCAAGGAGTCACCAGCCATCATGGCCACAGCAGGACAGTGGTGGTGGTGGTGGCGGCACCAGAAACTCGCACAAACCCCTCCAGCTGATGCCACACGCTATGCTGTATGTGCTGACGGGCGCCACCACACCACACCACACCACACCACACCACACCACATGTCTCGCCTCGTGACTCAGGGTGTGATGTTAAAGCTGGGCTGCTGCGTTAGAGAGTTCCAGCACCACTGGCACTATTGGTCTGTGAAGCATGAGGGTCAGGACAGATTATTCTTTGTTGGTCCTACTGCTCGTGTTTGGCCCATACGAATCTGTAGATCACATCGCACTTGCAGGGTGAGCTCCTGTCTCACAGGGGAATAAAAGGCCAGCCAGCTTACTCCTGATGCATAACTGTGTGAGTGCTAGCTCTGCCCTCTCCTCCCCTCCCCTCGTCTCCCCTCCCCTTCCTTTCCCCCAAACTCTTATCAAACAGAAACAAACAGCCTCGCCAGTACAGTACAGCACAGAGAAAGCGCTCGTCTCTGCTCAGGAGAAAGAGTCAGACTGTAGAAGACAATGAAGAAGGCTGGTGACTGGGGGAGGAGGGTTAAGATTCTCTCTCTAGGACCCAGGGGAATTGTGGGTAAGGGGGGTGGGTAGGTGGGTGGACGGGTGGGTGGGTGGCATACTGGCTGGCTGGCTGGCTGCCTGGCTGGCTTGAAGTTTGGGGAGTGAGGAGGGGTGGGGTGGTACTGGATAGTGGGGAGTGGGTCAGACTCGGATGAGGAAGTCCAGGTTGAGGGAGGCGGGGATGTGCAGGTTCTCCAGGCTGAGGGCCGAGGGCGTGTAGGGGAAGAGCACGGGGAACGTGTGCTTGGTGTCCACCAGCAGCTGCTGCTGTCCATCCGTACGCTCCTGTAGCCGGTTCTGATGGAGCAGAAAGACAAGGAGGGCCACACATTCAGACAAGTTACAGGAGGAACAGCCGTCACACGTTTACGCAAGCCAAAGAGCAGCCAAAGAACAGTAACACCCCTTTCTACCTTTCAAAGCTTGTAAAAAACCCTTCTCTTCCAAGACTGCTTCCCTTTCTTACAAAACTAACAATCACTAAACCAACTCACTCTTACTCTAAATGTAATGTGTGATAGTAACACGATGGATGAGTAATGTTTACATAATAACAGTACCATGGTCATATCGCATGTTATATGACAATAAAAGGGCATATGCAAAGACGTTCTTGTGATGAACTCATTGTCCTTACCTGAATGTCCCGAATGAATGACACAGTGACCCTCTCTTCAAACTCATTCAGTGGAGTGTAGAGATTGAGAATTTTCACAATCTGCGAACAGAGTAATGAAACGTTAGTTAGATTGACACCGAGT
>CM059273.1:19169613-19179613 GCA_030347295.1 Setipinna tenuifilis
TTTCCCGCTTAAGTTACATTGGGTTACTGTGCAAATACTACTACCAGGTGCTGCTGTTTCAGTGAAAAAAATGTCTATGAACGTCAGTGAAAACAACTTCCATAAAAAAAACCACATTATAGCACATTTAATATTCTAATGAGATGATGACTCCAGTTTGTTTGATATGCCAAGTGTCAACTGGTAAACACACAGTCTAAGGCTATTTTTTCTCTATAAGCTGGTTACATTATTGTGCAAAAAACTGAGTATTTATCTAATTACTCACAGTAGATTTAGTTTTAATTACTTAATTACTAATTACATATGGCAAACAACCATTACATCTTTTGTGGCATTTTCTAAAGTCATCAACCCATGTGATTTGTGCACCTTGTCCAGTCTAAACTCATATTTCAACCACACAAACAAACAAATAAAGTCACCCCCACAAGAATGCTCATATGTAGTCTGTGGTCTCCTGAAGTGTGTTATGTGTGCACAATAATGTGCAAGAAAGCACGTGCAAATTTTTTTTTTGCATGTGTAAGAATGTGTGTGTGTGTGTGTGTGTGTGTGTGTGTGTGTGTGTGTGTGTGTGTGTGTGTGTGTGTGTGTGTGTGTGTGTGTGTGTGTGTGTGTATGTGTGTGTGTGTGTGTGTGTGTGTGTGTGTGTGTGTGTGTGTGTGTGTGTGTGTGTGTATGTGTGTGTGTATGTGTGTGTGTGTGTGTGTATGTGTGTGTGTGTGTGTGTGTGTGTGTGTGTGTATGTGTGTGTGTGTGTGTGTGTGTGTGTGTGGGTGTGTGTGTGTGGGTGTGTTTGTGTGTGTGTGTGTATGTGTGTGTGTATGTGTGTGTGTGTGTGTGTGTGTGTGTGTGTGTGTGTGTGTGTGTGTGTGGGATGTCATCTCACCTCATCTCCGCTGTACTGCTTCAGACAGTGCAAGAGGCGGCTTGTGTTAGCCAGCCAGAATGAGGTCATCTCAAAGTCATTGTTGTTTCTCTGTGGAAGCACAAACATGCACAACACACACACACACACACACACGCACACGCACACACACACACACACACGCACACGCACATGAACACACACGCACACACACACATATATGCACAGACACACACACACACACACACACACACACACACACACACACGCATGCGCACAGAAACACAAGAGGATGTGAGATGACAGGATGTGTGTCTGTGACCTTCTGCCGCCTCATCACTGCTCATACACAACTCGTGCACACAGACACACACACACACACACACACACACACACACTCGCACACACACACTCGCACACGCACTCTGCGCATGCATGCACATCATATACCCATATATGCATACAATGCAGTGTGCATACACTGAAAATCTCTCTTGCTCTCCCTCACAATCACATTCTCTCTCTCCCTCACACACACGCACGCACGCACGCAAACACACATACACACACGCACACAAGCATGCAGACTTACACAACATGCATGCCATGAACATATAAACTAAACCTCTAATCCTCCTTATCGCTG
Organism: Setipinna tenuifilis; assembly: GCA_030347295.1. Taxonomy (NCBI): domain Eukaryota; kingdom Metazoa; phylum Chordata; class Actinopteri; order Clupeiformes; family Engraulidae; genus Setipinna; species Setipinna tenuifilis. The sequence continues at coordinate 19,171,131 of CM059273.1, forward strand.
CCTCAGCTGCTACTTCTAGTCTAGGAGTAGCTGTTACAGACAGCCATGTCATGATAGACATATACATTTTATATATGCTAAATTTTCAGAACTGACATTGTATTGTTGAACATATAAAACCTTTATATATGTAAGGTATCTATTTGTGTGCATTGAACTGTGTGTAACTGGACCTTGAGTCTTTTAATAAAAATTATATCCAAATCTATACACACAGGTCCCCCATTTGGCCACCAGCAAAAAGATACAGCAAAATATGAAAGTGGCTGGTAGTTTTTTTAGACGCAAAGCAATGATTCACTGTTGAGTGGCTTTGGTGGAATTTACTACTTACTCATTACTGTCTCACACTTTGTTAACTTCCACCCCCTGATACAGACGGGTCTTAAGTTTCACACCTTCACACAGACGGGTCTGCTCCAGGGGTTGGAAATTCACTTTGTCAGTGACTGGTAAAGGTCCACATTTTGCAAATACATGGTAAAAAAAAATCACCAGCCTACTCAACAGTAAACAGTAGATTATCTTGTGTCAGAAATCTACCAGACACTTTTCATATTGTACCAGCAGTAAATTTGGCTGGTGGCTGGTACAAATCAAAATGTCCATCCCTGGTCTGTCCTGAGGCCAGTGGGCCACATGGGCGATGGTGCGCTACCTTGAGGACCTTCTTGATGGCGTTGATGGTGGAGGTGAGCAGCGAGTGGACCTTCTGGTCGTCGTTGATGTAGTCGGCGTGACGGATGCACATGAACAGGATGTAGGCTGGCAGGCAGGGCACAGTGGCCGATACCGTGTTGGGCGTCATATCTGAGAAAAACGGAGACGGACATGAGGGTGATAAGAGTTAAAGACAATGAGTGAGAGAGAGTATGAGACAGAGAGAGACAGAGAGGGAGAGATAATGAGAAAGGAAGAAAGACAGACAGAGAGATAGTGAGAGGGGGGAGAGAGATATAGTAGGAGAGAGAGGTGGGGTTAGAGAGACAAAAAATGCAGCCAAAGTACTGATCCAATAACAATGACAAACAAACAAACAAACTTTGTAGTACTCCACCATGCCCTTAAAGTGTGTGTGTGTGTGTGTGTGTGTGTGTGTGTGTGTGTGTGTGTGTGTGTGTGTGTGTGTGTACCTGTGATGAGGGTGCGGATGAGAACAGACTCGTCCTCCTTGTAGTACTCCAGCATGCCCTCAAAGTCCTTCTCCTTCCGCTGCACCGTCACCTGCCGACTCAGCTCCGGACGAGCCTTGGAGCTCTGCACCGTCGATGCCTGGCTCACTGCGCACACACACACGCACACACACACACACACACACACACACACACAAACACACACAAACACACACAAACACACACACACACACACACACACACACACACACACACACACACACACACACACACACACACACACACACACACACACACACACACACACACATACATACTTGATTAGCCTTCAGTTATCGTTATCATTAGGAATCTTTACCTGGATGCAGCTCCACCCATAACTACATGCTATCTTAGCTTTAAACGTTTTATCAAATGCCTGTTGTACTTTTAAAATTATTTTCTTTTTTATTTTAAAACACTTTCTTTTTTCTACACTCATATAGTGCTTTCATATATTATCAATAGGCTTCTGTATAAAAGTTAAATATAGTGTAGTTATTCTACATTGTACGACTTGATTTTTAAAGTTACATTACTTCATATCAAACCAAATTGAGCCAAATACATATTATTGACTGTCCTACACAACTTAAATCAAAAAAAGAAGCTTGTATAACAGTGACCATAAATATCCATAACCCAAGGTACTACAAACAGTGATTGTGGCCTCTGTAGGCCTCTCTGTTGTGAATGCAGATCGTCATTATACTTAGAACCATTTTTCCATTTTTTACCAACCGTTTTTCACCAATATGAAACCACAGGAAATACAAGAAATAAGTTTACACGCTTACAAGCTCAACAGCAGCAGAGCCACTACCACTGTAGGGCAGAAAAGTTACCGGCATACAAAAAGCTTTAAAATGCAGACTGATGGACAGATACTTAACTAACTACGGTACTAACTAGACATGAAATGGTTCTGAACAACTAAATTCATTGAATTTAATCACTGAATTGCATTTTAAAAAAGGATTACTTCAGTTTTTCTCATCAGTGCAGAATCTCTCAAGTGAACATAATCATGCATCAGTGCCACATTGATTTTTCCCATTCCTACCACGTGCTAAAGCCTCTCTGTCACTACCCTTCTCTATCTGCTCCTGCATCTGCATCTATACTGCATGTGGTATAGTACATAAGTACACACATAAGGGCACACTGGGTAAAATAAATCACCAATCAGTATTGTGTGTAGTGATCAAAATAAAACTGATTTAACAGTGATTGATTGAAACTGATTTAACTCTGAGGGCATACTACTTTAACTGCTACAGACTTTTACTGCCATCCATCCATCCATCCATCCATCCAACCCCAACTCTTACCCTCCAGCTCCTGCACTTTTTTCATGTAGATCCTCAGCTGTTTCTTCAGCTTGCGTTCATTCTTTTCCAGCTTCTCCATGAGCTCCTTGAGGTCCTGAGACACAGAGACAGACACCAGCTGTGTGACTGACTGCTCTCCTCATGCATATGTACATGGCAACCATAAGCAGGCCTGGGTCCACTTACAAGGCTTAAGACCATTAATAAAGCCCTTTTGGCTCAAGTGTCAGACAGACAGTCAAACAGACAGAGAGTCAGACAGACAAAGATGGTTAAACAGACAGACAGTCAGAAAGAGACAGACAGAGATAGTAAAACAGACAGTCAGACAGAGAGAGACAACCAGAGATAGTCAGACACACAGTCAGACAGACAGTTGGACAGACAGTCAGACAGACAGAGATAGTCAGACAGACAGTCAGACAGAGGTAGACAGACAGAGGGTCAGACAGAGGGTCAGACAGAGGTTTAGACAGAGGGTCAGACAGACGGTCAGACAGATAGTCAGACAGAGATAGTCAGACAGAGATAGTTAGACAGAGATAGTTAGACAGAGACAGTCAGACAGACAAAACAGACAGACGGACACGCAGCCAGTCAGACAGACAGACAGACAGACAGACAGACAGACAGACAGAGGACTTTTGTCCTTTCTGCCCACTCTCTGAGGGCTCACCAGGTTCTCGTTGGTGAGGCGCGTGATCTCCTGCTGGACGCTGTACTCCACCTTGTCCTCGGGCGAGAGCGCCATGATCTGGCCCAGCACCTCCTGCTTCTTCTCCAGGTCCTCACGCAGCACCTCGATCTGGGTGTGCAGGGCCACCAGCTCGTCCTTGTGCTGCCGGGACTGACTCTGCAGCTGGGCCTCCAGCAGCCTGCGGCACAGGGGAGGGGACAAGGGGAACCAGGGAGGAAGAGCAAGTGTGTGTGTATGTGGGTGTGTGTGTGTGTGTGAATCAGCGAGTCAGTGAGAGGGATAGAGGGAGTGACAGAGAGAGAGAGAGAGAAAGACAGAAAAAGAGAGAGAGAGAGAGAGAGAGAGAGAAAGAGAGACAGAGATAGAGACAGTGAGACAGAGAGGGAGGGTCATAGAGAAAAATGGGCCAAAGAGAGGTAGGTGGACAGACAGGCGGAAAAGTGTGTGTGTTTGGTTGTGTGTGTGTGTGTGAGTGACAGAGAGAGGAGAGGAGAGATAGGAGAGAGAGTTACTCAGAGCACACCATATGTCTCACCCTATCAAACTTAGTTGTAATATATATATATATATATGTGTGTGTGTGTGTGTGTGTGTGTGTGTGCGTGTGTGTGTGTGCGCGTGTGTGTGTGTGTGCCATCAAACTATGAACAGAATAGATGGAAGGTAGAGAAGCTTTTGAAAAAAGAGGAAGTGGAAAGAACAACCTGGCCACCTGCTTTAACCCCTGGTATGCCAGACCCAGCTCTCCATCTTCATTCAAATAACCCCAGTCCTGGCCTTTACTGTCGTCCCGGTAACAGAGGTACACACAGAGGTAGACGCAGATAGAAACAGATGAAAGAGAGAGAGGCAGAGAGGCAGAGAGAGAGAGAGAGAGATAGAGAGGGAGAGAGAGGGAGGAAAGGAGACATGCAAAAGAAAATAAGTTGGGGGAAAAATGCAGTGTGAATACAGGGCAGGTTAGTAGCAGCAAAGAAAAAGAATAACAGCAGAATGAAATGAAGATCCCTGTGGAGTTGCGTGAGACGAATAACCCAGCTATCGTGCAGATCCCAGCTGACCACTACAAGCCACTGACCTATTAAAGAGTGATGCCCAAATTACACTGACATTACACCACCTTTAGCAAACGCTTTTATCCAAAGCGACTTACAAAAAGGAGGACATAAGCTAACAGACACCACATGCTGGATTAAAGGTGTATTATAACTTGACAGTAATACTCACAGGATACTTCCTTGTAAACATAAACATCACAGTGTCTCATGTGCACAACAGGCTCTATAGAGATCCTGCAATTCATTCGGAGATCTCCCCTAATGACCTTAAACATCTCCACCAGTCGTGGATAGCATACTACTAAATAGCTACTCCAAAGTTCATAATGCTCTTCTGTTATGTACTGCGGAGCTACACTTTCACTCTGGTGCCATGGGCTGGGGAAACGAAAGTGGCGGTAACTAGTGGCCTAGCAGAGAGAGGACAGAAGGAAACGAGACAGCCAGAGAGCAAGATACAGGAGAAGAAGTAGAAGAAGAGCAGCAGGTGAATTTCAATTTGTTTCAGTTCATTTCGGCGGCAGAGAGGAGTGTGTGAAACAACACTTTCGTTTTTTTCTGCGAGTGGAAGCTGCTGACGGCGAAATGCGTTCCGCTTAAGTGGCCCGCAGCTTATCTGCCAGCTGGCGATCTCTGGCAGAGATGGGCAGATCTGACCACAGCGACTCATGATGCTGTGAGTTACTGTAATCCCACCCGCAATCTACATCCAGCCAGCAGCTTGCCCAAATATATAAGATTTTACAGAGTGTATGTACTCATACAGAGAGTATGAGTGTCTATTATCTATGTATTATCTATATATTCTTCTTATCAACATTTCTTTTATTACATTCTTATTTTACCATGTTGGACCATGTTGTCCAGTTGTCTGCTTACCTATTATATCTAAGTGCTGTACAAGCAAACTGTTGTTTGGGAATGTGCTTTATAAAAAAAACTTTAAGTTGACTTGCAAAACATACAGGAACACAGTAATTTATGGCAATATGGAAAGCCTCTTTCAGCTGCATGGTTGTGACCTGTCCTGGCAATCATGCAGTACAGGCCAAAAGTTTGGACACACCTCATTCAATGCCTTTTCTTTATTTTCACTCTGCAAAGCAGTAATAAAAGCAAAGGGCGGATACTTTGAAGAAACTAGAATACAAGACATGTTATCAGTTATTTCACACTTTTTTGTAAAGTACATAATTCCAAGTAGTTCATTCACAGTTGTGATGCCTTCAGTCCGAATCTATAATGTAAATAGTCATGAAAGTAAAGAAAATGCATTGAATGAGAAGGTGTGTCCAAAGTTTTGGCCTGTACTGTATGTACCATAAGTGAGTGTGGTGACAGGTTAGAGTGTGGCTTTACTGTGAACACTGAGGGACTTTCCTGTTAAAGTGTGGCGTCACCGATACCTCTGAGATACCTCTCAATTCCTCACTTATTGTGCTGACCTGTAAGGACTGCTAGTAGCAAATTTTCATTTATGACTCGCCTAATAATTCGCCTTAAAACAAATGAGTTTAGGATGAAGTCATCCATCCAGCTTCTCATATTTGACAAAAATTGTAAAATTGTAAAATTTTGATGAGATTGCAGGAGACTTCTTGGCAATCTGCTGACAATATGCTTTCCTTTTCATGGCAAGGCAGAGGAAGTTGAATTCATTTCTTGCCAGCTACAAAACAGCTACGTTGTTAGCACGCTGCACTGTCTGTTTACGATGAATCAGCCTCATCCGGGGCTTCTGTGTGTGTAAACAAGAGCCCGTCCAGGCTGGCTGGCCCCCTCTGCCTGTGATTCAGACAGAAACTCTGCCCTGACAACCACACCTGCGGCAGCCCAGCTCCCAGCAGCCACTCTGGGCTTCCTGTAAAGGGGTTCACAAGGGCTGGGTTTCGCTATGAGTCGGCCCCACAGACGCAAACACACGCACACACTCACATTCACACTGACACACACACACACTCACACACACACACACACACACACACAGATACACACACACACACACACACACTCACTTCTTGGCCTCACACAGGCCCTGGTAGGCCTCCAGGGCCTCCTCCTTGTTCGCCGGCTTCTTGTTGTTGCTCCATTCAGGCACGCTGTTAGAGTCCTGTTGGGGGAAGAACAAAAAACATGGCAGATGTTTAACACATGCGGATGAACATGGCCGAACACCTATTTCTGGCTAACATTAACACTGGATTTCATTACACTGAATGTAAACCAGAGTGATAGGCTGTACACAACAGCACTGCACGCTGCACTGCACACAGAAGCATTACAGCACCCTTATGGTAGTTGCCCAGTTCAGATCAGCCATGCTTGCATTCATGCACAGGTGGAGATCAGTCTAAACAGCCTGAAGCAGTCATCTCGCTAATGCTCCTCTGCTCTCTGGACGCCCTGTGTCGTGTCTAAACCAATCAGCCTCAGGGACTCGACGAGGCTTCCTTTGAGCAGAGCAGGGCAGGCCCCCTTGAAATGTCAAGAGTCTGACACACGCCATGCAGCACACACACATTCATCAGGGCTCAACCATCTACGCCATTACCAAAGGTGAGAAAGTATATATAGAGAGACAGAGAGAGACAGAGAGAGAGAGAAGGAAAGAAATACATAAATAGATAGAGTGAGAGATACATAGATAGAGAGAAAGAGCGAGAGATACATAGATAGATAAACAGAAAGAGAGGGAGAGAGGTGGGGGGGGGGGTGAGGGGGAGAGACAGGCAGACAGACAGACAGTATGCAACAGTCCACTGAGTCACATGGGATGGTCCCCACAAAGAGCAGAAAAAGAAGAGCAAGAAAATAGAGAAGAGGAAAAAAAACATACAGAAAGGGAGTGTGTGTGTGATATGGGGCCACAAAGGGGAGAGCAAATAGAGAGAAGGAAAAGAAAAATGTTGTGGAAGGGCAAGAAACAGCCAGGAGGGGATAGAAGTGAAGCAGGAAGAGCAGATGAGAGGAAAAGAAGAGTAAAAAACTGAGCTAAAGCAACTGACATGATTAATGGGCAGGCAGGCAGACAGACAGACAAGCAGACAGGCAGACAGACAGCCAGAGAGGCAGGCAGGCAGACAGGCAGACAGACAGCCAGAGAGGCAGGCAGGCAGACAGTCAGGCAGGCAGACAGTCAGGCAGATAGTCAGGCAGACAAGCAGACAGACAGGCAGACAGACAGGATGGCAAGCAGACAGAAACCTGACAGGCTGAAAAAGATATTAATACAAACAGACATAAAGGCAGCCAACCCATCCGCAGAAGCAGACAAATAAAGACGGAAGGCAAGATAACTAGAGAGGTGGCGAGTTAACTGAGCAATAGGGCATGATGAGGCAGAGAGGGGCAGAGCCATAGCAGATAGATTGACAGATAGGAGAGCGAGAGAAGGCTGATGTGGTGTCGTTGACGGGGAGGCCTCCCTGAGACTCTCTCTCTCTGTGGGGTGGATGTGGCCTCTGCTGGTTGTGCGATTTGTGTGCAGCTGACTGCAACAAGACCACACCAAGAACTCAATGCAGGGCAAAATGCAAGTGCACCACTGCTGGCTTTTGTAATGGCAGCTTATGGCAAGCAGGGCTACACTGGATATAGTGTATTTTGTTTTGAGGTTTTGAAATGAAAGTAGTTCAATAAAAGTTGTCATTATACATCCTGACTGTTGAATTAAACTGAGTGGTGACTGATGGGGAAATTAAGGTTCTTAAAAGCATAACACTTCCTGGTTCATGCTGTTAATACTGTGTGGAACACCAAGCAACAGCATCTCTTTCACGCAACCTGCCAGGTGCCCTGTCAGAAGGGGCATTAGCAGGTGGTTAAAGGTAGGATAGGAGATATTTTCCTGAAGTACTTTTTCCTATAGTGCTTAAAATTACCTTCACACCCCGATGGCATCCAATTATTTAAATAAATCATGTTAGTCACCTGTGGAACGGACAGGACTGAAAACACACTATCTAATATTATTGGATCTTAAGCCACCCGTTCGAAATGATTGAATGGTGATATGTCTATCAAACTCAACTGCCATTTGTCCCTGCCCCCTCCCCCATGCATGAATCTGGAGGCATGACTTCGAGGGGAAGTCTAAAGAAAGGGGTTTGGGCTTTTGAATTATGCACTTTCAAAATGAAGCTTGCTCGATTCGTTTTGCCAGAATCTCGTACCCTTTAGATAAATAAGAGGTTGCTGAGAGTGTGATGATGCATTCTTAACACTG
>CM059273.1:19184613-19304613 GCA_030347295.1 Setipinna tenuifilis
ATTTTGTGACTGTGCCTGTTTTTCCTGTGGTCTCTTCATATACAGTATATGTGTCTAAAATCAGTCCTCACCTCCACTTGCTGCAGTGCGTCATCTGTGTCTCCCACATCAGAGGGGGTGAAGGAGGGGTAAGGCGAGTCTGAGCCCAGGCTGCTCTGGTTGGATATGTTCCTACGGTGTCCCGGTTGGAACTGTGTGGTGACCAAACAGTAAAATGGATCAGTGGGGGTCAGTGACCGCCATCATCTCAACAACAGCAGGAGCATCATGGCACACAGTTTCAGAGTTTAGGATTTTTTTTTCCTAGAGAAAAATAATGATCGCTGGTACTTTGATGACTAAGAAATACTAGAAATACTTGATTTAGACAGCACAGTTGTTTAGAATTTCTTAGTCATCAAAAGCCACATCAAACCATGTTTGTCTTTGATTAAAACACACGGACTGTGCCCTGATGCTGTTATGAACCCTTTTCTATAAAATGCTTTGGGGCAGAGGTGTAAAATCCCGGGTCCAGAAAGTAAAAACCCTGCCACATTTTCCTTCCAACACAGGTGACCTCACTGAGTAGCTCTATGCTTGTCTTGAGTGCTTATTATGATCAGCTGATTCAGAGCTGGTTGGATCAAATTTGTAGCAGGGTTTTTACTTTCTGAACACCTCTGCTTTGTGGTGCCACTTCCTATTAAACTCTCTGCGCTGAGGGGCACATACTGTATCAAACATTCCTGATCCTCGAAAAGTAGAAGCAGGTCAGTTTCGTTTGGTATGAGGCCCAGGCTGCTGCACCATGACCACATGCATCACTGGACTGGAATAGACTGGACTGAGCTGGGATGGGCTGGGCTGGGTTGGACTGGTATGTGCCCCACCCACCCACCCACACACACACACACTCCCCCCTCCCCACCCCCACCTTGGCCAGGGACACCTTCTCCTGCCCCACCCACACACTCCCCCACCCCCACCTTGGCGAGGGACACCTCCTCCTGCAGGTTGTCGTAGCGCTGCTCCAGGCGCGAGTACTCCTTCACCAGGTTCTGGTAGCGCTGCCGCTCCTCGTCCAGGTCAGCCTGCAGACGGCCCTCCTTCTGGGACGAGCTCAGCTTCTGGTCTGTGACACACACATACACACCCCAATACAGACACACACACACACACACACAACCCAGTAGGCACATACATGCCCCAACACACCCACAAAAATACAGAAAGAGAGAGAGACAGGTATATGGATAGAAAGAGGGATATAGAAAGATACATTCACACACACAGACACATTCACACAGGCACAAGCATACACACACACACACACACACACACACACACACACACACTTATTAGTTACTCATCTGCTGGATGTGACCGGGAGGCAGCCACAAGCTCTCGGAAGATCAGGCTGCGCTCACATGAGTTTTCTAAATCTTAATTTAGTTTCAGTGGCCTTGAGATACATCTTCCAATGGAGGGCTTGTCTCAACAAGGAGGCCTTTTACATGAAATTACATAACATTATTACATTAAACAAAAGCCAGATGACAAATTTAAAATGCAAAAGCTGATTTTAGTGGAATGATAAATACTTTCTTTGACTTTTGCATTCATGTTTAATGGCATTATGAAATAGGATTTCACAAGACCTGGATGAGATTCACAGTAAGATATGTTTCCCAATGACCACACGTGTGGACACACATGATCACATTCATCTTGAGATTATCTTTCACGTGTGGCGATATAAAGTGATGGAATGTGCGTATTTTAAATCTGACTTCCTGCTTCCCAGCTTCCTTTAAGGCTCATGCTATTTTACTAGCACAGGGTGACAGAAGCAGCAGAGCAACAGCTGACACAACGAGTTTAAACAAGAACTACCGCATCTTTACAAATAGACAGCAACAGAAAACCTAAAATATTACATCTTCTATTTATCATCTGTCGCTAAAGTACACTCTTTCTCTCTCTGTCTTTTCCAATACTGCTTAATATTGTGTACCATCATGAGATACAGTTTCACAACACCTAGCTGCAATTAAATGTAAGATATATCCTAATGACCAGACCTGTTGACACACATAATTGCCTCTATGTCCTAATACACTTTCACAAAGGTGATATAATCTGATAGGACATGGCCTTCCCACGAGTGACGTTGTTCGCTGTGGTGGCCTCTCAGCCTCACGCCACTTCCTATGCAATAGCTGGCAGAAAGGTCACACCGATCGCTGAGACGGTGACTTAAACAACAGTGTTTGCACCATTAACACTGCAAACAATACAAGATGGGAAATGCGAAAAAATATCTTTAAAAACTTAAAGGAACACTCCACGTTTTGTGAAATAGGCTAATTTTAACTCCCAACTTTTCAACTGAGCCTATTTCCCAAAAAAGTGGAGTGTTCCTTTAAAGGAGGATCCGATCAGTTTCTGCATGCCATCTATTCTTAAAGTCCACTTCCCCCCTCTCTCCCTCTCTCCAGCACACATGCGGAATACAACATTGTTGAACACAGTTTCACCTGGCTCAGATTTACAATCAGATATATCTCAATGAACATACCCGGGGACACATTATTATGCCTGTCAAGATAGCTGATAAGATGTGGCATTTTTATGAGCTGACTTTTGTCCACTGTGGATCACATCTCAGCCTCACGCCACTGTCAGCACAGGGTGGCAGAAGTGGCCCACCAGTGGACGAGAGGGCGAACTAAATAGGAACTACTTTTTTATGCCTTAAATCAGACTGGGGTCCAATGTCAGTGACGCACAAACTTTTAAAACATTACCACCGAAAGGCTTTATGAGACATCCAAAACACACAAAACAACAACAACAAGAAAAAAAAGATTAGGAACTGGAGCAAGTTGTCGCAGTACTGTGATTACCATCACACCCATATTCTATTACTTTTAGCACTTTAAGTTCGTGTGGGGCTTTTTTAGAGGCTTACATCTGGGTTTCAGGGGCTACATTTTCCCTCTTGTGAACCTGAAGCAGACAATAGTCCAGCCTCTCGTTCTCACAGGTGAAAGTGCAGTTTCGCATTCCTCCACTGAAACTCAATGCACTCGCTTAAAGGGCCTCTTTCAACCCAATTCTAACACAACACAAGTCCTCTCCTTGTGTTGGAAGCGGACTAGCCTAGCCCTTTGGGCAGAGGTAGCCTAGATACCGCTGAGAAACACACACTGTACCTATGCTGGTCAGCTATTAGTTCTTCAGGGTGAAAGTAATGGGATACATTTTAACTGATTTGTAATGAAGTTGTCAGAATGGCCATTGTTTTTTTTTTAGGAATTAAGAGTGAAATTGAAATGTGGAAGGGAGTAGTACTCTCCTCAAAAGCATGGGCTTCTGTGTAAAAACTACAGCCATGTCCAAAATGTCTACTCGTCCACTCACTGATAATGATGGGGTTGGCTGCATAGAAGATTAACTAGGAAAAGGAGGTGGATCAAATGAGGTAAGGCATCCAGTGATACACTGAGGACACTGTTAGGATTATCTAGCCCAACCCACTGCTCTTTTGTCAACATGTTCATGAGACTGACCCCAATGCATCATGGTCTATGTCAAAGGATGTAGCATACAGTTTTACTACTGTATATTTTGCTGCACCATGCGGTGCACTATACAGTGCATGTAATTTACTGCACTACAGCTGTTTCCCCTATAGTGCAGTAAACAGTGAATGGATGGATTTTGGACATGACCTTGGAGAGTCGGCCTACACGCTGCCTGAATGACTGGTGAGGTGTTAACACTGACCTGTGCTCCTGGACTGGTTGAGGATCTTCTCGTTCATGTCTTCCTTCTCTTCCTTCAGCAGCAGATTCTCCTTCTCCAGCTCCTCCACTCTCTGCAAATAAGACAGGGAGAAATTAATCACAGAGCAAATGAAGGGTTAAAAAAAAAAAATAATCAAAAAACAAATTTACAACTTGTGCACATCAAACGATGCACAGATAGATACATGCTTGAGAAACCTGACTCCTGACTAATGATGGCAAATGTCCCTTATTTTAGAGGTATCATTTTGTTTACAGGTCCTGAATCCAAACTTACAAAAATCCCCACTCAACTTGATCCCAGTGTCTTCATAGCCCTCTAGGGAAAACGGCTGCACTTCCCTGTTGTATAGCTTGCACAAAAATGTGAAGAAATGCCCTCGAGTTTCAAGCAAAACCGACTTCTGCGGGTCAAGGCAGATGAGTTACAGCACCGCAAACTGGAGCACCAGGAGTATTGATTTCATCAAGGGGGGGCCTTTCTAACAGAGCTTCTCTTGTACGTGTGCCCTTTCAAATGGGCCAGACAAAATGGCCGAAGTTACGCAATGCTTGTCGCCCTGTGCGAAACGCTCTCACATGGCTTAGGGACATGTGAACACCTATGGTCAGTGATTGCATTAACTGTCCTCTGCCTTGGGTGTTATTGGTGCAAGTAGAAAAACAAATTTAGTTTCAGATGTACAGTGTTGCTCCACGTGTATCAGCTCAACCACAGATTTTCATTGGCACGAGATCCAAATGGTGTGGCAAAACAGGGGGATCCTGTACTGATTTCACACACAGCATCTAATATCTATTGCAGTTGCCATGACGCTGCTGCGTTTGGATGCCTTTCTGGTTGCTCTGTCTAAACTGTGCATTTATTTACTTTTTTAGCTTTTATTACCCCTTCTGGTTGCTCCATCATCTGAGCTAAATGTGGTCTGTATTTCAAACACCAAAGGTCATGAGTGATGGAAAGGTTCTCCTCTCCCCCACACTCTTTTTATCATCCTTCTATCTGTCTCCCTCTCTCACCTGCTCCAGCCCCTGCTTCTCGTTGCTGTGCTCCTCCACCAGTCGCTTCCTGTGGGCGTGGGCCTCCTCCAGCTCCACCCTCAGCCTCTCCAGCTCTTCCTGAAGGGAGGTCACCTGGGTGTTGTTGCCCTGACGACTGCGCATGGTGTCCAGCTCCTTGTGTAGCTTGGTAACCTCGGTGTTCAGGGCGTTGTTGGTCACATTTAGCTGCTCAGCCTGTATCTTGTATTCTTTGTTCTGGGCACAGTGAATGACAGTGACAGTGTTTCAGCTGAATGTGAAGAAGTGGTGAAGTGTTGTTAGCTTAGTCAGCAGAAGGATGATGGAATAGAAAATAAGAGGCTCATCAAAAGCATCTCACAGAGGTTTGGTAATTTAAGTCATGTATTAAGCCATTGTACTGAGCCTGGTAAACAACAACACATTGAGGCAGAGATGGGTGATGAAGAGGTAAAATTATAAGAAGATTACACTGAAGTAGAACCTCAGAGACTTCTAAAAATGTGGCCTTCTGACTAAATTTGATTTGTGATTTTTCATTTATTCACAGCTATTGTTAAACTAAAGTCTTCCATCAAGAGGACACACACACACGTGCAGACGCACACACACACACACACTCTCGCGCTTGCTCATGCGCACGCACACACACACACACACACTCACACACACACAGTGCTTGTTGTACAGATCCAACCATCACCACACCTGCTCGTCCATCTTCCTCTGCAGCTGCACGATCTTGTTCTCCATGCCCGTGTTGAGCTTCTTCAGGTGCTCGGCGGAGCGCGCCTCGATCTTCAGCTGCTTCAGCTGCCTCTTGGCCAGCACCCGGCGGTAGGCACACTGGAGGACGATGGCAGCGTTGCGGGCCCGCTGGAAGCGTCTCCTCTCCAGCCAGCCCAGCACATACTTCTGGATGATGGTGGCCTTGTGGTGGATCAGGAACTGGGGGCAGAGAGTAGGAACGATTTATAGGCAGGACACTGGACAGAGCTGCATTTGACAGAGCACTTGATTCACAACACTGATATCACACAAGAGCACACCATTTCTTTATGAAACAGCTGAATATTTAATCATTCACTGTATACTGCACTTTGTAGTGAGTCAAGCATTATAATTGGCACACTATTTGGACAGAGCCACAGTTTGCATGATGAAAACTGCAGTGTATACAGTTGTACTCATACATTTACATACCCTGGCAGAATGGATGATTTCTTAACCATTTTTCAGAGAATATGAATGATAACACAAAAAACTTTTCTTTCACTCATGGTTAGTGTTGGCTGGAGCCATTTATTCTCAAACACCCGTGTTTACTTTCACTTTATTTAAATCATAATGACAACAGAAACCACCCAAATGACCCTCTGCAAAAATGGTTAAGAAATCATCAATTCTGCCACGGTATGTAAACTTATGAGCACAACTGTATGTGGGGTGTAATGTGTCACAGCAGCTGAGGCCTCTTACATCTTTAATCTGTCATCACTTCTAAAAGTCAATGCAGACCATTGAGTCTGGCTAATTAGTCCCTCCTAATGAGCCAGGGGAGTGCCTCCTAATGACCCGAGAGCGCAAGCAGTCGATGAGTAAAGAATTACTTAAACTGAAGAGGTGTGAGAGGGTGCAGTAGTACAGATGTATCACGATGGATTTTTGCAAGTGTGACGCAGCGACGCATCTATGAAGATTCTCACTCATCCAGGACACAGTAGTCATAAGCGCTAAGTTGTACTGGCAAAAGGCAGTAACTACACTTTTTGTCAAAACTGAGTTTAGACTGTAAATTGACTCAATAACACCTCTTGACACCTGGACAACTGAACTTCTACTTCAAACTCTGAATAGAAGTCCAGTTGCTTACACTCCCCTACAAAGGCAAAGTGCCATAACACTGAAACTGAGAAAAATGCCTTCAAAGTTGTCACACTGCTCAGTTAAACATGTTGCAGGTATAATAGTGGTGATGCTTTTATGCACTTTCTTAAAAGAAAGAAGCCAGATATTTAATCACAAATTTAGACAAAAGGTGTCAAGAGTTGCAACTGGACTTCTACTTCAAGCTCTGAATAGAAGTCCAGTGGCCTATAACTTGACCATGATGCAATAACCATTACAACTTGTGGAAAAATGCAAGAAACTGAGTAAATATAGTGCAACATGGTAATGATCCATTAACCTGCACACAAAATGGACAGCCTTGGAATGGCTCTGATGGAGAACACAGTCTAATGTTACTGAGTGAAAGAGGTGGCTGTACTCCCCATCCTCTTTTTCTTAAGACACCCCCCCTCTCTTTACCTCGCGGTAGAGCCTGCGGACGAACATGCCCCGGTAGAAGGCCTGGATGGTGACCACAGCGGTGCGTGTCCTGAGGTACTCGCGACGCACGCGCACCATGCGGTACTGCTTCTGGCACACCAGCGCCGCCTTCGTCAGACGCAACTGCTCCGCATACCTGAGAGAGGATAGAGAGAGGAGAGAGGGAGAGAGAGAGAGAGACAGACAGACAGAAAGAGAGGGAGAAAGAAAGAAGCAGAGAGGACAATGAAGAAGAAAAGGTAGAAGAGAACGAATTGGTGTTAGATGGGGTTAAAAAAAGAAGGTGCAAAACAAATTACATGAAGGCCAGGAACAGTAAGTGATGAAATGGTAAGAAACAAGCGGAGGCATGCAGCAACATCAATAATAATAATAATAATAATAATAATAATAATAATAAATAAATAATGCTAATGTTGTTATTACTACTACTTTTACTATTATTGTCATCATTATTATTAGTATTAATAATAATAATAATAATCGTGTAATTGTACAGCATAACTCAAAGACATTTACTAATAATATTACTAATTGACTAGCAAAGGAAGACCAGATCAATCTTATTTCCCTTGTATTAAATAGATTACCTTACTCCCCTCTATCAATTTTCACACAAACCTACTGTAGTTTACTGAACCATCAGAGTCGACTGAATGTGGAAATAAATGCGGGCATTGTAAACCCCCTCCCTTACCTGCGTGCTAGGTAACCGCGTCCGTATCTCTGCAGGGTGAGGGCCGACTTGCGGATCTTTCTGTAGCGTGTCCTCTGCAGCCATCCCCGCACCGTCTTCTGGATCTTAATGCAGGCCGAGCGGAACTTATCGGCTCGCAGCTTCTCCAGGTAGGCCACCTGGCCGGCCCTGAAGAAGATCTTTGTCTTTCCGAACTGGAACTTATCCGGGTCCTGAAAAGGCCATTTTGCAGCGTTTATTAACAGGGTCCAGAAAGGGCATTTGGGAAAAATCAGTTACAGTTTGTGTAACAAAAACTGTTTTTTTTTTACATTTCCAATAGTTGTTTCAGTACTTCACATTTAAGTAATATTTTAAATAAGATAGCTACTGTACGTTTAAGAAGCCAGCCACATGTATTCTGTTGTTCACTTCATAAATGACATGACAGGAATCACAAGAAAGCTATTTTGCTATATGTTTTCCACTTTTCTACCCCCCTCGGAAAAAACACAACATTGTTGTGCTCATGTTAGAGCACTTCTGTTCCTGTAAGAGCACAAAGCACAAAAGCCTCTCGAGGCAGACTTGTGTAGGGGTGGAAAACCCAGATAAATAAACAAATGTAAAGAACATTCGGTAACAGGAGTTGAGAAAATAACCAACACAGTCCCAGAGCACGCAGGCAAAACTACAACTGAGGGTCTATCAGACAGGGGAGTGACAGTGCAGCCCTCGCTGTTGATACTGAGAGAGCAGCCAGCCCGAGTTCGACTCCAAGACGCCAAAGTCTCTACGTTTTTTATCCAAAGGGGTAAAAGCACCCATAAAAAGCCTTGTTTGCTATTATCAGCTGTTAACAGAGCACATGTTGCTGACACAGACCCAAAATGATAATACACACATACACATACACAGTGCCCCATTGCTCACCTTGATCAAAGTCTCCAGCAGCTTCCTGCAGACCTGCTTCTTGTCGCCCGTGGCGATGTCGCTCTTCTTCATGAGGACCCGGTAGCGACTGAAGAAGTCTCCATACGTCCATCTGAGGGGAAGCAATACATTCTTAAGGGCCAGCTGCTGCTTTTCGTGGTACACATTCGTGCCTGTCCACAGTCTGTACAGGGCTTCCTTCATTTTTGGCCAAAAGCTAATTTAACATACAGTTAAACGCAATTAATGAACGCCTGGCTACATATTGCAAGAGCAGACAGACTTGAAGCAGGGCTCCAATGGCACTGGTGGGAACTGAAGGAAACACATCTACACATGCATCATTGCCTTGAGACACCAATGACTCCTGAAACTGCCGCCTGCCTGGGAGGATGTCTGTATCTCTAAATGCTGCCGTTGTTCCTGCTCGTGATGATGACCACATTCCTACGGCCTCGACACACACCATGCCCCTATTCTCAGCTTCTCCACATTTGCTCCTTATGTGAACCTCCTCTGTGCACACTGGCGTTCAGTAAAATCCCATCTCATCCGGATGGAACTGAATGTCTCCTGATCTGCGTCTTTCCCAGAAACAAAACAACAGCACAATATGTGTGCGCACACACAGACACAGACACACACACACACAGACACACACACAGACACACACAGACACACACAGACACACACACTCTAACATTCCCCCTTCACAGTTCGCACATTCTCTCTCAATTGGGCTGACTGTTGTTGTTGTTGCTGCTGTTGTTGTTCTTAACCTCAACAATACCCATCACCAGGGGAAATTCACGGCACGGTCAGCATTCAAAGTCTGCCTTCCCTGAAATCCATCATTTATAAGGCAGCGTATCAGCAGGCAGATCTCACTGGGATGACAGCCGCGATGAAGATATTAAGCCGCTCTCCCACTATTCAGCCAGCTCTTTGGCACACAGTACAAATTGGATACGTGTCAGTCTGCACTCAGCAATTTTACTTCAGGAGGCCCATCACACCTTGGAGTTGGTTATGTTTGGCGATAGTGTTCATTCTCTCAGTACCTGGACGGGTATCCAGCGGCGCTGATCCGGATGGTCTCCAGCACGCCACATGCTCGCAGTTGTTGAACAGCTCTCCTCGAGTCGAATCTGTAAACACATCACACACACACACACACACACATACACACACACACACATGCAAGGGCATCACACCATGACCAAGAATAAAAATCACTAAACAGAGGTGGACACACTAGTTTACACATTACATCATTTTTGTCTATCCTGGGACAAACTTTCAATTCTTTCTTAAACATCTCTTTGGTAGCATCTCTGGTGTACACCTACTTGGGTCAAGATACTAAAATCCTTCTGGTACTACTGTGCGTGTATTTTTGTTTTTACGTTCTTCCTACCGTATCTTTCTGGTTAGCATCACACACGTCTCCCCAGAGAGAGGCATGTGGACGGTGGTGGTTGTTTTCAGCCGCTCTCCTTACTCCCTACTGTGTTCTGACTACAAGGCGTCCCGCGCCAGGCACACAAACAGCCCTCAGCATGTTTTTCCCGCAAGCTTCTCCTGACAGCATGTGACTGGGGCACCTCTTTCAATTTACGTCGCATGAACAGCCCCTTGTTCCTTCAGTCAGGAATGCGGAGCGAACAGGCATAAACAAAACAAAAACAAGGGACCCAACCCCTTTTTATGCCAGGAAATGGGCATTTAATGCCACATGGCTGGGAGATTGGGGTGTTTGTGCAGGTGATGAAACAGAAAGATGAAGATGAATCTTCTTTGTGTGGGTAGAGAGGCATTATGCTAGTTATGTTGTGGCTGTGCCTACATTGTCATCTTTTGACTTAAACTTCATGCCCCTTTGTTTCAATGCGCCGTCTCCTACTTTATGGTAGTTTGGCAAACATTCAAAATCTAGATACAAGATGGCAGACATGGTGACTGATATTAGCGCAGGGAAATCCTTCATCACTGTGAACACCATATTTACTCTTAGGGATCCTCCTCTAGGCGTCTCACAGCCCTGATCTATAAATTCAGACTCGCCCTTCAAACTCTACCAGCATGGCTTAGTCAGTCAGTTTTGCCAATGTCTAATCTTTCATACATAATGTGTTACTATTATACAGAGGTCTCAACCCCAGGATCAGCAAGTAAAAACCCTGCCACAAATTTGATCCAACCAACTCTGAATTAGCTGATCGTAAAGAGCACTCAAAACAGGTAGATCAGCTACTCAGTAAAGTCACCTGCGTTAGAAGGACAACATGGCAGAGTTTTTACTTTCTGAACCCGGGAATGACACCTCTGCTATTATATCATACCAGTGTCTGAAAGGCTGTCTAAATATAAGCTGCTACGGGAGGTTGCACACAGGCCAGAGGGAATCGAATTAAATGTTAGCTGATGCAGTGAAACAGTAAAGACTCTGTTTCAGCTTGCTGCCAGACCACATAACATATTACAGACTCCCCAGAGCTCCCGACACTTCTTGTGATGGCAAATTCAAACTCAAAATGTTTAATGCATTTTGTAATGCACTGATTTTCTAAGTGCTTAAAGTAATAATACTGAGACACTCACTGATGTGCTACCTACCTTATTTATCCAACAGTTCCTTAATTTCCTTCTGAATAAAGTATCTCTACTCTACTACCTTAACAAATTACAGCAATAAAAGATTATAGCAGCAATAGTAGTGCTATTTCTTAGTAGTATTGCTTCTTATTACTGTTTTACTGTAAATTAGTTGCCTTTTTTGCTTTTTTGGATCACTTTGTATAAAAATGCTAAATAACACAACAGAAACATGAACATAAAGTTGTGCTTATAAGTTTACATACTTGATTCCTTAACCTTTCAGAGATTATTACTGATAACACAAAAACCTTTCTTTCACTCATGGTTAGTGTTGGCTGAAGCCATTTATTGTCAAACACCTGTGTTTACTTACTTATAATGACAACATAAACCACCCAAATGACCCTCTGAAAAATGGTTAAGAAATCATCAATTCTGCCAGAGTATGTAAACTTATGAGCACAACTGTAAACAAAGGCAGTACTTACGAAAAGGCCTCTTTCAAGTCATTGGGCTTGATGCATCTCACATAGTGAGGGGTAGTGGCATTCAGAGTGTCCATTAACAAATGCAGGGAGCTGCGGAACTGCACAGCAGAGGCAATAATCAGAGGACAATACTGCACACAATTAGGGAAAACTTCTTCTGATTCAGCATTACATTATAATGGCCAATAATATATTTTAGTCTGCCAGGTAATGAATAAATGTAGTGCCTTTGACAGCCCACAGAGGCTTGCAGGCCACTGTTCATGACCTCAGGATAAATGAAAAATGAGGGTGTGCAACAAAAGCTACTGTTACACTTCATGGTGTGTGCTTGAAGCTACACACAGTCATCACACCGAGTTAGACTTTCTTGGGGTGATGGATGGCTTCATGTTTTAACTTGCACGTCCCCTCCACAAAACTACACACACACAGACACACTCTCTCCCACACTCTCACACACTCTCCCACACTCTCACACACTCTCACACACTCTCACACACTCTCACACTGGTACTGCACTGTAAAATCTAGTAAGGTACTGTACAATCTCATTGAGAACACAGGTATAAAACAGCTTATGGTGCGGATGTGTCAGTTCTCCCACCTGGTGGCCCACTGTCTTGCGGTGCTCTTTGTTGTGGGCCTTGGGGAGGCTTTTGGCAGGGCGCACATTGATCCTGGAGGACTTGCTAGAGGAGGAGGATGGGGGAGCTGCAGTCTCTTTGCCCTCCTGGAAGAGGTCAGCCACTAACTGGAACTGAGAGGGGGGATGGGGGGGGGGGGGAGAAAAGTCCACAGTACATTAGTACAGCTGCATGGGGAAACACGTGGGAACAGATTTTTCTCTGTCTGCACAGATACTGTCAATTAGCAGTCTAAATGTTGCATGTAGGCTGCCTTCCCAGTACACTTGATGTGGTTACTGTGCAATTAAGCATTTGCAGGTCCTTTGCAGCAAACACGCCAAGTCACCAGAAAGTCGTGTCAGCTAATGTGTTTGACGTAAATGAGGACTGACGAAGCACATGTGTCCATGGGGGGACGGTTAGTGGCTTTTCCCACCATTGATCATTTCTATTCAATTCCTGCTTGAGTGCAGTGCCAAGTTTCACGTTTGTTAAGACAACAATAAAACTAACAAAAATAACCCTCCTGGCATCTGAAACAAGGCATATGAGCCTTATGTGACAGAAAAGTTCAGGAATCCAGTTGAGTCTTAGCCTGGCTGTCGGGCAAAGGAGCAGCCGAAAGTAGGCAGGTTGGCCAGACTGACTTGAACATGAAACTTGCGTCACAGGCAGTATGGGCGGGCCCAGGCCACTGGAGTCTAGGCTATTCACTATGAAAATGTGAGCAGGAGTACGAGTATGAACAGTGCAGGGCAAAAAGAATGACTAACTACAGCATCGGTGCACATGCTGCTTTACTCAGCAGTCTGAACCTTAACTGGCCTCAGCTCTTTCTATCTTATCTAAGGGAGCCTCTTTGGTTTCACTGGAGGAGATTGCTGTTGTCTCTCCACACTCTCCGCATAGGCTGCTGCATAGGTAATGCGGATAGATGGGATGGTGAGGGGCACATCCTAACTTCCTTTTACTGGCTCTGGAAACAGGAAATCAATCATGCTGTAGCAAGGTTCAGTCTTTGAAATCCAAATGAGACATTTACTTTCAAATCAGATACAGCAACCCAGCAGACTCTGACTACCTTTTTTTAAGTTGAACCTGAATTTCAGAATTTACTCTATTCATAAAATTCTTTGTTGTAACAACATTACATAAAATAAACTTTTATTAGACATGCCAAACAACAGTATTTCTCCTGCTACAATAAACACACTTTTAAAGATAACATTCCCCAGTCCTGACAACTACTGACAGTAAAGTCTGCATGACAAGGCTGACACTGCTCAAACAGCTACAAAAACTCTCGAACACACATGACTGTGTTTTATATGGGTAGTGCCACTGTTTACTGCAGTGTTTATACCGACTGCATCCAGGCAACCGGTGGTTTCGTCTCTGTATAGCAATGGCCGCTCCTGGCCTGGAAGAGAGACCTTTTTTAAATTCTTCCTGCCTTCCTCGATGATGCAAATCAGTGTTTACCAACCTTGCAGGTTAAGGTGGATGTCGTATGGGTGCAACTTAAGTCAAGCCCCAGTTTGTTTATATGGGCCAGCATTACAGCACTTAACCAGTTTAAAGGTTTGAAGCCAGAGAGTATGGGCTTAACTGAGTTTAGGGTCATGCAACTTTGAGTTTAACTACAGAGGTGGGGACAAAGAGCTGGCCATTGAAAGAACTGGAATGTAGTGTGAACACGATCTCTTCGCTGCCTTTGTTTCCAAACCAACATGATACAAGCATACAAGGACACAAGGATTGTCCATTGTCACATGCATAGACATACTGGGTAGAGTAGGACATGCAGTGAAATTGGTGGAATTAGCATGGTCTATAGAAAGTCCTCCTGAAAGTCCTCTTGGTCTACACCATATTTATCCTTGGCAGATGCTCTACAGCGTTGGCAGATCCTCTACAGAGTTGGCAGATCCACTACAGAGCAGAATTGTCTACATACATTCTCTTCCCTGTTTCATCTGCTGGAAATAAACTGTTTAGTGGGGCAGGCACTGATAACTTTCTTCACTTTTAGGACTAAATTACACCCAGCCTGGACACAAGACAAAGAGACAAAAGAGTGAGTGTGTGTGTGTGTGTGTGTGTGTGTGTGAGGGAGAGTGAGGGAGAGAGAGAAAGAGAGAGAGAGACAGAGAGAGTGTGTGTGTGTGAGAGAGAGAGAGAGAGAGAGAGAGAGAGAGAGAGTGGGAGTGTGTGTGTGTGAGAGAGGGAGAGAGAGAGAGAGAGAGAGAGAGTGTGTGTGTGTGTGTGAGAGAGAGAGAGAGAGTGGGAGTGTGTGTGTGTGTGTGTATGTATGTGTGTGAGAGAGAGGGAGAGAGAGAGAGAGAGAGAGAGAGAGAGAGAGAGAGAGAGAGAGAGAGAGAGAATTAAGAGATGACTCATGTCCGTTTAGCTCTGGGGCAGGTGCTCTTCCTGTGTCTGAGGCTGGCTGGTTGGCTGGCTGGTTGGCTGCTGACTCAGGCTCTAAGTGGTAAGATGAGTAGATGGCTCTCCACCATTTACAGACCGGAAAAGAGCAATACAGTGCCCAAGTGCAGGAGAGGGCATAAAAGAAGTGTTCCTGCTGCTCGATGGTATAAAACTAAGGAGCTGAAAAGGGTGCTTTAAATTGATCTGACCATTAATAGAGTGATTTACTTGCAGGTAGGTACAGAAATTAGGTGTGGAACTGTTGCAAACTGAACAAATGCAGTTCAGGTTGTACCATCAGAATACCATTAGCTATATGATAGATCATCTCTCCATTTTTATCTTATTGATCTGTCTTTTCAACACTCATTCCTGACACAGCACAAGTTTGACACTTACAAAATTAAGGTATTGTGGGTTACACACCCTGATTCAAGTCAAGCATGACCACTACAGAATAAGCACTTGTTTTGCAGGAATGATTTGGAGCAGCAAAGCATCGCTAAAGTCCTGTTGAGAGCAACAGCTCAGAAGGAGAAAATCTATTCTGGCTTGAAGGGGCCAAAGGGTCGTTAATTAGAGCTGCCAGTGCCTTAAAACGAACAAACTGCTTTGCGCTCGTTTTAACTTTCAGCTTAGAATTGGGGTGGGGTGGGGTGGGGGGTGGTGATTTCGCCCATGAAGGGTGATTGGCTCGGTGTCTCCTCCTCTTAAAAGCTTTATTACAGACGAGAACCTCCGTAAATTCTAACCATTTTAAACAGAGAAGAGGAAAATGTCTTTGCATGAGACTTTGCCTGGCGTCTCACCTTGCTGGCTTTAAGGATATTGATCTGCTCTTCATACACCGTGTCTCTGTTCTTCTCCAAGAACCCGTCACACTGGTACTCAACCTGTGAAATAAAATATCTTATTTAATAACAAAAAAAATAGTCATACCATAAAATACTTTTTAAAAACTGTGTTGATGCCTGGCATCACTTAAACAGATCTCTGCCTCAGGATGCCTACAAATGCTTTGAGATTTTACATCAACTTTGGCACTTGAGTGTTGTAAGCATTGTGAGTAGTGAGAGTAAGTGAGAGAGAGAAGGGTGGAGAGAGATAGAGAGAGAAACAGAGACAGAGAGAGATTACACTGTGATACAGAGTACAAAGCAGCCCAGTACATTCATATTAAGTGAAGTACTGTAACTTTGGCACAGAATGAGAAAAGTGAATATCTCCACAAAAAAAGTCCACTTCAGAGCCCCATGAACACCGACCTTGATCATCTTTAAACACAATGACTCAAAGGTCACGAAGCAGTGCACCAGTTTTCTCTCCTCTGCCAGGCTTTATCGGGCTGACCTACATGGCCTGTTTATCCAAGACGTGAAGCATCTAATTACACGCCGCTTAAATAGTTCTGCATCAGCGACCAAAAAAAAAAAAAAAAAGTTATAAAATCGAACACTGCTCCCAACTCATCCTAACAAGATGCATGTCCCTCATGACCAAAACAACCCACCATTTCACCATTTCAATTTTTTATGCAGGCAGCAAGCTCTGCAACATCCTCGCAAACAGTGAGAGTGTTGTCTCTTTTCTGTCATATTCTGCTGAGCGATGCTTGTCAGCTAGACTGTATGTTACAGTCAGCTAGACTGTATGCCTTAACAGTAAATGCCTGTCGCAGACACACATGCTTCTGTCAGTGCTCTTAAAGGGAAAGGGACCCTACTGTGTCCCTGCTAAGAGTGCTGTGGAGTTCAATTTCACAGTAAGTCACCTCCCTTAACAGTTCTGCTCTTTGTAACCCAGCAAACCTCTCTCTGCATGTGGTGAGCCTTACTACACCAGGGACAGGATTAAGGTACTGTAATCTTGAGAAGAAATGTCACAGCCAATCCAATTTAGTCAGTACACCTGAACCAAATTCTAACCCTAAAGTAATCATAGAGCAAGTCAAAAGAAAAATGTACTTAACACAGAATAAGATAAGAGCATGAAAGAGAACAGGGCTTACAGAACTAAATGTGATTTAGAACCAAATCTAGTCAGGTCCTTCTCATCTCAACCTCTGTAATTTAGCGTCATAGGCAATGAGTTTAGTCTGTGTTCTAGGTTAAGCCTTACGCAATGTCTTCCATGAACAAAAAAAGGTACACGGCTGGACTGAGCACAAAATTCTTTGAAAATTGGAAAGAATAAAGTTCTGAATTAGAGACTAGTAAGACCATAGGGACTTTTAATCAAACATCTCAACAGGTCCTTGTCTGCACCAACGAGGGTTGTCACTTTTTATCACTTTGATGATAAAAAGAAAATATATATTAAAGCTAATGAACTGATTAACTAATTGAATGGTAAATCACTGCTGTCATAGCTACATGCGCAGGTTTATTCCTATTGAATCCTTAAGTAAGAAAAGTACAATATAATTTATAAAAAATCTTTTTAAATATAAAAAAGAAACATTTATAGTTTGTGCCAGTGCGTGTTTGCTCAATGTGGATTGTGTTCAACCGATGTATAAGTTGTTGACCGCTCATTAAAACT
Source organism: Setipinna tenuifilis (assembly GCA_030347295.1). Lineage (NCBI taxonomy): Eukaryota > Metazoa > Chordata > Actinopteri > Clupeiformes > Engraulidae > Setipinna > Setipinna tenuifilis. Next base: position 19,202,048 of record CM059273.1, read on the forward strand.
TGACTAAATAAACTACTTGAAACCTAGCTACTGTACCTTATCAGCAAAATGCACTACAATGAAAGACTGGTTGGACATCCTGGGCTTCTGGAAGTGCTCACAGCTGGAATGGCGGTCATATAGCTTTTGGGCCCAATTCTGGTCAGTTCCTTTTGGCATCTGTGTAAGTAGACAGCAAAAAAAACAGAGAGAGAGAGAAAAAGAGGAAGAGCAAAATAAGCAAGTCAGGGGGAACTCCAAGTTCAGAGCTCTATGTGGGTTACCTGTGGCAGGAACAACTTGTTTACTCTTTTTGAAGCTGCTCCAAAAAGACTGTTAGCAACTTCAAAGAGCCCCCAGCTGAGACTGGATGGGCTAAATGAATAAATGATCCGGTTTGGATTCCAGTGGGCTTAGCTGGCATGAAACTGACTGGGAAACTGAGACAGGGACAGGCGCCTGGACTTACAAGCTTACAAAGTGTGAACAGTGTCCTCATTCACCCTATGGGTGGAGGATCAAAGAGCTGAGTGGACAGTGTGCTGACCAGACCCAGACACCCACCTTACACTCCTCATCCAGAAGATCCAGGATGCCCAGTTTGGCCTCTATGAGATCAATGCATGGCTGGTTGTCGTAGAAGTCAATCAGAGTCCAGGGGATCTGTTCCTTCATGTACTCCTCTTGCTCCAGCTTAAACACATGCTGAGGTCGAAAGCATAAAAAACACGTCAGGTAACTGCACTGGACAGGTGATGACTAATGTCACATTAATAATAGAATAGACTAGACTAAGATGGAGATAAAAATGAGGCCGATCATGAACTTTACCGAGTTGAACTGCTGCTGAAGTTTCTCATTGGCATAGTTGATGCAGAACTGTTCAAAACTATTGATCTCAAACGTTTCAAATCTGTGGGGAGGAGAGGAAGGTGCAATTAGGAGGGGGGGTGGGGTGGGAGTGGGGGGTGGCTGATATCGGCCTTCTCCTCTCAGTCCAGCTCGGCTCCCAGCGGATCAAACATGCAGTGGGGTTGTTTTTTTTTTTCCCCCACATCTTGCATTCCTTTGCTCTGCATCGCCTGCCTCACTACCACTTTCTTAAAATCAATACTGAGGGTCCTCTGCAGGGGAAGCAATTAGGCCCGTTGGTTGGACAGGCCCTTATCCAGCCAAAGTTGGCTCTTGTGAGCAGTCAATATGACTCCGGCTTACCCCGTAATCAGAAGAGGCACCGCCGACACTTGGGGGTGGAGAGTGAAACACATTTATGCAAGACTTAAGCCATTCAGTGTGTCTTCCTCCTTTCAGTCCATCAACACTAAGGCTGCCGTCTGTTTGTTTCATTTCACTGGGTTCTAGACTGTCAAACAAGCTAAGTTGTAAGTGACTGGACTTCTTTTTGGAGCTTGAAGACGTTCCACTTTTCATGCAAAAGGCTTTTTCAGCCCTGGCCTAATGATGGGGAACCAAGAGCTAACTAACTGAAGAAGCCTTTTGGATGAAAGAGGAAACGTCTTCAAGCTCCAAAAAGAAGTCCAGTTGCTTTCAACTTAGCTCCTTTGACTATCATGACCTGGATGAACGAGAATCTTTACAGACATGGGTTCTAGACTGTTATATGCATTTTCAGCAGTCATGTAAGACCAGTGTAATGAGCAAATTATGAAGCTAACAATCTACAGGATATCTGTGATCTCTGCAGAAGTATCAAATGGGTCACATAAACTGTTGCTGTCTTAAAAAAGAAGGATGAACGTTGGTCTTAACGCTCAAAACACAACTGATGACTAAAGTATTTAATAACCACATCATTACTCTGTTGTAACACTGGAATGGGACTGTTCTTAGCTATAGTGATGTTTCTTTACCCATAGATGTCCAGCACCCCGATGAAGGAGTGCTGTTTGTCTGTGGTGTGCAGCGCGCGGTTGATGTTGTCCACAATCCAGTCGAAGAGGTGCGCGTAGATGTGCTTGGCCAGGGCGTCGCGGGCGTTGCTGGCCTGCTTCATGGACATGTTCTTCACATACGTTTCGGAGGTGGTCACCAGCTTCCTGCGGCACAGCCAGTGTTCCATCTGCTCCCGCTCAACCCCCAGCAGACGGCAGAAGTGGTGCAGGTGGGGGTCATCACTCTGATAGGTGTCGGGGGTGGTAGTAAAATTATGAAATGTTGAGTCAGAGGGGGGTGGTAGCAAAATTATGACATGTTGAGTCAGAGGGGAGATGTCAGAGAAAGAGAAGAAGAGGGTGAATAGTGACAGAAAGAGAAAGAGGCACAGAGGGAGAGGGAGTGAGAGAGAGAGGGAGGAGGAGGAGGGAGAGGGAGAGAAAGGGAGGGAGGGAGAGAGAGAGAGAAAGAGAGAGAAAGGAGAAAGGAGGAAATAATTATACAGAAGCCATTTGAAACAGTCAGGCAGCTATTAAACCGTATAGGGCACAGCAAGAACACAACAAAAGTATTGCAAGACAGAAAAACCCTACGGCAAAGACAGGTTAGTGCTGAGAGTAAATTACTGCAAAATGTCAAAATGGAGCTTCTTTTCTAAAACTCAAGGTCGAAGCATTGGAAAGTTAGTGTCATCAATTGTTACGTATGGTCACTCACAGAGATATGGCAGGACTCTCCGTCTCTTTCTGAGCGAATCTCGACATTGCCCAGATGCAAAATGGAGGCAATTATCTTGTAGATGCCGGTCTGATAGCTGTCCTTGAAACCTGTACGGGAGATAAAACCCACAAGATAGATCACTTTAATAATAAGATTGGAACACCTTGGTCACTAATATCTTTTTATTGTCTGCTAATGACATATGATTACCTCTGTCTATAATGATTTCATGTTTCTTAATATGCATGGGTACTTCTGTGAACTTTTTTGTTAAATGTACACCTCAGATGAAATCTTCTGTGTAATACTACATCAACACATGACAATGGGGGATTTCACAGGCTGAAATCAAATGAGTCGACGGACTCTCGGACAACATCTCTGCCTCAGTTACACACTTGTAAACAGCTAGAAGTCCTTGCCTAGTAATGTGAATGCCTCTCTGGTCTTCTCAAAGTCATGGCCATCGTTCACCCCCTCAATGAAGATGTTCTCCCCCATGGATGTGTAGATGAAGTCTTCTGCACTGGCTGCAAAGTACACAAACCCATGAGACCCACAGAACATCACAGTTATGCTGTAAGAATTACAGTATCCACTCAAAAGTGTGCCCTATGGACTGAAAAATGTCACTTTCACTTTTCACTGACTTCAAGGTTTGTGAGCAACAGAGAGTTAGTTTTATGACCAGGAAGAAGTTTCACAGCTTTTAGGTTGGAGTGATCGAGTGTTGAGGACATAAATATCAATGAAAGAAAAGAAATCGAACACCCTGTCACTACGCATGTAATAACATCAGAGGTCTTGCGTCAGGTCTTACTCAACACAACACGCTGGCTTCTTGAGGAACACTTACTCAAGGCCAGGTCTTTGAACTCTGACCGGCTGGCAGAAGCACAGAGCTGGTAGAAGATGTGGTAGTTCCTTTCATCCTCTGCCTGGAAAGAAAAAAACAGATAAGGCAGGTCAGCAACGAAGTTACGACTTAAAAAACCCAGGCCCGCCATCACTCATGTAGAAATACTCAATCTTGTGTAACGTAATAAGGAGAGTTCAGCTCCTCCAGTCAATCTCATGCTTACTTGAAATACAACTCGCGACTTCTCCAGTAGATACGTGCGCATGTTCGCCCCGATGATGTAGTATCGTCGATCGAAGCCAATCTGGATGTATTTACCAAAGCGGCTGCTGTTGTCGTTGCGAGTGGTTTTGGCATTGCCTATAGCCTGTTGGGTAAAACATGTATAATTGTCAAGCTTAAATACAACCAACCAAGTGTCATTGGGTAACTATTGTGCTGCTGATTTCACACAAGATAAAGTGTTTGCTTCTCACCAGTGCAGCACAGAGACTGTAATTGATCTGCAGTGCACAGAGTGCCTTTGTGTCCACTTTCTCTCACTGAACATTTCATCATTTTACCTCTGTACATGCAGTGCAATTCGGGCAGTCTACAGTATACAATCAGGTCACAGCCACTGTCGTCCATTTTCTCTTTGAGACATATTTCATTACCATACCCCTTGACATGCAGTGTACCTCAGTCAGCATTAGAGACCCCTCGTCCCTCTTAGTCTACCACACATCACCATACAGTACATGCAGTATATATGCAGTCTACAGTAAAAGATCGAACCCCACCGCCCTCCACCCTCCAGCCCCATAGATGGTCCTAAGGCTTTTTCTCAGTCCATTCTCTGTGTATAGAGACACTGTATCAAAGATGATGACAGTAATGATGGGGAAACCTGTCTCTCTGCAAACTGAGGTTCCAGCTCGCCCAAATCAACAGGGCTCATCTGGAACAAATTATTCTAATAATTGACTCTGAGACTTTGACACACTCCTTAGTGCCTGAGACCTGGGAGGGAAGGTCTACTACTACAGGTTCATTAACAGGGCTGCAGAATATTTCCCTCTCTAATAGGTTGGCGCTGTTACACTGGCAAGTGCTATTGTCAACAGTCAAGGCTATCTAGGAGGCATGGTGAGTAAATAATGGGCTCGAGTTCATCAATCCCCATCTGTATAATGGTATTTCCAATGCCACCCGTCTCCCAACCATTGATTTAGTAATATCCCTTGGGCAGCCAATGATTAAGCCATAAAAAACTGCATGGCTTCTCCTTCACCTCCATGATGGGGCTTGACGCCAGGACTTTCTCTTCCACGTTGGCATCGCTGGCCGAACCGCCCACCGTGGCGAAGTAGCGCATGGCATACTTGGCCGACACCGTCTTTCCTGCCCCGGACTCTCCGCTGACGATGATGGACTGGTTCTTCTCATCCCTGTTTGAGGGGGTGGGGGAGGGATAGGGTGGGGAGGGGGCGGTGAGAGAAAAAGCACAGATAAGAGTTTAAAAGTATCAAACAAAGGGAAAGATGGTGTAGTTTTAAAGAGACAGACAACATGGTTTCACACATACACTCTCCCATGGACATCTGGACACTGACAGTGAAGTACTACAATGCTATTCCATAAGTCTGTGAGACTGTGATTGAACTGGACATGAGGGCCACTGCAAATTAGCTTTTTTCCTTGACGCTGCTTCTTGCCCTCATTCATCACTGAGTGCCATGACTGTCTAAGAACCCCTATACCCCCACCCCACCCTTTGTCAGCTGATCCAGGAACAGCTCCGAACCAGGCTGGGACCAGAAGCCAGTTGCCCTATGTGGGTGCTGCCAATGCATCTGGAGAGCCACACCTGCTCTCTGTCAGCCTTCCTGCTGTCACGTTTCAGCCCTCCAGCCTGATGAAGAGTCTCCTGTCGAGTTCACGTCTCTGTCCTCCCCCTCCTCCCTCACAGCACGTTCTGGAGTGTTCCAGAATATGTCAGCACATTCTAGAGTGTGTCTGTGTCAGCCCTACTGCCTATTCTCCACTCTGTCTGTGTGTAGCATAACGCGTGCTAGGAGCACCATCCCACCCATTATTGTTTTTTACTTTACTTGTCTGCTGAAACTACATCTAAAAAAAAATCAAAGTCATAAATAAAGGACTACACATTGGAACCAACAGATAAACACAGTTCTGTTTTCTTGTCACATTCCTTCACTTCTTGATTTATTTCGCTATCTGTTGCTCTCTGTCTCTCGCTCTTTCTCTCTCTTGCTCTCATTCCCTTGCGCTTGAAACCAATTGGACCGGCTGCATCGGGGACTCTGGTCGTCACGGAGTCACTAAGGTTCTGCAGGACCCATTACAAGTTTCCATTAGGGTCTGCTGCTGTGAGAACAGTTTCGTCGCTGTGTGCTGCTGTTGTTTTTTTTTTTATTTTGTTCACCTCACCACCCCCTCAGAAAACAAAAAAAAGGCACAAACAACAAAGGCGGGGACGACAGGGCTGCGTGCGGGGCTATTATCCACCCACATGCCTTCCATTACAGATGAGACCATTTCAGGCCATCACAGCTCAGCTTCCTTGCATTGCATAGCCATATAATGGATGTCTATGATCGCAACTGATGCCTTTACAGCAATACCATGTAACTTTTTTTTACCCCTGTTTAAGGTAAAAAGAAACCACACTCTCTAGGTTTTTCTTAGGCTTTTAAAACATTAATTGCACCATGTTCTAGGCTGCAAATACGTTAAGGCATCAGGCCATCATCAGGCCATGTGTCCTTTTTTATCAGACAATTCATTTTGGCACCATCTTCAAATGTATTTGGATGGTACTGTACAGTATGTAGTCATATGAAGAGTGGAATGACGAAGTGTTGAATGATAAAGTGTTTTTCCACCAGCCATCAAGGATACGTACTGTGCAATTCTGGGTGGAGGGTGGGAAAACACCACAAAATAAAAAGGAAAACACTTAACTGCATGACATTACCAACTTCATATCCATCAAACCCCAATGAGCATCTTCTAGCAGTGTCGATAATGCTCCAGATGCTTACCTGGCCATTTGCTTATAGGCTTCCTCGGCCACAGCAAATATGTGGGGGTCCATGTCCCCCATGTTCTGCCCGCTGTATGCATTGATGACCTCTTCTCCATAGATCTGCAGCTGCTCGTACGGGTTAATGGCCACCAGGACGATGCCTGGGGAAGGGAGAGAGCGAGAGCAAGAGAGAGAGAGAGAGAGAGAGAGAGAGAAAGAGAGAGAGAGAGAGAGAGAGAGAGAGAGAGAGAAATTTAAGGTTATGCTATGCTGGAGCCCAGACCAGATGTAAATTCGAACATGATCGGACAATTTCTTTTAATAAAAAAGGTGTTAATGTAGACTATAGTACCCATATTATGCTGTCTAAATAATAAAAATATTACAAAGCACAATGACACTAATAAGCACTAAATACAATTATTTTGGCTACCTGGGTTACACTCAATACACACTGGACCTAAGCTCCAGAAAGATTACCTACAGTAGCAACGCCCTTGGTAGTGGGTAAGGCTATTAGCTCATCCTGCCATAACCTATGTCCAGCACCATACAAGCAGTGTGAATAACAGCATGACCCATGGGGCTCTGACTGTTGTGGTGGCGTTGTGAAAGTACGCATATGCTGTGCTCAGATAGAGCACTTAGTGACTTGTGCTAAGTGACTAAGTGCTAAGTGACTAAGGTGTTGATGACCTCAGCGCTGACATTTAATACTTTCTGTGTGGATGGGCAAAAACAGAGATCTTGACTCATGCAGACCTCTGTTATGTTGTGATGTTGCATGGATACCCACAGTACTGTATTACACATTACATACAGTGTAGTATAAGTATAAACATTGTGTAAGTTTTGTATAAGCCCACATACATAAAGTTACTAGTTTGTGATCTGTACAACTGTGCATATGTGTAGGGTCAGCTAGATGTATCACAGAAGATAGGCATGCCCACACACACACAGACACACACACACAACAAACAAACACACAAACACTCAGTACTCTTGCCTAAAATAAAGGTAATACAAGTGCAATTTATCCAAAAAGCTGCAGCAGCACAATGCCTGGCCATGTAAAACAATAGGTTGCTGGGAACAATAAAAAATGAATGACAATGTGACTTGGAATACAAAAGACAATATGTGAGAAATGCTCCAGTTTCCAGATCCTCCCTTTTCCAAATCTTCCAACTTCCTAGGGGATTATGTCCCAATTGTTCCTTGTGAAAGATAGGAGGGGAATTCTTCTTTCTGCAGTGCATTTTCTCACTCCCCTCTGATCACACAGACACTAATGCCACAGTCTGACCTACTGAGTAGGCTGAATACGGAAACTGTGCCAATGCACAATCAGGATGCAGGCTACACACAGGCCAGTGATACTATGTTCACAGGCCTAACCTAGTTTTGGTTGAAATGACTGTCTTGTTTATTAGGGATGAACATGAGGGGAGCTGTACAGGCTGCATGATTCAACCTATACAGTCTATGGATTCAACAAGTAGCTTATAGCATAGATAACTATATGCAAACTAACAAAAAAAATGCAATATGTTAGGGACACACCAACTAATACATGTATACAAGCTTGCTTGTCTTGGCTGTGGGGATGGTAGGTAGCAAACAGATAGGCAAAGCCTTTGTCCAAGGCCCATAATCCTCTTGTTTACTGTAAATTCCACCCAGTGCCCATCCTAGATAATGGGGCCGACCAGGAGGAGGCGTGGGAATGACACACATACATACATACATACACACATGAGACCACAAACACATGGGAAAGACAAACATTTCCAAACCATCCCATACTGACAACAACACAGGTCAAACTGTATGAATACTCTGAGCAAAAAACAAACAAAAACAAAGAAAAAAAACAAAATTATGCATGATCACAATGAGCTGCTGAACCGTAAACACAGAATGAGCAAAGCTAATTGAATTTGAGCAACTTCTTCAGACACTCACCGCAGTATGTGTAAATGTGGTTGGACTCCAGGAAGCGGACCTTAAGGTTGTGAAGCACGGCGGGCTCGTGCAGGTAGCTGAGGGCCGTGAGGTCATTCTCACCCACCAGAATGTCAGGGTTCCGCAGAAACGGAAGCTGATGGTCTTTGGGTCCAATGGCGTACTCCACAGTCTAGAATAACAGGATGAACATGAAGGCAGTGACCGAAACAAACAGAATAAAAATGATCTGTTATGTATTTGTTTATTTGGCAGACCCCAACGACCGGGGATACATTAGCTGTTTTTCACTGTAGCAAAGTCATAAATCACATTTGACAAGCTGACAAGACAGCTGACTCACCAGAAATATTACCTAGCATATTTCATATATATAAATAATATTATTTATTTATTTTACTTATGTTTGGCAGCAACTGTATTAGTAATTACTTGTTGCGAACACAAACCCACATCTAACAGAAATGTATAGTACATTCTTACCAGCACAGTACAATCACACCATGCTAACAATTGTGAATATCCAACAAAACTTTATTTTCATTTCGCCCAGACAACCAAGCTTTCAATTTCCCACAGGTTGTCAGGGGAGACACAGCAGGCGGGGGGCTCAGCCTTGGGGCCTTAATAAAGGCCAGAGAGAAAACCATGTGTGCCCGCCGTAGGCCACATCTCTGACTAATCCTCACAAATTCGCCCTCGCATTGTAAAGCAAACCTCGCTATTCCTGCAGAAGCTACTCTGCCACCTGTGGGGCTACAAAAAACACGCGCCGTCACAAAACATGGTTATTATCCATTCTGATCTAAAAACGGCAAACATGAGGAATGAATCATGTGGTGTGACTGACAGGTGAGATTATACACTGCATAAGCAATAAATAGCAGTGTGGAAAAAGTAAGCGAGGGCTTGGGCGCAACTGGATAAAACTACACGACCAGCACTTCAATTCATCAGCACTGACTCATATTTAGAGCCAGCAGATCAAGTATTCATCAGATAGGGCAGCCTGAGCTGGCCATCTAAAGCCACTCTTTTCTGTTACAATGACTAGAGAGAGAGAGAGAGAGAGAGAGAGAGAGAGAGAGAGAGAGAGAGAGAGAGAGAGAGAGAGACAGAGAGACAGAGAGACAGAGAGACAGAGAGACAGAGAGAGGGGGGGGGAGAGGGGGAGAGAGAGAGAGAGACACACACACATGTGGATAAAGTTACAGAACTAAAAGTTGAACCATTCATCAGAACTGAATCAAATTTAAAATCATGAGAGCAGATGTTCTCTAAATAAACCAGGCAATGCTGGCATAGCCTCTCAAAAACAGCCACAAGCTATGTCTGACTCCTGAACAGCTCCATCTGTGGCACACAAGGGCAAACACAAATGCCCTGCTGCAGACAAGCACTAAGCCTTGGGCACACTCAGGCAAAGCACCCTGTAGGCCCTTACTGTGTGAGCAGCCTTAGTGTCCCATTCACACTTCTTCCTCTGTCGTGCCGCTGAGCTATGTGGAGGATAACCTTGTCGGCCCGCCACACACACAGTCATGTCAGTCCTATGAGTGATGGAGGGAGGGAGGGAGTAACTGGGTGTGTGGGAAACAGTGACCCCTAGAGGGCACAGGCAGCATGACCGTGTCGTTATGGCTGAACCTGTGTCCCCTATGGTCCTGCAGGCAAATCAACTAGTGGAGCAGGATGCCATGAGAGTCAAGGTCAGCAGGGTGAAAGGTCAGGGCTCCACAAACCTGGCCACACAGGTTCTGAAAAATGTACATACCGGTGCTGTATGTTAAGTTACTTTGAGGAGTGTGTGTGTGTGTGTGTGTGTGTGTGTGTGTGTGTGTGTGTGTGTGATGTCTCATGTTGATGATGTCAGCTTATGTGTTCATTTTTATAAGTCGCTTTGGATAAAAGTGTTTGCCAAATGCAATATAATCTAATGTAATGTAATGCAATTATTTTCCCTGTTCTTCGAGAATTCTACACAAACTTTTTTTAGCGGCCGTAGAACTTAAGGTTAAAAACCCCTTGGAGTGTTTGTTACATCATAGTGGGAACTCTCAATTTTGCAAATGTTCTAATCACAAATATGTGACCGTACTTCTCCAAGCGTTAAAAGAATGCAAATGTAACATTACCGACTCATCCTCCAGCTTGATGTGCAGGATGGGCTCCCCCTCCTTGTAGTCTCGGACGATCTCGGCCGACTTCCATACCTCCTCAGTGTCGGGGATCCACACCCGCGTATACTGCAGCACACGGAGACAAGAAGCATTAGGTGAGCACAGAACCAACATGATGTAACACAATAAATCACAGAGCAACTGAGAGGAAGTTCTTTTTGCATTGTGCACACACACACAGACACACACACAGACACACACACAGACACACACACACACCAGAGGGCATTTTGGTTGTAATTTGATTTATTTTACAATAATTCAATAATTTTTAATAACTCTGAAGTTTGACAAACTCTGAGGTTTGACAAACACAAACCAAAAGCTGTGCCATTGCATCCCTTCTCATCCATACAAGTTCACACCACACGTCTTTGCAGATAACCATGCATAAATTACATAATCTTGTTTGGCATTCAGACAGCACATGTAGACAGGAAAAAAAAACACAGCAAAGCAAGATCCAAGTCATCTCACCCAAAACACCAGCAAAACAACACATGTTTACGTTTTACACTGCCCCTTCCTACACTGGATCTGCTCCCATTAATCTCAGCGCCTGGTTAATAATTAACACACCCTTTGGTGTAGAGAGAAAAAGTGGTCCAACTTCCACCGAGGCGAATGGAAAGGAAGGAAATGATACGAGTACAGCAGCATAGGCACAGGCACAGACACGGGCACAGACACAGGGACCATATCCTTGCCGAGAAGAGAAGTGGCTGTGAGCTTCTGGCATTAAGCATTAATGCGAAACTGCAGAGCTGAAGGCCACTTGCAGATTCGCACTCATCAGCATGAAACACACACATACACTCTTTCTCTCTCTCTCACACACACACACTCTTTCTCTCTCTCTCACACACACACACTCTTTCTCTCTCACTTATCCACATATCTCTCTCTCTCTCACTCACTCACACACTCACTCACTCACACACTCACTCACGGCAAGTTAGAAAAGGCCTTCCACAGGCACACTGGTCCAACCCAGGTCTTAGAAGAAACTTCAACTGAATCTGATCTGCCACTTGCAGATCCATGCTCATCAACATAACACAACACACACACACACACACACACACACACACACACACACACACACACACACACACACACACACACACACAGACACACAGACACACAGACACACAGACACACACACACACACAGTTGGAATTGGACTTCCACAGGATTGCAGGGCCAGCGCAGGGTTTTTAAAAGGAGCTGCAGAGTGCGATACCCAGAAGTGTGCTCCGAGAGCAGGCTTTGTGGACGCCGCTCTCTCAGTCACAAGCCTTCACTGGGATTTCAAGCAGGGCACGCAGCAATCTAAAGTTTTAACAACTGTTCTCAGAGTTAGGAATGGAAGAGAGTGGAAAAGATGGGGTAGGGTAGGGTGGGGTGGGGGAGGGGAAGGCTCCCCGGAGTGAGTGTGCAGACCCTGCTTTCACAGATCTTGTCTGAACTTCCTGCAAGAACTGGGAACTGGAATGCCTGTATTATTTCAGTGGTGTTAATATCAGACTCCTTTTACAGGTGATAGCATTAAGACATGAGACACATATTACAGAATGAATCTTAAATCTGGTTCAGTGGGACACAGTGAGGCTCTTCTAAAGCACAGAGGAGTAGGCCAAGCTTTCTACACCTGTTTTCTATTTCAATTTGAGTCTCCAACCAACTGCAACCAGGTACATGCAAACAAAACACAGTCTTGTTGACAGAGTGGTTTTTCTTTGATCAAATTTCACAGCGTCAAAATATGCTCAGAAGCAAAAGAAATGCTGACACATTTAGAATGCAACCCTCAAAATACCCCCATATTACAGCCAGAAAATACGCAGTGCATCATTACTTGTGTATTATATTTTGACAACTGCTGTCTGTAACTGTATTTATTCGTGAAATATTAAAAAGTGTCCAGACAGCCACTCTTCTGTCAGCTATTCAGCTCTTTGGAGTGACACACAGACATTTTCACTGACATCTAAAATGTACTGTGTATCAGTTTAGATTTAGTCCGTAAATCTGAATGGAGTTAGAGAATGGTGCTAGCTTTTTCTTCACAGAATTGATCACCAGGCACCAGAGCTCATTTTAGTCACTTCTCAGTTGTCATTTTACCACACACAGTGCACTGGTGATGAGAATGTAAACCACTTCTTTTTTAACCTGTAAAGACACACTTAACATGCTGAGCTGTTGAGGCAATATCACATACAGACATACAGGCAAGCAAAACGAGGGCAATGCAAAGCAACACTATCCTGAGTCTATTTGTGTACAACTGATGGTGCCCACTGTAGGCCTTCTGGAGGCTCAACCGCTGAGTCTGTAGGCACTTCCTGCTAATTACTGTCATTAAGTAACTCTTACGGTCTCTGAAACATGGGACCATGCTTCTGGCACTTATCAGGCTCCACACACCCTGTGTGTTGTACTTGTGTTGTTTAAAATAGTGAGCGCGTGCACACACGCACACACACGCATGCACACACACACGCACGCACGCACCTCAAGTTGCCATTGTGGTTACATAAGATAATAAAATGCAGCTGTATCATTTCAGACAATGCAGCCTGACATGCCAGGAAACACCCAAACTGCTGTGCAGAAAGCCTGATAGTGCAGAAAACTCACAGTGCAGAGAACCGTGATAGTGCGGAACAGAGAACCGTGATAGTGCGGAACTGCAAAGGAGAAAAAATGCCCCTCTTCTTTCAGTCGCCCTTGAGCAGAGGGTGGTATGAAGGGCGCTACGATTCAGACAAAACAATCTCAACCTCACATTCTTTCATGTTATGCCCTGGGCCAAAACAACAAGGAGGACAGAGGCCAGTTAGAGGAAATTGCGCAATTATTAAAGGATTTTCAGCTATTCAAACACTCTTCTCTTAGGTCATCAGCTGAACTCAGTGTATTACCACAGACACATACAAACATATGGACACAGACAAACATGGAAAAACAATTCCATTTCCAATTTACAAACAGCAGAAAATGGTTGGGTTTCACTCCAGCATCTGTGTGTAGTAGTAACAGTGTTGTGGGTAGCCATTTCATGGAGTGTTTCTTTTATGTGCAATGCATTCTCAAGCCCACAGCGGGTACGGTAAATCAGACCTGTGCCACACTAAAGTAGGAATCTCGTACGCTCTAGAAGTGAAAAAAAAGCCATAGCTCTCTTTTCATGTCAATAGCCAGAAAAATAAGAAGAGAGGAGAGAAGAGGAGAGAGAGAGAGAGAGGATAGGAGAGGAGATTTCTAAAGACAATCCTGACTCAGCATAGGGGCCAGGCAATCAGCAGAAACCAGCTCCAAGAAGAACACAGCAGAGAACCCCTCTTCTCCACCCCCCAAAAGAACACAATCCTACACAAGTGTGATGTATTGCTGAGAGAAAGGCTCGCAGCAAGAATCTGTGCGTGTTCGCAGAGAGAACTTAAAAGACAGAGGACAGACAGAAAGTCGCACTTAAGTAAGAGGTTGAAGAAGAGAACAGAAGGAGATGGGAAGGGATGAGGTTTGAAAGAGAAGATAAACATAGTTGATGTCGATCATTCCACTCACCCTTCTCATTCCTGAGGTCGAGTGAGGTCAGGTGACCATCAGGTGTTGTATAGCTAAAGCTAATGCAGGTGCGTTAACGCAGCGTGTTTTTAACCTGGCTGTTTAGGTCAACATGGCACCAGGCAGAGCTGCATGCAGAGTGTTATCAGTCCTTCACGACTCAGTATGGAAGTCAAGTAGATTTCCAAAAGGAAACAGGAGTTAAGGGTTGAATTGCTGACTCTGTGTACGAGAGAACAGCAACAGGGTTCACATGGGGTTGCTGGGCCCTCCTGGCTCTGACTGCAATTTTTAGTGAGTTAGGGAAGACCGTCAAGCACTCAACCCGACAGAGCAGGTATCATCATTAATACTGTATGAGGATATAGGAAGATGTACGTAGCTGGTCTGATGGTGTGATAAGTGGGCCTCATTATGTATTGTTAGCCATGTAACCAGTCAGTGGTAGCTAGGGGTCCACTACCACAGATTACAACAAGATAAAGTAAGATAAATAACTTTTATGACTATTATGTAAGGATATCCCACCCATTAACAAAAAAAAAGTAAAAAAAAAAAAACAACAACAACCACAACAGAAAAAAATGTTTCACAGACTTTATGTGACTAGCGCTTAGCAACAGTCATGGTCTAATCCCATCATCTAGTTCAGTGGTTCTTAACCTGGGTTCGATCGAACCCTAGGGGTTCGGTGAGTCGGTCTCAGGGGTTCAGTGGAGCCTTGGTGGAACCGCTAATGCACGGTTCATTTTGTGCACCAGTAAAAAAATCATATATTTTTTTATTGTTTACTAAAGAAGTTGCCTAGTAACGGGGGCGCTGGCAAGTTTAACGCCGCTCCGTCGGGCTTGTTTTTGTTCGGTATTTTTGATGTTTTTGGCGAATACACGGAATATTTTGTTGGGTTTTCATTTGTAATAGTTTAACTAAGTTTGGCGGTTGTATATAGTCAGTTTTTCTTTTTTGATGGTGTGCCAGTTTTTCTTTTTTGCGTGGTTTGCCTTGCGACTGGTGTGCTTTTGAGGTTGGTGGACGCCAGAGAGGTTTGGCTGTTCGACGTTGGTGTGGCTCGTTGGGACCTGACGACTTTGAGTCTTCGGATCACTCTGGTTTTTGAGCGGAACTGGGAGATGGCCCGCCCGTGGGTCTACTGGAGGAGAAGCGCCAGGGAGGCAGCTGGCTGCCGGGGCAGCCGGGAGGAGCGCGCTTTCCGCCGGTGGAGACCCCATCGCTGCAGGCCCGGTACCGTAGCTCTGAGAGAAATTCGACGCTACCAGAAGTCCACTGAGCTGCTGATCCGCAAGCTGCCCTTCCAGCGCCTGGTGCGTGAGATTGCTCAGGACTTCAGGACCGATCTGCGTTTCCAGAGCGCTGCCATTGGCGCCCTTCAGGAGGCTAGCGAGGCATACCTGGTTTTATCCAGCTGGCTCGCAGGATAAGTGGCGAGAGGACCTAAACCCGCCAGCCAGCCTCTGGGCCCTCTACGGAGGATGCTGGATATTATATTTTGCACGATTGTGGACATTTTTATTTCTTGTACCTATTTTCTCTTCCTTCCTTCATATGTTTAATTGTATTTTATTTTAAAATTTCTGTAAAGCACATTGAACTGCATTGATGTATGAAATGCGCTATAGAAATAAATCTGACTTGACTTGACTTGACTAAAGAAGGGTTCGGTGAATGAGCATGTGAAACTGGTGGGGTTCGGTAGAACCACTGATCTAGTTAGCACACATGGCTAGCGGTGCTCACTTTGGTCATGCAGCAATGAGAGCACATCCACACTGCAGACCAACACTCCTCCTTCAGGACAGAGCTGCAAACTTCACCACTTCACTTCCCCGAAGCTCATCCATTTGTTCTGGGGAGAAGTGCCCGTCACACCTCCTCTTCCTCTCTGAGCCGCCTTTAATCTGTGGCCCCCACCATTACAGACAAAGCATCCTCACTTACAGCTCCCTGTTATCGACTCTCAGCCTGGGGGCAGAAGGGCTGGGTGGGTGGGAGGGGGAGAAACTAGACTTTGGAGCACTGCCTGTCTTGCCGGAAGCGAAGCAACAGAGTCTTGCTGCATACAGGGAGCAGCAAATGCTGATGGCAGTGGTTTTTAAGCCTGTTTCATGCAGGGGTCAGGGAACGAAAGAGGAGCAGGGGGAGGGGGTGGGGGTAGGAAAAAGAGAAAGAGGTGGAGACAGAGAGATACGTTTAATCTCATGGGGCTGGGCCACTGAGTGCGTTACCTGTGATCCTGTAGGTGTGCCTGCTCTTTGCCCAGTAGAGCACCCGTTCTCCACCCATCTCAGGTGTATTTTAGTAAGCAAAATACAAAAGACTGTGATGTTACATCGCTAGTAAACCTCTATAAACATCAGATAATATGACAATGTTGAGTTTTGCCTTATAATTACCTTTGCTTTAGTTAAAATGTATGTATTCTTTTTGAATTTCCAAAAACTCCCCCCGTTAATGTCAGCTTTGATGAATAAGATACAGCATATAAATATGTTAATCTAAAACACACTACTGCTCATCACACCTGAATTAACTTAACTGTAATGGAAGTGAGCCGCATATAAACACTGCCATTCTCTCTCCTCAGTCTGCGATTTTCGCAGATAAAGGACGACTCGGCAAGAGAGTAAAAGCAAGAGAGTCGGGCTCATCATCTGGGTATCGCCTCGTCACGGGGTGGGGTAGCGAGATAGCTGCTGACATAATGGGGCCATGATTCAGAGATTCAGAGATGGTAGATGACATTGATAGAGGGCAGACGGAGTGAGTCTTCATAAAGATACCCGTCTGTGCTAAAGGTAGTCTGCAGGAGCTGACATGAATCACTTTATGCAAAGTATGTCTTCATCGTGATACATTTTTAGACATACTTTCAGTCTAACCAGAACAGAACAGAATTTCAGGAATGACATTCTGGTTTCTGAATTCCAGGTTGTTTGTAAATATGTGTACACTTGTGTGAGGGAAATGTGTGCAAGTGTTATTAAAAAAGCCATGCCTTATTCTATCACAACCTCGGAAATGACCGTAAAACCATACCACTGTTGAGAATTAGAAGCAAAGTAAAGCTTTATATTAATACCTTTACTTGTTTTCAGTTTACTTTTCATCCAAGTGTTATAAAGTGATACCTGGGTCAAAACAGAAGCCATTAGCAATTAGCCAACTCATTGTTGCTTTTTAGTCAATGGGAAGCTTGTTCCAAGTTTGACCATGATCAGTGTGTTGAAAGCACCACTTCTTCCCGCTGCGTGACATCAAACAGTATGTCACAATGGTCCTCCAGGCATTGCAGGAAATGAAACGCTTTCCCCACCCTCTCGGGTACCCTCTCTTTAGTCGAGTGGAGTGGAGAAAGCAAAGTGCACACCTGAATCAATACTTGTTTCGCTCAAGACTTTTTGCAGCGTCATCAAATTTTACGCCTGCTTGGGCCAGGCTGGAGAAAACCCAGAGACGCCTGCAAGACGAATTATTCCACTTAAACCCTGACCACTGCACAATTATGGTGCACTGAGCAGTGGATCATCTCTACGACCAAATAAACATACTTTTAATTCATGAAACTGTCTGGAGATGCCGAGGCTATTTTAGGCAGCAAAGCTCAGAGATTTACTTTATGAAGTAATTTTTAACACTGGATGACTAATGAGACCCAAGAGAGACACAAACTTAAGTCAAAGATTGTGGAGTAACTACCCACTATGTTTGTACATACAGTACATGCTGGAGCAACAAGGTTGTTATCAGTTCGCTGCCTTGGTGACTGACCAGCTAAAACACAATGACAAAAAACATCTGACAAGTGTGAAAAAAAAAAACCAGACAAGCTGCTGTGCTAACAAACACTACAGTATACCCTTATCCTGTACATTTGACACATGCTCTAAAACACACACAAAAGCTGACATCTAGCCTGTAGCCTAGTATGTGCGATTGTCTTTGGCTTCATACAGTTTGCAGGGCTGACTGCTCCTGAGAGAGAGCTTCCTGAGAGCACAGGTGTCCTGAATAAGCACACAGAGTTGGGAGAACACAAATCTGACAAGCTCCAGGAGTACAACTCAGACTTGGCTCCTGCACTTTGAAGTTGGGATGCCACATCTCATTACCAAAAGGCTAAAAAGCTGAAAGGAAGCTCTCAGTGTTTTTTTTTTTCCTGGCCTCAGAGGATCCACAGTAGCTACTGCAGCAAGAGAAGGCAGAAGGATGCGAAGCTCAGACATCAAAAATCACAAATAAACAAGACTGTCGGTTTGGGTAGAAACACAGAGTAATCTCTGCTCTGCATTTTTGGAGAGCAGAGGAGTGAGCAGGATAGCTTCACTCTACAGCATGTCACTAATTATAATGATTACTACCTAAGAACTAACACTTTTTTGTTGTTTTTAATGTAAATTATCAGGTGGATGTATGGGGGTGGTGAAAATATTCCCTTCAGGGGCATTACATTACACTTAGCGGACGCTTTTATCCAAAGCGACTTACAAAAAGGAGGACCTAAGCTAACAGAGGTGTAGAGGAACAGAGTAAGCACACCACCCTCTAACATACTAAGGGGCAGATTTACACAAGCATGAGGCACCTTGGGAGTTGGTTTAATAGTTGTTAGTTTTGTTAGGAAGGGAAGCAGTCTCGGAAGAGAAGGGTCTTTACAAGCCCTTAAAGGTTGAGAGGGATGTTGCTGCTCTTGTAGCAACTGGTAGGTTGTTCCACCATTGAGGGACACCATCAAGGCATGAAAACGTATGACAATTTTTAAGGGCCCAGCATTGTCAGTGGCCCTTTCGGGACACTCTTAACATTATTATTAATGTACCGGAGCAGCAAAATCCTATTCTGTCTTAGGTACAGAATCATAAGTTGCGCCCTGGCTCCTTTTACATTATTTATTTTTTGCACCCTCAGTAAATTACACATTTGGACAAAGGACCCTATGCTGGCAAGAGTAAGCTTACTGTGTGCACGAAGGTGTGTTGCTAGACAAACAAACAAAAGAGGTGACAACATGAAAACCAGTGAGTGGTCAGCTTTTATTTGGTGCCTGAATTATGAAACACAAGAGGTGGTCAACAACTAGTGAGTCATTAATGCTTGAGCCTTTAATGACGAGAAGCACCCACAGTGGGGAGGCTGCATGACTCTCACACCTCACGCCACCAACACATATTCAACCATAACAGGACAGGACATAATAATGGCACTGAACTAAAGTGGAAGTATTGGTTGCATAAAAGTTCCCCAGAGGAAATGTGTTACAATACATGCACGGTAATATATTTGTGACATCTCGCCAGAAAGATAGTGTTGACTGTAAATACAGTACATTTCATCAAATAAAAATGTATGGTACCTGGACCCCAGAGGATAGAACAATAACAACATAATGGCACTTCAACATGATCACCATAACTGGAAAAAAAAGTGGCAAAACAGGACCACATACTTGTAGTGAATGACGTCTGACTCATGTGTGATGTTAGCTTGTAGGCTATAAATTCATAATGACAGACAAGGTCGTGACCTCAAAGTCCTATTTTAAACAAGGGCAAATAGGAAATAGAGGAGAGGGAGAGAGAGAGGGAGACAGAGTGAGAGCAAGAGAGAGAAAAAGAACAAGAATGAAAGAGTGATAACCAAATAATGCTGTTGCTCCAAGCTATGTCTATAGATTGCTGACGGGCTCTTTTCTATTCTGACCATCACACAGATAACAGAAGGGTGGGTGTCTTCCCAAGCGCAGTTTAACATACATCATAAACATTACAGTGAGTGAGAGAAGCCTGGCAGTCAGCACAAACGCTCACCTTAATGCCCTGGCCCTCATATACACACAAGCAGAAGAGGATGATGGGAAAGCATTAGGCATACCAATGAGTTGGATACCCACCCCCACACCCCTCCCCCATTTAATTGCCATTCTGCTACTGAAAATTAAATCTTTATTCTACAGGCTTGTGCTACGACAGAGAATGATGACTTAGGGAAAGCAGGACTTGCTGTACACATATGTGCATGAGTTTGAAAAAAGGTGCCTCAGCAAGAAAAAAATGTTCCACAGTGACATTCACAAGAGGTTTTTTTTTTTTAATAAAGCTTTTTCCAATATGTTTCCTGCTGTGATGCCTGAACACAATGCATAGTACTGATGGAAAAAGAGAGAGAGGGAGAGAGAGAGAGAGAGAGAGAGAGAGAGAGAGAGAGAGAGAGAAACAGAGACTATGTGTGTGTACTGTACGTGTTTCATCCATTGAATTGGGGCAGTTTGCCAACAGTAAAAGTGCACCACCATGCCTATGCAAATAGGCTTCGGGGAAGGTTCATCTCATTTGATTTGTAAAACATCCATGTCGATGAGATCATCAGAGCTTATACTGGTATGTCACAGGTGCTGAGTGGGGAAAGAGACGGGTGGGGAGACACACCCACCAGCCATGACGCAAGAGGCTCTGCTATACCAGTCAACTGGCTACTGGTGCAGTGTGTTGTAAGTGTTGTTATGGCTATAAAAAGGCCAAATAACCTTATCTGTGAACTGTAACAATAGTAAGTCTTTTTGCTGATTTTAGAAACAGACGGTTTCTTAGTAACAGTGCTTTCCTGTGGTTTTATATTTACCGTCAGTGCCAACTTCCATTTAGTCAAAAAAAAAACCCCAAACAAAACAAAAGGAAACAAGGGTAAATAGTCATAATCTTTCAGTCAACTCTGGGTGTTGCGGTCTGTCTCCTGACATCCTTCTCAGACTGGCAGTAGATGGTTAGCATATCAACACACATGGCTGCCATCACACCACACAGGAAGATACTACTGTAACTGATCAACGTGTCATTGTCATCATTTCAATCACTGTCATTCATGCAGTTATTTAATAACATTTCCTGTCACTAACTACATGACACAGTTCCCTAAATGGCATCTGCTATCCTATGACTGACCGAACTGTACATTCATCTTATTCAATGTAACTGACACAATTAAATTGTCATCTACTGATGTCTGTAGAGATACTAAGCATTTCACAGTGAAAAAGAATTGATATGGCTTAACTCAGCCATTTGTCTCAGTATGACTTCGCATTACTGACAGACAATGCTTACTTTAAGCAAAAAAACAAATATGTACACCCATGGGCAAAGATTAGGTTCTTCCAGCGTGCTCCCAACAGGTAAACACCCTAGAGGGCCTCCACTGTGGAAATAAGGTCTCTCTCTATCTCTCTCTCGCAAGGTCTCTCAGTGTTGAGTCACATGGAAAAAAAAACTCCCCCACACATTTTGTTTTTCTGGGACAGACAAGCTTTCATAATGTAATCCGAGGATCTGAGCAAGTTTCCCGCTGGATCTTTATGCTGTGTGAGTGTGTTGCGTTTCAGACTGTAATTAGGACACAGAAAGGCCAGAAAAAAAGTAATTATCATAAATACAAAGTACTCACTGGCCTTTGAGGACTTTTTCTTTAAAATGGTGTGAACGTGTGTGTCTGGGTGTGTGTGTGTGTGTGTATGTGTGTGTGTGTGTCTGCCTAGGGAAGGGACAAAGAGGGAGGGGTGAAAGAGAGAGAGACAGAGAGGCAAACAGAGAGGGAGAGAGAGAGAGAGAGAGAGAGAGAGAGAGAGAGAGAGAGAGAGGCGAGAGAGAGAGAAATCGTGTCAGAGAGATAGACAGAGAGAGAAAAACACTGCACTCAGAGAGAGAAAGACAGACAGACAGAGACAGAGAGAGAGAGAGAAAGACAGAGAAATGAACACTTGTTCTGGCACTGCTTCCAAAAAGTGACGGATACAACTGAAGCCGTAGGCTGTATTTAGGTTGCGCATATAGGGCCTCTAAATGAGACCACAGTTTTCACAACCAATTAGTTGACAATAGCAAGCGCACAATATCCTTAGCCCTCTGAACCTAGGGATCCATCCAGTAGAGCATAGGGACAGCACCCCACAGCCTCTCACTGTAAACGAGCACCAGACAGACTTTGGAGCTGCTCTGAGTTCAACACAGACATCAGCACAGACATCAGCACACAGAACAATGTGAGCAGTTTCAGCTTTATACAAAAGCAGAACATAACAAAACAAACAGTACCCCTGCCAATTCTTTTTGTTTATGGTGAAGACCTACTGCCACCTGTGGGGGTGTCACAGGCTAGGGTGGCAATAAGATAAATAGAATGATGACAGTGACTGTACCGTATATAGGCCCTGCCTGCCAACATTTTGAAAAATCTGTGAGAGTTCAGCAGCGGTGGGGGTTAAATTAAACATAGTTAATTGATTTTTAATGAAGATGCCTGGAGCTTTTAAATTACTGGAGATTACTGGGACTGGGAGGGGGGAGGGAGATGGGTCTGACGTACAATAGAAACCTGTAAACAACAGGCCACCACTACCATGTGCCAACAGCTTGTTTGACTCATCACTGGATTTATCAGCTGTATCTCAGTAAGCCGATTTGAGCTAAGTAGGATTTCTTGTGATTTTCTGAACACCCCATATTGAGCAAGATTGTACTGAGCTGGCAGTGCTTAAAGCAGATAATTAACAGTGTAGCAAAGGGCTCTTGCCAATTTAAATCATTTTTACATAAAGTACATCATTAAGTACCTATGACATCTAGACATTTGTAACATTGTAATTTGTGACATTTGTAATGTCTTTCTAGAAAAAATTTAGTGCTTAATAGTTTCACCTCTTGGCCACACACATATATACAGAAAACCCTTTTTGTTTAGCCAACATGTCTGTGTGATGTTAAGTATCTGCAAGAGCAGCTGCGGCTCATTTGTAAAGAACATCACAGCCAGTCAAACTTCCTACTCAGTTAAAAATTCAGGCTGTAGCTCCAAGCTATGATAAAATTATGTGCAATTAAGGCATCACACCTGACAACTACCCTGGAGTTCCTGGAACGTCGTTAGCACAGGACATCTAACAGAGATCTAGGCAGCCTAATGCCAACCTAACTTTCCTTTGATAAACTCTTGCTCAGGAACATTTTTTTGTTTTTTGTTATTCAACTTTTTTATTGTTCAACTATCAACCACACAAAATTCAGTCTGTACATCACAATGCGATAAGATCCGAAGTCTCACAGTAAGCCATTTGACACCGCTAACAGAAAATATGATCAAATAGGTAAATAATAATAATTATTATTATACATGGAAATACAACAGCTGTCATTATATATCCCTTCTATACTGTTTTCCTCAGGAACATTTTTAAGCTGTCCACAAAGGCCCTGCTTACTGTACTCTCAGCCCACTTTGGCATACGGCACAGTTGACTTCCACTCATGCCCAACAGAAGCTAAAAGAAGGAAACGTTCTGGAGCAAGGGCTCAATATCACACTTACTAATTACACAGACTGTAGATGGAGCTGGTCCACTATGGCCTGGATCCCTGGAACAACTCTGCACAATGCACCACATTTAAAGACACAGTAAAGCCAAAACGATATTGCCTACAAATTCCTCATTTTAATGACAAGAGTTGTTAGAAATGAAAGTTGCTACAAGGTAAAAAAAAATGTAAATGTCAAAGTGGTGAAAATATAGGCGTATGTTCTATTCTCAGATGCTGTAGTGGGGTCTGCTCAAAACTCTTAGGCACTTGCTTATACTGTGCTTAACATAACCTCTACATGTAAGCAGCCTGGGCTTTAGTCCCACCCTACTTAGACCCACCGTGAAAAGCTGTACCTGTAACTTCACAACACAGTAAAATTGACTTAAGTGGGTTTCCACATTTTTTCCAAACACAGTTCTCTTCTCTGATATATTTCATTACCAAACCAAACACAGTTTTCACTTTACTGGTTCTTTAGTGCCATGTAGTCAGACCCGGATATTAAGTTCTGATGTCTCTCCATCAGTCCCTCCCTGAACAGTTTGGGTGAATGGAGACTGTGATGGAGCGACCCATCACTAGGGTTGTGCTCTGACTGCCATACCAACAAGCCTGGCTCTTTGGCGTTGCAGTCAAAGTACACGTTTGGTACCCCGGAGACCCGGGCTGGAATCCTGGTGGGGTGAGTTCTCCCCTTCGCTACAGAGACCATATTGTCAAAATGAAAGACAGAGATATTTCCCTATTGACACATGGGCATGTCAGCTACCCTATCATTATCTCTGTGACAGAAAAAGGGATCTTCCTGTTACAGGCAAAGCTGTAAAGTCTGATTATATAAATAAGAAGGAAGTAATGTTAACTTCATGGCGTGCAACCACAGGATAGGAGAAGACATAAACACATGATATGCCACGACAAAACAGAGGCTGAACATCACATTATCTAGCACTGTAACAAAAGACCCATCAACGCAATTATCAAGTTTACAATGACATTAATCTCTTTCTTCTTGACATGAATTGTCAGTATGGCACACTTGAGTAAACCAAAAAAAAATTTCCAAAACTGATTGGTTCAGTCATCTCTGCTCCAAATTACAAGCCGCTTCATTTTGTTTCATCTACAATAGTAAACTAAAGGCAATCTGAAGGTACAGAAGATTTTGTGGCAGGCAGGGAAAGGGGGTGAGGGTTGAATTCCTAAAGAATCAGCAGTGCTGGAGTGCACCCCTATCCAATTTCTCCTCTACAAAGGGAGCAGCATCAGCACCTACACCTAGGGGACCTGGGTTGACACACACACACACACACACACACACACACACACACACACACACAGACTCACGCACACACACACACACACACACACACACACACACACACACACACACACACACACACACACACACACACACACACACACACACACCTGCAACTGCAAAACTGTGTGACAGTGCTACTGCAACAGAGAGCAGGTTAGGCTATAGATATCAAGCCCGGAAGGCTCCGATCAACTCTCCACGATGGCCGAACTTGTTTGCGAGAGCCTTCGACTAAGGCTAAACAAATGGCTTCAAATTAAACCCCAAATAGCCCTTTGCACTGCCATTGAGAGGCCATCATTTTTCCCCACAGAGAGGATACTGTACACACCATATCAGTATCCATTCATCCTACTCCCGCCCGTGTCTGTGCCTGTGCTGTGATGCACCGTGCTGGGCTGCTGTGTGTCCATTACTCCTGGAGGATCTCCTCATGGGGGCCTAATGAAATGCCTTTTTTATGGCCCATCGGCACCGCTGAGCAGGGTCGATACAGTGCAGGGGGTGGATGGGGGGGGTGGGTGGGGAGAGGGTGTCACTTGTACTCACAGGAAGAGGACCCACTGCAGGGGTGTGGGAGATTGGGTGTTCTTCTGCTTTGGCTGCTTGGGTGTTATTCCACAACCAGGATGGAATACTACAGTATCCTAGGTGATAGACTCAAATGTACTGTATGTGCTTTTAAATGTATGTATTTTATCGCATCTGGAGCTTTTAAACGGACAGTGAAAAGCAGAACATTTTCGTAACAAGCCAATTTCACAAGGAAAACTTTTTTTCCCCTTTGTGGGTTTTCACAGTCACAAACAGGCTTCATATTACCTGGACCCAACAATCCAATACAGCTGAATGACATACAGTAGATCACACACTAAGCATACAGCATGTCAGTATATTTGAAATATTTCCAACCTGCAAGCAAGTAAGCCTTCCCATCATCCCTTATATCAATACTGACAGGTCTCACATTTAAAACAATTAGTCTAAGACCTGGATCAGGATAAAATAACAATACGCTTCTCTATGTATGATTTAATTGGCAAGGTTTTGATAAACTCTGGCTGAAAAAAAAAGCCCACAAATATTCTATTACAAGAATTCTTGACAAAAACACTTTCCAAGAACATAACAAAGATGGTATCAGTTTAAAAGAAAACAGAAAGCTGCCTTCAAAACTACAGTGCACTGACAACAGTCCTAAGAAAGATGACTTGATGTAAACACATCACATCAAACACAGCAATGCTATCGACTCCTCCAAATCATCCAAGAGAACAGGTGCAGCTGGGAAGACAGGGAACACACCGCACAACCACAGACATGAAACACAGGGGCCATGGACAAACTGTGACACAGCTTAAAAAAAAAAAAAAAAAAAAAACTTGCATTACAGGTTCTGTTGTGGCCACCGTCTGATACAACCCTGAGCTGTATACAAAGTCCATGCTGCTTGCTCACTCGTTCGCTAGAGCTGGGTGTGCCATCCGCGGCACAGTACAAGCAGAGATAACGATTCAGAGTCCAGAGATTTCACGAAAGTACAGCTGCTGCTGACAATGACTAAAAGGGACATGGTGTGTATGACAGCCTCCTGTAGAGACAACCCACCAGGCTCAAAACTCCAAACTTTCAGATTCACTTTTTAAATGCTATCAGTCATTCTATGACAGTTGCTGCTTTTGAGCAGAATTCTAGAACTGCTGGCTTCTCTGCACCAGGCAAGGTGTGGTGCGGTGCGGTGTGGTGGGTGAAAAGAATATCTCAGGTAATTTGGCATGGAAGGGATACATCTCTAGTTTCACCTCAATAAGGACCCTCATTTAGTTCAACAGGGTGGGAATTCTTCTAAAGGAAATTGGAAAACCACTATGCTCTAGTTTTTGGCTTTACCGCGCACTGACACAGCCCCACCCAGATCTTCTATCTATCCGTCAACACGGCAGTAATAGCCTCAGGTAAAAGCTGAGGTGTGGCCATGAGGAAGTTCCCATTCTTTTTAACCCCCTCCTCTAACCTCTGCTCTATTCACCAGCAATGACAGCATGAGGAACTAGCACACAGTGTAGCCCATGGCCATTGGACTCACCTAGTGAGAATGGAACCTGTGACACAGGTGGAAAGAAGCCTTCCAGGGCATTCTAAGATTTTAAGTTTCATTACTTCGTCTACAGGGTGTACGAACACCACTACAAAAATGACTGTGTGCTGTAAAAATGTAGCATCATTGCATCATGACCAGCTTAAAACATAAAAGACAAAAATAAGAGGTCCACACATTTCAGCTCCCCTTTTTCACTTTTATTCACGTTCCTTGAGGAATGTGAATAAAAGTTAAAAAAAAAAAAGCAAGCTGAAGTATGCGAACCCCTCCTTCTATCTCAGATTTATTCTGTTATTCTGTTTTGGTTCAGCATCTACAGTTGTGCTCATAAGTTTACATAACCTGGCAGAATTTTGTAACCATTTTTCTGAGAATATGAATGATAACACAAACTCACTCATGTTGTGGCTGAAGCCATTTATTGTCGAACACCTGTGTTTACTTTATTTAAATCATAATGACAACAGAAACTACTCAAATGACCTTCTGGAAAATGGTTAAGAAATCATCAATTCTGCCAGCGTATGTAAACTCATGAGCATAACTGTATTAAAATTACAGATGTACGTGCAGCTTTTGCAGCTTAAAACATACCTCATTACACTGCAGTATGCTGTGGCCAAATTACTGATCATTAGATAGGGAACAACAAGGGGGGCAAAGGTCACCTTAGGGCTAAATAACATTTAGCTGGTCATATTAAATAGTTTAAGAGGAGCCATCTGCAGAATGACCTCAGATGTGAAATACTAACGATGAGCCTACACAATGCTTACCGTTTCTCTGTCAAGAACACCACCAAGAGAGCCAGTACAGGTCCCAATGGTCTGATATAAACTACACACTGTGGTTCACTGATTAATTTATATAACAAATTATGTTCTTAGAAGTAGACACGGTCTACAATTTACATGTGCAGGGTAAGGTTTTATTACGCTCATGTCACAACAGAAAGTACTACAGTACCCAGGCATGGATTGTGAAGATTACTGCTTTTCTTTTTTTTAAGGTAGATAAGGTAGATATAAATGTTTTAAAGGCTAATAAAGAATCAACAGCAACTGCTTGTTAACTTACAATACAATACTTCAATGGTATGTATGGTATATTATCCATTTTTTTTCCATCTCTTATTCCCTCGTATGAAGGCTCGCCATTCACTGGAGGCCTGCCCTATGACGTCAGGTGACCAGAGACTGGCCCAGTGGTGGGGGAGGGAGGGAGAGAGGGAGGAAGATAGGTACACACCTGCCTTGAGTCCCATGGGAGCAACAGCACTTGTTTACCAAACCCCTTTGCCAGAATGCACTTACCTGGCCGGAGGGACAAGAACATATACAATGCAGGGTGGTAGAGGAAAACCAGGGTGGGCTAAGAAGAGGGAGGGCTTGGAAGCTTGAAAACGTAATAAAATAGTGCAGAACTGATTGGAAAAAAAAACCTGTTTAGTGTAAAAGGAAACTCAAGAGTACACAAGTGGGGAAAAGAATAGGTAGGAAAATAATCACTGTGGCTTGAAGGGAAGAAATACGTAACATCTCAGTCACAAACAGCACCACAAAAAAAAGTCAAAACCGTGTTACAAAGACTCATGTTTGTTTAAACATGACGTCTAAGGGCCCACTTCACCACTCTACCTCAGAGAAGAGGGGCTGGGAGGTGCAGTGCACAAGTCGGAATGCTCAGAGGATTCCCAGGAGACAAGAGAATGGGTTTGCTGACGTTTACAACAAGATGCACAGAACAAAACCTCACACCCACCAGTGTGTGTGTGTGTGTGTGTGTGTGTGTGTGTGTGTGTGTGTGTGTGTGTGTGTGAAGGGGGGGCAGGTTAGATTGTCATCTGGCAAATCCTGCCCCACAAGGCCAGTGATCTAACCGAAAACAAACAGCATTCCTCCCTCCGTCTTAGCACGTGTTGACAGCCCTTCAGAGTGAGCTACACACACTACACAGCAGTTTAGTCTGCTCTTTAACACGAAGGCAACACAATCAGAAATATTCCTTTATCATTATCTGGCTAGCCAACAATTACTCTTATCAGCTAAGTGACCATAAGGGCACTATTGTCTTGCAAGGGATTATGTGTTGCTGTGTGTGTGTGTTTCTGTGCGGTAATATCAAACACAAAATACAGGGTGACAGGTGGTCTTCACATAGTGCACGAAGGCAGATGGATTTCTGGGATTTTGTCAACCCTCTGTCAGACACTGGGGAACAAGTGGCAGAGGATAAGGTGGGGGTGTGGGTGGGGGGGGGGGGCAAGATTTTACTCTGTGATTAAGCCACTCGACTTGAAAATTAAAATTAATGCTTGCCTGCTATAATGATTCTTACCAACAAGTGATCACTGACAACTGTCCTCATCCTCTCCACACAAGACTAGACAACAGTGCAGAAAATGAGTGAAAATGAAAGAATACATTTTTAAAAATCTAGTGTAGCAAAAACAAATTCTAGTACTGAATTTAGTCACCATGCACTGCACTGTGGAATGGGGGACATTTAATCTTCCAACACTACCTGTTCTCAAAATCACATTCTCTGAGAGTCATCTAGATGAAAGTTCTTCGTGCTTCGCAAATGAAATTATACTTATTTTATTGAGCCGTTTTACAATCCAACTGACAGTCATCGTGCACTACTGCACATCTGCAATGAGATTTTTTGTTCACGACTTCCCTGGTCTTGGATCCTGCCTTTTGAATGAATGGTGCGTTAATGATTGGACTATCTGGGACTTCGATACGTTTAGCTTCAACTAAATTGCCTCTCCAAAGCATCAATTCTGGGCTATGGCCACTTTCGGACGTTAAACGTCGAGTGGACACCATACAGGCACCTCACATAGTAAGATGAGTAGTGGGCCAATTACCCTGCCCATTACCCTGGGTGACAGCAGGCGCAACCACTTTATATAAAATATCTCACTTCAGCTTAGCCTTTTGTCCAGTTTCTTATATGCGTTATATACATGATATGCTATATTCCATCGTGCCTTCACGGTAAACACTCTCACAGTTGATGAAACCTTTTCAGAATGAAGAGGAAGCACCTATGACGCGCTCTGTCATGGAGCACCGAAACCACCCCGAAACTCGCGATAGTGCACCTGCTCCAAGAGCACACTGTGATCCCAAACAGTATCAGTATTTACATATTTATTAAGGAAGCAAATAGTTGTATGTTACTCACAAGAGTTAACACAGAACGAATGAAAAACGTGCAAAATAATATAGGCCTGGTGTCAAAACTTTGTTGAGAGGTGTTCTGCCCTGAAACACCTGTCTTGGGTATCACGAACTGAGATTAAAATTAC
Source organism: Setipinna tenuifilis (assembly GCA_030347295.1). Classification (NCBI taxonomy): domain Eukaryota; kingdom Metazoa; phylum Chordata; class Actinopteri; order Clupeiformes; family Engraulidae; genus Setipinna; species Setipinna tenuifilis. Next base: position 19,232,357 of record CM059273.1, read on the forward strand.
ATTTAATGGCAGGCTATCTCGTAGCCTATGCACATACGACCTTTTTCATAAAGCAATCACACTCACCTTTGTATAAAGCTCGTTGACTGACATATTCCCATGAACAGGTCTCACCGTCTCACCGAAACCACAGTAACATTTAGATGCAAATGATGAAAGCAGCTACTCCAATTACACAAATAGAGATATTTCCACAAAGTTTGGTGCGATAAATATTCCTTGCCCAAGCGTCATTTTCCAATTACCGTCGAGCACAGTGACCCTTTGTTGCTACTTAATATCAACTTGCGAAGACCTCCGCTGCGTGCTAGCAAGTTAGCCACTTGACCTCATCCAATTCATGGCAGGTGTCTTGCCATTATAGAATACTTTGGAGCTGTTTAGCGTAGCCAGGTAGATTTTATACGGCACTTGGATCCCAGTGCTATTACTACGTTCAGCATAACACCAGAAAGGAGAGCTTCATGAAAAGTCCGCTGATTATACGAATAAAAAGGTATATGGCTTAGTGTTGAGGTTGTTCATTCGGTCCCCTACTTCCTCTCCGTATCCAAGGACTCGATCATGTTGACTGGCATGACTGCAGTGCAATCTCATGGAGCGACCAGGGCGAACTTTTACAGTCGGAGACACCATCTGGCCGAGTTCCGCACTACACGTGAAAGGTTCCACCACCATTCAACTTCTACTATTTTTTTTAACACCAGCGCACAGTGTATTCACTACAAGCCTACAGGTTAGATGCCTGACATATATACAAATATATTGACTTTTATGGCAGAACTAGCCTAGTACTGTTTTAAGGATGGTAAATAAGAAAAATAATATGTTTGCATATGTACAGTAAGCCTATATACTGTATGTATGACTTTTCATTGACATATAAACAAATTACTTTTCATTGTCTTGTAGAGCAGACATATAACATGGCTATAACATGGAACAGTAAAGAAAATAGCCTCTGGTGTCTGTTCCAGCGCTATCTGACAAGGTGGACTCCATCAGAGAACAGGCATAGAGATACAAAGCTGTCACATGTGAAGACATGGGCTCACAATCAGCTCTTGGGCCCTAAAAGGTGCCATAACGTAGCCCATTGTGTAACCTAAAGATATGCAAAAGCCCTCTCACATAGGGCAATAAAATCAACAGTAGTAGTTTACCTTGCAGTAAAGGTCCTGTTCTGATGTCATCTTCTCTGTCCAGTGTTGTACTCCTTAAGTGACACGAGATCTGACAGATTTATGAAATGTTCAGATGTAGAGTTTTGACTGCCCCATTTTTACATGCAGTATGTGTACTCAACATGTAAGACAGCAGTCTAAAGTCATAGTTTTGACTTGAGCAACTCCTTAAACCTGTCTACGCAACAGGCAAGAGAATGGAAAAAAGACTTCCTGACATCAGATTAATCACTCCACTCCTGCACCACTCCTAAGTCAGGTATGGGGTGTTGACTGAGTTCCTTTGGCCCTGACGTTGAATCAGACCAGGCACACACACAATTGGAGCGACACGCACCATAATCATTACTGAGCACTAAATTTAAATAGAACAGGTTTTATCAGAGTCTAATGGTTTCCTTGCCTTCCCCTGAGAAACCAGCCGGCACGTTACATAAGACTGGGAGAACCAATGACGTATTGCTGCCAATAAGCAACAATATTAAAAATTGTCAAAGTAATATTTAACATTTAACACAATGATTAAATCATGTTTTGTAGAGTTGCTTTGCCCAGGCCCGGAAACACACCTGCTAGATTAAGTGATTTTAGAATATTTACAGATACACATGACTAAACCGGCAATGTTAGATAGTTACTTAATACTGTAGAGGGTGGAGATTCAAACCTGGGGTGGAGAGTAATGCTGCCAAAGAAATCTGACTGAAGTCCACTTTATGCAATTATTCACAGGGTGGAACACCGTTTATGTGCCAGTCACTACTAAAACCACACACATACTATATACTACTTATAATTGTGGTAAAGTTAATGTATTTCAATGAAATGTAAAATGCATAAGCAGGTCTAACCAAGTACTGAGGGCATACACATGAACACACTTTTTAGAAGACTGCCATTTCTGTATGAAACATGCTTTTTTAAATTGGTCTAATGTAATATTCTAATTTTCTTGCATACTGAGTTTTGGGTTTTCATTGACTGTAAGCTGTAATCATAAAGTATTCAAGTAATCATTAAAGTAAACAAAGACTTAAAATATTTCACTTTATGTGTAATGAATTAATATATACGTTTTACTTTTTTAACTGAATTAATTACATACATTCTCCACAGTATTCTAATTCACTGAGATGCACCTTTCTACATGTGTTTCCCCAAGTTTTGCTTCTAGACAAGAGCTTGTTGTCATGTGACAGTTAAAAATAATTACTAATAATTATTAGTGTTACTGTTACACACAATGTTGTGTCATGAAATATCAATGTTTAAAGCAATTCCTATAGTACAGATATCAATGACTCGCTGTGGCTCTCTGATGCCTTAGAACATTTTGAAGACTTTCGCATTTCAATACGTGTCTTCCTTTTGCATTATGAAATGTCATACAGCTATGTCTGGTTGCTAAGTATGCTAAAGATATAATGCCAGCGGACCTAACACCTCTATGAGTGACAACATACTTCAAGAAGAGGTTTTGTTGAGAGTGGATTTTTTAAAGCAATATACAGCTAAATGCCCCCTCTAGTGGCCATACACTGAATGGCTTCTGCATGTCGACATGAAAGTGATAGGCGCAAAATTGGAGTGTCCAATCAGAAGGCAGTCTGTCTGGGCAGTTGCAGTCCTGCATCTTGTATTTACCAATTCCTAATCCAACCCTTAATCCTTGTCCTTGATTACAACTGGGATTAGGATGACGATCCAATGAGCAGTGGGTTAAAAAAAGTGTGTGTGTGTGTGTGTGTGTGGAAGAGCATTGAAAATTGCTTATATTATTAGCAGTCTTGTTTTAACCATGTCTATCATATCACATTTAACGATATACACCAGTCAACAAGTGAATGATTAATCATGCTGTATTTATTGGTTCTTTTTCTATTCTATATTCCGTTCTATTTCTAGTTATATGACGTCATTTGATGATAAATGTAAATATCCCACCAATCACAGCCTGTGACAGAGGTGCTAAAAAATGAATTACTAAACCAGGGAGAAGTCCAGCTGGGTCGCCTGACCAGGGGACTGGAGGTCCCTTCTCCTGAAAGGGTGCACGGGTGTGGTGTGGGACATGGGCCTGGAAAGCATGTCATGGACCTTCCTGGTGTACTCCTCCTGGACGACCAGGCCCCTCTCATGCTCCCTCTCGGCCTCAGCCCGCTCTGCCTCACGCAGGGTCTGCTGGTGAAGCATCTGGGCCAACAGGTCTGCCTGGTACTCCTGGGTGGCTTCCTTCAGACTGACGGGTGAGAAAGACAATAAGGTGAAGTGAGGTGTGTGAATGACTTTGTGTGGCTTTGGTCTCAAATTCATATTCTATGTATATCACAGGCAAGCAGAGGTGGACAAACCTGTGCTTAGTTTTGAATGTCAGGGCCCTTGTGATACTAACAATAAAGTTTGGGTTAAAATATGTTTCCGATTCTACCCAAATCACTAGCATTGTGAACCTTTTCGACACAAATGGTAAAAATCATAAAGTTCGAAATGCAACGGGGCAGCGTGGTTTTGCTCCTAAGCAAACATACCAACTCACTATCATGTTTTAACATACCAAAACTTTATTTTACACTGGAGTTCTCCTTTAACATGCCTCAGCCATGGTGACAATGATGGTTGGGGAGGCATGTGTGGGAGACTAAAAAGCATTGTTGAGCCTAACAAGGTATCGTATGCCTAATTCAACGAAATACTGACAACAGAAGATGCCCACGTAACAACCTCAGTGAAATACTCACAAAGGCATCTTTGTTGCTGTTGCTAAGTATAGTTAAATGTTGGTATGACTGTTGAAGGTGATGTATTATAATACTTAAGAGGCTAAGTTGCTGGGCAGAAGGTACTGGCATAACAGACTGAGGGGTTTGGCCACAGTGACAAACCTTTAGTCAATACCACAAGGAATAATATCTTTTCATGTGTATAATACAAGCTGAATCTTTTCAAGCCTCTATGGACATATATGTACCGCAGGTCACACAAAATAAAATGTGGGAAAGGTAGGATGTGAAGTCTCTGTTCCAATCAAACCTCTTCTCCATTTTCCATTGCAACTTACCGTCTCTTTTCCTCCTCATCCAGAAGCTTGTTCTGCTGGATGGTTGTGTTCAGCTCCTCTCTCTCCTTGGCCAGCTCTGCCTGTCTCTCCATGTTCTTATTCACTGTGACAAGCATTCACACACAGCACGCATAAGCATCCACCAGTGTACTTTAAGTAAAACAGAATATTAGTATATTGCTGTTTAAACAAATGCTTCTAAGATCTCTGCACATACTCAGAGAAATAGTCAGGAAATAGTCAGATGAAACTTACATAGATGCTAAGCAATATGAGTTTTTGTATCTAAAATACAACTTAACCAGAGATTAATATTTAAAACATTTGAAGCAACATGTTAAATGATATTCATACAGTGTTACATTAAATGTAATATATGTTTTTAAAATATATATTAATATTTATAGAATGTCCTGATCTCCTTCTAAGGGTCCCATGCTTACATCTCTGCTGGATCTGCAGGTGGCGTGTGTCCAGCACGTCCTTCATGAGGCGGTCGCGGGCCTCCCTCTCGCGGCGGTTCTTCTCGTCGCGGCGCACCCACGTCTGCTGCAGCTCGGCCTCGATCAGCTGCTCCGTCTCAGCCTCCAGCCTCCTCTGCTCCTCCAGCTGCTCCGCCAGGTACCTCTGGTAGCGGCTCTGCTCCTCACGCAGCTCCAGCTGCCTCACACAGTCACACATACACAAACACACACGCGCACACACACACACACACGCTCACACACACACACGCTCACACACACACACACACACAAACACACACACACACACACAAACACACACTCCTTTTTTGCCTGTCTTCTTGTCCATATATAACTTATTTATGTATTGGTTTTTTTTTGCATTTTTTTTACTATTTTTTATTAATTTTATTTATTTCTTTGTTGTCATCTCTTATTCCTTTTTCTATTTCGTGGTGGTGCATTGTCAGTCCTCCTAGATGTCTTACCTCTCTTGTACAGCACTTTGGTCAACTTTTGTTGTTTTTAAATGTGCTGCAGAAATAAACATCACTTATACCATATACTTCTCATCTCACCTTTCTCGCGGCCTCTCCCTGCTTCTCGTCCCTCTCCTCGGCCAGCAGCTGCTGCAGAATGCTCATGTCCAGGGCCAGCTCGTCCTGCTGCTCCCGAGCATGCTGCTTCATCTTCAGCCGCAGCGACTGGTCCAGCAGCCTGCGCCGGCTCGCCTGGCTCTGGAGCTTCTGCCGCCGCTCCCTCTCCTCCTCCAGCTGCAGCATCTCCCTCTGCTCCCGCTGTCAAGCACAAGCGTAAGCACAAACAAAGCCCATCTCCATTAGCAATAAGAATCTACTTTCTGATTGGCTAATGAGGTGAGCATTAACTTTCCAGGAACAAGCTGCCTTTAATGTAGATCTCAACACAAAAGTTCGATTGCGTTTCCATATCAATGCGCTTAGAAAGGGTAACTATAACAACTCTAGTAGCCAAATTAATGGCTGAATGATTGTCTATTGCATTGTCTACTTTTTCCTACAGGATATATTGTTTAAATAGTTTCTGCATATTTTATCTTAAATATAACTGAAATTTTAGAATACAACATATGTGAGGCCTTCGAGGTAACTGTTCCATGGAGGTAATGACTCAGCGGAGGGAACTCCACCTCGCCTCCTCACTTGCGTAGTTCTTTGCCTTTATTATTACAAGGATAACAAGGATAATTGGATCGCTAAAAATATATTGCAACTAGTAGTTCAAAGTGAATTGCAATTTGCAAGTCCATGCACGTTAGCAGCCTTCTTGAAAAATCTGGTTGTAGAGGAAAAATTCACACCCATCTCTACCCATCCCTATCTGCGCTTGAAAACGTTTGCATAAGCGCTGCTGCGTGCTCCTGCTGATAAGAAAAGCATTGTGAACTCTTCCATATCCTAAAGTGTTATGTGCCCATAAAATAGCTTTTCAGCAATGTGCGACTGACTGCTGAGCAGGTTTGTCTTGGTCAGTAGCAGAATTATTTTACTGCGTCCTTATATTAGCATCTGGTGAGCTTTGTGTCAGACAACACCTTTTCTTTTCTCATCTCCTAAGTAGACATTGTGCGTCTCTGTCGGAAAAAGAAACAATTCACTCGCACAAAGATAGTAATGACAGCTTGCATAAGTGGCAAAAGCAAAGTGCACCGGGGCATGATAGGACCCCTATATCTTTTACCTCTTTCAGACAGACAGACAAACAGACAAAACTATATCACTCTAAAGATGTTGCTAGATGCTAGCACTATCTTGACATTGACAAGTGGTGTCTGCATAACATTTCACAGTCTAACTGTGATTCTATGGATGGACCCCCTGCTGCCCTGGTAGAATCCTGGACCTTACGAGCATCGTGGCTGTATCTTTTAGCTCTTTAGGACAGACAGCCCAACAAAGAGACAGATAGACAAAACTATGTCACTCTAAAATAGGGTGTTGCTAGATACCAGGCTGCTATCTTGACATTAAAAACTGTTTGGTGCATAAACTTTGACAGTCTGCTCTAAAACAGCCTCTTACGAGTATCATGGCCTCCTCCTCCTTCAAGCGTCTGGCCTCGGCCCTCTGCTGCTCCACGGCGTCCATCTGCATACGCAGGAAGGCGCCTTGCTCGGCATTGCTGTGGCGCTGCCGCTGGGCCTCCAGGCTCTCGCGCCGCTGCTTGGCCTGCCGGTCACTCTCCCACAGCTCAGCGAAGAGCCGCTCCTCATCCGCCCGCTGCCTGCGCGTCTCCTCCTGCAGGCGGATCTGGGCGGCCCGCTCGGAGCAGACCTCGTCCTGGCGCCGGCGCGTCTCCACCGCCCGCAACTCCTCACTCCGCTCCCTGAATGGCCAGGGACGGACAGACAGACAAACAGGGTGGGAGAAGGGTTAGAAAGGTTAGTATGAAAGGTTTTTTTTTTTTTTTTTTTTTTTTTTTTTTTAAACAAAGTTGCACACAGTGATACTTTTTTAAGAAGCTAACCTGAGGTAATTAGGAAAATATGTGTATTGTAACATACTGTCTGTTTACTGTACTGCAAATGTTCTGGGTAAAATTGTTAAATTGTTAAATCCATAACCAATCCACACTGATTATACAGACACACACACATAAATAGCTGATGTAACACAAAATCTTAGACACATCGTGTGCTAACCTGAAGAGCTGCTCCAGTTTTTCAGCCACCACTTTCTGTCGATCACTCTCCCTTTTCTCACGCAGTGCCTTGGCCTTCTCTCGCATCTTCGCCTGCCTCTCCAGAATCGTCTCCGTCCTCTCCTCCATCTCCCTCATCAGGGCTTTCTCTTCTCCCTCCAACAAAGCATGGAGCCTGAAAATACAAAAGATGGAAGAAATTAAATTTAAGACTAAATAAAAAGACAACACAGAAGCTGGTAGGTCACATGGAAAATCTATATGTAGTAAAGTAGAAATACTTTATTTATTTCGAAGGAAATTAAGGTGTCCAGCAGCATAAACATATAATATACATATATCACATATACACATATATACATACATTCAGTATGTATGGAGTTTAACCTTCAGAAGAGACGTTCTTATAGAAGTACTTTGCCTATACCTTGCTAGAGATTAGTAGCCTTACCTATCTCTTCGTTCCTCGATGCTTAGTTGATACTTCTCCATGGCATCCTTCACGCGTCTCTCAATAGTACCCAATACGATTTGCCGGTCTGAGTTCTTCTCCCAGCGCATTCTCATATCACAGGTGCTCTGATCACGTGTAAACTCCAATATCTTGTCTCGTGCTGCTTCTTGTTTCCTCCTCTCCACGATTACGTGGTCCGGAGGTCTTAAGGCGGGTAACCTTGCCCTCTAAAGAAAATATGTAATATGTAATCGTCATGTCATTTCGCTAGTAATTTAAGGGGCTTCAAATAATGTTTAAATGGCAGAAGTAAATGATAACAAAGAACTTTACGCTCCATGTACTATATTTCACCTATTCACACTGGACTAACTGGACTAGGCTGCTGTAGAAAACCAATCCAAACACTAAAACATTGATATGCCCTAAACTTATACCAAACAGAATGTTAACTGTTTGTTTATAGACTACTTAGGTGATATATGTATGGAGCCTAACCTAAAGTGCACTGTGCAAAGGTTTAGCCTACTTACCACCGCAACTGAATGCGGTGTTGGTCCAGTGAATTCTCGACATAACGTCCTGTTCTTCTGTCCGATCATCATAGTGAAATTAGGTGTAAGTAAAATAAATTCTGTTTATTTAAAAAACGTCATTTAGTCGATCAGGTAGTGCTACCTTTTGATGTTACAGACCAAATAAGTTTGCAGCAAGCGCTTCATCAGATTCTGTTTACGGAAGTGTCCATATGCTACCATGGCAACGACAACTTCCTTGCCATTCAGACTGCAGGTCATACCAAATGCAGGTGCGTTCGTTAAACCAGAGAATATTAAAGATTTTTGGTTAAACTTCGAGGGCTCCAGTGAATATTTATTAGTAGTGCAGCAGATTAATTACATATTTTAGGAGAATCGTTCAAATTGGTATAAAAGCATGACATTTGGCACAGATACTCTCTAAAAGCATGAATTTTGCTCAATTTTGCTTTTGCAAATGCTCATTATATCGATCGTTAAAACTGTGATGTAGGCATAACATTTTGTGAAAATACTCTGTTAAGAATGTTTTTATGGAGAATGTTTTTATGGCCACTACCATTTTTCAAGATTAGGGTTAGGGTCATATAGGCCTACTCACGCACTTGGAGATATTGGTAGTTTTTCTGGAATTTTACCACAAAAACTACCACAATTCCAAGGTTAGCGAAAACAGCGCATCCAATGTTGAATCAATGGAATGCCCTAAACTCTCCGCGCTTCCAAGTAGTGATTCTGGAATTCCTCATAGGACTTAGGGTTGACAGAAATGTCCCAAAAAAAATAAAGAGATACATCTATATTTTTGCTGTTTGTACTTGTGCCTTATTTACCATTTTTTCCACTTTTTAAAAATTGTTGGTATAATGTCACCGGATGTCCACAAGGGGTCACATTTTCCCCAGACAGAAGTTAGGTGTCTAGCAGAAAGTCTGGCAGTTCAGCTTTCTTTTCCACAATTGCGACCATGAAGGTAGGAACATTTCTCATTATATCTACTTTTGTGAAAGCTCATGTAGTTCTCTTGGAATACAGCGTAGCTTTCTTGGAAGTTCATATAGCTGTTGTGGACTATTGTGTTGCTTTTCTGGAAGTTCATGTAGTTGTTGTGGAAGACTGTGCAGCTTTTCTGGACGTCAATGGTGTTGTTTTGGAATACTGCGTAGCTTCTCTGGAAATTTACGCAGTTATTTTGGAACACTGTGTACCTTTTCTGTAAGTTCATATTGTTGTTGTGGAACATTGTGTAGCTCTTCTGAAAGGTCATCAGGGCAGCAAAAAGCTAAAACAAAATTGTCACATGCATTTCGGTCTCTGTCATACCTGATCAATTACAGCATAAGTGTCCAATGTGCCCTGATTCCTTTTGTAACCTTTCACGTCACCTGCGTGACATTCACCAAATTACTGACAAAAAACAAAGAAAACTTCAAGTTGACTTGGGATCAGTAGGCCTACGGCACAGTTAGAAGCTTCGCTGCCCGCTACCCAACTGCACAGACAAGCTTTATTCAAGACTGGACAAACATCTCATCACAATGCACAAACAAAAGGTTTAACTTTTACAATTGATCATATGCTATTGAAAGATGTATTTTGCCACCTTAAAACAATTTGAAACATAATCTTTTAACAGGGTTTACGCCTAAAACAAATGCTTACCAAGGCTAAAAGGAGAGCTATTTTCCAGGAACTCAAGAGTTTGAAAGAGGCTGTCCAGCCATCTACAGGTCCAAGTGCACCGCCACCAACACCACCACCATCAGACCGAAGAATTGAACACCTAGACGGTGAACTGAGCATGAGGCTAAATATGTCAATGCTTTGGAAAGAGGTCAACTACCTCAAGGCCTACCTCAACGAGCAAGGTTCTACAACTTCCTCACCTCTGCCTCGGCCCTCCTCGCGACTACCTTCACCAATTCAGCTTTCACCAACACTCCCTCCTCCAAGCAATGAACCCTCATCACTGGCCTCTCCCAGCATGCTGCAGCCTACACCAATAGAACATTCCACAACACTCCCCCCTCCAACCAATGAACCCTCATCACTGGCCTCTCCCAGCATGCTACAGCTTTCTTCCACTGTGCCTGCACCAACAACAGATTCAACGCTGGCCCCTCTTCTGAGCTCGCCACTAGCAGCTTCACCACCAGAGGAGACTTCCTGTCCAGGACCTCAAAAAGGGACTCCCTGGCCTAATCTGGGTAAGGTAATTAAAGTGTTTGTTTGTTTAGGTGTACCCAAATGCAGCACACTTTTAGGATAGCCCCATGTTGCTGCTTCTCCACTTAGAATTGAGAAGGTAACAGAACAGAGGCTGGGGTTTTTTTTCAGATAATGTGCTAGACAAATTTGAAGCCAGCCTCATTGGGCCAAACCAGTCTCAGCAGGTGAGGAGAAATATAAAGCAGAGGAAGACTTATGTGAAGGAATTCCTCCTCTATATGTCTCTTCAGTATGAAATATGAATACACTTCAAAAATTGTGCTCATACATTTCTTTCCATGTCTTTTTTCTCAAGATACCTCAAAAGTCTGAATGACAGACTGAAGCCAACCAGTCAGGTGCATATCATTTTGGATATTAAGGCCTTCTTGAGATTTTTGAAACTCCATAGTTGTAATAGTAGTAATTACAAAAGCTGTCGCTGTGGAGAAAATGCCTAGGGTCCCAAGTTGTGATACAAAGACAGCAACAACGAAAGCTTAAATGTGGTAAGTTTGGGGCAGCTGTGACCCCACATTGCTCAAGGGACTGTAACTGAAACCCTGTACCCATGTAATGTAAAAGTTTGAATGAATAACAAGGTTATAATAAGGAATAATAAAAAGGTATGCTGATAAAACTACTTGGTCTCAACATAGTATACTGTTTCTTAGAGGGAAACTTATACAGGCTGAACACTTTGTGTCATTTTTTCAGCACTGCAATGTAATGTTGCCTAAAGCACTTCAGGACCTCAGTGATCATCCAGCCAATGCCATTATGTTGGCACGAGTCATAGAGCTCTTGGTGGGGACCATGACAACATCTACAGGGCACAGGAAGTGTGTTTTCATGGGAATGACTAAAGGGGATGTTGAAATGGCAGAGGCATACAAGGCTAGTTACACCATTACAGTGAGTATATCAAATGCAGTAAACACATGCATACAAACTTCTTGCAACCTGTCTGGTCAAGTTGGTCTTTTCTAATGCCTGTCCATTTTCTCAGGTACCCTTGCATGAAATAGCCAAGACCTTTGGGGCTGCCAAGGTCTGCATTGGGAAGCACCTGTACCGACAGGAGTTTTGTGCTTTAAGACCAAGCCTCCCTGGCTATGACAAACCACCATGGCAACAAACATTGTTTTTCAATACATCAGGGGATGAGATGACGCAGATGGGAGTGTTTGTGGGTTAAGTGTGGAATGAATGTGGGCTTCCAGGGTCACCAACACTGACTGATATCCGGACAGCGATATCAACTCATGTATGTTCCTTTGCCAGAAAGCTGATATAAACATTGTCTGTATTGTATCTATAAAGCTCTTTCTCTCCCACAGACAGATATAGTACTCCCCTTTAAAGATGAATTAGGCTGAATTAGGGTTAGGGTTACAATTAGGGTTAGGATTAGGGTTACTATTAGGGTTAGGATTAGGTTTACAATTAGGGTTAGGATTAGGTTTACAATTAGGGTTACAGTGGATGTCGTCTACGGACTATGGTTCCGTTTAAATGAACCAAACTTAGTCCCCTAAAGGTGGATTAAAAAAAAGTGGACCAAGAGAAAACAAACTCAGTTTTGTTTGTGTTCACATTGTCAAAGAAGCCCGGGTCCTCCTTCTGGTACACTTAATCTCTGATGGAGTCTCAGTCCTGTTTCTTTTCACACTGTAGCTTCTCTGGAGCTCCACGACTTTCACCAGTGATGGTTGGGTGTTTTACATATTAAAATAAAAAATATATGTTGTGGCGTATAAGTTAGAAAATAATATAAATGTATTTTTATGCACTATAATATTGTTTACAATTGTGTATGATATCAACCAACCACTCTTACACAGTAAGTCTGTGAAGCAAGTGACGTAACAAACTAGTTCATTCAAGTGAATAGCCTCAACTCATTTAATGAATCACTCAATTTAACCCTAGGTAAAAGGTTATAAAACATTGCCAAAAGGCTAAGGCATACTGAGACCACTTCCCGAGATGGTCTCGGTTTGGTTCATTTTAATTGGGTCTGAGTACGCTTAGAGTGCTCAGTTAGCAATCTGAGAAAACTGATTTGTCCTGATACAAGTCTATGCCCCATTCACTGCTAGTTGTAAATGCAAAATGTATCATGCTCAAAACTCATCTTCACGGTGTTTTTTAACCAACACAACTTTTCACACAGTTACATCCATAACTTGCTTCTGAATGTAGCAAGTATCCCCAGGGCCAGACTATGGACTCAAGTGCTCCTGGGCACAAAATTGTCTTGCGCCCCATCCTGACCAGAAACGTCATTTTTAATGCAACTTCATTCGGCACTATAGCATATTTTTGGGAAGGTCGGCTTTGGAAGTGGCTGTTTGTATAAATGGTGTGCTCACACTAGAACATCTGACCCACAGGGTTTGTGTATGACTTACTGCACCCCAGGGTGTCTCTAATGCACCTGTGTCCAGTTTTTTCGAGTTATAGAGAATTCAGTAGTTCAGTATTTTCTTTATTGACACAAATTTGAATGTGCCATCTGTACTTTCCTCAATATAAAAATATATTAACACTATACACCACAAAAACACATACACAAATAATAATAACAATATTAATAAAAACAGCAGTAATAATAACAAAAACAAATAATAAACAAAATATAAAACATAACCTAGACGATAAAATTTTTAATAAAAAAAAATGGCAATGCAATGTAATGGTATATGTTTTTGCTTATCCTTTATGCATTTTCTTCAAAACAAAAAACATGGAAAAAAATAAATAAGTAAGTTTTTCTTTCCCCTATGCCTAAATGAATTGAACCAAGTTAGCTAAACAATCTCTCACAGGGTGGCTGGCAGTTTAAGTGAATGTTCTGTTCTGTTGTGAGGTCTATGTTTTACCTCAGTTACTGTGCAATAACCCTATTATTACTATACACTAGATGTACCGCATAGCGCCGCAGTGTATTGAAGTGTGGGAATCATAGGTATGGTGAGTTTGTGGTAGGTCAGTGTTGTGAGGTGAGAGTTTGTGTGGAAACTAGATGTACCGCATAGCGGTACATGGTATGACCGCCGCAGTGTATTGAAGTGTGGGAATCATAGGTATGGTGAGTTTGTGGTAGGTCAGTGTTGTGAGGTGAGAGTTTGTGTGGAAATGATTTGCTGGAAGTGGGCATGGATGTGGGTTTTGAAGGAATGACATTCTGTGTGTTTGTGTATATTTTGTGTAGTTCCCAAGATATTGGCAATGCAAAATGTCTATTTTTGCATTTAACTATATAACTAGGTGGCGCTATTTCTTCAAGTGAGTGTTTATAGGATGGGTTGATACTGCTCTTTAACACTGGCTTACTAACACAAAATCATTGTCTTGGGCAAAATTTTTGATAAGTTCTTTAAGAAAAACTGTTTTTGTACACCTAGCTTTGACTGGAAACATTGCACCATGTGATGAAATGTCACAAAATTTGGTGCACATGAAAAGAAAGCCGTTCAGAGTTGTCATGTCAACTTTGACCAAATCTGAGCAATTAAAAGCCGAGATATGGACTTTTGGAGAATTTTAAGCTATGTTTTGAATTTTGATTTACATGTAACCATCTCAAGATAAATCCTTTGATAACTTTTTGTCAGCATTGTCTGTAGATGACATGTACCAAATTTGGTGAGATTCACATGAACGGCCTATGACGAGTTCGTTTGGTTTCGCTTTCACAATGTTAAAATTTCACAGATTTTTTTTTTGTTGGAAGTGGGCGTCGACAAGTGTTTTCAATGTGGGAGGGTCAATAGATTTCAAGACAAAAAAAGAACTGCTTGTAAACATTACTGTTCTCTAGATAATAGGCAAAATGACATTTTGTACAATTACAGCGCCCCCTATGGGCCAAATTGTATGGCATGTGCTGTGCTTTTAGAGGTCTTTTTACTGATTGTGCATGACATATTTTGTACAGTTCCCACCGTCCCAGTCCAAGACATTGGCAATACAAAATCCCAATTTTTGCATTTACCCCTATCACTAGGTGGCGCTATGCTTCAAGTGACAGTTTATGGGCTGGGTCAATGCGCCTCTGTAACGGCGACATCTCACAAAAATTTCATGTTGTTCGGTAAAACGTTCATTGAGTTATTCAGCAAAAACTTTCCGGCGTCTCCCCCTCTTTGATGGACACTGGCACAGTGGGGGGGTGGCCCTTGGGGGCCAAAAGCTCCTGTTCGCTCAAAAACTTCTAGGGCTATATGCCTACAAAGATTCATGTCACCCAGAGTTTCAGTGTCCTGCCAATCGTTGACGAAAAATCGGTGAAAAAAAAAATTAAGAAAAAAAAAAGGGAAAAAAGTCTTGGCAACACTATAATGACCGCTTTCGCTAGCTTCGCTAGCGGCGGTCATAATAACTATATCAACACCATCTCTTTTAAGTACTAAACAACTTTCGAAAAAGAACATTGGTTTTATCTGTAATTTTCATTTCAATGATATGTCTTTGTTTTTAGTATGGTTCATACTTTTTACTCCACTGTTAATTTGGTGACATTGTTTGTCTTCTCTGTTTGGGCGTCAGACTAAGACTTGTCTAGGACTTGGTAAGAGTCTGAGCATGCAGCCGGTTCAAAGAGCGTGTCGTCCATGAAGCCAAATGAATCTCCAAGCAAGGGCTGTGACGAATTGCCAGAGACTGGGCTACATACTAGATCCAGACATGCATCGTCCTCCAAGTTACCTCTCCATTTAGGGTCCACCTGGCTAGACTGGCAGACGTCTTGCAGAGCTTGGTATGTATCTGAGCATGGTAACATTTGAGTATGTATTGGGGGAAACTGTGGGTTGAAACATGCTGTAGCAGCTGCTGTGGTTGATGGTTTGGCACAATTTGGCACAGGAATATTTTTGTCTGGCAACAGAAAAGGTTTGTTCCAGTTGCTGTCAAGATCATTGGTCATAACATTAGTAAGTAAGTACAACGTGTTGTCAAATCCTGTTGCTCCATCATCGTCTCTAAAAGGCAAAGCTGAAACTATCCCATCTTGAGCATCTACGTTTAATTCACAAGTTGTTGGAGGTTCCACATTCTCAGTGGGAACCTCAAGTAATTCGAAGTCATGGATTCCCTACAAAGAAAATGGACACATCAATTTCATGAACTAAAACTGTGTCAGTGGTATCAACATTTGTTTAAAATTCTTAAAAAGACTTCAAATGCAGCTTACATTTGAAGTGCTGCAGTCAAGCCGAGGAGCTGGAATGTCAGGGTACAGTGTGTCTTTTAACCTGGCAAACGGAGGCAATTGAATATAAAGACGTTTAGCAGATTATGTACTGTAAGAATGAATAAGAAACAAAAACATCACCTACTCAACCAAGAACTGGTAAACAAGGTTTTTAAAGTGACCTAAAGTTTATTTTTATGTGGCTAACAAAATGATGTGCAATATATGCATACATTTGGCTGAGATAGCTTGGGTGTTAAAATAAGTCAAGGAACAAGGCTTGACTTCCAAGAAAAAGAAAACAGTTCTTTCTAATCTTTACAAAGCTATTTACTGTAATCATTGATTGTCTTACCATGTCCTCTTTCGGTAGCAAAGAATAGCTAATACCACAGCTAGTAAGATGACAAAGCCCAGAGAGATAACACTTTTCACAATGATCTGGTGAGCTGAGAGAGGTGAGAGAATTGGTGGACAGAACTAGTTATGAAACAAGACTTGTTTTCATGTTTGTAAATGACAGGCTGGGAAAAGGGATGTAGAAAAATATATTAATTTACATTATACATTTACATTCATACAGACTAATTCAATGTGTAACATTTGGTTGTTGAGATAATAAATTCAGAGATCAGATAAAGTCGCATCCGTACTCTGTGAGGTGAGAGTGATTCTAGTTGTGCTTGCTGGACCTTCGCCCCCAGAAGTCAAGCCACTGATCCGAAACTCATAGGTGTCAGCAAGAAGGTCTGTAATTTTTTCCTGCATTCTCTTCTTACTTCCAGAAATATTCTCTGAAAGATTTGTTCAGCAAAGATCAATGCATGCAACACTTACAAAGCATCCATACAGCATGCATAATGCAAAGCTAAATTAATCTGTGAATGTTATTTCACATGTTATGGTCTACTCTTGCTGACTAAACCACAGATATTACAAATATCATTCATTCAGCACTTCAAGATACTTTATGTCTTTTTGCTTGTTTGTTGTTGTGCCTAAAATTGTCTTGTTTGTTGGTTGCGTTATTGTTATTGTACATTTAGTGACGCCATGCCACATGGTGATTTTGCACTATAAACAACGGACTGATTGATTAATTAGTACTTGTCTTATGTTGTCCCATGTTGCTGAGGGAATATTTGATCACATATCCCAGAAGAAACCCTCTCTGGTTCTCCAAGGGTATCTCATCCCAGCTGAGCAGAACGTCCCGGCCATCCTGCACAGCATGCACCCCCCCAGGGGCCTTGTTGGGGGCTGGTTGATATGGGAGAAGATGCATGCTTTACGGTAAGCTCTAATGAGGTGATGAGGCACTTTGTCATTACTTGTATACAAGGGCGTAATCTTGGTTGGGGAACTACCACCACCAAGTCCAACAGTATGCCTAATGTGTGATAAATTGTTAGGGACAATGGAGCTAATGGGGTCCATACCGTGCATTACGCCCATGCTTGTGTAACACAAAAGGTCATGCATTTAAATGTGAACCTTTGCTTATTTGTGCTGTGTCATATTTTTTTTAAGTGGTTGATAGTGTTAAAGTGGTTTGTAGTGTAGTGTGTTAAGCTTAGTACAGTTTAAACTGGTCCAGCAACAGAATGATTCCTGACCCACCCTGCTCTTGGCCGTAGCCCTCCCATCTCTGCAGGAACTTTGGGGCTTCTGATGTGCAGGCGTACAGAGAAAGTGTGTATCTCACGCCGCCCTCAAACCCTGTAGGAAAACATTACTAGAGTTAGTAAAGCTCATTACTTGGAAAAACCACTAGGAGGCGCCTGTATATTATATTAAGTGTCACTGAATGAATGGCACAAGACAACGAAACTGCTTTTCTGTGGAATTTGAAGAAATTTTGTTTCAGGTAAACTTTAAGATAGGCTCTGACATCTCTAGAATCTTGAAAACATAAATATATAAATATAAATATATTCCCCCTTTTTAGACATTTGACAAAAAAAGTTTTGCCAAGGCGGTGGAGGCCACAAAGGCTGAACGTATGTGGCCTGAAAACATTCATTACTTTAGCCTCACAAATTGTATTTTAGCGATTAAAGACACCATGCCAATGATGGCAGCCTTCCTGGCTTTGTTTTGCTTTGCTGTTTTCACAAACAGAGGTCCCTCCTCAGTTAAAATAATTGTATTAAGAAAGGATAGAAGTGGTCTAAGGTTGTCTGATTAGCATGCTAACTGCAGTGCACAACTTTGCAACACAGAGAGGATGGATATTTTGTCAATATGGTTATTAATTCACAATTTGCTACGAACACACAAGTCAAGTGCTACTTGGCATGAAGACATTTAATTTCACATATTGCCAGCTGTTCGATAGCCCACCTGAATTGATTGTTGTGCTGTTATGGCCAGCTGGTATCTTTTTCCACTTGATGCCACACTTATCCTTGCTGCCAACGGGCAACCAGTCCACCACATATCCACAACTGGCACCAGGATCTGGGTTCCAAGACAGCTCCAGACTTCTGTTACTGCCTTTCACAGGTGGCAAATCTTTCGCATCTTTGCAAGATAATGAAAGATGTCTTGTAATTGGGAACAGTGCTTGAACAGTGTCATGTGTAACAGAAATTACAACAGGTGACAGGACATGTTTTGCAAGATTAAGGAAACATGTTAGATTGACATACTGATTTATCTGACAGCAATAGTACAGAAAGACTATTCACATTTGAAAACCTAATTTAAAGCCTGCGAATTCTGTTTATGTCTTTATTTTGTTGTTTTCCTCTTGAATTTTGAGTTTCCAGTTTTGGTCAGTCCTGCATATAGTGCCTCTAAAAAGACTGTGTTATTTTTCTCATAAAGTTCTCACAAAGACCAAACAGAGTGGAGCTGTCTCTAACTGTTATGGGCATTTTCTTCATTAAAGTAAACACTTAACCTTTGATGTCTACTGTTAGATATACATGTTACATTCAATATCTATTCTTTTTACGTTTTTTTTCTGTAGTACAAAAGAGCATGTTGTATATTTATATTTGTGTCGTTTCTTTAATTTACACCTTGTTTCAAATTGCGGCTGCAACACCGCAATGTGTCTCGATTCACAGGTGTATTAAAGCAACACTAAGTTGTTTTTTCAATCTTAAAATAATGTTTTCAAAATCAGTAGTTCATTAACTTGTAACAGGGTGAAAGGCACTTCTGAATTCGCTTTGCCGCCCTCCATGGTCTATAACCTCACTAAGTAAGTTAGGTAAGTGAAGTAGGTGGGCCATCTCTCTGCAGTTTGACTGAGAGCCAGTACCACTTTCAACCTGTAGGCCGACAAAAACGACTTGGTAGACTCACAGGTGTACCAATGCGCTTTGATTAAGAGGTATATCAAGAGGTATCTTGATGGACTGGTGTGTCAATGTGTCTTGATTCACAGATGTGTCAATGTGTCTCGATTCACAGATGTGTTAATGTGTCTCGATTCACAGATGTGTTAATGTGTCTCGATTCACAGGTGTGTCAATGTGCCTTGATTCACAGATGTGTCTAAACAATGTCCCTGAGCTTGGGCTGAACATTGTCGAGCATGTTAAGTCAAACCCATTGACTTCTGCTGTTGTACCACTACTGCTGTACATTAGTAGTCTGGCTGTCTATCAGGTCCTGTAATGTGTCATGTCATGTGTCTTGATTGACAGGTCTGACCTGTTGGTGGTGATGGGATGGTGAAGGTGGATAGTGGTGAGGAGCCGGCAGAGGTCCACGCTGTAATGGCCACCCTCCTCCTCCTCTCCACTCTGTCAGTGCTTATGTTCACACAGTGCTGCGTCAACTCCAGGATCTCCACTTGGTCATCCCATGACAGCTCATACTTAAGTATTTTCCCGTGTCGCTGCTCGGCGCTTAGCTCCTGTAGGGAAAATGGGCAAAAACAGATAGAAGAAATGCAACTTAACTTTAACTTTATTGTCCACAAAGGGTGATTAGTTTTACAGCAGGTCATCAGAAACAAGAGAGGAAAGTCAAGGAAACAAACTATGTAGTGTAGTGTTTACACTAACCATGTACTTACATAAAATGTAAAATGTACTGTATGTAGATAAATGTTAAGAGTAATAAACAAGTTAGTTAAATATCAAGTACTAAAATACCATATATTTGCACAAAATATAAGACCCAGGTAAACAACAATAAATAACTTAACAATGCTCCCAGCTCCCCAGCAACAACACCAAACTAACTCTGTCTGAGACCTGAGTTTAGCACTGCAAATGAACATTACGTCTGTGGGTCTATTTACTAAGTGTGGTCAGTATGCAAATGGCCAAGTCCATACCTTCCATAAAACAAAGCCTCTTTTGTTGCTGTCAACTGTCACCCACACATCCACAGCCTGTGGTCCTACAGGAAATTCAACGGATATAGTTAAACAACAGATGTTTTTTTAACCATGTTGAGCAAAAGGAATAACATTTAATATAAAGTGCAGTCTGTTGAATTTAGGGGATTCTAAGGGTGAGTTGGTGGTGCCTGAAATCTGGGACAACCTGCAATGGATACCACAAACCATAAAACCAAAAACACTTAAGGCCCACATGTCCACCTGTAATAAAGGCGTCATCAAAGGCACTGAGTTGGCAGTTTCAAGTTTCTATTTGCTTGATAAAAGACTAGTGGTGCCTGTACGTGTAGATACACTGGAGAGATACACCAGCAATATCTCATAAGCAATAGAAAAAAAAACTTGTGCATGTTGTGCAACTTGTGCAATCAACAGCAGCAGCAAGCAGTCCCCTACATAAAAGAACAGTGTAACTGATTTATACTATGTCCAAATTCTCACCTAAAGGTAAAGTCTGATTAATTGTCCATCGATAAAAATAATCCACCAAGGCAGAATAGTATGTTTCCCCTATCAGTCTTAAACGCTGACCCCCTTATATAGGCTAGATATGACCAGGTTCATTCTAAGCTACCAAAAACATGATTATTTGTTACAGGTGATAATACACTTGTAGAAATATTATTGCGAAAACTCCATTTCTTTTTTAACTGATACCCTTTAATCCTCTACATGGCACCTTTTATTCAGTTAAATAAACATTGTTTGCTGTTAAAAATGTTTTGTCACGGGACGGGTACAGGAACCAGGGAAACCAGACAGAACAGGAGAGGACCCAATTGCGTTAACGTAGCCCCAGAGGCCTTTATTGACAGACACGTAGACAGGACAGGGCACACATGGGGCAGAGTCAGGGAACAGAACACAGAGCTGGGCAGACAGGAACAGAGTCAGGGTACAGGGCGGACAGGACTGGAACAGAAGCGGCCGCCGTCGGGTCAGGAACAGAAGCGGCCGCCGTGTCAGGATCAGAGTGGACAGGGACACGGAACAGAGACGGGACAAAAGCAGGCAGGACTCGGTGGTGCTTGCTTGAGCGGGGAACGAACCCGCAACTCCGGGGGTGGTAGACAGCAGCTCTACCACCTGAGCCGCCGGCAGCTCGAATCGTCGCCGGTGAGCCGGATCGGTGGCTGTGGGCTGGAGACCGGAGCGTAGTCCGGGATGAGGTCCACGTTGACGCCGGGAGTCAGTCCAAGCAGACACAGAGCACACAGGAGGCAGGACAGACAAAAACAGGACGAGAGACGAGGCACAGGCAGGACAAAAACCAGGGTACAAAAACACGACATGATACGTGGCAAACAAGGAACTAGACTAGGAAACTGAAAAACAGGCAGGAGAACCGGAAACATGACTGAACAGGACAAGACAGGGTCGAGAGTCAGAGTGCCGTGAAACATACCGTGAGTAGCAAACGAACCGACCAGGAGTGACTGAAAAACCAGGGTTTAAATAGTGCAGAAACTAAGGAGCTAAACGGGCGTGAACAAGGAAACACAGGTGAAACCGGTCAACAAGGTAACAAGGAGACAAGGCCGGCAGCTGGGACGGATTAACAAGTAACAAGGAAACAAGGCAGGTGGATGGGGCAAATCAAGAAGGAGCAAGCAGACACAGGTGAAGGCGATTATTGTGGCAGTGCAGGGTGTAGGTAGAATAATTCAAACTAATAATGTGATCAGGGGAAAACAAAGGAAAAACAGCACTGCCAGAAAACCCCAATGGAATACCGCGACATGTTTGGAAGGTTGTAAATTAATTTTTATCTGTCAATTTAAAAACTTTTCTCAATGGTCATACTCACTCTCCTCGCTGGTTGCAAACGAGACCTCTTTACTCCAGTCCCCCCACTTATAGAAGTGTTCAGCTGATGCGCATCGTACCTTAACGGAATAGTTGGTGTATGGGTGAAGGTCACGTAGCATCACACTATGCAAGCCTACTCCGGTCTCTTCTGTTTCTTTACCCTGTACATGCAATAGGAAAACAAAGATGTGTGTTTTTAAAACCCTTTTCACCTGTTTACAATGTAGAGAGTGTGGTTTGTGGTTGCATAGATTTAAAAAAAAAAGTTCTGCACCTAGCATCTTTCGGAAATGTATTGAAAAAAAAATCTAACACTTCAGAAAGGTGCTGCTGTTATCACACTGTCATGCAATGATGCATGCCAACAACTTGTCAAGATATTGTTGTCATGGAAACAAAACAGCATGAACTTTAGGTTTCTTGCGACACTCACTGCTCTTTCACCACTGCAGTGTACTTGACATCGCATCGGTAATCTCTCAAGGATCTCAACAGGCCAAGACCAGTGAAGGCAAGCGTTTCTTGAGGTTTTATCGGAAACTATGGGACTATGGGGACTCTCCAAATATACTGCAATCACAAGAGTTCAGAGACATGTTATTTCACATGCATAACATTTGCATTTTTTTCCCGATATGTTATATGCAAACAGTGACAGAAGTGACTACGCCATTCTATTACAGGTTTTTAGTAAATATGCAAGTGAAACTGGTGCTTTTTACCTCTGTGTCTGGGATTAGCTGTGTAATTGAGATTTGCTCGATTGATTTTATTTTCTGCAGTCAGTGTCAACACCACATCCTCCTGGTTTGCAGATAAATGAACTGAACATTGATGATAAATTTGGTTTGGCATATAATCGCATAACCTAAAGGGATGGATAGCAGGTGGTAATAGGGTTATCAAATTTGAATCAAAGTTGAACCAAAACATCTTCTGTAGAACTGCTCATTATTGTAGGGAGGAACATTTAATACCTTCCATTAAGAGTATAACGGGTCCCATATGTTTGTCCTCGCAGGTTTCTATCATTACCCTGAGTCCATGAACACTCTAAAACAGTGAGATTTCTTGTCTCACATGTAAAGTTGTGAACTTCAGGAGAGTCTGTCAGAACACAAAACATCATAATATGAACCCAACATTTAAAAAAAGTCCAAGACTGGGTAAAAACAGATGACTAGCTCTGGGGTCGATAGAGAGGTCACTTTACTTACTAAAAAAAGGAGAAGAGACAGAAAAATCTTAAACTTCATCTGCATTTCCACATACTGTGGCTCTTGCAGGTATTGTATAACTTCAAGGAAAACGCTAATTTGGGCCAAAACATATAAGCATTTTTTAAGACAATTAGACAAAGGACTTTTATCATGTAAGGTCAGACTTACAGCCCACATACACACTTGTAGGGTAAATGTGTTTTTCATCCGCTTCACAGACTAAGTGGTCACCCCCTTTGGAGGAGGGTTCTAGGGTCACTTCAAAAATGTAGGTCTGCTCCACAGGGATGTAAGTCATTGGCCTCACAAGAACGTGTCTGTATGTAAAAGTTTGGAATGTCGTTCCATTTGGAATTTTGCAGCAGAATTGTTTTTGACTGCCAGCTAAAGCTAAGTCATCTATTGGGTAAATCCCATGATCCCTGGAGCCAGAATCTTCAGAGAAACACAAAAATAAAAAAATAAAAAAAACAAAATTAAAATCGTGAATATTTGGAGAAGCCATATAGTAGCACATATCAGCAAACTGCTGGATGAAAACAGCATGCCAGGCTGAGGAGCATTTACCTTATATAATGAGGTAAGAGCTTCACTGACCTTTCACATTTTTCCAATCTGTCCAATCACTGACATCCTTGTGGTGGCTGACCCGAAGCCTTACTGAGTGTGGGAGACACTGGAGGGGCAGGGGAGAAGTCCATTTCCAGCTGTGTCGAACTTTAGGGTTTGGCCTTTTCTCAACAGAATCCTACAACCGATAAAAGTTTAAGGAACATTCAAGTGAGACTACTAGACTTTATGAACAACACCTCATGCAAGTGTTTCATACGACCTAATCAAAAATGATAATTTTTAAAAAGTTTGCATTTTACAGTTCCATAATTATTACGACCGCACAAAACTCACACTATGCACAGCTTCTTTCTGTCCAAGGTTGTACACTTCAATGTCATAAATTACTTTTTCTAGCTTGTGTACTACTGAAGGTGCATCTGTCCAAAACACTTCTATTGTCCTGTTGTTCAAATGACCACGCACATCTTCCAGCTGTGGTGCTGGAAAGGGACAAGTTTGTTAGTGTGGTAAAGGAGGGTCAAGATTATTAATAATGTTTCAGATGACTTAAGAGTTTTTAAAACTATCACTGGATAATCTTATTGGCAAATGTGTTCAAAACACCAAGATGGATAAATGTAATGTGTCTGATAACTTACCATCCAGCTTTCCTTGAACTGCTTTGATCGTAAAAGTGGTCATCAGAAGACAAGCAATCATGATTTTATTTACTAAACTAAGTAATGGTCCATACAGGTGAGTGGTGGTGGTGGTGGTACTGGGGGAATCAAAAACAAAAAAATGTTTGACAGTTTGAGGTTATTGGATCAAGTCCTTCACACTGTGTGCTACCTACACAATGGAGCATCCGTGCACACAAACATAACACAAAAATAGAACTGTTACACAGTCCTACATCCACAGCCATGCATTTATGGTTGTCTTAATTGTGTAACGCTCTTCTAATAATGCCTAGAAAATTAACTGCCTAAAGTCTTAAGAACTTGTCGTAATTTCTGTAAAAGGAATATACTGTTTGTCTGCATAGGAATGTGTGCCTTTGTGTGGTAGTAGAGATATCTCAGCAAGAAACCTAATAATAAACTGTGTTTCAATGCCAAGTATGTGTAGTCTAACTTTAGGGTCATCCTTACATGGTTGAGAGTCTGAGTTCCCTGCTTCTGAATATGGCACTGATCCAAGAATATGCTGATGAATACTGTATAAGGTAGGCAGAATGGTCAGGAAATGCTCTGTTTAGTGTGACTATTCTCTCGGTGAAAGCATTAAAGACCTGGTGAACGGAAAGATCTTTCCTTTTTCCTTCTACCTCTTTTTTGGGTTTTCCTCAGAAAACAGCACACTTGAGCATGAGGTTAAGAAATGACAGCAGTTGCACTGACACCCGACCATCCTAGATAGCAGGCAGATATTTCAGCGAGGTAGACTTTGAGTGTACTAGATACGGAGCATCCTTGACAGTTGTGAAGATGCACAAGAGTCAACACTGATTCAATAGAATAGAAACGGCATTATGCACAGGAGCCTAGAGGAAACAAGCGAACAATGCGAAAAAAAAAAAGACGTGCTTCAAATGCGCGCTGTCATTGTTAGTAATGAAAGTGCAAACACAGTGTGAATCCACCAGTCTGTGGTCCTGGCTGGTGTGGTGGCTGCTGGCTGATCCATGGCTGCCACTGACTAATGCTCAGCAGCAGGGGCGAATCTAGACCATTTTTAGGGGTGCCAAGGCACCCCCGTGAAACTGCTCGGCACCCCCTGGCTCAGTGCAAAATGAATAATATATTATATATAATAATAGTGTTGTGTGATAAGCACTGGGGGCCGGGCACCCCTAAAGACCAGATGCTAAAATCGCCCCTGCTCAGCAGCAACAGCAATGCAATGGCTCTGCAAGGACAGGGTGCATGCCGCAAACCCTCAGCATGTTGGTTTTGAGTGTCTTTGAGTGCTGTCTCGAGTGCCTGTCGTGGTATCATACCAGAAACAGTGGAAGAACACTGCTGGGGATGTCTGGCATGTTTGGAACTTCCCGGGGTGTAGTTTTGTGCATGCGCTGTCTGCATACACCTCATGCGCTACCTGCACGCAGCAATAAAATGTGGCGGCCTGTGTATGCTGTAACGATGACGTAAACTTCGTCACATGCTTCTTGCACACCACTTTGCCGTAGACGTTAACTGGCACCTTTAGCTTAAGCGTGATGCTAGAGGTGACATGAGGCTGTGAGGTTGGGTAGAAGAAGTGTAGGACTGCTGAAGTTGCTGAGGGCCGTGTGCTACTTTTCACCTTACCAGCATGTTCTCCACAGCAGCTGTTAAGAGCACCTCCAGTGTTATAGGTGTATCCAGAAGGTGACTCTTAATAATGTTTGTCAGTTATGACAGCATTAACCACAAGTGGCTGGTGTGCGCCACCTGGAAGCCTATACCCTGTCCCTGAGCTTGGGCTGAACATTGTCAGGCATGTTAAGTCAAACCCATTGACTTCTGCTGTTCTACCACTACTGCTGTACATTAGTAGTCTGGCTGTCTACTATCAGGTCCTGTAATGTGTCATGTTATTGAAGAAGAAAACAACCTTGCCAAACAGCTTATTTAAATGAGTAAGGTTCTGTCAAATGTAAAATAGATGCAAAATTGAAAGGTTACGTGTACAATAATGCCAAATGTATAATGGAAGTCAAGGCGATTGACATACAGTTTCAGTTTTAAAAAAGACATTATTCTGTAACTTGTCAGATCCACAAATTGACCTAGTATTTCTGCAGGGATGGACACTAAACACATAGGAAAAGAATAACAATCAATGGGAAAGTGGCAAACGACTGGCATTGACGCACTGTGAAAAAAAAGCCTCGGAGTGTAAAGACTGAACATGTGTGAACAACATGTCAAAAGCAAGAATGAGTAGCAGCAATTATTATGGTCCACTCACTTCTTTGCAAACCAAAACAGTTAGTGCATGCAGAGAAAACATAAACTTGTTTTTGACTATATAATTATAGTTTAGGCTAGCCTACGTGTTCCGCCTCTACTAAATCTGCTCCTCTCCATAAAAGATTCCACCTCCGCAGGGTAAAAACGGCCAAAATGCAGAGAGCAAACGTACGTTTTGTGCACTAGTAAAACCGGATGCCTTATTTAGACTCATGGCTAACCGACGATGACAACATTCATTGCATAATGATTGCGTGATAAATGGAAAGAAAAGGTGAAACCCTAACGTTTACGTAACTCTATAGTTAACTTAATGACAATTACTTAATTCGCCTATTTGTGGAAAACAGGGTGTACCATGCGATTCTCTAGTTGACGTGCCAGTAGTCAAAAAACGTTATCTTTACATGGACACTAATCTCACTTACCTTCTTCTTTATGATCTTTTCGCGCTTAGGTGTAAACAGTTCGCAGAGATAAATATCATCTAAACTCAGAAAACAAGTTACAGTGGTCCAACTATCAGAGGAGTCATACCGACTGTGTATGGGAAAATGTATGGGATGTATGGGATATGTGCATGGTAAAAGTGGTTATGCGTGTGGTTTTTGAATATGCATATTCATATGGTTTTTGAATATGCGACAAGTGTTATGTATGTGCAAATTTAAAGTAATATGTGTGTGAGCTTTTGACGTGGATGTGCAAGTCAAAAGTGGTGTGTGTGCGACATAAATATAGTTTATGTGTAAGCTTTTGACAGACATGCTCATGAAAAAACGGGTTTATGCGCAAGCTATTTATTCCCATGTGCAAGGAAATACAGTGTATGCGCATTGCGCAAGCTTTTCATGAACATGTGCAAGGAAATGTGTATCTGTAAGCTGTTATAAGTGACCTATTCCTGATAGCCTACATTGTCTAGGGGGCGCCTCATAGACGGAGCTAGTAAGTACTGCACATGATCTTGCTAAATATTTAACATCGGATGAAAATAATGATGTATTCACTTCGTCTTTACAGTAACACCAATCTCACCTAGATCCTTCTTTATGTTATTTCCGCGCTTAGCTGTAGTTAAAAAACCGTTATATTTACATGAGCACTAATCTCACTTACCTTCTTCTTTATTTTCTTTCCGCACTTAGCGGTCAACCGTTCGCAGAGATAAATATAATCGAAACTCAGAAAACAAGTTACAATGTCGTCCAACTATCAAAGGAGAAGTCATACAGACGGAAATATTTAGAACATGACTTTGCTGAATCCTCAACACCTAATACAAACAGATGAATAAGGATGGATTCACTTCATGTGAAATGTCATGGCGACGGCCTTACCCTCTACTATTTTGCCACACCCCTTTGTTGTCTTCCTTGGAAATATTATTCATTTCAATAAAAGTGAAGACATGGCCATTCATTCATACTGCGAACTATGACGAAGTTTTCTGCATGTGGGGGGGCAGGCGTAATCACGATGGGTTTTTCCGGACTTCCAATCGATTAGGGCAAAGTGGGGTTGTGCTAGTTTTGACTTCAAAGTGACTTTAAAGCGAGGTCATGACAGCAATGCATACAAAATAAGTACGTACATATATTTCAGGAGTGGTGCATCCATGGGAACAAAAACTTTGGATCTGAAATAAACTGTTTCATATATAGTTTTCGGGGGAAAAGTGGCCTCGTGCACATGCCCCCGGTGCAGGGTAAGTTGTGCCTTTAGGGAGAATACGTTGGTGTAAATTGTGCCAGTGATTATTTAAGTAAAACAAAGCATTTTAATCTCATTACGTAATACTAGGCTATATGAAGACAAGCCATTATGTTCTATGAATACAAATTCAATACATTCAATACAAGTTAATCATTTAAAGTTTATTTACATATAGTCACCCTATTCAACTATTTGCACAAATCATCTTCTCTTCCAAGAAAGGTTGACAGGTGCGTAGCATAAGAGGCTTTTGGTCCAAAATTAAGAACATCACATAGTTTTAGTATGAAAATGTAAGAATACAATATATAATTACAATAAAATAACATGTTGGAAAATAACCATTAGTGGGAATGAGTTGCCCCCCCCCCCCCCCCAGCACAAATCACCCACTTTTCCCTATGTGGGACAAAGCTGTGATGGGACCGAGTTGGGTCCTCTAAGTCGGTTTGAGGGTTTGCTCCCCAGGAAGAAATAAAGATAAATACACCAATCATACACCCGTATACACAAAATTTAAGACATTTTACTGATTTATTATGTTGATGGGCTGGCTTCAAATGAGTCACACCCACAAAGCACGGTTGCAAGCATTGCTGCATTTAAGCCCTCCATGAAATTATAAAGTGGAGCCTGTGTTCAATTCTTTTGAGTCATTCTGTGTAGACCACTCCAGTGGATAAGGGCCAGGGCCTGTCACATTGACAGCTGGCCTGTCCAATCAGTGTTTCACAGTATAAGCTTGCCTGTTAAAAAAGTGTTGAAAGAGGAGAGAGAAGTTGTCCCATACAAAGTACTTCAACTGTGCAGCATGTAACAAGATGATTACAGAGAAAATGTTTACTCATCCAACAACAAACAGAACATACAAAATGACGGGACAAATAACCTATCTATCCATTTATACATTCTTATTATTACATATAGTACACTTAAACATTTAACAGTGGTCAGCAGTAGTTTCTCAGTGCTATACAGGTTTTGGGCATCAATACCCTTCATCATTTTATGATACTGTAATCCAGGGTGGCCAAACTTTTGTGTTTGTGGGTCACATCCTGAAAAATCTGAGGTGGCAGGGGCCAATGCAACATTATGAGCATCAGTTTTCAACCAGTTACAAGTCAAAGATGGACTGCGTTTTAGATTAGAAAACTAACGTCCCTTCTAAAACATTCTACGTGATGCTATAGTGCTTAATGTTACTATTGACAAACATGTCACTGTAACTAGGATGGGCATCTTTTTTTGAGCAAATTATCTTTTCAATGAAAATGTGTAATAAAGGGCCACATTACATTTTATTTTTAGACTAGGATTAGAGAGCAGTGGGTCGCAACTGGCCCCCGGGCCGTACTTTGGCCCCCCATGCTGTAATCCTTTTTGACTTTAAAAGTTTGGTTTGTGAATGTTCTACAAAAGAATGTATTCTACAACAATGTAAGATTCCAAAATTCAACATTATGTTCTATGAAGCCCAACATTCTTTAGAACTTTCAATGTCCCAACATTCACGTCACACTGGTGTGAGTGTACTCCTTAGGTTAAGTATGCTGTCCATGCCAGTGTTTGTATGGCTCTCCTAACAAGGGCTGTGAAGAACTAACAGAGGCAGGGCTTCCAACTACACTAACAGCAATGTAGTCATCGCTCTCCAGGCGACTGTCCCTGGCAGACTGTAACGGATCGCACTGGTCGACATTTTCCAAGTCTTGGTAGGAGGAGGCTGAGCATGGGGCCAGATGAGAGGACACTTCGGGCAGCTGTGGTTTGTAACCTTCTGTGGTTTCCAATGGGACATCACCCACCTCAGGGGCACCCATCTGCACATTGTAAGTGAGGTTGTCAAGCAAAACACTAGTGGGCTCCACGTCAGGCCAGAGATCGTCCTC
The DNA here is from genome assembly GCA_030347295.1 of Setipinna tenuifilis. Classification (NCBI taxonomy): domain Eukaryota; kingdom Metazoa; phylum Chordata; class Actinopteri; order Clupeiformes; family Engraulidae; genus Setipinna; species Setipinna tenuifilis. The sequence goes on from CM059273.1 coordinate 19,262,655, forward strand.
TGTCTCTTGTGACTGTTGCGAGTCCAAAACATTCCTGTACAGGGGTGAGTAGACATTGTGCGTGACCTTCAGGTTGACTTTGTTCATGTTTATCGGAAAAGCCATCAGACGTTCCACATCCTCAGCAGGTAACTTTAAAAGCTCGCCGTTAGGGATTCCCTGCAAAAGAAAAATGAAGAGACAAAAGTATGATCCACTGTGAGATTAGGGGGTTTCCATCTAACTTTTTAATGAGGTGTTATGAGATGAGTCATTTGTGTGAATAGAAAAAAATAAAGGTCTGCCAAATTAAAATGTTCAGACTTCTGAGTGACTGCTGAGTGCATTTTTGAAGATACCAAAAGCCAGGGAGTTGTAAAGCACTTGTTTAATCTATAATAACCTGTTTTAAAAGGGTGTTGTTCACTGTTCAAAATTGTCATCTCAAAACTGAGCAGTAAACTAAAATAAGCAAATAAATGTAGTGGAGTAGAAAACTTCCTATTTAACAATTACTTCTGTCCAAAATGCAACATTTTTGAAGCATAAAGTAACATCCATGAGAAAAACTCAAATAAGGTAAGATCATTTAAAATGTAGTTGAGTAAATTTAGTTTGTTACTCTCTACTACCATGTCTGATGTAGGCCTATCATCGTTTACCTTTGAGTCAGAAAAATCAAGTCGAGGTGCTGGGATATCTGGGTAAACTTTGTCTTTTAACCTATAACAATGACACAAATGAAAATTGAAATGGTTAACACAATAAAGACTTTCAGTGACTATTAATAATATTTCACACAGTTCATGCTACATTCTTAAAATCAAGGCAGTAAAAAAGCCCATACAGTTTAGCCTGGGCACGCCCATACTTCCTGTGCCGCTGCATTTGGGTTTACAACACAGCTTGGCCAGACCAATGTTCGCAGAGCATTGATAAGTCGCGTTAGCCAGGCTACATACAGTTGGCCTCGGGTCACAAATGTAACAAAGTGTTAGTGATGTGGTGTTCATAATCTTGGACTGCAAGACTGCATAGTCAAGACAGAAACTACATATAGGGAAAGGTAACTCTACATAAGCTACATGTGGTGAAAACAATGAAGCAATATGTTTAAAATTCAAGCCCTGAACACAGCTTCAGTGGGTTTGTGAACACTCCTTCTGTCCTGAACTGTCGCATTTCAGTGTTTCAGCTTCAACCATGAACAGGTACATACAATCAAGTAAACAGCTATGCACTCTCCATAGATAACCACTATAAGTACAGTGGGTCATACTCGGCCATACTGCTGAGCTCAGTTACTTTAAAATAAATCACCACAACAAAACTCCATCTTTACCACACGCTCATAATTTCTGCCCAGATACATCTGCCATGGCTGACTTTAAATGCTGCTAGTGCTATCAAGTGGAGGCCTGCTAGGGCAACAACAGGTCAGCCCTGAGGAAGTAGAATGTGCAAACTCACACAGTGGTAATGCTGAGTGCTAATGCACATAGCATGTTATTACTGCTTAATCTCACTTTACAGAGTTCCAAAACACCTTTAGCTTGAAGCAGCAGCACTTTCCCGTCCGGGAAGAGGAACATATTAATGCTAAGAGCACAGTCAGTCCCAACCTCAACTTCTCCTAAAAAAACACATGCGTGTGCAAGAACTAGGAGTCTATACTGATCTATCCATGTGAAAGAGCTATCCATGTGAAACTTGATTAACTGTTTTTTTCCCCCAGAGAAATGGCATGACATAGCATGGAAAAAAGATGACACAATCTGACACAGAGATTACACACACAACTATTCGGCAGCCTGTTAGATTGAAGTCTGTTTGCCAGATGCCAGAAAGGGTTAGCTACCAAAGTGCCCTTCTCTTTACAGTGAACTTTGATATAGTTGGGAGAACTGAGGTTATATTTCCTTTCTACTAACCGCCAGGCCATGTACTAATACTAGGAGCCCAGATACTAATACAGCAAATGGAAGGAAGGAGGAGGAAGTAAGGATAGGTATGTTGATTTTTACAAAACTGTCTACTGAATTAGTATTCCACTTACAGACTGTACCTTTTCCTCTGTAAAAGCCTCAATCAATTTTTTCGCCGTTTAATTAATGCAGGATAGTAGAAGCCATGAGTCGGGTGACCGTAAAGTAACCGTTAATGAGGTTGAAACCGTATGTGTTTTGGGATGCTACTGTTTACACTTCAGTTTTAACACAGTTCCTATTTTAACGATAAACAGTGTGTTTGATGTTGCTGTGTATATGTATGTAATCATAATCTTACCATGTCCTTTTCTGGTAGCACAGAAGGGTGAAGAGAAGCACTAGTATGATGACTCCTCCTAGTGATATGATGCTGTATACAATGATTTGTAAAGCTGTGGGAGAGAATAACTTCTAGTCGTAAGATTCAGCTAAGCAGGACTTAATGTAATGTCACTACATGGCATAATGTCAAGACACAGAATAACTAGATGTACCACATAGCGGTACAGGGTATGACTGCCATATTGATTTTTGGCTACCCTACGTACATAGCAAGTTGATTTTGTTTTTGTTTTGTTCTGGAAGTGGGCATGGACAGGTGATTTTCATACAAGAGGTTCCACTGAATATAAGGAAGAAAACATTTTGGTTTTAAACCATAGTGTTCTACAGATGATAGCCAAAATGTCATCCTGTAAAATTACAGTGCCTCATAAGCATGAAATTTGATGACACTTGGCATGCTTCCAGAGGTCGTCTTGCCGATTGTATATGACAAATTCTGCTGTTTCTCAGGTTAAGATATTGGCAATTGATAATTCCGATTTGTACATTTACCCATCTCACTGAGTGGTGCTACACTACAAACAAGTGTTTATGGGCTGCGTTGATATGACTCTGTAACACTGGCATACTAAAAAAATATTGTTGTGTCTACCAGTGTTTTCAAAGCACGAGGTTCATTGGAGTTCAAGTAAAAAATATTTTAAACTTTAGTGTTAATGTTCTTTACTTTAGTGACAATACAAAAAAATTTGCACAGTTGCAGTACTGACTTTTGCGATACTTGCCAGGTTTTTAGAGGTTATTGTGGTGATCGTATATGACATATTTTGTACAGTTCCCGCCTTCTCGGTCAATTCAAAGATATTGGCAATGCAAAACCCCAAATTTTACATCTACCCATTTCACAAGGTGGCATTATGCTACAAGTGAGTGTGCATGGGTTGGGCTGATAGGCCTTTGTAACACCAACATACTAAAAAAAACATTGTTAAAAAAACATTGTCTTGGGTAAAAGGTTAGGTAAGTTAACTAGCAAAAACTGCTTTCAGACTTCGATGGGAAACAGCGCGCCCGATGACAAAATGTCGCCAAATTTGGTGCACATTCAAAGAAAGCTATATAAAGTTTGATCAAATTTGGCCAATTATAAGCCAAGATTTGGACTGGCAAGCCATTCCAGATCAGGACTATTTTTTAGGGGACCCAGAGCTTCACAGGGGGCCACACACAGAGGACTAAGATATGGTTGGGGTGGGGGTCCGTATAGGCTATAACCTCTAAAGGTTACCAGACTTTAAAACCAGTTTGAGACAACAGGCTCTTGATGTGCAACTGTACATACAATATGGTTGGGGTTGGGGTCTACTTCTTTCAGGGGGCCCACAATTTCTAACAGCACACCTGTATAAGCTACCAGACTTTAAAACCACTTTGAGACAACAGGCGCCTGATGTGCAACTATACATACTCTGTGAGGTAACAGTGATCACTGTTCTTGCTGCTGGACCTTCGCCTGCAGATGTCAAGGCACTTATCCAGAACTCATAGGTGCCCGGAAGAAGATTCTGGATTCGCTTCTGCATTCTTCTCATATCGCCGGAAACCCTCTCTGAATTATAGAAATAGAGACATTAGAATCAATTTTTACAAAAAAAATATGCCAACAAACTATTTCACCGTACACGCAAAAGCTAAAACAAAACTTATTCATTCAGAAGCACTTTTTCTTTTAATGCACAACAAAAATTAAAAACAGTTCACTGGTACCTGTCTTAGGTTGTCCGCTGTTTTTATGAGAGGTGAGGGAATAGTTGATCACATATTCCTGAATAAACCCCCTCTGATTCTCCAAGGGTATCTCATCCCAGCTGAGCAGAATGTTGTGTCCATCCGGTACTGCATCGACATTTGGGGGTTCCTTGCTTGGAACTGGGAAATGCCAAATGAGAAAGAAAGCACTGGTCCTGAATGCAAATGGAGACGTACACTCTTTGTACACAACAATGAGATTTATGTATATTAGTAACACAACAGGTCAGGAATGTATACTATATGAATACATTCCAATATCCAAAAGTACATGGTTTGGATTCCCTTTATCCAAGGTGATGTTAGGATTACATTCTTCTATTAACAAGTGAATTGGCCAATTTAGAATCTAACATCATGGTCAAAATGTTAAACATATACATTTACATATAAATAATTTCCAAAAGTATGTTGTCTGAATTCCCCTTATCCAAGATCATGTTCTGATTATATTGTTCTTCTGATATTCAAGTGAGGTGGCTGGTTTTTATTATGTAACATCCATTTAAAAGCGTCCAAACAGGAAGTGGTTCCTGACCTTCCTCCTGACCGTATCCTTCCCATCTCCTCAGCAGCTTCGAGGAACTGGATGTGCAGGTGTACAGAGAGAATGCATATCTCACACCGTCTTCAAGCTCTAGTGGAAAAGTCCATTAGGAAAATTAGTCCATTAGTTAAACTCTCAGATATACACAGCAAATGGATGTTGTTTCTCATTAGATTTCTGGGTTATGATATCCCTTGGCATTTTTTGTCATTAATGGTGCAACATTCAGTTATCATTCAGAGACATGTGGCTAATTAAAAGTTACAAGTGAGTTAACCAAACATATTACAAAAGTGAACAGGATACTTCTCTCAGTGCATAAATTTGTAATCACACTTGTATTAACGTCAGTTAGACATGAAATAATGCCTGACAGAATGTACCACACAACATACAGTACCTCTTAAATGGCAGGGGGTATTTTATTAAATAAACTGGTCCTCATATCAACACAAATTTATATCTACTTTATACAGTATATACAAAGCCAGTCTTGGATAATGGTAGGCAGCACTATACCTGACTTGATTGTTGTGCTGTTATGGCCAGCTGGTATCTTTTTCCACTTGATGCCACACTTATCCTGGCTGCCAACGGGCAACCAGTCCACCACATATCCACAACTGGCACCAGGATCTGGGTTCCAAGACAGCTCCAAAGCACCTTTGTTGCCACTGACACGCACTGTCTCCACATCTTTGCAAGTTCGGAATACAAGATAGGTAACAGAAATTGAACACAAATGTCTGTGTTTGGGAGATACGTCAAGGAGTTACAGATTTGCATATTAAGTTTTTTTGAACCACTCATTCACTGCTAACCAATTTTACTCTTAGGAGGTCTACCAGTAAGCAGTTAAGTGTAGTAAGCCAGTAAGCAGAGGTGTATTTTGCATTATCTTGTGTACCTAAACACCCTGTAAAAAACCCTCAAACCCTCATACATAACCTAAATAAAATAATAATGCAAATTTCATGCCATTTCTAGGTCACACCTGCTTGATGCAAAGGGGTCATAATTGTTGAGGTTGTGAGATGCCAGCAGAGTTGGAGGCTGTGATGTTGATCCTATTCCTCGCACTGATCCCGCTGCCCATGTTGTAACAGTGCTGTGTGGGACGAAAGCTCTTGCCTGAGCCACCCCATGACAGCTGGTACTCTGTGACCTTTCCATGAGCCTTCTCAACCGATAGCTTCTGTAAGGGGAAAAAAATGAAAAATAAAACCTTAGTAATAAAGCGTTTGTCTAGGAGCGCGTTCTGGACTCAAAAAGTAATATGTTTGAGGTGCTCTTTGGAAGGGAAAGAACTTGGGTTACAGCAAAAGATAAACTCCAAGGCACTCTCACTTTGCAAAATTAAAAAGCCTTTATTACAGTGGCTAGGTCACATCAACCCTTCTTTAAAAAACCCCAACGCGTTTCGGCATTCAAGCCTTCTTCGTTTTGACCCCCTGAAGAAGGCTTGAATGCCGAAACCAAGTTTGGTTTCTAGGCCTGGTAAAGCTACTGAAGCAAAAGCACATGTACTGAAAACATACCTTCCATACCACGAAGGTACTGTTGTTGCTGTCAACGGTCATCCAGACATCCACATTGTCAGGAACTTCAGGGAGAAGCGATGGGGATCAGGGGAGAATAACATCTTTAACCACTTGATAATTGTAAATGTTTTTCAATTCAGACAGTTTTAAGATATGGTACACAAGGAAAGTTGCACTCACTGTCCTCTTTGGTTTGGAATGAGATTTTTTTACTCCAGTCCCCCCACTTATAGAAGTGCTCAGCTGATGCGCATCGCACCCTAGTGGAATGACTGGTGTATGGTTGAAGGTCATGTAGTGTCACAGAGTGCAGGTTCATTCCTGTTGTGTTTCTCTGCACAGGAAAAACAGAATGATGCAAGAACAAGAGTGACCATGTATACCAATAGCAAACCCAAATCTACTCGTATGTATTTCGAGCCTGGTTACTGCACTACACTGGGTCTGGCTGTCCTGTAAGAAACGTTTTCTTACTGTAGGTGTACACTCTGATGGAAGTTTAAAATGATTAAATCTGGCTTTACCCAATTGCCAACATCTGGTCATGATGTATGCAATTGGCCTTGATATAAGCCTGCCTATGCACTACAGTTCAAATGTAGCGCACAAAGTCGATGTCATCCCTCACGAACACTCCCTCTGTTCGCTCATTGGTCCAGTAAAGATATGAGTGGAGTCAACCATGTCAATTGAAGCAAACCCAGACTACCACTGTGGGGAGATAAAAATCGAGTCGAAGTGCATAGGTAGGCTTATAGCCAGGCTACTGTAATTTAACATTGGTGCCATTTGAAAAGTAGATATTGTAATTGTCAGAAAAAAGTAGCTTAAAAAACATAAACACGATGTGTAAAAAACCTATAACCTCCACTCACCTTGCTTTCTCCATTGTTGAGCCAAATTTGTACTTGGCAGACCATTGGCAAGGATGAGAGATTGGCATCAGGCCACTGCCACTCAAGCCTGGCGTTCGTAGCATCTACAGATAAGGCCTGCAGATTCTGAGGAGCCCGCAAATACACTACAACCAACCAGAGGTTTCAGCTGTGATAAATCCCAAGAAACTATATAAACTTACTTCAACACATGCAATTGGTGGGCACTGTAAATTGTTGTCTTTACCCCTGTGTCTTGGGTTGGCTGTATCAACAAAGCTTGTTTCATTGATGGCATTTTTGGCTGTAAGAGTCCATGGCACTTCTCCCTGACTTGAGTTGATGTTGATAGCCCATCTATACGTGTCCTGTACATCTGGAGACTCCACTGAACTAAATGAAAAATACAGGTGGTGAGAAATTATTCTATATCACCATTAACAAAGTATAAAGATGAGAGGAAGACATTCTACATGACTCGTTTTGATTAATCTTAGTAAGAAGTATATAGATGAATACAAATATAACACAATACGTTTTTACTGAGTAAACCTGGTGCCTTTAACTGGTTGGGAGTTAGGTGGTCATAAAATATCATAAAACATGCCATCTTCTGAGGCAGAACAATACCATACCTTCCATTAAGAGTGTATTTCGTTATCCGGTCTCCGATAAGGTTTTTGTCATTACCCTGTATCCATGAACACTCAAGAAAAACAAGGTCTCTTGTCTCGCAAGTGAAGTTATGAACTTCGGGAGAATCTGTCAAGGAACGAAATGGCTCAGACCAACGTTTGCTTTCTTGGAAACTCATTTTAAAAAAAATATTATATTTCAATGGGAACTAGGTCAAAACATAACTTACAAGTAACGAATACACTTATTCCTTCCGAAGTATTAATATCATCTGTTTCGCACTGAAGATCATCACCACTCGTGATGGAAGCCTGCATTGTCAACTCAAAAATGTAGGTTTGACCCACAGGTTGGGGGAGCGTTATGTTGGATTTACCATACATGAAATTTTTCAGTGTGCTTCCTCTGGGAATAATGCAACAGAAGATTTTATTGCTATTGACCATGACGATGTCATCTACTGGGTAAACTTTCGACCCATCAACAGGGATGGAATAATCGAGGCCTGGACCTGTAGAAAAAGAGATGAAAAACAAAATATTGGTACATACTTTATTAGAAGAAAAAAATCGAGGAATACAATTAAATAATTAAGCTTAATTAATCGCTTCGGCGGGATCCTTTCGAGGAAATTGGGATTTAAGCAGCAGAGCACCAAATCATGATACAGTTAAATTAAAAGTATAAAAAGTATTGCACAAGCCACCGACAGCCCAATTAGAAAAGTGTGTGCGTGCATGCATGAGTGTGTATGTGTGTGACACCAGTTGTAACAGGACTAAATGGTCAAAGAGGGAGCTATCCAGTAAGTGTTGTTGTGAAGTCACAAGTCAGTAAGACAAACCATCTGTAGGCTGAGGAATAGTAAACAGTCCCACTGACCTGTTACATTTCTGAGATCTGTCCAATCACTGACAACATTGTCATGTCTGACCCGAAGCCTCACAGAATGTTGGAGACACTCAAGTGGCAGGGGAGAGATCCAGCTCCAGTTATGAGTGACTGCCAGTTCTGGCCTGATCTTAACAGAATCCTAAAATGTAACATACATACATACAAGCTTCAAGACAAAGCAACCAATTGTTGACTATCCGGGACCGTTACATGCAGCACTGCAAGAGAAAGGCAAAGCCTGTATTTAATCTCTGACCCCAGCCACCCCAGCCTCCAGGCTTCCTTTACCCTCCTACTGTCTATGGATACAGTCCATACCACCGGATTCAGAGACAGCCTTCATCTCTGAGCCATCAGGCTATTAAACTCCCAATGCGATCCATTGACCCTCACTGTTTTTGACAGTCCCCTCCCTTACTTATTAAATTTGTTCATACAGTTAAGCTGCCACTTGAATGTAAGAAATTTCATTAGGGTTACGGATAAATGCCTAAGTACATGGCAATAAAGCAGGGAAAAAAAAAAATCTTGAAACTTTAAAATGTAACCCTTACTCAGAAAACACTTGGTTTTTAACCATTGCTCCCAGCTAGGGACCTCATAAGACCCTCTATAAGTGTTTTATGCAACCAACAAATCTCAATTTAAAATGACATGCAGGAGGCTCAGTTACATTATTGCATAAACTTACGTTGTGCACAGCTTTCTTCTGCCCAGTGTTGTAGATTTCAATGTCATAAATTAATAACTGCTCGCCAAGCAAGGAGGCATCATCCATCCAGGTAACACTGATCCTTCTGGGTTTGGCGTCACCTTGTACAGCTTTTATTTGTGGTGCTGGTGAGGAAATGTAAGTGGGTGTGTTGGATCCTAGAATGTAAGTTTTTTTAAAAAAAAAAGTTTGATGGCAATGTATGGATTTCAAAGGCTTGCAATGTGTATTGATGAGTATTTATGAGTTTTTATGAGTTTTAAAGAAAAACGTCACTTGTAGACTCAGCATGAAAAGGGCAGAGTTCATTGATGTGCTCATGACAACTTACTATTTAAAAATCCTTGGACCGCACTGACAAGTAAGGACATCAGTAGAAGGCTGGAAGTCATTTTTACATCCACAGACTGTGGACTCTGATGGCAAGAAAAGTGGTTCTGGGTGACAAGTAGAAAAAATGCAAAGCACACCATGAGCAGTCACAGCTGCCATCCCAGCCTGCAGAAACTCATTTCAGGGAAGTCAACAACGCCCCCCCAACAATCCCCAACAATCAAAGTTGTTTGTCTAAAACGGAAAAGCCTAATGAGAGAGGTCGTCTATTATGTCTGCAAAAACACTTCACGGGACTGTCCCTCTCACTCTCCATCACTCCACCTGTCGCCCTATCACTTTTTGCATCTGTCACTTGGAGATTTTGTACTTGGGGACGAGTTGCTTTTCAAATGTAGGAAGCTCCCAGAGGTCGCGGGAGACCTCGGATGTCTGTGACACATCTGACCCACGCCCAAGTCAGGGGCAGCCATCAACATCTGTCTAAACTGTGGATCAGCACCGTAATGTTTTATACAGACAGTGACAGAAGTATTTTTTTTTTTTTTAGCAAAATCTTCTCATGGATGCTTATTTGGTAGCATATCTTGAATTGCAATTTATGCGTGATACAGTTGGTTGTACTCCTAACTGAGGCATTGTTCCTACAAAGGATTTAGAGAAAAAAGGAAACATTTGTCTGCATCATCATTACAATCATTTAAAAATTGCCATTGTAGGACAAATTAAAAAGGTCGACGTGCCTGCAAACTTAAGTAGCTACATGATGTGATGCTATACATTATACATGACGTGCGATAAAACCCTTGCTCCGGGAACACACTCATATCCCAACATATCCCAAATGTATCCTTACTAGTAAGCGGTTTGTTTGTATCCACTGCGTGACCTGGATGTCCAAGCAAAACAATGCCCTACCAAACGGGAATAGGATGGCGTATTGCCAAGAAATTACTAAAATATGCCTCGTTTAGTATTACACTAATTGCTTGCGTAAAAATCTAATTAGTCTAGTGACTAATTAACAAGTAAAACTATGTAAAACTTAAGACAATTTGACAACGATATATGAGTATGGAACTGGTTAGTCTATTGACTAATTTGCCAACACGCAAAACTTAAAGACACATGGAATACTTGAAAACTACAAGTTCTTGGCTGTCATAAAATGCTACACATCTGCATTGAATATTCATGGTAGTTTTCACCAAACCAACTATGTGAAAGTCATCAACAGAGTAACAAAACGTGTAAGTAAGTTGAAATAATAAATGACACCGACCTTGGATTTGTCCTCATACAACACGTTCCTTCCGCGCTACATTACGGGAAAAAAACAAAGAGCGGCAGCCGTAACGCGTAGAGTTCCTGTCGAGTCCTTGAGTTTAGCTCAAAGCGAATTCGGTTCGTAGCCTTGTGCAATGGCTAGTCGGCGCCTCCTAGTCTCGTTTTCTCAAGCACAGCCCTGTGACGAAACAGGATATTTCAGCTGCATAGCAATCAGGAGATCTAGAGGAATTGGGGGGCTTGGCTTATTAGCGTTATTAGCTGATGTCGCAGTAAAAAAAAAAAGCCTAGTAACGCACATCCTTGACTTAAACCTGCTCACATGTTAAGAAAAAAAAAACAACAACAACAACAACAACAACAACAAAACCCACAATGTTTTACCAAATCAAGATAATTTAAATGTTTTATTAACAATGCATCCCTTTGAAGAGAGTTTATTGAGGCTCATCTGCGACCAGTTTAAAGCCCCAAACATACACTTGGCCTATTTCTTTATACAAGGGAAACCACAAATTGGGAAAAAAAGACATCAAAATTATGTACAACTTTAAAGAGATATTCCTCAAGGAAATATATAAATAACACATGTCTATTTCTCAATTTCAGTCCTCTATTGTGCAATAAAGAACAGCTTTGAAATCCCGATCAGTGCTGCAGGTCATAAGTACATGTCACAGATAATTACAAGCATAGAAAAGAAATTAAACATTAAACAAGGTGCAATATTCTGTATCCCAAGATCAAGAACATGGCATGTATGCCTCATAAACCCATTTTGATTGGCTTCATAATTTGACAATAGCATAAATCAAAACAAGACCTGAATGTTTTTTTTTTGGCCCCCAGTTCAGGCATTCTTTTCATATCAAACTCATTGCTGAATAATGTACAATACAACCTAATAGGGACTCTTAAGGAGCAGGATGAAAACATCTTATTCTACAACACTTCTATGACCTTTTTGCAGGACAGCCTCGTGGCATGTCACTTTTAGAGTACCTTGCTTCCAGGATTTTTAACAACTGATATAAAAGTGATTCAAACTGTCAGGATTGGCCGATTTGGGATGTAGGTACATGTGATTCAGAACTAAGCAAACACATTAATGCCAGGATGTCAATGTCAGAAGGAAAGCAAAAGTAAAACAGTCACACACTAATAGTTCAAACCCTCACCCTAAGCAGCTATTTCATATGAAGGTTATGAGAACACCTTCCACCTGTTTACATACCATCTCAGCTGCTGCTGTCCTACTACCGAATGTTTTGCCTGAAGGTGGAAACAAAATCAATTCAAGTTACAATTGAATGTACAAAGGAGTTGTGATGTTTTCTGGCTGAAGGAAAAGGAGAGAGAGAAATGGAGTGAAAGGAGACCAAGAATTTGTCACTACTCTACTGACCAATCCAACAATAAATTAGAGTCATCAAGAACCCATTACTGCTGCTAATATGATTGAAGCTAATACATTAAAAAGAGGCAAAAAAAAAGCTGTCTTAAAAAAGATAACTGGTCCAGCCATTACAGCGAGAAAAGTCATTCTATGCCATTTTTAGCCAACCCAATTCATGAAGAAATGTATTCAGTACGAAAACAAAATTGCATAGTTTTGTAGAGTAAATATCAACGGCAAAACAAAAAATTGGAAGGACAAGCTTATATGCCAATGGTACACTGATCAAATGAAAATACCACATGGCCTCTCTAAAATGGCAATGAGTAGTCATAACATGTAACCAATGGAAGCACTGCTTTGTGTTGTAATGTACCATATAGAGTCTTTGTCAAGACAAATCTGAGGACCCACACAGCTACTTTTTTAAAGCTGTTAAACTGTGAAATTGAATCAGTTAAAGCCAGGGCTATTTGTTTTTTTACAGCACTGAAACTGAACTGAAACTGAAAATCACACAAATAGAAATGCATCAACACATTGCGCGCTGTACTCTGAAATGAAAAGGGCAGCTTTCTCTTTTCTGTGTGTATCTTCGGGCTTTCGAGTGCCAGTCCAAATTGCCAAGGCATGTACAAACATTAAAAAAAATGCAGGTCAAAAACACTGCCACTTTTTGTGGCAAAGATTTTTTTTTGTCCTTGGGTTTCCTCACAGTGTGGTGCAGTATGCTTTGGCAAAACAAGCTCACACTCACGCTGTAAAACTAACACGGATGGACACAGACATGCGCGTGGCCAAAGTGTCTGCTGTAGCTAAGAGGAATAGCTTAATTAGAACACAGGCAGGAATGCAAACCTTAATTCCCGCAACTTTAACTGGGCTACAGAACTACAAAACTAGACTGAGGACTTAACTTATTTATTACAGTTTCCTCAAAGCCCAAATGGTAGCCTCAAAAACAAATGGTTGCTTTGTGTGTTCTGACTCACCAAATAGATAAAAAAAAAGGCCCATATATAAAGACTATCTAATATGTACTGTAGTAGATATTTATTTTTATACAAATTTATTTGTGGGGGTTTCTGTGGCCTTATTGTGGTGGTAAAGCGTTTTTCCCCCATAAGCCTTGGCATGGACTGAGTAATAAACCTAACTTGCATAATATTAAATTGCATTTTTGAAAAGTACCACAAACCAAATCAACTTTTAGAGGAAAACCTGTGGAAACAATTTCCAACAAAACCCACACTGTGCTCACAACAGCACAGTATGTGAACAAGTTTTTTTGTTGTTGTTCTGAAAGGCTTCACTTTTGTCATTTGAATTTTCTTGGTTGTGACAGACTATACACATAACCATTACAAATAAACCAAGCCAACCATGTTTCCTTCCTTTTGAAATGCAATTACTTGAAATGTCTCATGTGGTCACACCCATTCAGCTAGCAAAAAAAAAAAAAGCAGATCTGTGGATGGGCTGATGACTATAATGGGTTAACCCACTCTGCACTGCACTAGTGATAGCTTGATGGGTTAACTGTGATGTACCAAGACCGCACCCATCATCTAATAAAGTGCATCACTTAGCCAAAAGAAGAAGAAGAAGAAGAAGAAGAAGATTAGAAGAAAAAAAACTATCAACAATAAATAGCGTTCTTAATGTGGACACTGGATGGGCCATGTTGTTTCTGAGGAGATCCGAACAGAGCAGCTGGAATTCCATGTAGTGTTAGTTCTTAGTAAGTTTGCTACGGAGAAGAAGACAGTAGAGCTGGAAACATGCCGTGTTTTTTTTTGTTTTGTTTTGTTTTTTTTGTTTTTTTGTTCTCCAGTCATTATCATACCAGTCAATTATAGGATGCAACTGTGTAGAAAAGGCAAAGGGGAAGACTGAAGACTGAAACCTTAACAAAACTGATCAGGAATGAAGAAATGTTTTTTGTTTTAAACTGTTTTTTTTGTTTGTTTGTTTTGTTTGGTGCCATTGTGTGGTGTTTATTTTTTTGTACGGAGTGGTAGGCATGGCCTGGAACTGACCATGTTGCTCAATGCTTCTGTTGTCGGTAGACTGGCACACGCTTTTGTTTTGGTTAGAACTCACTTCTGGAAATGGCTCTGCCACTCCACCCCCCCCCTCTATTTCCAGTTAATTCACTCATTCGTCCATACCCTCTTTTTTTGTTGTTGTTTGTTTGTTTGTTGGTTGGTTGGTTTATACAGAAGAACAGTTCTGTATAACTGAACAGTTGCATTATCTGTAAAGGACCCATGTTTCATGCGAAACATGCCTTTCTTGTCCTTTCTTGTCCACCCCCATCTCCATCCATGTCTGTTCATCTAGCTATATCACTGGCCTGAGACGATGGTAGAGCAGTGGCGAACGCCTCCAGGAATTTGGTTAGAAGAGTGAGGAGGAAAAGAGATAAAGTGTGTGTGGGGGGGGGTGCTGGAGTAAAGAGAACGTTTGGGGGAGTGGGTGTGATATGGTTGGGTAAGGGTCTGGTGGGGAGGCTTCATGATTCCGCAGATGGTTCTTCAGTCCCCAGCTTTGGCGGCATGGACAGAATACTCTCGGCCTCCTCAAACAGCTGCAGAGAGGGTGAGAACAGGGAGGGTGGTTGGGGAGAGGTGTGAGAAAGTGAGTTCAATATGGGCACCAACTCAACTTACAAAAAAAAAAAAAACACTGAAAAAGAGATCTGCACGCTTCAGCTTAACAGCTTATCTTTTTTTTTTAGGTTCACAGCCGAAGTGCATCGTTAGGCTTTAGGTCAAAGAACAAAGCACAAAAAAAAACACAAACAAAATGCATGCAAATCAGCCTTGGCTGTCTCAAAGTTTCAATACAAAAGAAAATGTTGCACTGAAGACAGTTGCTGGTCCTGTGGTTTTCAAACATTTGAATAGATTTGAATGTACTGTAGCACAGAGGTTGCCCGCCTTGTAGTAGATTGTGTCCTATGTTTCCATGTGTTCTGTGTGTGTTCTGTGTGTGTGTGTGTGTGTGTGTGTGTGTGTGTGTGTGTGTGCCTGTGTGTTCGAGTGTTATTTCCCGCTCCTTCCTGTCTCTTCTGGAATGTGTCAATAACTGGTGGCTGGTGATAATTAGGGAATTAGACAGGGCAGTGATTAATAAAGGGTGTGGTTTTTAAGAGGGGTTCTAAGATGCTCGTAAAGTTTAATCAGAGCTAATAAGGAGAATTGATTGAGGAGGTGCTACAGTGTTAAAAACAAAAGGTGGCAAAGTTTCCCTTACCGGCGTGAACTGCACATCCTGAAAAAGCTCCTGGATGAAGCGGCGGGAGGCCAGTCTGAACATGCAGTGAGCCAGAAGGTAGGACACCTCAGAGTACAAGCAGATGTCTTCGAACGCGTACGGGAACTTCTCCTTGATCCTGAACACACACACACACACACACACACACACACACACACACACACACACACACACACACACACACACACACACACACACACACACACACACAGACAGACAGATGCAATTACAAAACAAAAACCTTACAAACAAACAAGTCCAAGTCTCAATCTCAGAACCAACCAATAAATCTCTCAAATCTGGTCCAGTATTCTGTTGCACATGGCACACTTTGGTAAACTAGTCCTCTAGTTATCTTTGATGAGGACTGTCCATCCCAAAGCCTCTTGTAAGACATATTCATTTTGTAATTTTCTTTCATGGCAGGAGGAATACGAGGTACCTCACCGTGCACTGAGCCATAAATCTATTTCTCATCACCCATGCCATGACATAAGAATTGCACTGTAAAACAACACCTAGAAACAGACTGAACTTACAGTAAAACAAAACTGAAAGACGTTACAGTAAATGACATAACAATAGGGGTGTGTGTATATGTGTGTATGAGTATGTGTGTGTGTGTGAGAGAGAGAGAGTATGTGTGTGTGTGTGTGTGTGTCTGAATATGTGTGTGTGAGAGGTGTCTGAATATGTGTGTGTCTGAATATGTGTGTGTGAGAGACTCACGTGAGGAGCCCTGTCTCGTGGCCCTTGGTGCCCACAGAGGAGCTGAGGTTGATGACCAGACGTAAGACCTCTTTCCTGAGCAGGACCCTGCAGGCTGGAGCGTCCTCGGGGATGGTCTTCACTCCTACAGGGCCCAACAGTCTGGTGGTGAGCTTCAGGTAGTCAAAGTCATCCTGCTCCTGCCTACGTTTCACAACCCCAGTAGCAGCTACAGACAGCCAGAGCTCTCTGACAAGGGTTGCAGAAGCCACTGTGCCAGGGGCCATACCATAAAATTTCTTTCCATCTTCAACTTTAATTAACTGTGTTTTTTGGTTCCCCCCATTGTGGCTATCCTTAAATCTTTGCAACTTCAGAACATTTAGTGTCTATTAATTTATTTTTAGTAATGCTCTTTTATTTTCTTGCTCTTTTTTACATTACTAATGAGAGAGAGTAATGACCTTCCATATGTTCTGCAGAAGTCGCAGATTTACAATATAAAAATCTTTGAATCTTTAGACTGCTACTGTCTGTGATATTATATAACTGGTCTTTTGTGTACAATGGGAGACATCCTTGCACAGAAATTATGTTGATACCAATGCTCTCCATTTTGCCACAGCTAATACAGTGCACTCTCCCTAGAGCACATGTGGCAAACTATCACATCACCTGCAATGCGTCATGTGTTCTGTGGTTTTACCGCAAGTCTGTGTCTGTGTTTTTCAAGATGAGTTCACCCTGATCTACAAACATTGTGATGGGAGGGTTTAACATCAGTAGGAGACTTCAAAGTTCATCGATGAGTTAATTTTTGATGAATGTTCGACCCCAAACTACGACTAACCCAGCGTGTGTGTGTGGGTGTAGTCCACTCTCAGGGGTCACTGCACTGCCACGGCCAGGCATCAGACACCGCTAAAACAGCGGCTACTGGAGCAGGCCACACGGGCAGTGCCTTTCTGTCCCAGCAGAGTAACACTGGCCCAAGCACGGCACAAGCTTAGGCAGCTGACTACGGCTGGGTCTCCTGAAGTCTGGAAAAAAAGCTAAGCTAAGTTAGATTCTTTGTTTTAAATATGCAAAACCAGCATGGCCTTTCAATATGTGTAATAAAATATGTATGCTACAGTCACGTAACCAATGACAAAACAAGACATTCATTATTTTAACCACGCAAAACATGGTCATTTATATGGAATGTCCTAATATATCCCAGTTTCCCCAATATGTTCTGTGTCCATGTTCTGTGTCAAAAAAATATTTTCCATAAGAAATATGACATTTTTCTATCCCCCTACACCTTGTCCAAGTGCTTCTGATTCTATTCATTATCCACACACATTTAATCGTCAACCATGGTCACATATGTTAAGCCAATCTCCTTCTCTCAGTTGTGAAAACTCTCCTTGCCTTAAGGGTTGTTCTGTTTTTGTGACGTGAGCAAGCACAGCCAGGATTCATTTCGCTGACTAGAAATACTTGGCCTCTCCGCTGGGCTCTTAACTAAGATGATATATAAATGTTGGGATTGTAAACATGAACCCAGATACACTGACACACACACACGAATATTTTTCTTTTCTTTTGATTCGCTGGCACCAGTCACTATGAGATGAGTAGAGGTCTTGTTGACTTCTACTTGTCGTCGGTGGAGTTGAGTTTCCTCCTGGATTTAGAGGGATTTGTTATTAGTTAGATCAGCCAGAGAATTCAACGGTTTTCTTGTGGACAGAGTGTTCCTGGGTAAGGTTGAGCGGCATTGTTTGTTTTATTTGGTTAGCCACAGGAATGCTTAGGTCTGTGAGTCAGAACGTGCACATGGTAGTATTGGATTGGATTGGATACTGCTACCCAACGGGTGGTCTGTCCCAAAATGCAAGTGCACATGCGAGTTCGTGTAATTGGGTAATGGTCAGAGACCTGGCCATTTCCGTTACGCTAGGTGGGTGGCTCTGTAGTCAACAAGTGGTTAACTACTTCTATCTATCGATCTATCATTATCTTTTAATGCAAGGAACGTCTGTTCCACGCATAACTTTCAAACCACTTATCCGCCTGATCTCAAATTTGGAGGGTGTCATTCCTAAGGTTACCAGTGTGCGTGTTTCATGTTGTTTGGGCAAAAAATGGCAAAGATATCCCTCAAATAAGCTTGACAGCCTTTTGTTGTTGGATTTACAACGCTACGGGGAAGTGAGCGGGAAGTGTAGACGCCCTCTTTCTTACCCAACACTAGCTCCGTGCTGCGGGTGCTTCCCGCAGAGCCCTGGGACACAGCATCGCTGCAGCCGGACACGCCGGAGAACTTGGACTGGGGCATCACCTCCAGTTGGTTGTGCATGGGCTGAGTGCACCACTCGGAATATGGCACGTCTGTGTAGTCTGTGGACAGGAGTGAGAGAAAGAGAGAGAGAGAGACGGAGAGGGAAAGAGAAATGGAGAGAGTGAGAGTGTGAGAGGGAGAGAGAGAGAGAGGGAGAGAGAGAGAGAGAGACACGGAGAGAGAAAGAGGGGGGCGAAGAGAGAGAAAGAGAAACAGAGAGAGAGAGGAAGAGAAAGTGAGGGTGAGAGAGAGAGAAAGAAAGCGAAAGAGAGAGAGAGACAGAGAGAGATGGAGAGAGAGAGAGTGAGAGGAAGAGAAAAAGAAAGAGAGAGAAAGTGTGTCACTGTCACTGAAAAGTTCCAGGCAAACATTCCCAATTTTTTTTATGTCAACAGCAACAGATGGCCCAGTGTCCATGTTTGTTCACTTGAAAACACACGTCTGTGTTCACAAATGCATGCAGTGATAACTAAAAAAAACAAGGCTTGGCAAGCAAAGGCGATCATTTAGTTTTCTTTGTTTCAACACACCTCAGTATTCCTAGGAAGTTGCGTCTATTATTTACTTCCTGCGAATTTGGCTTGGTTGAGCTAAGTGCCCTGAGGCTGTTTATGCACTCAGTAAGCAGTCGAACTGAAAGATCCAACCTCTAAGATAAAAACTGTGCTAGACACACACACACACACACACACACACACACACACACACACACACACGCACGCACACGCACACGCACACACGCATACGCACACGCACACGCACACGCACACACGCACGCACACACACGCACGCACACACGCACGCACACACAAACGCACACACAAACGCACACACAAACGCACACACACACGCACACACACACGCACACACACACGCACACACACATACACACAGACAATATTCTTTGTAAGTCTACGAAATGAACTAAATGTACTTTTTTATGGTGCACCCAAAGGCAAATTTCTGAGGGCATGGATAATAACAATGTTCATATTCATATTTGTAAAAAAAAAAAAAATGAATGAAAACACAAGGCTAAATTAAGGCCTTGGCTCGTAAAATTCCATGACTTTTCCCAGGCTCTTTTTCCGGTGACCCTGAGGAGGCCTCGTCTCATTGCAGTGGGGCATGCATGCCCGTGGAGGACTGGAGAACTGGAGGACTAGAGGACTAGAGGACTGGAGGACTGGAGGACTGGAGGACTGGAGGACTGGAGGACTGGAGGACTAGAGGACTAGAGGACTGGAGGACTGGAGGACTGGAGGACTGAAGGACTAGAGGACTGGAGGACTGGGAGGACTGGGAGGACTGGGAGGACTGGGAGGACTGACCTGGGCGGCTGGGGGTGGTGGAGCTGGAGCTGTTGGCTCCGCAGCCCAGCACGTGCAGGCCCACGCAGTAGAGGCAGTTGTCCTCGCTGTGCTCCGTCAGCCCCGTCTCCTCCAGCCCTAGCATCAGCTGCTGGTCCGCCCGGCTGGCCGCCATCAGCTCCGTGATGCTCAGCTGGGAGCGCAGCACCGCGTGCCGGGAGCCATCGCTGGGGCCTGGGGCAGAACACACGGAGCGGTGGGGGGGAGGAGAGGGATGAGAGGGAAGTTGTAGAAAAGAGGAGAAGGAGGAGAGGAGAGAAAGAGATTAGGAAAGAGGAGAGAAGGTGAGATAAAAAAAAACATAAATGGAAACATGTAGAGTTACACTGAAACTGATTAACAAAGAAGAAAGAAATTGGACTGGTTATCATGTGAACTGGAGGGCAGGGTTTGCTCCATCCTGATGGAAACCTTCGCTGGGAAATATATATAGCTGCATATTTTACTATATTTTTGAATTCATCATTTGTTTTTGTTTTTTATGAAAAAAAAAATGTTGTCAGTGTATAATGACAGGGTGTACAGCTGTTACTCCCTAAAGAGTTAATTATAGATAAAGTGTAATCCATAGCAACAAGTTAAAGTACAAACAATTACATTAGAAACAGTTCCCTAGATCTGGAGCCACAGAGTCTGAAGGCAACATAGTCCCTGAGAATGTAGATGGGGAGGGCGGGAGGGTTGGCGATGAGTGGATTTCGATAAAGGAAACGCGAAACACGAACAGAAGAGAAAGAGAGATGTGGGTGGGGGAGTGAACGATGTCAACACAGATGATTTCATCATCATGTTTCACAACGAAATCCGAACAGAAACTATGCAGACTGATTCTTTTTTTGTCAAAAACAAAATCCATCATTCTGACCTACCATCAGAATCTCCGGCGAAAAACTTAGCCGATCGGTCCTCTGAAGGTGGACTTGTTCTCTTCTGGAAATATGGCGTCTCTTTGATCTGTGCGAAAACAAAAAGGCACTTATCATATGTGCAAATAGATCACTTACGTATATAAACCTATTTATTAGGATCTCCACACATTGATTGTGACATAAGTACAAAACACTACTTTTTCAATGCTCATTCAATTCATTTCAATGCCGATTTCCATTTTCTTTTTTACCCCACAAGTATAAATTAACTTATTATGTATTATTATATACGTTTTTTATTTCATAATTTTCTATTACAACCTGTAAGTACTTCTCACAGGTAAACTCCGGTGTTCTCAGTGACACACTGCAAGTAAATGAACGTATGTATGTATTATGCCCTGCATACACTGGTGGTGACATAGCAGTTGAATGCTGTACGGGCACTCTTCTTCCAACATTCAACTGCTTTGATTTTCATTGTTTTCTCTTACACCCTGAATATTACCACCAAACTCAGATCTGTTTTGTTGGCACTGACATATTCAATGATGACTTTTTGCTACGGGGGTGATTAATTGGCAGTCCGTAAAAGACTGCGGGTTCATCTGTTAACACTGGTGTGTAGCCGTGCACTTACTCCAACCACTGAGACATCCCAAGGTTGGACGATAAGAAAGGTGCAGACCCAACAAGTGAGTTTTCTGTGCAAAAGTTGATGCACATGTTTGTGGCTGACTTTGTAGTCCTGACACTAGGGCTGTGTTAAAATTGATTTATCTATATGTATCGATAAGGATTTAAAAAATTAAATATCAATATTGAAGTTCGTGGATCGATACCTTAATACTAGGTCTCTTCCAGTATATGCTGCTGTCATTATTTATATACATATAAACATTGGCTGGCTAAACATTGGTGAGCAGATGGTCATTCCCCACTCAGTTATTTTATAAACGAGCAAAACTGGCATTAGTACCTAGAAATAAAAATAATTGCATTCATTAATCATAATTATTACCTGGAACATGTTCCCGAGGTCCACGGGCAGTGCCAGGCCGATGTAGTCGTCGGAGCTGCCGTAGGTGGCACTGGACACCATGGAGCGCACGGAGGAGGAGCGCTGCAGCGTCGTCTGGCTGATGGGGCTCAGCAGGTCCTCCTTGTCCAGGGACGCAAAACTCAGGGCCTTCAGGAATCTACACACACACACACATACGTGCACACACACATACACACACACACACATTCACACAGACACACAGACACAGACACACACATGTGCACACATACACGTACAGACACACACACGTTCACACATACACACACACACACACACACACACATACATATACACACACAGTCACGCACGCACACAGTGTGTGTGTTAGCACAGAGACTGAGGAAGGTAAAGGAAGGGCAACTGAAAGAGATATGTTTAATTGTCACAGATTTTAATGAAACTTGGCATGCTGATTTAATCATATAAGAAACCCACATAACTGAATTTGTACATTTTTGAATTAATATTAAAGGGAGATTCAGACTAGGAAAGTTTTAAGTTAATTGGGACGGAGACTGTACTATTGACTTATTGTTGACTTATCTCTTTTAGATAATAAAAGTAGGTTTTGGAGTCATTACAGAGATATTGTGACTTATAAGGTGACATTGCATAGTTTCAGGTCACTACTGTGAGTACTCATCACTGTGGGTAAAGAAGGGCTCCCCTTCCTTACAAAAGCCAATTTAACCACTGATTGCAAGCACAGGTGTGACTAATTCAGTTAATTATGGTTCCAGTTATTTTGTGGGTTTTTCATATGACTAAATCGGCATGCCAAGTTTTGTTAAAATCTGCGACGATAAGGTCCGAAAGTGTCTTGATTTGACACAGAATCACCCAAAAGGTACAAAATGGGTGGGAGAGAAAGGGTTGGGGGGGTGGGAGGGAGGCAGGGAGGACAAAATCAAAGGTCAAAATAAATCTGTTGCTTATAGCAAAAAAGGTCGTGGGAATCAACATGTATCTTCTAGTCCTTGGTACACAGTTCCCTTAGCTGTTAAGTTCATGGCTGCAGGACACACAAACATCCAGTTGCTATCACTAAGCACGAGGCGGTACCGGGGGAGGACATGCAGATGGGCTGAATCATCAGGTATGCTCCAGGGGTCAGAGACAAGGCCTCAATCAGAGGCCTCTACACATCAGACTAGCATTCACTCACAGACGCGCTTGATTACACGCAGTAAAAGAAAAGGAAATCATTACTTTGTACTTGTACTACTTTGTAACACTCGTGCACACAAATCATTTGGTGACAGAACATTAAAAAGGAAAGGAAACCTGCATGGGTTTGGTTAGAGGTATTGCTACATCATTTTTGTTATCACAGAGTTTTTTTGCCACTTGTATGTAGGTGCACTGGACAGAAGAAAAGAAGTTTTACCTCCAGGTCGATGGGAACAACAAGAACAACCAAACACATGTTGTGGGAGGACTCATATAAAGGATGCACAAGCTGCAGCACAAAGGCCTCTGGGATTTGTAGGAAGAGTTGAGGACACGGGGGGGGAAAACCACGGGTGGGCAAAATCAAAGAAGACCATTGCAAAAACCAAGACCATTACTGTGGGGTGTTGGGGGTGGTTGAGGGTGGGGGCACCAGAGCACATTCACTGAGGGGGGAAACTGGGGAGATGGAAAAAGGATTGGGTTGGTCCGAGCACGATGAATCACGGGGTGAGGGGGGAGAGGGTGGGGTGGATCAAATGCAAAGCTTTCCCTGTGGGATCAGCCGGGAAGACTGCGGGTCTGTCCGAAGGAGCACGGTGGCAAAGTGTAAATAAGAGTGACAGAGACAGAGAGAACAGAAGGTCACTGGGGGAGGAAAATCGTGTTGTTGTCCACTTCGGGACGATCCACGCACCGTGGGAAAAGCGTTCGATGCTGCCTGCGGTGGTGCCCTGCCGAACCTTGGCCCAGGCAGCTGAACCGTTTTTTAGTGTACCTGAGGGACCACCAGAAACACAGGTCATGTTATTGTCAGTCATCCCACGCCAAACGAGTCATTGCGGGCAGTGGTGAATGGAGCTCATCAAAAGGCAAAACAGGCTCTGGGGGGCCCCAGGCCATGATGGAGCCTGAGGGGGCTGACAAACCATTTCCAACCCAGTGGCGGTACACTAGTGGCAGCACAGTTTTGTCTGGAAAATTAGGATTTTTTGCTTTGCGGCTCCAAGAGACTCTGGAATCGAGTAGAGAGTCACAGGGAGAACGGGGCAAGGTGGGGCGGGGGTTGTGGGGGTGCATGGTGATACTATGGGCTTCCTTTCAGTTCAGCATACCCCTCAACTGGACTTTGCCTCATATCAAATGTGTTGCAAACTGGCCAGGGCGATTCAGCTTCCTCAGGAAATGAGAGGAAGTTGTGGTCGCTTGCACAACTTGTGGCTGTCTAAAAAAGTGTGAGGGTGTCTCTGTGGTAACAGCAACTGTTGGATACTTGTGTTTGTGTTGATGACAGGTGTTTTTAGTGCCCAAAACAACATAACGTGAGATATTATTATTGTTCCTCCCTGTTGTGTGGGCAGCGATCACGACTGTCAGCAATTCAACCTTGTGATGTGAAGACACACAAGAGCAAAAGAAGGAAACCAGCTTTTGTTTCCGTTTTCTTCACAGATGTCAGACGTTCAGATTTGCACAGATAAAAACCGATGAGAATCACTATACTGTGTTTACAGGAAATAAAAAGGAAGGAGGGTTTCAAAAACTAGCTTGCTAAAAAACACAGTCACATTAGCTCAACAGAATGCTACAATGTCTAGCCTAGCCTATGTGCATTGGCGCATGATAGCAAATGTCCAACTAAACCACAATGACCAAGATCTCCCCATCTGACAATCACTCTGCAGTGTCCTTCTAGAACTGGCAGCCTTCTACTTGGAAGGGTCTTGCATAACTTCCTCTGTGTATGGCTCTTACGATAAATAGATAAAAACCACTTCCTATTTTTGTTCAAAGTGATAACCACTGAAATGGCACATGGCAGACAGAATAGACAGTCAACTTATTAGACAGCAAAGTACCTTCTTGGAAAAGATATAGATGAATTGTACAAAATGTTTGTATGTTTTATCTGACTTGCAAGCCAAAATATATGGCCACGAACCCCAGTAGACTGTAGAGCAATTAATTAATGTGATGTGAAACTTGAATATTACATATAAGTTATACAAATAATGTTAGCTATATTATACTTTGATGGTGAGGGAAATATAAAGTAGTGGCCACAATTTATAAAATCATTAGGAGGTGCTAAAAATTCCTGTAGAGTTTTCGACATCTTTTTCCAGGTATGGAAGGGTTTTAGTGTGCATGCGTGTGTGTGTGCGTGTGTGTGTGTGTGTGTGTGTCTGTCTGGTGTGTTTAAAAGCAGTACTGAATGTGGGCAGGTATGGAAAGGTTTCAGTGTGCATGCGTGTGTGTGTGTGTGTCTGTCTGGTGTGTTTAAAACCAGTACTGAATGAATGTGTGGACGGACAGGGATGCACTTCACCTGCGCGGTGTGAGCCTGGAGTCCAGGCTGCCTGTCTTCATGGTGATGGTGTCCGTGAAGAGCACGTCCTTGGCGGGGGAGGCCAGCGCCTCGCTGTGGGAGAGCGACGGGTGAATGCGCTGCTGCTGCAGCCTCTTGAGCGTGGCGTACCCGAGCGCGTCGCGCTGGCTCGTGTACACGAAGCTGCTGCAGTCCGTCAGGCTGGTGATGGTGGCCACCGAGGGGGACTTGAGCGACTGGGCGCGGCGTGGCAGCGTGTGCGAGGAGCCCGGCGGCGCCAGCAGCACCGAGCTGGACTTGGAGAGCGTCAGGTGGTTGGACTGCGGCGTGAGCGACTGGAGCGTCTGCAGGGTCTGCGCGCTCACCACCGTGGCCAGGCTGGCGCAGTCTGTGTCCGCGGCGGAGGAGGACATGGTGGTGGAGGTGCCGCCGCTGCCCGGGTACTCGGGGCCGCCCACAGTCTCCCGGGACGGGCTGGAGCTCATGGAGCTGATGCCGCTGGTGGTGGTGTCCGTGTTGAAGCTCTGGCTGCGGCTCTTGAAGTGGCCTCCGCCTCCTCCTCCGCCACCCCCACCACCACCACCACCTCCGCTCGGCCCATCGCCCCCCACCAGCCTCTCGCGACTCGTCTGCTCCCTCACCGGCGCCCCGCTGGTCCCCATCGCCACCCCGTCGCCGCTGCTGCTGGACTTGGGCAGCCGCACCTCCAGCTCGCTGATGCTGGGCGTGCTGCCCCGGGTCTCGCCCGCCTTGTGGCCCACGAACGACGTCTCCAGGCTGACGGTGGGGCTGCGGGGCAGCAGGTGCCCGTCGGAGGGGGCGAACACGGGGCTGAACACGTCGCCGCCTACGCCGCTGCTGCCGCCACCTCCGCTCCCCGGCGAGTACACCAGGGGCTCGGTGACCGTGCGGTTCCGCCTCAGGCCTCCCAGCTTGGGCTCTGACTGGGTCTTGCCCAGGCCGCTGCCCTTGGGGTCGCTGGTGCTGCGCGGCTTCTTGCCCGAGAGGGAGATGAGGAAGCGGTTCCGCACGAAGCGGCTGGACGCCAGGATGGTGAAGGGGCTGCGGTCCTTCAGCAGCTTCGGGGGCATGTACAAGGGCTGATCCTCCACTAGGTCAGAGCCGTCCAGCTTGTCATCGTCCAGAATATACATGCCTGTGGTCACACACACACACACACACACACACACACACACACACACACACACACACACACGCACACAGACACACACGCACACAGACACAGACACACATGTGCGCACGCGCACACACACGCACACACACGCACACACACACGCACAAATACACACGTCAGATATACATGATTTCTCATATAATAACTACAACAAATAAAGAAATAAACAGCACTTATTTTTTTAACAAAACCTTCTGGTGCCTCACACAAACTAATTAGCAAAACATTGACAACAAACTCACAGCAGCATAAATGAGCTTTGGTCTACCACTAAGGAGCAAACTACCTGAACTGCAAAACACTCCAGCACTGCAGCTAATTAAAGCTTGCTGGCAAAAGCTTTCTAGCTTGCTAGCTTTCCTTCTGCTAGACTACATAACATTGTGCATAGCCTAGAAGGCTACCGAGAACAACCAAGTACTTTACTTTACTTGAAGAGTCACCAAGTAAAGAGACACAAAGTAAAAAGAGTGACACAAAAACCAGCTGCCTACAGCACATACCTCAAAATGTCTGCATACTGGTGCTTTAAATAAAAAAAATAAAAATAAAATGACACAAAGTATACACCAACATTGTTAATTAATAAAAAGAAAACATTGGCATTTCACACCTCAGTGCGGGCTATCTACACGTTTTAATGTTTCACACACAATCTCTGCTTGAGGCCAACATCTGTGGACATTCCTTTGTGCAACCAGTCATGTCTAAAAAGCATGTTTTTCTGCAATTTGTGTCATTCCGACTGCACACAGGCAATGTACACACAAGAAGTTTGACTATTTTTGCAAATGTGCATGTGTGCATAAAACAACATGAACTTATTTGACAGAAATATCCCTGGTATGCCATACAATGCTTTTGAGGGATATGTAAGAACATATACTGTATATGCAGAATTATTTATTGAAAAACCTGTAAAAAACCAGTAGGAAAAGCATTGACACTTTACAGGACTAGGGAATTTTGTAGACAGACCATGTAAGAGAAACAGGAAAAAAGATATTGGAGTTTGTTGGAATGATATTTAATGGCTGATCTATGTAAAACTGACTAAATGTCTTCTATATGCAACCATCAACAAGCCTACAAGATGTTATTAGGATTGGCCAGTCCCTTTTTCCGGCATTGGCTTCTGCCAATGACTCATTCTGTTGAGCAAGCTAACGGGAATTATCCAACCGTATCCAACCGTAAGTGTACCACATTTCCAAAGGGTAGCCTGAAGCATTTTCTAAGACGTTAAATTGTGTCCGTTGCACAGCCATTGTATTAAGTTAGACAGGGTATTTCCACAATCATTTCATCACCATCATCTTGGGTGTGGTGCCACAATGCTGTCCGGCCAGCCAATCAGCCAGTGTCCCACAGTCTATGCATGAACATTAAGCATGTTGGGACTGCAAGACAGTTTCTCAAATATGGTGGTTCCAACAAGCAGGCAAGAGCCTAACAGATAATGTAAGACGAAATTTTATCTGGCAGCAAAGTTCGAATTACTGGGGGCAATGGGGGGTATGGTACCCCCCAAAGAGACAAATATAGCAGGGTTAGGGGGTACCCCCTAATTATTGAGGGGTAATTCACATCATAAAAACATCTATAAAAAACTGAAGAAGTGATGTATAAAACAAGTCAGTCCTTTATATTCACTCATCTATAATGTTCTTTTTCAGTTGTTGAGTTTGCTGTAAAAATAATATTTGTAAAAAAAAATATTTATGTGTGTGTGTGTATGTTTTTATATTTTCACTGTGACGCACTTGAACAGAAATCCCTGGAGTCATTACATTTAAATTCTCCCCCAACTGGACTCAGGGGAGAAGGTCTGGTTCACTCATACAATAATGGTTGAGTGCCGTGACTAGACTCCACAAACACCTACTCTATCTGACATCACTTGGGATCCTGGTCATTTTCTTGCTGTGATCTATCCTCCTGAATATGTGAGTCACATGATCAATCCCCTTTCCTGGGGTACATGTCTATCTGAGTAGCTGTGGACTAGGTTATGCAACCCATTACATTTGAGCGTGCTGAGAGTGCACCAGCATTGTGAGTCTATGACAGCTGTGATATTGGTTAATATTAAATTTGGCCCTCACACTGACAGGTTTAAGAGGTTACGGTACTACTGGCATAACATCTGAGTAGCTGCTGACGTTGGCTATGAGTCAGGCTTTGGTCAAACAGTGCACAATGTACCAGTGATTCAGGCAGCAACGGTTAGTCAAAGTCAAAAGATGTGGGACAGGGGGAAGTTTGTATTTGGATAGTCCACCCATGTGTGTGTGTATATGTGTGTGTGTGTGTGTGTGTATAGTATATGTGTGTGTGACAAAACCATCCCCTGAACACCATAACCATAATAATATGCTGCCGGTGCAGCCAACACCACACCACCATACTGTACGTTCAGGCTCACTGCACTCACTGGGCTGGGTGGAGTTGTGTGTGTGTGTGTGTTTAGTGTGTGTGTGTGCGTGTGTGTGTAGTAAATGTGTTTGTGAGAAAACCATCCCACTCACTGGGCTGGGTGGAGTCGCTCTCACTGTTGTGCCGTGAGCCGGTCGACTCCGAGTTGAGGCTGAGTGTGCTGGGCACGGAGGAGAGCAGGCTGGCCGGCAGGCCCCCCGCCGTGTGGTGGTAGAGCTGGTGGTGGTGGAGCTGGTACTGCTGCTGCTGGAGTAAGAGCTGCTGCTGGTACTGCTGCTGATGCTGCTGCTGCTCTACCTCATCGGGCACCACGGGCCAGCGCTGCCTCCGGCTGTGCCGCACCGCGTCCCAGCCCTGCTGCTTCAGCAGCTCGCAGCCCTGCTTGGTCTTGGAGATCAGGCCCAGCACATACAGACACGTCCTGGGGGAGGTGACGGGGAGGGAAGGAGAAGACATAGACCAGGGGGCTGTGAGAAAGCGAGTAAAATAAACAGGCACAGACACAAGCAGCCCTCCTTGGTCTTGGAGATCAGGCCCAGCACATACAGACACATCCTGGGGGGAGGTGACGGGAACGGAAGGAGAAGGAGAGGAGACAGACCAGGGGGCTGTGAGAAAGCCAGTAAAATAAACAGGCACAGACACACAGACAGACACACACACACACGGTGAACAAGCGGGGAAAATCCCTTTGGTTCAGTCAATGGTGCCAAAAACGCCTCGCCCTCACATAAAATGTAGCCAAAAGACACCAAAGTGGCTCTGTAAGTCAGCAGTCGACTGAAGGTAAGGTCAGGCAAAGGGCGAATAGTTTTTACTGGAAGCACCATGCTGTTCTGGAGGCGCGAAACAGATTAGGAGTGAAATGCCTGCAGGATGACTCACCCTCGGATAGAGAGGACTTCACAGTGTTGGGCAAGGGCTACTATATCTGGGATGACGTTCTCCTCCTGCAGTAGGTTCAGGCCCCAGTTGGAGGAGCCGATGTTCCCCTGTGAATCAACAGCACATCACTGGGTTAGCGCTGATGCTGCTGCCATGTTATTTTGTTCCCTAACTGTTTTGCACAAATGGGAAATCACTGGTGGCTGCAGACAACTTTGGCTTTAAGCATACCAATGGTAAAGAACAATAAATAAAGAACATGTATTTCTAAAACATTGCTACTTGAATTAAGACAGACTTTCATCTGACAAACCCTACCATACCATTTGCACAATCTACCACCACAACCACAAGACACTAGTGACTCAACTAGCTAGAAATGTCGCCATATCAGCAAGGTCGCCATAGTAAGTGCAGTTCCCATGAAAAACTATTCTGAAAAGTTTACATGAAAAGACTTATGCTACTACTAAACATACAGCAACTGCAACTCATTTTAAGGATAAAAAAATCCAGAAAAAAACAACAATCTCATAAATAACTCACACAAATTACACTAAATAAATGAACTGGAGGTAATGTAAATGAACCACAGACCAGTGCCCAGAGTGCCGCCTTTAACTGCTTGATGCCGTCCCATTTGTCCAGCACAGGGGATCGCACCGTGTAGCTTAAGTCTGGCACCACATTCTGACAACAAAGCAAGTAAAAGGATAGTTAAGAATGAAGCACAGAGTTAAAGTGATTGCCATTTATCATCGTGATCACACAGTACACCACAGCACACAGTGCACACAACGAAATTCAACCTGTGCATTTAACCCATCACACGTGTGAGCAGGGGACTGCCATGACAACAGCGTTCGGGGAGCAGTGTATGGGTACCTCTGTGGCACTTCTGGCAGTTGGTGGATTTAAACCTGCAACCCTGCAGTCACAGGTATGTTACCCTACTTGGGGGATTTGAACCAGCAACCCTCCGGTTACAGGTCCATTACCTTCAGTGGTGAAATTAGCTCTTGTAAGGAGTGGGAGACCTTCTTTACTTCTTTACTTAAATATGTCACTCTACTGTATTACTATATATACTGTAGTAGAGGGAGCCCAGCTCCGGCTGGCCGTATTGCCGAGGTGAGGAGGCAGAGCTGAGCTCTGGAGGGCTCCAGCCCAATTTAAACTCTGGTTTCCTTAACCCGCCAGGACACCACTGCAACCACTTTGACCCCAGTGAGGTGAAAGTGTGGAAATCCATCCAATTCTCTGCATTTTGACTTTGTTGCTTTACAGTACATTTCAGAATATGCTTATGTAACACTACTGGACTAAACTTGAGACATGCTTTTGGCACTATTTCAACTTGCATTTCAAGTTTAAAGGTGATGTTGATGGCATAAACTATTACCTGGGCCTCCAATAGGTGGCAGCCTGTCTTGTCATGGACAAGCTGCCCGTACAAGTGCACTGGCAGATAAACATTTGGCCTCTGTAACCTGTTAGAAGGGATTTTAAAATAGATGAAATAAATTAAAGGACATTAAAACACACTGTGTGGCAGCTTTACACCAATAGGCCTAGCATGTTTCACGTTGCCTGGTTGTGAATGACGGTATTTAATAAAGCTTGCATGGAAAGGTAGGTGACAAGATGGCTGGACCTTTGGTTGCTGCGGCGTACGTAGTTGTCTCCATCAACAGGCTTGCGGTATGTAGTGAGGGCTTCGTTGAGCTGTTCTTCGATCAGATCCACATACTTCAGATTGTACTCCTGCGCAAAGACATTAAGTGTGTACAGCCACCACAGCACCATGACGAATGCCATTTAGAGTCACTTATCTCTACCGCACACTGCACACACACAGACTGTTGGTCGCTCGCTCACACACACACTCACACACTCACACACACACACACACACACACACACACATACACACATACACACATACACACATACACACATACACACACACACACACACACACACATAGTCACACACTCACACAACCACTTACACATGCACAGGCACTTCTCACACATACACTCACACAGAGCTCTAACCCTCAATGGCAAGCTAATGGACCCTTACGGCATAGACTCATAGATTAAAAAAAACAAGACAAAGAGTTAATGATGCACAAAGAAAGCTGACATACAACAATCAACCACTTACATCCTCTTGTTCGGAGAACTGATGAGAATTAATGGCATAATTCTTTCAGTGAACTACAACCCTTTCTCCCAGGAGCACCATATAACTCTAGCAGTTTAAATGGCCGGATATGCCACAATCAAAGAGCTAGCAGCAACAAAGTGGAGCAGGTCACATACCTTCTGCCATTTCTCCAGCTGTTTTGTCACATAACCCCTCTCATTGAGGTAGGAGAAGCCCTTTGGGATAGACAAGAACCTGGATACGGCACAGGTGATACAGCTAGGGTTAGTGCTTCAGAGATATCTACACAACACTACACAGGACTAATCAGAACACAAGTCACAGCTAAACATAAGCTAAATTTAATATCTTTTTATTTTTTTATACTTCTTGTAAAGTATAGTGTTTACCAGTTACCCAGTCCTCAAAGTTTGCGTAAAATAAATATTTTGTTGTTTACAACTTACAATTCATTTTGTACAATTTAGTTTTTTTTTTTGTGCAAGTGTGTCAACTGACCGTAAAAGCAGCAATACACCCTTGTCGCCCAGATGGGTAAGTGCTGGTTTCATCTGAATAAGTGCGTGCAGATTCGCCTACGAAACAACAGGCCCACACACACTTGATTAATGCTCACACTTGGCTTAGAGTGTGTTCATGGCACTGGGAATGGGAAACCTTCCTACTTTGGAACCTTCCAGTTTTGGAGTTCAATACGTTCTTACTGGGAACTTTTATGGAGCTCCCACTTTAAAGTACAATATTCCAAAGTCAATGGACGTTTAGCAGTGTTCATAACCATTTAAAAATGTATATTTTTTCCCTCTTCTCAGAATGTATCTTTACATTCAGCATTAAGAGGAACCCTCTGAGGGTGACATTATCGGGAAAAGTTGAGGGTAGGTCTGAGTCAACACTGAAAGTACAAGCAAAAGCTGAGACAGCAGTGCAGGGGCAGTGTTTACGTGACTGATGGGAAGTTAGTAATGTCTACACCCTCTGGGCTGAGAAGAATTTCACACCGCAGTCAACACTACACTGCTCTTGCACCAATGGCTGCGGCATAAAAAAGCACACCGATATCATGAAATCAAATGGTCATTTAGACATGATGTAGGAGCCATTTTAGCTCTTCAAAACACATCTTCTTGGTATACATCATGTGCATGATCACTATGGCTGAATAAAGGAAAAACAAACCGAAACGGAAAAACAAAAACAAAACAAAAAAGAATATCATGAGGAAACATACAAAATCCTGTTAAATGTTTCCCGCTCCTCAGACAAGGATCTCAGCCGTCCTTGTGCCCTTATCAACATTTCCCGAAAGTTTCATTCAAATATGTTCATGACTTGTTGCGTTATCTTGCTAACAGACAAACAGACAGACAGACAGACTAACGGAAACACACAAACAGACAGACAGACAGACAGACAGAAGTGAAAACATAACTTCCTTGGCTGAGGCAACTATTGTCTGTTGTGGTTCTCCAATGGTGGAATGAGTTGTAAGTTGCTACAAGAGCAGAGTTGCCTCTGTCTATTTTTTTTAAGAAGCTCTTGAAAACCTTCCTCTTCTGGGAACACCTCTCATCCTAACGGCAACTTACTATCCATCTAACCTACATCTACTTGCACTGTCCTTGTTTGCCTTACTGTGTAATTTCCTGTTTGCTGTAGCTATAATGCTTTCCTCAATTGCAATTAAATGTATATAAACACATCTGCTAAGTGGAGTGTAATGTAATGTACTACAATTATTGCTCAAGTCACCTCAATCTATGTAATTATGTTACTGTCAACATTTTCCACATCCTTATGGTGATGATACATGAGGCAACGTTTTGAGCAGTGTTTCCAGACAACATGATTGGTTCTAATTTTCTAATCCCATCTCTAATTTTCAGATGAAACGATCGTGAAAAGTTGTCTGCTGCTGATCTAAGTTCTCGTAATAAAATTGTGTGGCCTAATCTGACTGATAAAGTGCTCAAACAACATATGTTAGTAACACTGCCCATGCCCAGCAACAGTTGGTAGGTCTATCACCATCCTTAGGCTGGGTCTATTAAGCAAAGCAATTTCATACACGGAGGAAGCTCCATGCACTTTTCAAAACAAAGAACAGTTAGTAGTAAAAGGTAAAAAGGCATACCATACAAGTCTAAAAATAATGCAAAGGTAAAATAATCATAAGTATGAAACCATACATTAAATAATAGAAAGTAAATACATTACACATAAATAAATAAAATACTGCTAAAGTAAATTAAATAAACATAAAAATATGACCATGACAGTGGAAGAGCACACAATACAAAAACAAAGATTAGAAAACACACAACTACACCAGAGGACCACTACACACCTTGTCCTCACACATGATTAAAACACCCATAGAATAACCCAGGAGCCTTTACAAAACCAGTTTGTATTGTTGTTTGTTATCGTACTGCTTCTAAGTTTGGGATGAAATTCAGCTCAATTGTTCCCAGGTGATGTCTGTTACAGGTTACACCAGAGGACCACTACACACCTTGTCCTCGCAGGCCTCGTCCAGGATGTCCAGTGCCTCCATGGAGATAGCCTTGTTGCGGTCATGCAGCTGGGTGACCAGCAGCTCGATGCCCCAGTTGCTGAAGAACTCCACATTGGCCCGCAGCAGCACCCGCAGGTGTTTGGTGGCGTACAGACGGCAGTTCTGCGGTGAGGAACATCGACACAGAGCATGTTCAGGTGTAGTAGGCCACAGGTGTAATTAAGGTAATGTGCCCAAGGCAACACAAAGGAGATCTGTGTTATAGTGAGAACTTCCATTACTGATCATTTAATGATACATTTAATGATTATTTATCAAGTCACAACCTGTACTGGACAGACTCTAAAATATTTATCTAAGAAAACGATATTAACATTTACAATGTTGTACAACATTTTAAGCAATATTTTTTCAGCTTATCCATGTGGAAACAGCATTTCAGGTTTGACCTATAATCCTTTTCATACAGTTCAACAGCTACAAACATAATACCAATTATTATCTGACATCACTTCTGACAGGAAACAATCATGTAAGAAATTAAATTAAATTTATTGTCAAAACAATTCTGGCACTTGCTCTAACATTTCTGTAACCACACTTAAAATTCGGAGTGATCAAACCCAGGCACATCTAGTCATCATGTGCACATGGCCGATATTAGGTCTCTGGAATTTTCAGCAAACTCATAAAAAGCAACAGACTGAATGGGCCTTCAAAAAGGAGGCCAGACATTATTTGTGTCTCCACTCCCGAGGGGTCCATGAAATGGGAGCAGATGTGAAGGGGGGGCCACAGAGGCTAATATGGAGCAAATGATGGTGCGGTTTCTTACATCCGTGGCCGCCGTCAGGATCTTGGACAGGATGACCCTGGCCAGGCCGTCGCGACCGTAGTCGAGCGTGGACACAGTGAGCTTCAGCAGGTGGTCCTGGTTCTTCAGGGAGCACAGGTTCAGCAGACTGAAACCAAAAGGATGGCTCACATTAGAGGCACCAACCCGTAAATATAAAGCTCTCTTTGAAATGTCTTAATAATAATAATAATAATAATAATAATACATAGGTTTTATATAGCTCTTTTCACGTCACTCATCACTTCTTAACAAGGTTCTCTCAAGTTGTGAACACTTGCAATTTCTACACAATCAGCTCTTTGACAGTTTTTTTGGAAAACATTATTTGTTATTGTTTGGGTTGCCATCTTTACAAGGGAAAATAAAACTTCTGAGCAAGTTGTAATTCTTCAGAGTGACCTATGTAGACTTGTTCTCTGAGCAAACAGAGCCCCCTACTGCCAAAAATGTGTAAGGAAAGGCACTTTGTGTTTTTAACTTCTCTTTGTAAGAATGGCATTGGCTTAGAAGGCTACAGTTGAGAATTTTCTCTGTTTAACATCAGTACCCACTGTTACGATCTAACCCATGATTGTGCTTATGATTAAAACACCCATAGAATAACACAGGAGCCTTTACAAAACCAGTTTGTATTGTTGTGTGTGTTGTTGTTACTGCTTCAAAGTTTGGGATGAGCTCAATTCAGCTCAATTGTTCCCAGGTGATGTCTGTTACAGGTTGTATCGCTGCACGCAGAAATGCTCCAATAAAAACCAGAAGGGCTACAGGTGTTGTGCCAGTGCCAGGTGCCAGGGCCAGGGCCAGGGCATGCTGGAGCTCACCACTGGAAGACGCCACACTTCTCCAGCATCTTGACGCCACCGGGGTGGGCGGACAGCGTGCCCAGGAAGAGGAAGTAGTGCTGGCTGAGCGTGTTCAGCAGCCCGTTGCTCTGGAGGCTGCGGTCGGGCTTGAGCCCCGACGAGGAGGTCAGCCAGTGGACGATGTCCTTCACCAGGTCCTCCAGATAGGCCTGTCCATCCTGTGGTGTCCAAACAGAGGTGTGTAAAGAAGCCACACACACACACACACACAAATACA
Source organism: Setipinna tenuifilis (assembly GCA_030347295.1). NCBI lineage: Eukaryota > Metazoa > Chordata > Actinopteri > Clupeiformes > Engraulidae > Setipinna > Setipinna tenuifilis. Next base: position 19,299,195 of record CM059273.1, read on the forward strand.
CACACAGACACACACACACACACACACACACACACACACACACACACACACACAAACTCTTGGAATGTGTGTGTGCACTGACATTTACGTGGCCTTAAAATTTGAATGGGTCCATGTGTAGACCAGCATTATATGTATAGATGCATACACCCCTGTACACACACTTGCACATAAACAAATGCACCAATCACTGTCAAGATATTAGCGTTGACAAATATGTCTTGCATGGGATAAATACATGTACATAAGGGCTGTTGGGTTTGTGTGTGTATGTGTGCATGGGTGTGTGTTTGTGTGTGTGTGTATGTATGTGTGTGTGTGTGTGTGTGTGTGTGTGTGTGTGTGTGTGTGTACGTTGTGTTGGTGTGTGTGTGTGTGTGTATGTTTGTGTAGGTGTGCTTGCCTGTGTGTGTGTATATTTGTATAGGTGTGTGTGTGTGTGTGTATGTGTGTGCCCGCGCGCGCATGTGGTCTGCATCTCCTGCCTTCTCCCTCACCTCGTCTGACTCCAGCAGGAACTCGATGAACTGGCAGCCCACAGCGGTCAGCTGCTTGGCCTTTCGGTGCTCCAGCTCCAGGCTGGCGTACAGCTTACTGCTGGGCTTATAGAAGAACAGCAGCCGCCGCACAAACCTGCAGACGGACGGACGGACAACACACACAACAGTAATGGACACGGGCTTATAGGAGGAAAAAGGGAACAGGACACAGGGATACAACAAACTCTCATGTGTACAAATACACATACACAAGTGAACCACCTCCTGTGGACACACACACAAACAGTAACAGGTGAACAAATGTATAACACACAAACACATCCACACACTCATATCCACACACTTTCATCCACATGAACATGAACAGCAGAACACATATTCAACACACACACACACAAACACAGATGCATGCGAGCTGCCCTTCCCCACACACATACCATAAACACAAACAGGTAAAAATATGCACATACATACCTACACCGAGACACACACACAAACACAAATGGGTTACCATGAAAACACCCCCCCCACACACACACACACACACTGGCTGACATATGTCAAGACAAACAAGCATGGTGAGGTCTTACTTGTGCATGGGTTCGTCTTTGTTGTTCCGCAGGTTGACGTTTGGCCACTGCAACACAAGAACACAGATGGGAAAGAACACAAGGCGTAAGGAACACCAAGCAAAGACAGGTTTTACTGGAGCAGAAATGTTGCATTCATATATCTTTACGGGACAAGTAATTGTAAGGGATATTTTAAAAGATGAAAGAAGTTGGCTGGAGGTAAAAAAAAAAAATCAAATCAAATAATTTCAAGTGCTCAAACAGTAAGTGCCTCATTATATTGGAACAACTGACCAATCTGACCGATCATCTTTGCACTCAAATTCTAGATACACACACACACAGTTTCGCTCCTTTGCACACATACATACTCCTATACATACAGACACAAAAGCCGTGTGGGGTTTGTATGCTTATCATTTACTGTAAGAAACTGTAGGCTGCATTTAATTAATTACATCTATGTGTATACCATATAAGATCCCTTAATGCATGGAACAGCTTTATCCTGCTTTATCCTGACTCTAGTGTTAGGTGCTGGGTAAATGCATGAAATAGGTATTCCGTGTAATATATGTTTGTACAGTGTTGTACATGGTTTTCTACAGTGTTTAGTGCAATTGATGCGATTGGGCCTGGGTTCTGCATTAAGACCTGAGTTCAGTGATGAGACCTGGGCTTTCTCTCACCTTCAGTATGGTGCTGATAAGGACCCAGTTCCAGTCCAGGTTCTCCTTATGGTTGAGGATGTGGCTGTCTCTCAGATTGGCCATGAGAGCCTCCTCGATATCCTGGAATACACACAACATGTAAACATTTACCAGCCCCTCCTTATCCTTACCAGCAGCCAAGGCCTACTGGTGTACACAGCGGACATTACATCATCTGCCCTGAATGGTATATATTGGGAACATACTGGAAGTACCAATTTACGATGTTAAGAACATCCAGCTAATGCCGCAATCAATGTCTGAGAAAACTGGTTTCCCTGGGATGCCATTACCAATCTGAAAAGTGTCTCCACTGGGCATTAAACCCACTAAGATACACTTAAATGGTTTACAGTTGTCTGGAAGTCCCTCCCTGCTCACAGCGAAAATGAAACTACATCTTAACATTACAGTAATTTTGTGTGGTTATGATATACGTGCAGAAATGGTATGCTACATTTTAGATAAACCTTCCTTGTTATTCTTGTATCATTTCCTGCATATTAATTACCTTCAAAAACCTACATCTTTACATAAAACCTTTAAATCTGCAGTAAAGCTTTATGTCAAATTACATCAGGGCTAGGTACTACTAAGTAACAAAATAAACCCAACAAATTGAATAATAAAGAAAATGGGTTATAAAACGCATTAAAAGCTTTTACCTGCAGCTACTTTTTAATTTAAAATATTTTTAAAAATGTTGAGTAGTTTCCTACTTGTTTTCTCCTCATTTGCTGCATTTTTCTCCTCCATGACTGTTATTAGTGCATGTGTAATGTGTTTTTGTGTTTGTGTAATGTGTTTATGTATATTTGTGTGTGTGTGTGTATGTGTGTGTCAGTGCATGTGTAGGTGTACTGTATGTATGTAGGTGTGTGTGTGTGTGTATATATATATATGTGTGTGTGTGTTTAAAGTGGTGGCACCTTGATGCTGAAGATGTCTCTGTGAGGGCGTGCGTGCTGCTCCCTACAGTAGTGCGCTGCCACAGACTTGCGGATGATGTGGTCCAGGTACAGGCTGTTGGCCTTGGGGCCTCTCTTCTTCTTCTCGTGGAACCGCTTCAGAAAGTTCACTGCGGCGCTCGCTCGTCTGGTACATGAGCAAACATACACACACACACACACACACACACACACACGCACACGCACACGCACACGCACACACACACACAAACACACACAAACAACTTGATTTGAATATTCATTCACAACATTGTAGTTGATGCAACAACAAAAAGACAACACAATTTTTAGATTCAACTCCATTATAAGTTCACACTGATGAATACAGCAAGGCTGAGAACAATGTCAGACCGAAAGGGCGAGAAGATAAACTCACAATCTCTTCTCCTGGGAGATGTCGAAGGAAGCAGCCATGTTCATGAGGTTTGGCAGACAGTGCAAATGGTGGCTGTGTGAGTGTGGGAGAATAGTGTTGGCCTGAAAGAGGTCACAAAGCATACACCGTCAGACTGAGCTGAAGTACAGCGAAAAAAGAATCAACATCAGCATCAGTGCCTTTAAAACATATATGTTTATGTATTAAGCATTATTACTGCTTCCTTTCCTAACAAAACTAATAATCACTAAACCAACTCTCTCTTAGTCTGTCCCCATGTTCGGAGTACGTGTGTCTGTAGTGTCCCTGCTCTGGGAAACTTACTTAGGCACATGCATCTCCCTGGCCTGTACGTATAAAGGTAGTCTGCTTCCTCTACACCTCTGTCAGCTTATGTCCTCCTTTGTGTAAGTCGCTTTGGATAAAAGCGTCTGCTAAATGTAATGTAATAATTAAGCAGATGCTGTCTCCCAAAGGGACTCACTGAACACTGAACTAGTGACAACTGACAGCTGAGATAACAAATGATCAAATGATTGGGTGACGGAGATGTCTGATGTCTGTGCTATAAAGACATGTCAGGTGAAGTTACCATGTGCAAGAGTTCTCCCAGGAGAATGGTAGCTCGTACGGAGATGCTGTCATCACTGCTAGTTATCACCTCGATCAGACCCTGGATGTGGGGTGGGGGGACATGGAGGGAGGGGGTGGGGGGGCGGGGGGGGCATGACGTGGTTTGCATTAAAACATGGACACACTGCCAGCCACTGAACTGATGGGTTATACACTATTTCCTTTTGTTAAAGAAGCAGTGGGTGAGTTTGGCTACCCCTGTCATGCTGTCTCAGTTACAGTTCCACATTATTACATTTATTGATGTAATACATTACCAGCCACATGCAGGGTATGTGGTAATAAAATAAAAGAAGTAGTAAAAAAATATTTTTAACAGCCTACATTGCAAAAAAACAACAGGAACCATGAAGTAGGGAGGTGTGTTGACTGGCAGGTAATGGTTTGTGACCATTACCAAGTCTAAACAAACTGGCTAGAGTGGATATCTCCAGCCCCGTGCATGCCACTGATGCTGTACTTTTTGTAGTTTGTGTTAGGTGACAATCCAATGTACATCGCTATTAGGATGAGTTTCCAAAAAAAAAAGAAAGCTTTTAAAACACACATCCACTCACCCACCATTAAAATATTTTTATTCACTTACCTCTAGGAGTCCACCTCTAATAAAAGCAGATAGTACCAAAGCAAGGTAGTTGTCCATCAAGTCTGGCCTACACGGAGAAATCACAGAGACATGATGAGAGAGTTAAAACAACACATTTCAGCACTTCCTATCCAATGTGCAAATATGGCATGTAAAGGGTTACAGGTGGTTTATGTAAGCAATTTACAGCAAATAATCATAAAATGGTCCTGATATGTCACCAGAGATTAAGGAAATGTGTCACACTAAAATGCTGATTTCACTGAAAACAATGAATACACTCAGGGTATTCATATTTTACAACTTCATTTATAGCCCACAAACTCTTTTTATGTTTTGCTTTGGCGATATGCCCATGGAGAGTAAGAAATGCTACCCAGGCTAGCGCTTATTCGGTACCTCTGCTCAATTTTGTATTTTGCTACAATACTCCATTTGACGACTCTCCCCAGACCTCTACTGGGCTTGCCTCACCCAATATTTTTAGTTTCCAACTAAAGTCATGGTTGTAAAATGTACTGTAACATTGGTTGAAGGCAGGCCCAATGGTTTTAAAACTTTAAAACACAAAGTACCCATCACCCAGAATAGGAAGTAAACATTTGCCAATTGAGAGCAGAAACAAAGTGAAAGAGTCTCGTCTACCAAGGACAGAACAATGCTGTACAATGCTTTACATTTTACTGCAGTACCAGTTTATGTGACAATCCTACTTGTAGCGCCATTAAACATGATGTTAGAAGCTTAGTGAAAACAGGAGTGTGTGTTTGACAGCCATATTGTGGGCAAAGGTGTTCACCTTGACCGTGCCCGATGAGGGAGAATAATTTTGGCCTCGGAAGCCACAAAGCCATCAGACAGTCTCCAGCTGTCCTGGAACCTGCTGGGATCTGAAAGACACACAGACACACACAGAGACACAGACACACACACAGACACGCACAGACAGACAAACGCAGACAGACACACACAGACGCAGGCAGACACACACAGACAGACACACACACACACACAGGATGTTAGCAAAAAATTTCATAAGGCTGGGTGAAAATGTGGACTTCTCATAATCTCATA
>CM059273.1:19312113-19364613 GCA_030347295.1 Setipinna tenuifilis
TCTGCTGGATGTCTATGCATCTGCACACATCGAAAGGTCAAAGGTCATCATTAGAGGACAACAGTCCTGAAGTATTTTATGCTGTTACGCAAGGCGTGCCTAAAATTTACATTGCATTCATTTACCCATCAAGACAGTGTTACGTATATATGGTATTGGTGTTGACACCATAATTAAGTGTGGCTCCCTGCAAAAGTAGACAGCAACTTTACATTGTATTTATACTGCCATCCTATCCATTATTCTAAGTGGAGGGTGCACACATGACCATGTCAAAGGTCATCACATTTACAATAGGGTTATACAATAGCACAATGTTTTTTTGCAGTGGTGATGGCAAATACCATCTACTGTTCTGTGTGGTTTTACGTTTAGCATTTACAAGGCATAACGTACATTTACACTGCATACACACTGCAAAAAATTTGACCATTTCCTACCCTAGCTCCCCAGCAAAAGGAAGCAGGGAGTTAGGGTAGGAATGCTGAGTCTTCTGCTGAGTATTTAAGAAGTGGTGCGTGAATTGAGTCTATTTACCATTTACAGCAGTAAAAAGAAGAACATGAATTTGACACTGAGCTTTTGCCAAAACCACCTGATTGTTCTGTTGTGTTGTATGCACATTTTCTTGTGAAATGATCTCAAAACTGCACATGTGGACAAAACGAATGGCTTTCTTGAGTACTGGTTAAAAAGTAACCTGGGACAATGAGAAAGAGAACAAACCCAAGAAGTCAAAAAGAAGCTGGTTAGAAGACATTCTTTCCCCTCAGGTACGCAGGTGACCAGGCTTACTGTGCCAGAGAAAAGACTAACTGTGTGTGTGTGTATGTGTGTGTGTGTGTGTGTGTGTGTGTGTGCATGCGTGTGTGTAAGGTGAGAATGTACGTGTATACATGTGTGTGTGTGTAAGGTGTGTGTGTGTGTGTGTGTTTCAAGTCCTGACACAGGGTGGTGCTGTGCTAATCTGTGACAAGCTGTGCTAGCCTGTGCAGGGCTGTGTGGATGTGGCACCCTGTTGACTGGTGCTCTGCAGCTGTGCGCTAGCTGTTAGCTAGAGAGCGAGCGACGCTCACACAAAGCACAACCCTCTCCCCTCGTTTGCAGAACCTCCGTTTCCCTTTAGCCAAACAGAGTGACTCTAATTCGGACAGACGCACCATTCTCTGTCTCCCTCCCCAGCAGTCCCCCGTCCTGCTCCCCTCCCACCCTCCTCTTGTGGCCTTTTGCCCTCACCCCAAAGAACTCCCTCTGCAAAGGTTCCTCTCAAACAGGGTCTTTCCTGTTTCTCTCTCTCTCCCTCACACACACACACACACAGACAGACACACACACACACACGCACAGACACACACACACACACACACACACACACACACACAAGCCTCACTGATCCTAACATGAGCTGATCTATTCTTCTCTAAGCATTAACATCACGAGGTGTTGGTGATGTGTGTGTGCGTGTGTGTGCACACGTGCAGTCAGTGAGTGAGTGTGTGTGTGTGTGTGTGTGTGTGTGTGTGTGTGTGTGTTGGGGGGGTGGCTGTTTAAACAGCATTAGGGCTGTTGTTGCACCCAGTCACTGTTGCCGATACTGACCAGCAGACCAAAACAATGACATAAGCAATGAGATATTTTACTGGCAAGTGCAACAATAACAAAACAGATACCTGAACTACTGCCAAGCCTTGATATCAACCAGACCTTTCTTTACAATATGTTAACTGAATCAAGAACAAAAAAAAAACAGCAGAGGACTTGAAACAAGAACCAACCAGTTACTGTTACTACAAGCACCCCAGAGCTGGCATGTTAGAATAGTGAGGGTATTTCAGAAAGTTAAAAAGCGTGTGAACTTGGAGCAAGTGGTTCAGTTCCTAATGGAAGAGATCTATGGCTTTGCTTTGCAAGACTTCAAGACTTTATTAGGAAGTTAACCCCTTACAGCAAGTTAACTTATCTGGGTTACTATATAGAGCCTTCCGTTTGTGGTTGGACCTAAATAGGCATGTTGCTACACTCCTGTTATGCATAAAAAAGACCACATCATAAATACCACACGAAGTGGTGCTGCTAAAACTGGCCAGTAGTACTAAACAAACAAAGCTAACCACGGTAGTCAGAGTCTCTGTGGCAAATGGAATGCATTCAACGTAATTTTACCGTCATTTTTCTGTCCTGTCTTGTGTGGTTTTGGACATGAGTTGGTCAAATCAATTCAATTCAATTGACCTATCTCGGTTCTTTGAGACGAATGAAAAGCCGTATTAATTCTCCTACTTGGAAAAAAACCCCACTGTCTCGCACGCAGGTGTCTCACAAAGTAAACTAGTGTTTCTTCAGGTGTTGGGCGCAGGCTCCAGTGCTCACCTGGATATCAGGTAGTCCACCTGTAGGCGCAGCACCTTCTGCAGGATGGCGGCGTCTCGGATCAGGTAGCGGAGGGCGCGGAGGCCGGCGGCACGCACCTCCTTGGCCTCGTTCAGCAGGGCCAGCCTCAGGCTGTGGACACGCAGAGAGGTAGGCCATGGCAGTCAACATTTCATCATTTTATTTGGGAGGACCAATACTTGCCAATACTTGCCCCGACCCCCCCCCCCCCCCCCCACCACCACCACACACACACACACACACACACACACACACACACACACACACACTTTTCACAAGTCAGAGAAGAAAGGAGACACAAACACGCAGATGTTCTGGACTCACTTCTCTTCAGTGTCACTACTTTAAAGACGATGAGAGGAGATTGCTTGCTGCTGTTCAATGTGTCAACAGAAAGGGGCGACAGACGCTCCCAATGGGCAGGTCACACAAGTTAAAGTGCAGACTATTTGAAAGCAGCAGCATTTACTAGGTCATTCTAAAATGATGTAATGTAATGACTTATTTATTTGCAAGTATTTTTCTATCTTTAAAGTCCTCCAGTTCCCAAACATTATCCATTGAACCATAAGAGGAAAAATTCAGAGGATTCATCGAGAGAGCAAGAGACAGTGCAAACCACAGAGCATCCAGGGCTTTTTCCGCAGCCAATGCTCTCTCACACACAACAAACGCTGAGAGGAAAACAAAACACAAGGAGAGGAGAGGAGACGACAGGAGGACGAGAGGAGAGGAGAGAAGAAGAGCTAACACATGACTCACCAGATGATAATTTCTTCATAAGTGAAGCCAAACTTGTCTTCGCAATGGCCTACATTGCAGAGGAGCTGATGGGAGACAACAAAATTGAACTCACTGAAAATGAATTTCAATACATAATTATAAAGTTAATGAATAAAAAGCAAAGTTGACAGGCCAGGTGCAACCCCCCTCTACAATCTGCACAGAGACAACCCATGTAAGGGTTTCAAAAACTGGATTGGAACAGGGTTTTCATCCAATGAACTTCAATTAAAATGATTATTGTTTTCTAAAATCAGCGATGATGTGCAAGTGTTGTCTGTAGTGCATTGATGTCTGTGTGTTTTGTAATGTGTGACCTTGCAAAGCCTTGTGTTAGTGGCAACTGTTGTTCTGTACACAAGATATCATCAACACCTACACTGTGCCCACTCTGTCCCTGGCCAATGGAAGTACTTGTTAGCGATATTGAGAGATGACAGAATGAGAGAATGTGAGACAACTGTGCGTCTGTGCATCAGTGATGCATACATTGTAGTCAATACTGTTGTTGTTGATGTTGTTCTTCTTGATACACTTGGCAAGAACAAAAAACGGACATAATCAGTTTCCCCTAGCAAACAACAGAGGGGTTTTCCTTAGGCATGCTGACCAAGTGTTGTGCAGAGATGTGTCATGCAGTGTGATCACAAAGCCACATTCCCCACAGCTGAGACTGTCTCTCTCTCTCTCTCTCTCTCAGGCAATTAAAGGACTTCCTCTGAGAAATGGCCTGCGCCATGCAGGAAAACACAGGGACGCACATCCATCACTCTCACAGTCAGGGCCGTAAACACTTTCACCATATCACGCCTCGCTACATGTGCTGACAGGGTCCTAGTCAACAGCCTTTGCCCACACTCATCTCTCTCAGGGCACACTGCTGAAGTATGCTTGTCTATACTCCCTGGTCCTACTCTGTACTCACACTGCGTACTATCAAACCGTACCTGGGCACAGTTAAAAGGCTCTGCTGTTACTATCTATGCATAAGCATCTTTTATTCTTTTAAGTCCACCTCTTTCAGATGTACTAGTGTACTGTGCCACTGGTCACACTTGTGAAACGAACCGGACTTTGGGGGGCAACCAAGCGTACACAGGTACAGCAGGGATGGTATAGTGTGAGTACGCCCCCAGTCTCACTTGAGAATTGATGAGATGCTTTAGAGAAGGCACCAATGGAGTTGCACATCCTTCATTGACTGCATTCCCACCCTCATTCTGCTGCTGTTGTTGTTGCTATTTTTTGCTGCTGCTGCTGCTGCCACACACTCAGACACACTTAGCTTCCTAGCCGAAGTTGAATCACAACTCTCACTCTCTCTCTCTGTCTCTCTCTCTCTCCCTCTCCCTCTCTCTCTCTCTCTCTCTCTCTCTCTCTCTCTCTCTCCAGCCCATGCACAAACCAAAACATGCCATTTATAAATGCAGCCTCTAAATGCAGCCGTGCCCAACCCTGGTGGCTACAATAACATAATCCCTATGGTGGGCGGCATGAACAGTTAGAAGCACCACTGCGGAGCGCTGTACAATGCCCTGCCTCCCCTGACAACCACACACAGCTTGTAATTGACATGAGCTATAGCTGTAATTCTGCCGCTGTAGGTTTCCGGCTCTATTATGCTGCTAATATCCGACAGAAATGCTAGGTGCGTACTGTATGCTGCATACGTATAGAATCCAGGCCTAATCCATATCCAATTTCACCCTTCTGTATTTGGTATTTAGTCGTACAGCAATTAATGCTTGTATTAAAAACATTCAGCATTTATTTAACTAATAAACAATCTTGTAATTATGATGACATATGCTTAACACACTACAACATACCAACACATCTTTTACCACAGCAACACTGCCACAGTACAGTAGTAAGCTTGGATCTGCATGAAGTGCCTCCCCTCCATGTCATGCAGCAGCAGCAGCAGCATCATCATCAGACAGCACTGGGGCCAGTGGACTCACTTAGCACTGCCTCTGTGGCGGCCTTGTGCACCAAAGTCATCAGTCATCTGTCCCCCCCCCCCCCCCCCGCCCCCCCCCACCCCCCAGGCCATCACCACCAGCCCCACCACTCTGCACTCTCCACCAGCCCAGCTTGATGACCCAGGCAGGGCCTTGGGGCTCCCAGCCTCCCCACCTGCCTTCTGAAGAGCTGGCCTCTCCTAACAGACAGGCTGCGCCGGTACTTAGACAGGGTCAGGGCTTGGTTCACACAGCAGTACTGGGGGGAAGTGGCTCTCATTCTCTCTTGCCTTTCTCTTGCCATATTTTAGTTGGTGCGGGATGGTAGGTAGTTCCAGAGATCAAAGAACGGGAGTCACTGCCTTTTTCTTTATTTACTGCTCATGTCAGGCGGAGTGATAAAGACATTTTGATTCTATACTGACACAGCTGTGTGGAGCTGTTTGCTTTTAAATGCTACTTTTACCCTTCGATGACATTGTTGTTACAGCCACTGAGGCAAAGATTAGAGTAGCTCAGTTCTAAATCAATAACGTTGGCATAGGGAGTAAGTGGGGGAGAGCCTTTTTTTCTAGGTCCAGTCTGATGGACAGAAAGAGAGAGAGAGAGAAGAGAGAGAGAGAGAGAGAGAAAGAAATTACAGAGAGAGAATAAAAGAGAAAGAGAATGAGAGAGGGGCCAGAAAGCACAGACTCTCGGAAGGACTGGCCACACCCCAACCATCTTCTTTCATGTGCAGCCAGACCAGACAACCACCCGTATGCCAGTCAAGACTATCAGATGCCGGCACTTCCAGGTCTACAGGGACCCATAATGCATCTGTTTACCCAGCATCCTCTCAGCCGTGGCCTTAGCCAGGGGAGGGCGGGGTGTGGGGGTGGGTCATGTTAGTTCAGCGTGCATCCTGGGGAGTGGCACGTTCGCAGCAGCAGACTGGGCACTGCAGTGCGTGAAAGTGCTGAAGTCGGCCCTGGCAACAAGGCGGGTGGATTAATCGTCTCTCTCTCTCTCTCTACTTCTCGGCTGTGTGACATGATATAACCACCCGAAAACACTTACTCTCTCAGACACACACACTCACACTCACGCGCATCAATGAAATATTGTAACTGAGAGGAGAGCAGAGGAGAGAGGGGAGGAACATGATTACATAAATTGCTGGATGCAAAGCTCCCGCAGCTACGGGCACAGTGGAGGGGGGGGTGGGGGGGTGGGGTTGTGGAAGGGGGTGTGGGTGATATTTTGGTGCAGTGCTCACACTGCACCAAGCACACGCTCTCCTGAGGGTTGCTCTGAAAATGGCCTGATTTCTGGCCTTTCGGGCTTCCTTTCACCACAGATACACACATGCACAAACACAAGCACACACACAGACACAGACACACACACACACACACACATGCTGATGCAACAATAGGCATCCCATAATGCATGCACCCAGTCAGACAGACATGGACTGACTCCCCAGTAGTACAAAAAACTAGAGCTCCTATTCGCTCAGACTGAGACTGCCTCCCGGCCGCTCCTTCACACGGTACAGGGGGGAAAAAAAAATTGGACTGTTTATTTCGGCTGCCTCGCGTACGCAAGGCGGTCTTATTTCTGTCGCCTCGCATGAACCTTTCTTCCGGGAGAGCTGGGTTCTGTGAGGCTCTGTGCGGCTGCTGCTGCTGCTGCAGTTGCTGACAAACCTTGATGAAGTTGTTCAGGTGGCCCAGTTTCCGCATGTTGGAGACGCCTTGCTGCTTCGCCACATTTTGGAGGATTTCACGTAGGTTGTCAGCGGGGTCTGGAAGGGTAAAAAGGAGGGAGAAAAAGAGAGAGGGAGATTGCACGTCAGTCAGGTGAAATTGCACCAAATAAGAGACTGAAGAAGAGAAAGGTAGTCATAGGGGAGGCAGGAGAGCATCAGCTCAAAATCTTAGTTTTGACTGTCAATAACTGAAAAGAATTGGATGTCTATACATAGTCTACATATGTGTGTGCTTGTGTATGTACGTGTGAATAAAAATGTCTCTTTTGTTGAAAGCCCCAATAACATAACCTCTTTTGACTAACAGCCTTAAATCTAAACATTACATTTGTTTGCATTAGCTGATTTGAGGATTCCCTTCTTCTCAGCTTTGTACACCATAAATACAGTACATGCCTGCCTGAGCTACTGAGTGTGAAAGTGTGACGGATACTAGTACACATTGCGGATGCTTCCGAAATCATGATGAATCTAGTGCCCCACTGTCACTGTGTCTGCATCTCTCCGCTTTGATAAGACCACTGTGCTCGACAGCAGCTTTTTCAGCCTGTGCCAGGAGAGCAGAGACAGGAGGCAGGCTAGCGGATTTTCCACACAAGCCAGGCTGAGCTGAATAGGAAGCCCTTTTGCAATGGACGCAGGAGCATTAAATGAGACCAGACAACGCATCACGAGACAACACACTGCTCAACCATGTCTATTTATGTTGCTATAATGGCTAGGTTGCACTCTGCTGATGCGAAAGAGAGGGAGAGAGAGGGAGAGAGAGAGAGAGAGAGAGAGAGAGAGAGAGAGAGAGAGAGAGAGAGAGAGAGAGAGAGAGAGAGAGAGAGAAATAAACAAAACAAGCAAGTCTCAGTTCTCAGATGTGTATGCACAGAATGCTCAATACCCAGTCAGTATACACAGACAGTGTGCAGTTGGGTACCACATTGAAGGTAACATCCATGCCACCAAAACATCGGACACTGCATAGCAATGGCAAGTAATTCAACTAGTTCTGGGTTGGCAGATCTGTCAACAAGTCTCATAAGCCCAAATTCAATCCTTGTAGTAACAAACAAATAATGTTAACCCAATACCAAATAACAAGTATAACAAGTAGTAACAACTCCTTATGCTCTGAGAAATGACACTATTACATTCTGACACCACAGTACTGATATGATAATAGACCAACACTCAGCTACCCCCCCCCCCCCCCCCCCCCCTTGCTCCCCCAACCCTTCGGCTGTTAAACAGTTACATCTGACCTTTGCATCTGACTTTGGTCTGAGATGTTTTTTTTCCGCAGGGAAATGAACTGTCTGACGGACACTGCATGAAGGTCAGCTGGCATTGGAGTGGGCAGGAATAGCTCAGCTGTCAGTCACGTGTCATCTGTCAATCATCATCATCATCATCATCATCATCATTCCAGTGGGCTCTGTGATATAAGATCTGACTGGCTTGCTGGGACTTTTATGAGGGTAGGAGCAGGCTACACTCAATCAATCACTCAGTCACTCAATAAAATCTGTTTGTGACTGAAAGAAAAGTCAAGAGTAAGACACTATAAGAGAGCCATCCAAAAATGTATTTAATTGGGGGAAGAGAGTTGTAAGGAGGCCATAGCATACATACAGAATGGTTATTCACAGGTGTGAAGAAAAAAAGTTGTATATGGATAGAGCAACAATTTTTTCCCCGTAGCTGGAACTTTCCCATGACATCCCATTCTGGCATCAGTGGAAAAAAAATGCATTGATTGATTGATGTAAGACAGCCAGCCTGCGACTGACTGGTGCATGAGAGTTAACAAGCCTGGCATGATCATGAGGCAAACAGGTCTTGCCAGGCTTTCTCAGAAACATCAGCACACCAGCAGCAGGCCAGGGGGGATGGAGGGGGTGTGTGGGGGTGTGTGATGATGTTAGAGGGGCCTACAGAGAAAAGACACCGGCAGAACAAAGGTGCTCGCAATTAGGTCGGCGAGTCTATGTATGGTTCAGGAATTGTGCAACGTTCCCCTCAGGATCCGGAGGAGAGGAGAGAGAAAAAAAAAACTGGGATAGCTCTGGTTGACGCAAGTTGGTCCTGGAAAGTTCCAAAAGAGATGTGAGCAACAGAGACAACACCGTTAAGCTAGATTTATACTCGCCTTGTCGTGCCGTGTTGCGCCATACATGCAACAAAGTGACGGCAAAACGATGTTAGTGCGCATCTGGTGTGATGTTTTTAAGTGCCCGTCTGGCTGTCGTGCACCTGATTGTTTTGTAACTTGCATGCGCAGTGCACAAAACAGCCCTTTCAAAACAATAAGCAATGACGAGTGTGGTTAAGGCTAACTACCTAGCAACTACCTAGTAACTAGCAGCCTAAAGATGTAATTACCATTGCTACAAACAGGCTAATAGTGCTGAAAACTCACAAGAAATACAAACACTGACCAAAAACTTTTAGGATTTGTTCAGTTTCATCCACAAACCAACATAGGTACAAGCCTGCAATTTGTTTATTAAGTCAAGTTATTTGGCCTTATCCTATGGTTCTACCATCCCGAAACTTTTATCCAGTTCAATCCCCAAATCAAGATGTAAATCTGCAATTCAGTCATGTTTGACAGGCAAGGTTTTCTGAAGTAGCGTGGCATTTGACACTTCTGATGAGGAGAAGATTGGTGCGCGTGTCGGGCGCAAGTATAAAGGGTTTGGAGTATCGTTGGCATTACTTTCTTGTGCGCACAGCACCACATGACGGGTATAAATCTAGCTTTAGGCTGCTCTCTGTCTCACACATCGTCAACTGCAAAAAAAGGCTTTGGGTTTTACAAGTTCAATAATTTAGTACCCCTCTGGGCCTTTCTTTGATCGTCTTGAAGTGGAAACAGTAGATATAGGTTTGTGTGTGTGTGTGTGTGTATGTGAGTGTGTGAGTGTGTGTGTGTGTGTATATGTGTATATATGTGTGTGTATATGTGTGTGTGTGTGTGTGTGTGTGTGTGTGTGTGTGTGTGTGTGTGTGTGTGTGTGTGTGTGTGTGTGTGTAGGTGTGTGTGTGTGTGTGTGTGCTTGTATGTGTGTGCGCTCTTGTGCACTGAACCCAGAAGCGGAAGCTGGGCTGCGTGTGTTGCCTGCACGACTTTGTGAATGAAGCAGAGGAGAGGTGAAGCGGGGTGAACAGTCCTCCCCTCTCACCCCCCCCCCCACCCGCCCCCACTCCTCTTCTCATTTGCCGCTTCCTGCCTGGACGGGGGCCAGCTGTGTGGGGAGACTGTGAGGATGCAATGATGTCACTACGTGGGACAAGGATCCTATCCAACCAACCAACAGCCCCCCCCGCCTCCCCACAACAACCCCCACTCTGTCTGAGTAGCCGGGCCTTTTGTTTGATGTGTGTATGTTTGGGGTGGGAGGGGCGGCATTGGGGGCAAGTCATGTATCTTACAGCCAACCAATGCACACAGGAGTGTACTCCATACATTTTGAACACTAAACCGGCTCGTTGGACCTGTTAGGATTGTAAAAATGTTCCTGACAAATGTTTAATCACCACTTTCACAAACAGGGTGCTTGTGTCTGCTGAAGCCTAGCCTACCTGTCTCACTTTCAGAGACTGAAAGCCCCGACTCCAAAGACGTCAGAAATTCAAACCCTGTGGTCTGTCTGCTATTACCAAGCCTGCATGAGCGTGACAATGTCATATTAGGCTCAGGAACTGGGCTTATAAAAGTGGAAACAGCAACAGCAACGGATCAGGGTAGCTAAATACAGGTACCTTTATCCAAAGGAACCACTACGCATTAGCACCGTCGAATATCCCTATCAAACAACACTGACCCGACTGCTGGCCATGAGGGAACAGCTGAGGGAGTCCACATACACACACACACACACACACAGACACACACACACACACACACACACACACACACACCAAATCCAAAACCAACAACTGTGTTCAAACAGACCATGCACAGAGAAAGTGAGTCATGTTTGGCTGTTAACACCCAACTAGGTTCAAGCAGCTCTATGACTGTACAAGAGGCTGAATGACAAGCGACCACCACACCACAGCCTGCTACAGGCCTTGGAGAGCTGTTGTTTGTTCGTTGCAGCACTGACAGAGCTGTCAAACACACTTGTAAACAGGATGCGGGTCATCTGATCACGGGTGGGCAGCCCGCGAGACGTCAAAAGGTCAAAGGTTATACACGGCTCACCACAGCACGACATGGATTCCGGGCAAGTCTGTTATTCATGCAAGACTGCACAAAAAGCGTACACCTCGCACAAACTGAAACAAAAAGGAAACCAAGATGACCAGTGACCAACTAAAAAACAAAAACCTCTAACGCACAAAAATGCACTAAAGCACAAACAGCCTGTGATGTGATGATTGTCACCATCCTTTTGCAGCCAGGGGCTGGATGTTGTGCATTCCGGCACCAGAAGGCATGAGAGGCGATCTTCATCAACACAGCTGATTCAGACGCATTCCCCTGCCAACTCAATTTGTGCACGTCTTACTTGTCGCAGTGTCTCTGTTCATTGGTCTGCACATTCCTTCACAGCTTCACCCTTCCCACACCCTTCCCCTGAAGCACCATAACAACACTACTTGCATCACATCTTATGAAAGGCAATGTGCAGGCAGAGGAATGGCTGAGGAATCATTACAGAAGCCAAAGAATATATTACAAACAGGTACAGAACAATGTTCTGCCCGGCAAATAGCTGTGCATTCAACTTTTTAGTTTTTTGGTTTATGCATATTCCACACACCCACCGCACCGCGGCTGATCCATAACGCGTTAGATGGCTACGATAATTGTTGATGTTTCCATTTGTATTCCATTATCGATCTGCAGTCCGCCCGCATTGACCCTAGCGGCGGGGTTGTAACGCTGGTGCGGCCCTGCCCCGTTGCGAACACGCTACCGCCTCTGCGTTCACACCAAAGGAATGTCCATCATATGTGGGTGGTTGTCACAAAACAAGTCCCCACTCTCTTTTGTATTTGATGTCAACTATAAATCGCACCATCGCTCATGAGTGTAATGACAGGCGACACTAACAAGTCTTACAGATTTGCTACACTGTCTGCTTTCTATAAACTGTGTTCACCACGACTTCTGAGCAATGATGGGCATGACCATGCACGCCAAGCAAAACACAACCTAAGGTTTATAGACTTGTATCAGTCACACTTAACATCAACTTCTCCACCCAAACAGCTTACTTTGAAGAGCCAGTTAGTTTTAGCTGAACAGGTCGCAATTGTTAAATGGTCTGGAGATAAACATTGAGCAAACCAGGCGGTACAAAGAGAAAGTCTTCACATTTTGATACATTCTGATAGACCACGCCTATTCGTAAATGTTTACGCTAACTTAAATGTATTCAGTTTCTAGTAGAATAATCAGTTAGTAACATCCATTTAAGCAATATCATTTCACTAGCACACAAGTACCAGGCAAGTTATTGCCTTCTTCTCTCCCTCTTTTACGTTACCTCTGGTGAGATCGAGCGGTACGTTTTCCTCCCCGCTGTCATTCCGTCCTGTCAATGCAAAGTCCACACATCAGTAATTTGTAAAATTTGTTTTGGCTCTAAGGTAGCACAATAACAAAGCATCATTTTTCCCTGTAGTCACGGATTCCCATTGCCCATGGAAACCAATCTGTCTCACCTCGCATCCGTATACTCCGGATAGGACGGCCTCGGATGCTGACCGCCATCTTTCCAGACACATTCACAACACCGGAAACAACGGAAATTGTCGCGAGAGGATCCCCCGCCACCCCCGCCTACCCACCCACTTATGTCTAGGTTCTGCACCCGCCTGGCTCTGGCTGTCGCTGCTGTTGCCGTTTTGCAGAGGTGGGGGTAAGCGCCGTGCCGTGTCCCTTATCCAGCTCACTTGTGATAAACAAATAATTCCGTACAGGTATCAGTACA
The DNA here is from genome assembly GCA_030347295.1 of Setipinna tenuifilis. Lineage (NCBI taxonomy): Eukaryota > Metazoa > Chordata > Actinopteri > Clupeiformes > Engraulidae > Setipinna > Setipinna tenuifilis. Next base: position 19,324,944 of record CM059273.1, read on the forward strand.
AACTAGTTGCTCAACGCATACTATAATGAGATAACAAGTGGCTTATAGCCTACTGTCTGGGTAAAAGTTGGGTTTGTGAAAGGGAATTGATTTTCTGCCCACGAAGCAAACCAAATGGTGTTTAATTTATTTATTATTGAAAACAACATTGTAAAAGTTCACACAACAGAAGGCAATAATACAATACTGCTTTGCAAAAAGGTGTGAAATGCAGTGATGTGCAGAAGCTGTGTCACACATAAAACCTATAAAGGCCAAAACAAAGACAAAGCCTGTAAGACACGCCTATGTACACACAACCATGTGGTAGCCTGTTTTTTACATGCAAATTGAGTTAATCAGAAATTATATGCTAGTTTGGCAAGAGTGACACCTTCTTTTAGATGGACACAATGGTAAATGCTTTATACATTGCATATGTGGGCTAATGATATGCTAAATTAACTAAACCACAGAATATGAAAGAACAAAAAACACAACATTGAAAGATACAGTACTACATAAACCCTCTCTCCATGGTTTTTGTATTGTGTTGATCTCCATGTACAAAATGCAAACAATTCCCTTGTCGCTAGGCACAACCAATAAATAAGCACAACATAAATAAACTACAGCAGATTGGAAAAAAATACATAGCTAATCTTTTCAGGGATGTGTTGAATCAACAACAAACTGGCGCGTTGTCATCCATCAGTCGTTATCATAGATACAGTCTGAAATGAAATAAGGTTGTGAAATAAATGATAAAGTCAAGTTGGTAAGCTGACCTATATTGTCTGTATGGTGATGTAAAATAAAAAGATTTGTTGATATGATATTATTTACTGTTATATTATTTACCATATGACAGATATATAGCAGTAACTTTTATTAAATGAATCATAATCAGAATTGTGAAAAAAACTACATAGTAGCACTGCAGAAAGATACTGCACTACAATAATAGTCTACCTTTTCGGTAGTCTTTGCCTCCCTGTTGTATACAGTTTTATAATGTTCTGTAATATGTCCTAAATTATATTAAAATACTCCTATATGATTAGGCTACTATTAAAAATATGAATGCATTTGTAAAGTATAATGTTTAAACATACCATCTCCGATGTCATCATAAATATCAGCATCTCTGTGAGGAAACAAAGACAACAACAAAAAACATGATTTCGTTTTGAAACAAAACATTTTGTTTACTAGTACTGCCTAAAAGAGAACGTAAAAAGATGGCAGAGATCATGTGAATGTTTATGTCATGTACTATTATTAGTATAGAAAGTGATTTTGCACAACACTTACTCTACTACAATATGGCTGACTGCGACGTATCCAACTGAAAACACACACACACACAAACACCCACCCACACACACACACACACACACACACACACACACAAAAATATTAGTGTCATGTTAGCTTAAGTTGACAGGAAATCATTTGACTTCTGATAGTATCTCTACTTACACTTTCCCTCGGAGTTCCTACAGACTAGTTTGTTGTCCACAGCTTTTATGATGACATCAAGGGTTTCTCCAGGTGTCAAGGGCAGGTCCTTGCCTCCCCACTTTTTGCAGGACAGTGAGGAGAGGATGGTCACTTGATAGAGGGTCTGTATCTCACCCTCAAACTGCAAGCAGAAGAAATTAGAGTATTATGTATTTTGTTATAAAGTGATAATAACACTATAGACCACATATTAGTCTCAGTGTTTGTGTATCAACAGTGTTTCGGGGGAAACGTACTTTGAATTTCTTCCTGAATTCCTTTTCCTCCTTTTCCAGTTTCTTCTGCCTTTTGGTGTCCTTCTCTTCACACTTTGGCTTGAATTTAGGCAGACTAATAGAAACAGAGATACAAGGACAATGCAAATACTTGTATCAGTATGCCTACTTCGTGAACCTAATAGATTTTCATAATTGTACAATATATTCCCCATTATAAAGAGATATACTGACCTACTGATGGGAGGTGGAGGAGGGAAACCTGGTAGGTCCACATCATCATAAACATCATCGGGAGGAGAACCTGATAAAGGAAAGAAAGAGAGAGGAGAGAAAGTCATGTCAAGGCAGGCCAGTGTCCATAAAACCTGTTGAAGTGGCAGTGAGTATGGGTGAAAGGTAGACAACATAGTGAGAGTTTTTTTAAAAAAGAGTTATTACCAGAATTACCCTCTGGGGTGAACTGTGGAGGTGGTGGCACACTGAAAAACATCAACATGAAATCATGCATAATTGCCAACTAAATCAGAACTGTTCAGGACTACAGCTGAACAGCTGAATTGGATTGCTTGAAAAAGCCATGCAGATATAATGACGATGTTCAGAAAGTAAAAGGGGTGAAGTAGCATGCAAAGTTATCAGACAAGCAGGGTAATTGGATAAAATTAGGCAAATTTGCTTTGTAGATAGATTCCTACAAGGTACATTTTTATACTAATAAGATCAGATACATTATGAAGAAACAATTTTTTGTCTCATGTGAAACTCTGATTGACCATCATCGTTAACCCAGATCAGTTGATTGATTTTTCAATTAGTACATTGGCATTAGTAATTCTTACAATAAACAATTTGATGATTACTTTTGCCAAAAAGGTTAGGAATTAGTGGCAGTATATTGTCCTGATCTGTCTTACTACTGTGAGTATTACTCAGTATTGTTGCCAGGGGCTCTGAAGAACTTCTGAAGGAAACGGCGTTTGGCAGGGGACTTGATACTCTGTGGATCGGGGCTTTAGAGAAGTACATTTTGTGGAGATACATGACAATTCAATATGACAGAAACTACACACACACTTATGTAATGACTTTTAGTCATGCATACCCCCCTGCGCGCACACACACACGCCCTTACAAATAAATCTGCACAAAGACAAGCAATCCAACACACACAAACACACACAAATGTTCCTTCTAAAAGAAAGACTCACCTAATGAAGCTTGGTTCTTCCAAATCATCATATATGTCTCCATCCTCTCCAGGTGGAGGTGGTAAGATGACTGAAGAAGGTCATAGGTGAAGTCACGATCACATTAGAAATGTAATTATTATTAACATAACTGAATTTACTGAAGTCAGTTTAACCAAAGTCACTTTACTAAATGTAGATTCTTACCTCCTTGACCATTGATTGCACTGAAAAGCAAAAAAGAAAAGTCTTTAACTTTTTCCATTTCCACATTTTAACCTTCATTCTGTGAAACCAATCCTAACCTTTCGGAGGGTTTTTAATGTTGTTAACATCCTCACCTCCCAATATCATTTTGTGGGCCAATGTCATCATACAGTTCCTGATCATCAAGCGTCTGGCCAGGAATTTGTTTTAAACTCTGGAAGTCAATGTCCACTGAGTCTGTTTTCACATAGCCAACTGCAATATTAAGGACAGAATGGTTAGAGCCCTGCTGATGCATAAAAAGGCAACTCAACAAGACATCAAACTCCACGGTTGTACATCCTAACATTTTGATAACAGGATCAAAACATTAATGCGGTTTAGAAACCAGACTAAGACAATGGATGTGTGTGTGATTAAAATGTGCAGAAAATAGCTGAGGTAACCGTCATGATGTGAAACTATTAACGCAATTTTGTTTTCAAACTTTGCTTTCCAACTCTATTTCCACTAACTGTTACTACCTGATGTATCATCACAGACAGTCGATGTACTAAATGACATTTTGTATCATATTCCAACCATTGCATTGCATCTAATTCAAGCTGCCCAAACCCCCAGCCCAGGCCCTCTGTATTGATAGACACTCACAGCAGCCGTCTTCGTCCCTGGCAAGCCAACGGGCCTCGGGGTTATCCCCAATGCGGATGATGTCGATGGATTCTCCCTGCTTCAGACTGAGCTCATTCTTGCCACCCTTGCAGTCAACCCGTGCTTTGGCTTTATGGATGATCTGCACTGGGCCGGTCAGCTGTGGCAGGGATAGCAGTGTGGCAAACACAGACAGAATGGAGCGAGACAGTGTTATATCTTAATGAGTGCACATTCCTCTGTGGGGTTGGTGAATATTGGCAAATATTGACGTTTTGTCTGTGAAGATTCTCATTCATTCAGGTCACGTTAGTCAAAAGAGCTAAGTTGTAGGCCACTGGACTTCTTTTAGTAGCTTGAAGACGTTTCACCTTTCAGTCAAAAGGCTTCTTCAGTTCTGAAGTCCAGTTGCCTACAACTTAGCTCTTTTGACATTGACGTTTTGGTTTTGCTTCTGTCTGGTTCAGATGTTACAGGCAGTCTCCATGGGTTATTTGTTCACTCTGGTGCAAATGGGGCTGATTTGCAATGCCGGAACAGGATGACACACACACCTTGCCCTGCCCTACTAATTCACCTTGAATTTCTTCCTGGCGTCGTTTTCTTTTCGTTGACGGTCTTTCTGTTCTCTCATTTCTTGTTCAAGACGCTTCTTTTCCACCTTGTCTTTCTTCTTATCTTGTTCTTTTGCTTCAGCTTGGGCCCTGCATAGAAGCGGAGAGAACAAGGACATGAATAATGTGCAGACATTAAGTGTACTTTTGTGTTTTATTGTATCTGCAGGAGCACTTTGACCTCTCTGACTGTAAAACATCTCTGGGATATTACCCCTAATAAAATATTTAATATTTAATCTGTTACATAGGTTACACCTCTTTTGATATGGCCATACTCTTTGCCCTTCGTAGCATGCAGCAAAAATTTATGTTTTCATTGTGCCCACCAGGTGGTAGCATTAAGCATTAAGCATTAATTGCTTTCACATTTTCCCGCTCTCTGTGTTATGGAACCTGTGAAGGAAAGGAACTTACCATTTGTCGTCAAGATCCTCATACTCACTGTCACTGTCCTGCTCAAAGGCAAAAATACAGAAGAGAAGTCAGAAAAATACCTTGGAGGACCCAAATTGTTTAGTCAAACATTGAAAAGTGAAAGTAAACACAGAACACCACAATGAGTAAATGAAATTAGTCAATTTATAGGTGGTAACAAAGAATTTTCCATTTTCTGCTTTTCACCTCATCTCCCTTTATGGAACAATCTGCTGTATTTTTTTTTTTTTTTTTTTTAGAAATAATTTCACAAGACGTGATAATCCTAAAAATCAAGAGGCAGTGAGCTTTGTGCCAACGTAGAGGTTGCCAAAGTGACCTTTTTTCACCAATGGGAGATCTACGTTCTCTTTTTGAAGGCAAGAAGTTTTCTCAGACAAAGCCGATTACTGAAATTCCTAACAGGGTTTGGTGCTAACAGCTGAATTAACACTTTTACAACTTCCCCTAAGACAACAAGTATACATGGGTCTCTGTCATACCTCATGTCTTTGACCCGGGTGTCCTGCAAAAAGCAAAGATTCAGTGAGAGCTCAATCAGCAATAAGAGGTTGTTAGCCTTACAAATATGTGGTTCAGTAAAGTCAGACTAATTCCCCTAAAGAGTGCAACTTTGCAATTTGATTTACACTGCTGAAATTTGTCTGTGTGAATATATTCAATGCCTCGGTTTTGTCTCGTCACAAATCTTTGATGTGAACTGGACTTAAGTCGTAACTTGTTGTATGTTCTAGCTGTACGTTACACAAAGGCCTTTTATGTAGACCCAGGTGCCTGTTATATCTGTACAAAAATTAAATAACAATAAACTTAAGGTAGCACTCAGGGACACTGACGTATTTTTTCTTCAAAACACATAGCACATATGTTAAGTGATTACCTCCTAATGGGAGTGGTGGTGGATTCATGGATCCGGGGTCATCATAGTTATCATCTGGCCCAGACATTCTATAAGTAAAGAGTGTTTGGTGACCACTTAATTACATGTTTTTCTGTGTAACATGACTCAGAGACGGGGGATTGTGCATATATGATCAGACTGGTTTTTGCCAACAATTGCTATGATACCTGTAAAGTGAAGATCTAAATAATAAAAAAGTTGTTTTACTGACATATTTCAGAAAAAAAAGTTTTTTTTTCAAATAGCAGTTAGATGTGTCATGGATTGTTGGATTGTTTCATTTGCGCTACTGTAAGTAAAAAACACACACTATGGTCTCCTCAAACCAAACCTCTAACCAAACAACGAGCCTGACCCAACTCAATATTCAGACCGCCTCCTGCAGAACACTAGTGTCCTGCTTCTGGCTACTCACATGCCTCCTGTAGGTCTTGGAGGTAAGCAAGGGGGCAGGGCAGGGGGCGTGGGCCCAGGGACGGGTGCCTGACTGCTGGGATGAGCGGCAGGCGGAGGAGGGGGGGCACCTTTTTTGGCTCCCGGACCTGGTGGTGGGGGGCAGTGTTTGTTATTGTGTTACACTGTGCAATGTTACTATACAGTGGTAAGACAAAATAGATAACATTGACATAACATACTATCTATCTTAGGGCTCGAATAACTTGACAAATCAAGAATTTTCATACACGGAGCCTTGACAGATATTTTTGCACATCAGACATCATGTGAGGTTCATGCAGGTGTTTAGGTTTCACTTGTTTCGGTATAGTGCCAGCACTCAAAAAAAAAAAAAAAAGTCCCCGGTGCTGGTTCCCATTTAGCGAAAACTTCTCAATTTTTTTTTCAGCCAACTTCAGTTTACATGAAAAAGGAGAAACCTGAATGGGAAGTTGAATGTGTCAATACAGGAAGCTGTGTTATTTCTCTCATTCTCACTTAGCGTTTCTCTTTCAGCGCTAAAATATCTCATGTTGACATGCGAGGCCTGTGTCCACTCATGGCCTCCACTAACCAATTGCGTTGCCTCCACTGATGATCACCTGATTGATTTTAAAATAAAACAGGCCATACACAGTGCAGTCAGTCAGTCAGTGTTGTCAGGTGTCACAGCAGGAATTATTAATAGTAGAAGAAGCAGTAACCCAGTGAACCACAAACACCACAGTGGTGTGATGTCTGACTGAGGTTGGGGGTTGAACTGGTTGATGTAAGAACTTCACTTTGAAAATAACACCATGAAATTTAGCGGCACACATGTCATTATTTTTAGTTGAGTCTTGATTTGTTTGATGACACATACTGTAGTTTGATGACACAACCAGTAGTATGCGGTAGGCAATGGATTCGTTTTTGGTATTGTCTTGCTATTCGTTTAAATGGATGTAGTCACATGAAGGACACGTAATCACATGTCACTTCTCACTCCTACTAGCCAGTTAAGGCTGTGCAGAATTCAGTTATGAAGTCTTGCTCTGACTAACATTTGAACTGAGTGAAAACTGTGATGGCATCAGACAACATGCGAGAAAGATATTACCAGTATAGATCATGCACTTGCTGATGTTTTCAATGATGCCTTTTAGATAACTAGTTTGTTTGCTTTCTAGTTTTACACATAGCCACCTGCTGTCTGCTGTCTCAAATTACAGGTAACAATCCGAGAGAGTAGGGGGAAATGATTTCACCTATTGATTTTAAGCAAGGTTTATTTTTTCAGTTTTGCTCCTCACTGCAATTTAGAGTTTCTGTCAATAAATCTTTTTTTTTTGGGTATGGTATGGTATAGTTTTAGGTCTGTATGTGGCTATGGTTACACCAGTGGTATTTATGATTAATCTTGTTATCCTGTGTCTTACAAAGACCACATAACCACATAGCTGCAATTGCAAAAAATGCTTACCATCAACTGTAGGTTCTGCCAGGCCTTTCATGAACTTCTCCAAATTGACATTAGGGGGCCTGTTGGGTTTGGCTGGGGGACTGCCCAGGGCAAAAATGTTTGGCAAAGGATTCCTCTTTGGGGCCGAGGGATCATCACTGACCACCAGCCCCCCGGGCCCGCTGGGTTTCTTGGTGAGCAGAGGTTTCTGGAAGGTCACGGGCGGCGCTGGTTTGGACCCGACCACAGAGTCACTGTTTACCCCTTCCTCGGCCTTGGTGTCCTCCTTGTTGAACATGTTCTGTGCGGCACGAAAGCCTGGGGCCTTCTGTGGTGCACCTGCTGAGCTGTCCACCTGCTGCCGGATCTGGCTGAGGCTGCTTCTGGGCTTTTGGCCGAGGGGTAACCTTGGTGGGGTTGACGTGGCGGGGCTATCCTCAGATTTCTGGTTGTCTTTCAGCCAAGATGGCTTGGTCCCTGCTGGGGGAGGCTTTGGCATAGTCGCTGTGGTTGTCGCTCCCACCGTTGGCTTCTGTGCAAGCGGCTTGGGGAAGGGGCTCCTCGTCTCGGCCTCCTTAGAGACCTCGCCAGGCTTCGGCCTTGGGGGAAACTGTTTGCCGAAGCTGGGTTTGGCGTCCTCCTGGGCCCCCTCGAACCTGCTCACCAGTGCTTTGGGCTTCGGCGACTCGCACATCTCCGGAGCGCTGCTCGTGGACACAGTGCTCTTCAGGAAGTTGGGCTTGGGCGCGGAAGAGGAAGAGGCTGCGCTGCCTGACAGACTTCCCTCCAGCATCGGCTTCTTGGCATTTATTGGGGGCCCTGAGGAGACTGTGGGGTGGACGGGGACCTTCGGCCGACCCCCAGGTGGCGCTGGTCCGTCGCCAGGAGACGTCCCCGAGTTGAAGCGGGCCATCATGGCCCTCACGTCTGTCTTGTTGTCCTGGCAACACAGAGAGCAAAAGGTGAGCAAGATGGTATCTTTCAAGTGTCATAAACTCTTCACAGATAAACAGAGGTTTTGGTGGCTGGTATGTGGACAGTGCCTGTGTTGTCAACATGACATAACAGTGCAGTGAATAGTGGTTATTATCATCATAATAAGTAACATGTATCGTCAGAAGCCATCGTAACAAACAGAACCAAGACATAGCTTGCTCAATTGTAAGATTTTTTAAACAACACAGAAACTGCGATGGTAAAAATCTGACAGACTGATATAGCTTTTTCCTTTTAGATAGTCTTTTAGATATTGGCTGCTTAAAAAGCCAGACACTTCAGATCACACATCTTTTGTATTTTCAAGATAAATGCTTGGCATTTTAATTATTAAAAATACATTTTGCATCCAGCTTTTAGGGGAAATTATTTTAAAAAACTTTTTTTAATGAAACATTCATCAAACAGAGGTTTTGGTGGCTGAAATGTGGACACAGGACACAGGACACACACACAGTAACACAGTCTTTTAGATATTGGCTGCTTAAAAAGCCAGACACTTCAGATCAGTGGAGTCACATAAAACTGAGGCCTGCAAACACATCTTTTGTATTTAAGATAAGCCTGACTAAAAATACATTTTGCATCCAGATTTTAGGGGAAAGTATTTTTTTTTTAATGAAACATTTATCAAAAGACAATACTCTTACTACATTTTACATCTTCTAACTGTCTAACCAAACCGCCATGACTCCTTAGACCAAACCTGAGCTACTGCTGTGTGCACTCGACCCCTTATTGTTGGTATGTTTGCAGGAAGTGGCTATACTGAATTATTGTATGAAAACAGGAGGGTTTGCCTGCGGCAATTAATTTTTTTTTAATACTTGATTTGTTTTCTGTTAGGTAACAACCTCAAAAAATCTACAGATTAGAACAAAGCCTGAATATCTGAATATCAGACAAAAATGTAATTTGCATGAAATTCTACTAGTGTTAAATAAAGTGGGTATGTTTACATGGCAACGGTATTAGCTGCTGGCTTGGCTAATTTTGAACATAAACTTCAAATTACATATGTAAATTTAATTGATAGTGTATTTAATTGATAGTCTATTTTTGTAAATTAAAGTGTATTGTGGAAAAGGAAATACATTCTGAAGAGACTGTAGGATTACTTTTTGATTGTAGGATTGTAGGATTACTTTACAGCTAAAACGTGTGAAGCCCTGTTGTCAAGTCCGTGAAAAATTCTCTGCAGTTGCCATAACACCAAGTAAGCTTCATTTGCATATCCAGCATGTTCATGCAAAGGAGATCCTAATAAATAAATGTGTTTTATTGGTGATGACATGAAAGACCTCTTATTTCACTTAGGTTAAAGTTGTCCACCCCCCACCCACCACACACACATACACACACACACATAGACAGACATCGTCAGGTGCATCTGGCCCCAGTATGCCTTGTCTCTAGTGCTGATGAATGGCTGTTTAATGCAGGGCGGGCCCATGACCAGGAAGCACTGATAAGGCCCAGTACAAGCATTCTTATGTCAGAGGAGCCAGCGTGAGGAACAAACTGTGCGGCTGACATTTTAGAGTCCACAGAAAATTCTGTGTGCACCCATCCCCCCCCCCCCCCCTTAGGTCAAGGAGACAGTCGTTAAATAAGCTGTGGTGATCTATGTTTTGTCCATGTCTAAGCGTAGCACTGTCTCTGGATAGAGGACTTTCTAATGCTGTTTCATGACACCGATTCAGTTGCATGAGACTTGTGAAGTCCCCACAGAGGAAGTTGGCTCATGTGTGTGTGCTGCTGTTGGTCAATCATGTGTTTCCCATAGTATCGTTTTTTATTTAGCAAAAAACTGTTGTTCAGTGACTTTAAATGGTTAATTTGTGCCTGTTACTGGGAAAAAAAACAGGCGCTTGGCTTGACATGCAAAGTGAGGTCAAAAACACATCCCACCGTGGTGAGAGGGACCATTGCAGTGGAACTTTGCATTTTTAGCACTTGTTGCCACCAAACAGAAGATGACAAAGAATGCTGCCAGCAATTATTCAAAGAAGCTCTTCAGCGCTGGACACATCAGAGAGTCACAGTATTTTGCAAGCAAAAGGTTAACTGCCTTTCTCACCCCTAAGGACAGTGGTTTTTAGTAGTAACACAACTGTAAGTTGTCAGATTGACATGTAATGTTTTAGGCAAGGTGGTAACAGAACAGACCATTATCACATCGCTATCTGCCTATAAATTAGCATGGTTAGCATGATCTAGCATTGTGGTTTAAAGTAGAGGTTAAGGGGCTACTGTTATACCAAGCATCATAGGCTATTATACTATTACTACAACTATTATATTACATTATATTTATCCAAAGCGACTTACAAAAAGGAGGACATATTATATGTCAGGGGTCATGTGAAACAATGTAATATTGGATGCCCCAAATGAAAAATATGTTAAGAACAGCTTTAAATGCCCTTGGTCTTTCATTTTCCTTCCAATTCAAGGAACCACTGGACTGCGGATCTTAAAAACTGCAGTTTTCACTCTTTTAGCTCAGGGCACACCAGTGTTTTCATCCACAACACCCCTAAATTACATCCTTCGTTTGCTTTTCAGAACATTATATTTCTGCAATCTTTTACTAGTTGAACATCTTGCACACCAAAACAATTGTCAGTTTATGTCACTTTACATAACTCTTCTTAAATTGCAGGAGTACTCATTCACTTTTTGTTCAACACACAGCGAATCACAAGAAAACTAATTGAAAATAATTCTACACTTGATATATAAACTTCTAAAAGATTCTTATACATGACACTGGCAAATTCCAAATGTTTTTAAAATATTTTACTAAACTCCTGGACTGTTGCCATGTCGCCTGTTTCGAGTGACCATACTCTAAAACAATCAGTTTCAGTGTTAAACTGCCTTTAACAGAAGGCAAAAGTACATCTTTACCAAAACACTGCAAATCCAAAGAGGAACTAGGGTTTCATAAGCAAGCCTTGGCCAAGATATTTGTGTTATTTTTGTCTCCATGGCTTTGAGTGTATAAATAAGATTTAAATTTTAGATCAGATTTAAATTGATTCATACAGATAGAAGCTCAAGATTGAGACAAAATATATTTTTGATGTGTACCAGCCACTATTCTACAGAAATACAGTACATTAATACTACATGAATGGAAATAAATGAACACTTTTAGTGAAAAGTGATACTAACAATCTCTTTTGTGGGGCTACTTATGTAATAGCATCACAACATTGACACAGATCATGGCCTCAAACATAGATATGTCGTTCAGTACGACATTAATGCAAGAGCATCATATCAGCAAACTACAAAATGTAAATTCACAGGGATCTCGTAGCGAACTCGTACAGGTCAGCTGTCTCCACTAAATGGCTCACGGCACGGCACACACCCAATCAATGTTTGCCTAAGAGTGAGGAACACATAGGAGCCGTACTTACCATGAGGGAAGATCTCTCCGGATCCTATCTAGCCTCTACATGAGCCAACAGACGCACAGGTACAATTTTACGTGAGAAAAACGTGTTTTTTAGTGCAGTTTGTGAGTGGCTGTGTGAATATGTGTGGCGTGTATCTGTGTCTGCCTGTATGCGTGTGTATGAATGTGAAAGCTGATGACCTTATTGCCTGTCCGCACTGGTTACTTCCCCTCTGCTAGGGAACTGTCATTACAGGAAGCTCTATCAGTTGCTTCATCTCCTGTATTTGCCTATTCCATGCCTGCTGTTTTGCCATTTCCACTCCCTTCGACCGGTGACAGTGAAAAAGCCCTGTGAGTGTGTGGTGATTCCCGACACCTTTGCTCCCATGCACGAAACACACCCACACCATTACTGTAAGTCACTGTAAACAACTATGTAGGCGTCGAAAAAGTAATATGATAACAAGGAACTAAGGCAGGCTTAAGTGAAGTTAAAAGTGCAAGTGGTGAGAGAGTGTCATGTACTCCATCATGTTGATTTGGATATAACAACAATGTTTTTCTTGGACACTGACACACAGCACATTGCATGTAATGTGTACTCTGAAAAGCCGCCAAACTACACACAAGCAAACATACTACACAAGGTCCTAAAAACTAAACTATAAATTAGTTCAGCACATTGAAGAATAAAATAACACCTTCACCCTGTGCTGTATTCTTACCTCTTTAAGCTTGATATAAGGCCACATGTGTTAGCAGCTAAAATATATGCTTTCGTTACGCAAACAGACAGACACACACACACACACACACACACACACACACGAAGACAGACACACATTCTTTTCTCCAGGGCAAAATGGCCTGCATAGCCTAAATCCAGGTCAGTACAGCTGCATGATTCATATACGAAAATATTCCATTTCATTTCCTATTATGTTATGGCCACTCATTACAGACATTGCCTGGAAATTGTGTATTTGGGCTGGTCTGATATTAACTTCTATTAACTCACTCTTAGCTGATATTAGCTCATATTTGACAAACATTGTGTGCGTGCGTGCGTGCGTGCGTGCGTGCGTGCGTGCGTGCGTGCGTGCGTGCGTGCGTGCGTGCGTGCGTGCGTGCGTGCGTGTGTGTGTGTGCGTTTGTGTATGCATGTGTTAAAAGGACACTTTAGATGGGAAATTTTAGTCATTTAAGTATATATCAACTTCCAAGAAACCCGTTGCCCTGTCCCACCTATTAGTCACCTTATCACTCTACCTTAATCATCAGTGAATGTTTACTGATCTTAATCATTAACCTGCCCTGCTCCTTACTCTAGGTTATCCCCAGCACCATAAATCTGTAACAATCAGTAGCTTACTGAAACACTAACCTCAGGCACATATATCTTTCACTGGGTCAACTGATGATTTGTTGGTCCACTCCAGACCAAAATGCGGGCTGTAAAAATAACTTAGTTGACTGTAAGTCATTAACATAATATGTGCTAATAAATAATTTAGCTGCTTGTCATGTTGCCTCCTGGACTTACAGTCTACTACAGCTACTGATCTGGAGATTTCATGGTATTATAAACTATTCTTAAAGATACTAGATATGATGCACAGTGGAAAATGTCTAAGTGATGATAAAAGGCAAATTGATAACAGCATTAAAAAATATTTTTTTATAAGGCTGAAAAATCGTACAAAACTTTGTGTATTTTACTGCATGCTGTATATTAATATGATGTGTTTATTGCTGGTTTATACTCATAGACACTAAAATGATTTCACATGTATGTGCTTCTCTTGCATGTGAACTGGACAGGAGCTGCCCTTGTCAAAGCATGCCCATACCCTGCAGTTGTTTTGTGTGACAGTGAAGTGTTTGATGGTTTGGCCCATGCAGGAATGATTGAAGAAACAGATGTTATCCCTACAAGCAAAGATCACAGTGCTCAGTTAAGAACAGCATAGAGACTTGCTGCTGTTGAATTGATGTGGGTTTTTCTGGAGAACAAGAGCCCCAGGAGCCAATGCTATTCTTTTCTTTTCAGTAACAGAGTTTTTTTACATCAGTATTAACAAATTAAGACTTCCCATTCAGCTTCTCCAACAAGAGCTTCAGTCAGTTTAATGTGATTTATTGTGTAGGCCATTACTACATAACACATATCTTACAATAACCATTCAGACAGGAAGAACATAACAGATAAAGTAAGATGAGAGAACAGGTATAGTTACATAATACAGATCTCACATAACCATTTAAACGGGAAGAACATAAACACAGAGGGAACAAAACATTAAACAGACAGTGATGAAATTGTTTTCATAATGTGTTGCTCTTAGTTTCTTTGAGTGCAGGAAGTGATAACAGTGGGTAGTGCTTGCTAGTTGAACTGCTTTGTTATAGTATGTAGCATAAAAAAGAGCTTAACAAAACTGGTGGCATCCCCAGTTTGGCAGTCTACATCTTTAAAATATTGTGAAAACTTTGACAATGTTTTTCATCTACAAAAAGCAGGGGACGGAGCTGGTCTTTATGTTTTGACTGGGAATATGCACCAGAAAAAGGGACTGTCCACATAAAATGGGGATGTCTGGACACCATATGTTATGTTAAATGGGAATGTCTGGACCCTATAAATCATAGATTTAATGGACATTTGACAGCCAATCAAGAAACCGTATTTCTTGTCTCTAAGTTGTGTAGCTTATCTTGAGTCATCCTACACCATTTTCAACTAATCATGTTCCCACTAGAAACCAGATGACAGCTGACTGCATTTCAGATCAGGTCCAGAATCTGGTCAGGTCCAGTTCAAGACTGAACTGCAGATGTGCTTTGAAATCAGCTGCTAACTGGGAGTCCAGTACTATTTTATAGCTGCTCCTCTGACTCAAGTCTCAAAGTCTCTCCAGCTCTCTGGTCTCTGGTCTCTGGTCATACCAATGAATGACTGTATATCATATCATATCATATCATATCATATCATATCATATCATATATAATGTATCATGTATCATATATCATTTCATATATTAATACAGTCATTGGGTCATCCAAACTCTTCTCTTACTCCTCCGGCCTGTGGTAGAGGTACCCGTCCTCACCCCCCGTGTCATAGCTTTGGTCTGTTTCTCCGCCACCTTCTGGGCAGTAGATCCCCAGCGTCCTCTGGAGCTTCAGCTCCTGCTGCCGGAGCTCCATGGAGTCCACCAGGTCGTAGACGTTGGCCAGGGACCACATGGGCGAGGGGAACCAGGCCTTCACGTCGCTGTCCTTGCCCACCACCACCATGCTGAAGTAGTCCTTGTTCAGCTTCAGCTGGTCCCGGAGGCCGTTGACCACATCTTGAGACAGTGGCTCTTTCTCAGTCTGGCTTTTTCCTGTCCGGGAAGAGGAACAATAATTATGCTGAGAGCACAGCACAGTCAGTCCCAACCTCAACTTCTCCTAAAAATCACATGCGTGTGCGAGAATTAGGATCAGTCTATACTGATCTTTGATTTACATAAAGCTATGTATATCAACCAGTCACATACAAGTAAAAAGGCTTTTGGTGTGTCTTACCATTCAGTGGAAACAGCTCTACGGTTCCCGAAGCTGTCTGTCCTGACCCAAATAATTTCAGCATTGCAAAGTGGCGGATACCTGCAGGCACATAACAAGGAGCTGGTGTGTTGCTATGCAACCTGAAGTATTCCAGTCTTTATAAGGTCGCCAGGCAGTAACTCTCTCTTACCCACCCTAATTTAGCATCGACCTACATGAATAGCAGTAATTGACCACAAATGTCTAAAAAAAACCAAAATGGCTGTAAATGAATGTTGTTGTTGTTTAAAGTCTGCTCCAAGGAACACAAAGTGTGTTACGCTGTCCTGGTCTCACCCATGGGACATTCCTGTCCTCTCAGGGCCTGTAGCTGCTGCTGGAAAGAGTAGTCATCCTCAGATGGAGCGGAGATGATCAAGAGCCTTCGCTTGGACATGAACCTGGAGACAGGGAAGACAACCTGTGTTTTTTTGGAGGGCTGTAGTGAGACAACACTCTGGGACCTTGAGGCCCTGCTAATATACCACTCCTAACTTAGTATTTTACTCTACAGCACATACAGTAGATATACACCAAAGAAAATGTAAGCAACACATCTATAGGTTTACCAGGTGTTACATTTTTTTTCTTACAGGAAATACTGAAATGTTGACCTCAAAACACCACTACAGCTGTATAGCAAATTTTTATTTGCAAGCTGTTATTTATGACAGTGGTTAAGGAGAAGGGAGATTAGACTACTAACACACTTTCCTCATAGTAAAGTAAGTGTGAGCATGGCTTGTAACTGCTGTTACATGAGACACAACCAAGCTTAACAGGTACAAAACAAGGAACAGCACAGGGAACAGCGTATTTGTTTTCAATTTCAGTACAGGAAATGCTACTGGGCTAAACATTATGTTATTAGGTTTTAGAGAAAATCTATGTTATGTTATGTTATGTTATGTTATGTTATGTTATGTTATGTTATGTTATGTTATGTTATGTTATGTTATGTTATGTTATATGTTATGTTATGTTATGTTATGTTATGTTATGTTATGTTATGTTATGTTATGTTATGTTATGTTATGTTATGTTATGTTATCTTATAGATTTTTGTACTTAAGGTACAAAATGGTCACCTAAGAAGAGAATTCTGGGCTGCGTTGGGACCAGAGCAAGCTTTCTCCTGCTCCTTTTCTGGTTGTCTGGAGGGAAAGTTATCTATGAGTGCGCTGACGTCCACAGCAGCTGATGGTTTCTTAAAAGCCCTCTGAAGTCACACGAAACACATACACACACACACACACACACACACACACACACACACACACACACACACACACACACACACACACACACACACACACACACACACACACATACTTTTTCAGTAAATACAATATGTACAAACATGTGCTTAAAATGTATTTGGGGAATTTTTCATGCTTTGATTTTTCACAGAAGCACTAATGACATTGAAATTGTGTCCAGGAATGACTGAAGGGTAAAAATGTAGTAACATGTAAACTTTACTGACCTTTGGTTTCAGATCATAGTCTGTAACCACCATAGAAAATTCTTTCGTAGTTAGTCCATACTCCTTTAGCATCTCCGCAATCAAATCAGCATCCCCCACCCTATCAGATTGGCCTTCAAATGGTGTGTCTGAATCTGAAACAAAAATGTAATTCTGTTTATGCCACACCAATCACATACAATTCATGTTCCAGGCATTCGACATGTGTTCACCCTCAGTTCCTGTATAAACAGTCAATCACGTACACACACAGTTGTTTACGTCTAGCACGAAAAAGCAGGCAGGATCAAATAATGCATTCCACATGGAGCACTCAGATATATTACCCAACTGATAGTGTTGGAGGCTTAGTAGGGCGCTGCGCTCTGAGCCGAGTATGGACAACATCGAGACCTTCCTCAGAGCCAGGTCACACTGGTACTGCTCATTCAGCTCCTTCTGTTTTTCATACTGGGCCTCTACATTACTGGGGGCTGACACAATCTGAAGGGGAAAAAAACAGGAACACGACTTACAGTAATTTGTAAAACTATGTTTTGACCTTTATCTCAATCAGGCATCAACAATGTAATGTGAATGTGCTCTCCTCCTGACTTTGATAGATGAAAATAAATACCAAGTTATAAATCTGCCAGCTCCAAATACTTACCATCAATCTTCTCTTTCCTTGAAATTTATTTAGGAAATCCTTGAGGATTCCTCTGTCTTTCTCATGTGCCTCTTGCTCTGATGTCTTCCCTCCTCTCTTTCCCTTCTTCTTTCCTTTCCTGTCCTTCTTTCCTTTCCCTTTCTTTTTGGTTTTGGATTCCTCATTTGTTTGCTCCTGTGCCCTTTTGTTGTCACCGCCATCCAGACCTCTCGCTTCCTCCACAGCGGCGGCAGCTTCATGCTTGCTCCCTTTTCGCTTTTCACTGCTATTCCCAGTTCCTCTCTGGTTATCTTTAGCATTTGACTGGGGGCCAGTGCCTTCTTTCACGCCGGCTGTGGTTTTGCGGATGACAAACCTGGAGCGTCCGCTGAGAATGTCCTGGACTTTACTTTTCAGAGCCTCCTTCTTGTCGACTGGCTTTCGGAGGCTGGTGACGTTTCCCATCCTCTGTGAACTGAAGACTCTCCTTTGGATTGGAGTTCCTGGATTCTTCACCAGTCGCCTCTTTATGATCTTGCACCTCTCCACAGCACCCTTCCGGGTCACCTTCTCCAGCTTCCGTGCAGGCAGCTGGTCTATCGCCTCCAAGATGGCAGCCACTCGGACAGGGTAGGGGAACCGCTCGCCCACCTTGAGGTTCTTCTTCAGGATGAGCATGGAGAAGCTCTGTTCCTGTATCTGCAAGTAGTGAAGGAGTTTGGTCACCATGTCAAAGTCCAGGCTCTCCTCCTTGCTGTCTCCCTGCTTGGTGCTTCGCCGTATTTTGCCCTCCATCATGGCGTTCTGGATGATGGTGACAATAAGGGTGTCTCTCTCAGCCAGGCGACAGTTTAACCCCTCTGCCTCCATATCCTGGATCTGCTTCTCCATCATGAGGAGGTAGTTGTCCGTGTGCGAGGGGGCCGTGATTACCCACAGACGGAACTTTCCGGCAAATTCCGCCATGAAGTCCATCTCTGGGGCAGTGATGTCCCTCTTCCCTCGGACGGCTTTGGGGTTCTCCTGAGGCAAAGGTCCAGAAGATTCAGAGAAACCGGCCCTCCAGTTGGACATTCTGTCTTTTAGTGAGTCCACCAGCACCATGCCGTGTCCCCCTAAAGTCAGAAAAGCCATGATGACATACACTCCAGGCATCCTTGCAGGTGTAATCGCGCTGTCAATCAAGAAATGAGGTTGAAGGCTGAAGCCATGCACTGGTCGTGGGACTCATCAGGATATGGAGAGCAGGCTGAAGGATCTAACACCCGCTCCCTCTGGTTCACATTAGAGCCTCGCGTTGTTACAGGAAACTCCTGGAATTTTTGCAGCTTCAAAGCGTCCAAATGTGCAGCTCCTGCCTGTGAGCCTCTTCGAGAGTTTGGGGGCTGCGCACCACTCTTACAAAAGAGATATAGGAGAGGGACGGCTGAAACCCGACCCACTGCTTTCCAAAACCTTCCCCACAACCAAATACTTGAGGGATGGGTTTCTCTCTGGGAGAGAAGAGTCCTGGTGTCCTGCACATGATATACATATGTGCACTACCTTTAGTTAGGACTGGGTGGCACAGAAATGCATGACCTACAATACGAATGCATTACAAAATGTCTAAGTAGAATGCAACAGCAGCATTCCGTAATATACACAAAAATAATGTTTTCGTTTTTTCTCAAGTAGTATTTTCAAGTGCAGTTACAGCTTTGACATCTACTGCACATGAGGTAATCTACATAAATTGAATATGTCTATATGTACAAAGACATACCAGACAATGTTTTAGCATAAGATAAATCTGTGACAAAAGACACCATAATGACCATTTCACATACACAGTGTGGAAGGAAGACTCCTATTCTGTCTCCTTAAGCGCTTCAGTTAGACTTTATGTTACATTTATTGTCAGTGAGGCTAAAGGGCAGTGTAGTTAAACTGACATAAAACGTGTGAACTCAAAATAACCTGTTGTACAGCCCATTCAGCTTTAGAAGGCAGACACAGCTACATATGGTGCACACACACACACACACACACACACACACACACACACAAACAAACACAAACACACACACAGAGAAGGTGGAAAACAACAACTGCAAGGACATGCTGGCCAGTTGCACCACATATGTGAGTTTTTGTCACAAGGTTGAAAGAAGTGCTGATGACCAGAAACTCTGATCGTCATTAAGGACCACATGGGCAGCACATTCCACAAGTGGAAGCAGTTGGGTTGAAAAGCACAAGTTAATAACCAAATGAACAACACGTTCAACGGTTACAAAAGAAAAACACATCAAAAGAAACACAAATCAAGACAAAGCAAGCAAAGGTGTTCTGCAACACCCATGTGTTCGGTATTAACTTACCTATGTAAACAATTATGGGTTTTGTGAATTCTAACGGGCCGATTACTTTGTCAGACCACTTACAACGTTACAAGGTTTACCGTCATCCACACGTAGGAACCCTCTTTCCCAAAATAACAAAATAACTTCCAGAGTCTGTACTACAGAGTGACCTACTTCAGCCATCCGTTATTTATTTACAATGGGCCATACACCACAACGCATGGTGTGTGCATGGTGCCAGAAAATCATCTCATGGTCTTTGTTTAGGTCTGGTCAGTCAAGCATGTAATCATCACTAAGGCAGTCAGCCATCAAGTGCTTATGATCTGAGACCCAAGAAGGTTTGCACCTGGCTGCGCACCATCACACACAGACAAGACAAAACAGCTCTTAGTCTTTGTTGTGTCCAGTCGAATGTAATTGATGGTGGCAGCCATGTTCTTAAAGAAATCAAAGTGTCCCTCTATTTTTGTGTATACACTCAAATGTAAATGAAAACACAGATTTTTGTTTGTGAATGAGATTTTGACAAAAATGGACCAAAGTACTGCCGAAAAGGTTACAGGTGTGGTTTTGTGTTAAGCCTACAAGCTCCCACATGAAAAAGCAGTTATTCTGCAGGGCAAGAATCAGCATGTCCAAAAAAAGAGAGAGAGGTCCTCTGAGATACTGGAGATACAACTTAACATATGGAACATCACCAAACCGAATCCATGGCGACCTCCCTGAAAAAAAGCACATTAGTACAATTTACTAGTCTTTTTGAAGAAGAATGGCTACAGGACACAGTTCTGCAGCTGTTTCTTTTTCACATTGCCTGCTGTCTTCTTCCTAATCCACCGCATTCCTGTGTGGCAGTGATCAAAAGCACAGAGAAAACACCAGCCACTCTTTTTTTATGTTTTTGTTTTTATGTTGTGGCCAAGAAGAGTCCTGGTTTACAAATGTTTGAAACTACACAGAGGATATTACTGTGAATAATTTAGGCACCAGTAACACCTGCACATGAAACAGAATACGAATGCACATTATACACTATATTACATTATGTATGTATGTATATGGGTACCACACATACATGCACCCATCTAAGCATCTTTAGGGTTACTCCTGCTTATCTGTACAACTTTATAAGGCATTTATGACCAACCAAAAGTGGCACTTGCTTTAAGAGGGACTGTATGGAAAGAGGTGTCAATCCTGTGTTCCCTGCCATGTTTCCTTCTAACACAGGTGACTTTAGTGAGTAGCTAATCTACCTGTCTTGAGTGCTCATTACGGTCAGTTGATTCAGAGCTAGTTGGATCAAATTTATGGCAGGGTTTTTACTTTCTGAACCCAGGATTGACATCTCTGCTTGTGTGTATGTATAGGCACACACAAACAGAGAAAGAGAGAGAGAGAGAGAGTTTTTTAGTGCTACTATCTACTACAGCCAAGCACACCAACGACACGCCTATTTCTGCAGCCCGGAACTGATCCCCACTTTGCTGCTATTAACATGAACTACCATGAAGTATCTTGCTCCACCTATCTACCATCTTTGACTGTACCCACCCATGTGGTACGGTGATGTTCAGACAAGATTGTCCAAAAACGTCACTATTTCAGGTCCACAATGAATTTTTCTAAGCCAGCTTCTCAGCCAGCCAGTCATTTCAAACAAGCCCAATACAAAGTTCATGACGCCACCATGTAATCTGAAGCTGTACCTGTGCCAGCTCTTGTGGTGTGTACATTGAGGTCACAGATAAGCCCTACACATGAGCATGGGGACTCCCGATTACAAAAATACCAGATGTGCGCACACCATGGTCTGAACACAGAAGAGTTTGCAGCAGTGTCGGCACTCTCCAAATCATGGCTGAACTCGTGTGATGTTGTGGAATGTGCACAGGCCATTAGACAAATGCTACTGAATACTATCACCTGCTGGTCAAGCACTTGCATGACATTCAGATTACTGCTTTGACTGAATAAGTATCAGTGTAATCTCAAAGGATTTTTACCTCAGTATACAATGGCATACTAAACCTCAGTTTATATATATAATATATATAAAATCGATATTATTGATACATGGATATTATTTAAACATATTCTAAAGATAACCAATCACGACCATTACAATGGAATGTGGGACACATTTCTTAGAGAAATGATATCAATAGTCTTTGACCTTTGATCTTTGGGGTTGAGCCCTAGCTAAAGGGTTGAAAATGACATGGAGAGTATTAAATAAATACCTTAATTTGTCTTTAACATTATGACTATTTAAAATTATATGTACTTTTATAAGCAGCCACCAGTGAAAAGACAGGCATTTCAAATGAAATTGCTAGTGATACTTTCAAGTGATATGGTTAAAACATGTTTAATGTATATTTAGGCTTTAAACATGAATATGTTCAAACATATCAACAATGCCAGCATTACCAACCCTTTTGCTTGATCATTTTAATTATCACATTAACAATTAGCATTTAAGAACAAAAAACACAATATACCTACCTGCATTTTGACTAACTGGCTTTTTTTCTGTAATGCCACATTTGCCCTTTTCACCAATGATGCATTATCAAACCAGCCTGGGCCCTGAAACCCACACCTCTGCGTTACCATGTTCTATGTACGTACATATCAATGGGCCCCTAAGGCCAAATACCCCTAATTACGTAATATGACTTATTATGCCCCCTGAATGTTATAACATAAGACTGTGTCATTCACCCCTGATGCCTTAATGGGGCCCCATTCCTTTGTTCTTTGCTTGTTTATAAAAGCATGTGCATGTGACCTGTTCATATTCAGACATAACATAATAGAACTTATAATGTGTGTTCATATTTTGTTTGCTGTCATCAAATCGAGATGCATCTACCTACTTCTACACCTGATTTTTTAAAAGCCATATAACGCATTTTTGGCAATTTGAGACAGGGCCGACACCATCAGTATTGCCAGTATTGCTAAGCCAATAGTACAATCAAACTGCATAAATAATTGCAGTGTCTTCCAGCCTGCAAGACTACTGGCTTGTTAACTGCCACCTTGTGTTAGTTAGCTAGCTGATGCTTGTAAAAGTTCGACCCAAGAAAACAGCAATGGTAAAAATAACAAAACAGGAAAGTCAGTCCTTTGATCAGAGATGTCCATATGTGACAGTAAATTACTTTTTAATCACTTCTTTACAGAATCAAGGTAAACAGACAGGTAAGGTTATGATGTTAACCCACTAAAATGACAAAATAGCATATGGCTTAAACTTTGGAAGCTGCAAATCAGAATACATTTTTGCTCTCTGAAAAGTTGTCCTGCTCTGCCCTATTGGATATACCTTCCTCCACAATAAAACCCTCCAGTTAATGCACAGATGCAAACTTCCAACTTTCGAGATCACAATAGGCTTTCTCAATTACTAATCACTTTATCACTTCACTCACATTCAGGAGCATTTTTGTGTTTGTTAAATCAATATGGTGGGCATACTTTATGGTCTATATACTTGACATCGTTTTGTCAAATATTGATGAGGCATGAAGAAAATTAAAGCTGAGAAATTAGACACACATATAGTACCTTGGGGTGGTAACAGGCACCTGTAACCTGTATGTGGGTAATAGGTCAGATGCAAAGTGATAATAATAATTTAAAAAAGATTAAAATAAAACCACATTAAATACTTTCGACCCTGGCAAGAAGGAGGGTGTCTGTTCTGCACAATGGGGAAGGGCACATTTAAGATCTAAGGTATTACACTTGACACACAAGATAAAAGAAGTCTGGCTTGCTTTATGTATAGTATATTGTTTTCTCTGAATCACACTTACAATAATTTTAGAAAAGTTCTTAGATCAAGCAAAAAATTGTTCCTACGAAAATTTGTATAAATGAAGACCCAGGACTCTTTGTTCCAAATGTGACAGCAACCCTCCTCTAGCACCCAGTTTAGATTAACACGAGCTGTCTGTAATTAAATTGCATCATCTCA
Organism: Setipinna tenuifilis; assembly: GCA_030347295.1. Taxonomy (NCBI): domain Eukaryota; kingdom Metazoa; phylum Chordata; class Actinopteri; order Clupeiformes; family Engraulidae; genus Setipinna; species Setipinna tenuifilis. The sequence goes on from CM059273.1 coordinate 19,348,988, forward strand.
TTGCATGCCTTGAGAAAAACATCATGAACTTGACACAACACATAGAGGTTTCGTTTTATTTGGTTTCTGTTATGGGGTCATCCCATCTCAGTTGATCACCCTGAGGCTCAGCGTTGCCCTGAAAAAATCCCTACAAAGGGAAAACAAAAACAAGCAAGCAATTGGCAAAAAAATGGCAATGCTACTTTCAGATGGCAGCCCTGATTTGAGTTGAAATTAGATACATTTAGCCTAACAACTACAGTTTCACCAAACAAACAGTCTTATGACACATTTATTCCCGTTTATTTTTGGAACAGAAATCAACTGAATCACAAAAAGATTGCATGACCCTGAAGAGATTGCAGAATTTTAAAAATTTTGGCAACCCAAATATGATCCAATAAAATGGGCCGGAGAACGTGTGTCAATTTCTTCCGGGTGGTGCCGGGGTTTGACTTCACACCGCTCGCTTACTCCAGTCACCGAAGGTCAGTCGCTTTTTGTTGAATGATGGCTTTTGACTTTGCAATGGATTTTAATATTGTGCTTAATGCCACATTTGTGATGATGCACAGGCCGTTTTTGCATTCAGTCGCCTGATGCATTCAATTGTTTGATTTCGTCCTGGCTAGCTAGCTAGCAAGCAAGCTATCGTGGAAATGTATTGGCAGCTGTGATGAAAAAGGAAAGTGTGCCCGCCTTCCAAACCATGGGAACAGATGGCGCTTTAGCAGCAAAGCCATCACCTAGCTTACTAACCTTCTCCGACGGCCTGTTGTCATAAGCAAAGGCAAAAGTCATACCTTGTTGGTATTAGAATACTTGTCTATAGAAATGCGATGACTGTCCTGCAATTTTGTTCACAACAAGCAACCCGTTTCAAGTCCCTACACGGCCTGTTTTGCACAGCATAAAGTTAACATTTTGTTTTAGCAAGCGTTTTTTGTGATTTCAGAGAAATGCTTTAGCCACACCATGCATTACAGTTTGCACATAGATTGCCAGAAAGTGGATGTTTATGGAAATAATGTGTTTATCTTGTAAATAACTCGTAGAATAAATGCACAAAAGAAAGAACGTTAGGTAACCTAGCCACCTAGCACATAACTGTTAACTTCCTCTCTTATAATTTGATATCACAAGTGGAGGGACTCGGTTCATTTAGGTTAAGATTCACAACTGTTCATTGATCCCTTGTATACCAATGAGAGTGAGTTGAGTTGTTTTATTTTCAAGTTATGTGATCATGTTGTGCAGCAGTAATAAATATTTCCCTGACTTATGCTGACGTGGTGTCATCTGGAAGTTTGCCATAGTTGGAATATCCTAGTGTGGGCCGAAGGGCTGTGATTTTTCCCAAGTACACGGTTAGCTCTGCACTTGCTTGCAGCGTAGGCGTTGAAAGTCCTTAACGGTGCTGTTGGTCGTAAACATTGTTGTCTGTTTCCAAACTGTGTTTTTAAGTAGATGTTGTGCTTTGTTACACTTTTGTTCGTTATTGTAAACGGTTTACGTTAAATCCGAATTATTATTATAATTTAAAAAAAGCAGTATGGTATAACCTCTGTGGCTGTCACATACTAGAATAATCCAGTTGCCTCCTTCTTGAACTGGTTTTTATCTTCTCTAGCAGGCTTTGTAGAGATGCCTGAACTAGACAAATAGCAGGACTGGATTAGGCTACGATGGCCAGGGTGTCCTTGACCACTTGCCAGTTTTCTACTCGTTTGTTGTTGGGGGGGGCGTACTTAATGACAAACCGGTCTGTGGTAGTGTTTCCATACCAAGCACTGTGTGTGTGTTTAACATATAGCAGTGACCTGTTGCGTAAAACAACTCTGCGTACGCTCATTGACTATTACAGAGTGCAGTGCAAGGACACTGGCAGGCGTTTCCATCTTTTACACATGATGGTGTGTGTATGCTATGTGTAAGAGGAGGTGTACATGTTTGCACGATGCATGTACAGTTGCTAAACCTTGCATGCTGGGATAGGTCAGGAGTACTGACGGCACACTTCTCTCTCTCCCTCCCCTCCCATCTCTGCCCTCTCCACCACAACCCGCAACTCCCAAACTCGTGCCCAACCCCTCCCCCTTGTTGCAGGAGGAGGACGGAACGCGGCTGCTCAGCTCCTCCTTGTGCGCGTGATGGCGAGTCTTCTGCGTGTGGTAGCCACCAGCTGCTCTGCTCCACTCCTCAGCGGGGTGGTCGGCGCCAAGCTTCAGGCCGTCAGAAACGTCCAGAGGCCCTGCCTGCGCTTCTTCAGGACCCATCAGTCCCTCTTCTGCTCCGCCAACCCAGGTAACAAACAAACAAACAAACAAACAAAAACATGCAGCAGAAACACAGTGATGGCTGTCTGTTTAAACTATACCCATAGGTGTCACATTTGGTGGGCTGCATTGTCTGCCTTGACAAAGCTTCATGGAGTGTTCCTGTAAGAGCAACAAATTGGTACAGAGTTGGATTTGGATATAAAGCAGACAGCGATTGTTTTGTCCCTGTAATGTTATGTGACCGTGGTGACATTGAGTGCTGAATAAGCCTGCCATTGTTCTTTAAGCAGTGTCCTCTGGTGAGTCAAAAAAAGTAGGTAATAGGAGACAACCTGAATAGCTTTTTTAGTAGTGCCACTGCAAAATGCCTTACTTTGTGTCCCAGTCAATTGCTTGTAGTAAAACATTTTCTTTCTATTCCATCATCATCCGCAACAGGTGACATGCTCTGCTCACCTCAAGGATAAATCTTGTATCCACCCCCCAACCACTGTTTGCTAGTTTTTCATGTATACATTCCTCATCAAGGTGACCCTTGGTCAGCACACATTCCCTCCCCCCGTGTTGGTTGTACAGTTCATTATACAGTACTTGCCTCAGAGGCATGGGTTTGCTTTTGGACGCGAATGAATGAACTGCCCCCTCTCTCCTCTGCTTACGTTACAGTCCGGCAGGCAGGCATGCAGGCAGGCATAGCGACAGACACAGTGAGAGTGAGTGACTTGGACACGAGCCATTAATGGCCTTGCAGCCTTGTTGCTGCACAGTCGTGAAACCTGCAGCTGTGCCCAGCTATTTTTGGCTCCGTATCAGCTGAGTGGGGGCCAACAGTGTGCCATGACCTGTAGTTGTTGCCTTTTTTTTTGTGGGGGGGGGGGGCTGCTAAGAGAATTGACCCCTGTCTGGTGGTGGGGGGGCTGGGGTGGGCACACCAAGGATAGCAGCTTTAAAGATGTGCTGTCATATTTGTCGTCCTGTTGTCATGATTTATTTTGTGAAGGGCTTTTTTGTCCCGTTGGGATTCCAAAGAGAAGAAGAGCAGCGGGGTAGAGGAGAAGTGTATTGTGTTTCAATAACAAGAGTGCTTGTGCGGCATTGTTGCTCCGTCGCATCGCCTGCTCCAGCTGTTTTTCCTTTTGTTTTGAGTAGAAACAAGCCTGGTCACCGCCATTGCCTACAGTGCAGCCCGCTCGTGTTGCAATTACTTGACGAAAAAGTCCTGGCACAGACACAGTTGTTTGCTTGAAGTTTTTCCTCTGCAGTATACTTAGCCCAAATACCTCTGCTAACCACTGTGGGATTGAGAGAAATCGACCCCCTTTTTCTTTCTCTCTGTTTTTCTATCTGGTCTCATAGTCTCATATAGTGCTGTGTGGCACTGGGAACTGTTGGGGCTTTTTTTTGACTTGCAATTGGGAGCTGACAGATGCTGCTGTTAGTCAGTTAAGGTTTGTGACACTTACTCAGAAGATGGTGTTATCTATAGGCCCATGTGCTGGTGGTGGAATTTTCCACAGTAGCCGCCTCTGTCAGACAGTGTAATTGGGACACAGCTCAAAAGGCCTCTTATTGAATGAGTTTTTATGGACCAGAGGCACTGCTTTTGTTGCACACACATCTATGGTTAAAAATCCTGCGCACAGTTTGGTGCCATCCTGTTTAATCCATCACTCTATAAATCCAATATGCAAAGTGGGGGAACAAAAAACATAAGAATGCCTTACTTGGGAGTTTTTGCTTTTACCATTTGCAGTTGTGGCTTGTGCTACAGTGGTTTGATTTTTGAACTGTGACTGACGGGTCAGGAGTAATGGACACTGTGAGTTGGCCTAATTGCCACTCCAACACGCACGTTCCTGAGACAAAGGGCAGTCTTAAGTTGTGCTTTATCAGGTTGCTTGGCGATGAGTGCAGAATACACTACTTGGCCACTCCCTACCAACTAGGTCAAAATGTGGTAAATGACAGTGGCAGCATTATAAAACAAAAAGACTTCTTCCTCATGGAGGCATTTTAATATACTGAGAAATAAAGTAGTTTTGAGTAGAGATGTTTTTTTAAAGTGCTTTAGAAATGGTCACATTGAAATTATTGACACCTACGACCTATTCAGTTGTATACTATAATTGACTGTAATGAAATATAATACCTCGTTGTCAGGTCCCCTACCAGGGAGAAGACAATAGCACAAAGGCTATTGTTTGGCAAATAAATGCCGTGTGTTGATATATGCTGGTATAGTTTTTTTGATGTATTTTGCTAAATACATGCTTTATAGAAATCAAGATGTGTATTGTGTTGGAATGTAGTTGTAGAGTTATTTTTAATGTGATTCACAGATGCAACACCACACACTGCTAGCATGACCCTTGTCATGTCCTTAGGTCCTCAATTCCCTGTGTCCTTTGGCAGGTATTCCCTATAAACAGCTGACTGTCGGCGTTCCGAAGGAAGTTTTCCAGAATGAGCGGCGAGTGGCCATCTCTCCCGCTGGTGTGCAGGCGCTCATCAAGCAGGGCTTCAATGTCGTCGTGGAAACGGGAGCCGGAGACTCCGCCAAGTTTCCGGACGAGATGTACACCCAGGCCGGCGCTACCATCAAGGACGCCAAGGAGGTGTTCTCCTCCGACATGTTGCTGAAGGTGAGTTGATCAGATGCACAGTTGTAGGAGAGTGGGTATGAGTATACAGGAGTTTCTTTCAACTCACTTTGGTTCTTCAAGTCCGTTTGTTTTCCTGCGTTTAACATTAAAGGATGAAAGTGGTGCATTCATGTTTTTTTTTATTCTAAGAACGGAGAGAAAAGTCCAAACATTGACCAACAGTTTTGTAAATTAGGACTTTTTTTCTTTTCACTCCTATTAATCATGTCTTAACTCCAAAAGTAACATGCTGTGCTTGAGGCACCAAACTGTCTTGAGGAGTATTCACACCTGCCTTGCTTCGCTTATGTAAAACTGTTACAACCTCATGGCCCTCTTCAGGCTGCACCTTGCCTTTGCACAGGCAGGTTAGGCTTGTTTGGTGTTAATTGAGTTATCTGTGTACCTGTGGAAAGTGCATAGATAAATAAGGGACCTCACCTGGTAGATGCTTACTTTCCCTCCTTGTAACCACCTGTATGCTTTTCTTCTCACCAACATGTGTCTCTTTTCTACTCTCTACCTCCCTTTTCTCATTCTACTGATGTACTGTACTGACGCCTACATTACTGCACGCACTCACTAATACCCACATTCTTTTGCCCCAGACAAAGAGTCTTAAGAGCTTTTGCTTACAGTAAACAAGAACTCGTTTAACCTATAACCACTGGGTATGTATCTCTTTATGTCAGTCCTTTTTTTTCGTGCCATGCTGTAGCAAAAAACGAAACGAACGATTTGTGTCCTCCCTTGGTGCAGACCTTTTGGCCAGGTGTGAGTACAAGCAAGCGAGACCCAGCTGAAAAGGTGGTCTTGGTGTGTTTGAGGTGTGGAAGCAGCCTCTCAATTGGACCCAGTTGCAAAATGCATGCACCTTTTTGGGTGTATGAGGCTCCCACTGTTGTGTATTAAGAGGGAAATTGTGGTTTGGTTACCAACACACACGGCTGTGTTTAGCCAATGCTAAAAAGAAGCTGTGAGGTAATATGAGGTCAGATTAGATGCTATTTGGGCAGAGGCCTTTATAACATAGCTGCCTAAAAGCACTCGCCAAACAACAATGAATTCTACCGCACAATTTGGCATGAAATTGAAAATGCTTTGCCACAATCACATTAAGGTGCGAAATTCCCTAGCAAGAGAGGAAGTTCTGGCAAAGGCTTCCTGCTATACTGCGCCCCAGATAATTGTGTCCAGTAGTTTAATGATTTTGGCACACATGGTATTGCTTTACAAGTTTCAGTCCACTTGTAAATAGTCCACTGGGACAGTGAATTGCACCAAATATTCAACTCTTGCTCTATGTTTTTACTCAATTAGATTTTATCAGTATTTCAATATTTTTACACATTTGCTACATTTCTATATTAATATATTAACATACCAGTCCCATTTACATTATAAAGTATTGCTTTTGGCCTCACAATTTAGTCAATGACACGTTGCACATACACAGGAACCCTAAGACGCATTTGCCGACTTAATACAGCATGCTTAAGGCCGAATACACCATGAAACATCATCATGTGGCTTATGTTGTTATCTACATGATTATCAGGAAGTCATGTCATTTTCAGTTTCAAGAGCCATACAAACACAAAAAATCAAATTTGACCCCAACTATCATCAGCACTTAACTCTTCACTGTGTTATCCACAGTTTGAACTATGTATTCAGTCCTGCTTGTCTTTATTACATGTGAGCTGCCAACATTGCTGTACTTATGACATATCAGTAACTGTATGATAAATATCCAAATATGACATTTTCTTTTCACTGGTAGGCAGTGGGTAAAGTGGGATTTGGCAGATGGGGGAAACTTAAATTTGGGGTTGGCGCAACAAAGAAAAATGACTCGCCATGTATTGTGTAATGTTTTTTTTTTTGATTGACAGGCATATCATCCTTTCACTACTTATCGTACACTACTTATTTGCTTGACGTTTAATGGTATTATTTTGGTCCAGTTACACTGATTTAGCACAGTATGAAACCCAGCCTTGTTTTTTACTATTTCAATTCAAAAATATAAACGGGAAGTCCAAAACTGACTCACATTTTGAACACACCCAGTCTGGATTGGCTGGAGCTGTCCATTCACATGACCGTTAAAGTTATATTAAACACTAAAATATGTATTGTTAATATCATTGTCAACATATCATAGAACACCACATCTTATTTTCTGTCACCTTCAACATTCACCTCTGCTCCAACATCCACTTGCTTTAGCTACAACTTTATCTGCATGCGTCAAGCACCTGCATAAACTCAGACAGGCGATATAAGGACCAGCACTGAAAACATAATGTTGGGAAGTGACAGGGTGACGATAGACCACATATTTGTGAAGGTAGGGCCCAGAGATTAGGCTATGTTTTGATTTGATGAACAGTGCAATGCAGAGAGAGGAACAGTTTTTTTTTTTTTTATTTATTTATTTTTTTTTTTTTTTATACAGCATTGCGTGATCATTGAATGATTTTATTTATTAATATCTGAGGTGCTGAATCGCAGTTCCGGAACATTCTGGCCCACTTTAACCCCTGCTGGTAGGAATTCTGCCAGTGTACTGATTACGATATGGCACTTCACTAGTCCGAATGCTGTGGGAAGATCAGGATCAGTCTCTGTAGTTAAGGGAAGTATCCTGATTGAACACTGTGGTAACTTTAAAGCCCTGCCTGAACTGGTGCAAACTCAAATTCCTCTCTTCCCATTGAGCTTAATGTAGGGGTGCTAAGGTCCTATATTTGTTTTGCATTTAAAGGGGTTGGGGGTTGGAGGGGCATGTTCCAGGCCAGCACTGGTAGGTGGTTATCTGAGGCCATTGGTCATGCAGCTCTCTCTCACTCTCTGTGCGTGTGCCTATACATACACACAAGCAGAGGTGTCCCGGGTTCACAAAGTAAAACTTCCTACCATAAATTTGATCCACCTAGCTCTGAATCAACTGACCGTAATGAGCACTCAAAACAGGTAGATTAGCTACTCAGTGAGATCACCTGTGTTGGAAGGAAAACGTGGTAGGGTTTTTATTTTCTGAATGCAGGATTGACACCTCTGCAGTTTCCATACAGTTGTACAAGTCCCTCTTAAAGCAAATGCTACTTTTTAGTAATAATTCCTTTACCTCTCTCTCCTACCCCTACCCCTTCCCTTGCCACCACACAGGTCCGTGCCCCCATGTTGAACCCAGCACTGGGTGTCCACGAGATCGATCTGATGAAGGAGGGGGCCACGCTGATAAGCTTTGTCTACCCAGCCCAGAACACAGAGCTCATGGACCTGCTGGCACAGAAGAAGGCCACTGTCCTGGCCATGGACCAGGTGCCCCGGGTCACCATCGCCCAGGGTTACGATGCCCTCAGCTCCATGGCCAACATTGCAGGGTGAGTATTGGTTGTAACCAGTTACTCAATGGCAAAACTGTCAGTCTGCTGACACACACACACACACGCAGACACACACACATACACACACACACACACACACACTGTATCACAAAAAGCTGCTTGATTGTTGAGACTTTTCAAAAAGAGAGTTGTATAATGGAACCCACGTAAGGTCACAGATTGTGTTTTGTTTGAAATTCTCAACAAAATAAGTGGAATTGTGTGTCTGTGTGTGTGTGGTGGGGGGAGGGATGTGGGCTAGACTTTTCTACACAGTTTCTGTGTGAAAGTAAAAATTTCACTGGGGGAAAAAAAAAATGCTAAAAAAAAAAAAAAAACTAATGTTTGTCAGCTGTTGCTGTTCTTCTCTTGGAGGTTGTACTGTAGGTAAAGGCAACACTGAGAAAGTGTGCTGTGTGCAGAGGGTAAGGTGGCCCCCTCCAAAAATGAGAACCATCTGCGCGTACTCGGCACAGTGACTCAGCACGTTTGCCCAGCAGGTCGGCCACCATTTAAGTGAATCCCACCACAAAACAATCTGAAATCTGTTTTGACGTGGCATCTCCGCGAAGGCTCGCGGCATTTTTACATTTTCATCATTTTAACCAATCAGTTAAGCAGGCCACCCCCCTCCTACTTTTCTTACATAATGACCTGGAGGAAAGTTGCTGGTTTGCTACTGCTCTTCGTGTGTGTGTGTGTGTGTGTGTGTGTGTGTGTCCGTTTCCAGGCAGTGGTGGTTTGCATCAGCACAGCCCCACGCGCAGACAGCCTTTGACTTGTGCATTGTCTTTGTTTTGGCAGGTACAAAGCAGTGGTGCTGGCAGCGAACAACTTTGGACGATTCTTCACTGGCCAGATCACCGCAGCTGGGAAGGTTCCCCCAGCAAAGGTACTAGACTGTGTGTGTGTGTGTGTGTGTGTGTGTGTGTGCGCGCGCGTGTGTGTGGTCTGAGTACATCAGCTTTGAAACACTGTCTTTCTCATTCACATTGTTACGCCTGTGATATGCCCTCGTTCAAGCAGATAATTCCTGCCTATTGAGGTCATCTTTTGAGGCAGGCAGCTAATAAAGATCGTTGAAGTCTTCTGCTCGTAGGGTTGTTTGGTTGAAAGGCCCTCCATTCAGAGCAGCCAGATGAACACATCTTGGGTGAAAGGGAGAGAATCCAAAAAGGCCCTAGTCATCCTCCTCCAAAGAGTATATGGAGGAGTATATAGATGGAGGCTACATGATGTCGCACTTAACTACATTATAATCACAGGGTAGTCATCCAGCAAAGCCCACATTCACTCTTTCTATATGCCTCCGTCGTAGGGCCTTGCTGCTGGTGTGGGTGGGGGTGTGTGTTCCTCTGATGATCCTTGTTGCATTGTAGGTGCTAATCATCGGAGGTGGAGTGGCAGGACTGGCTGCTGCTGGCACTGCCAGGGCTATGGGTGCCATCGTCAGAGGCTTCGACACCAGGTAACCCATCTATGTGACTTGGAATGTGTGTGTGTGTGTGTGTGTGTGTGTGAGAGATGGAGATAGACAGAAAGTGTGTGTGTGTGTGTGTGTGTGAGTGTCTGTGTGTAAGTGAACATGCACGTTTGTGTGTGATGGAGATGGACAGAGAGTCTGTGTCTGTGTGAGCATGAATGTTCTGTGTGGGTGTGTTGCTGTGCCATTCAGAGTCTGGTCCCAGTTGAGGCCGTCTGAGTATAGGCGAGTGCCAAAGGAAGGAAGAGCGTTTACAGGAAGTATCAGGACGAGCAGGCCTCGAGCGCTTGACTCCGCTGTGCCGGATTGAAATTGTCCTACTTATTTACATCGGAACAATAACACACTGTTCGAGATCTCATGAAAATTGTGTGGGATTAAGTGTTTTGCCAGTGTTTTCCCAAACAGTGCCGAAAATTACACTTCTGCTCCCTCCCCCCCACCCCTCACTTGCTCTATTTTGATGGAAATGATGGTTCTTGCCGTCACTACTTTTTTTTTGGCCCGCACTCAACTTTCCCAGCGGTTTTCTCGTACGTAGGACGTGGGACACTGATAGAAACATTCCCAGAACCCTCCGCCACAACACAGGCCACCGTGGCCCCTCAACACGCCGTCAGGCTGCGTCCTTAAAAGACAAAAGCCCTGTGCGCTCCGGAGGGGTGGCGTGGAGGATCAGAGAAGAAAAGGCTAATTTTTATTCAGCCCAACTAGAGGGAGAGACGTAATTAGGACCATATGATGTGGCACTCTACCATGCAGCCCTTGGGTTCTCGTTATTGCTTGCATAACTCTGGATTAGGGTTTGTTTTTGGGGAGGGAGGGGGGGGCCGGAGAGGTAGTGTTTCTTATTTTGCTCCAGTTCGACACCAAGTTATTGGGCTAATTAGATGATCCTGTCATAATCTAAATGATGAGAGGGGGGATTACTGGACCAGACTGATGGATGAACCGGTTAGTCACCCCGTCGGGACTCAGAGGTCCATGAAACCATCAGATCCAGTGTCTCATTTTGACCAATAGGTGGCAGTGTTGTACTGACTATAACAAATGAGAAATGGCTGTTTCAGGGTTCGTCTCCCTCTCTCTGAAACACGATTTCAGCAAAGTAAGCATAAACCTTACTTAGCATTAATAATACCATCATTAAAGTTGGTTATCAAACCGTGTCATGAATGTTTACCTTCTTTAAATGGTTTTCATTTCTTTTTGATCCATGAGGCAGACTTGTTTGTCATCACACAAGATCTGTTGAAAGATAACCGTAGACAGAGATTTATTAATTATTCAAAAATACTACACACAACGGGTAGTGCCTCACTCTGGGTCATATCTGGGATCGCATATTTGACCTGGTGTTCACTTGGCGTTGGAAATTCCCTGCTCTGTCAGCTAAGGTCATTGACCCCCTCTTGCTGGGATGTTGTCCATAACAGATATTGGCGCTACTTACGACAAGTATGTTCCCCTTTTCCAAACTGTATTTCATTGTTGTGCAAGTTCGAAATATTCGGAGAAAAAAAAATGAGCAAACAAAACATGATGAGTCAACCATGACCTGTTATGAGTCCTTTTGACAACCTACACTTTGACCCACTGGTTTTCTGTGACTATAGTAGCAAGCCTAGATTATTTGGACAGACATGGTTGTAAACATGATAAAAGAAGAGCTTGTTGGGCATTTGTTTAGACAAGAGAGTGAGGCCCTAGGCTCTTTTTAATGACAAATCCACAATTACCTTTGGGTTAACTAAACCAGGATCATTTATTGGTGAAGTGAATATAGCCATGGATTCTTCCAGTAACATGTTTACAACTACCACTGGGTAGTTAACCAAACCAGGTTTATCACTTAACCACCTTCTTTAGTAGGACCTAAAGTTCTAGTTTGGATCCTACACTAGTTCTAGTCTAGTCCACTGTTCTAGGAAAAAAAAATAACTGGAGGTTTTGCCACTTTGTGTCTTCCAGAGCGGCCGCCTTGGAGCAGTTTAAGTCGCTTGGAGCCGAGCCGCTGGAAGTGAACATCAAGGAGTCCGGCGAGGGCCAGGGGGGCTACGCCAAGGAGATGTCCAAGGAGTTCATCGAGGAGGAGATGAAGCTGTTCGCCAAGCAGTGCTTGGACGTTGACATCGTCATCAGCACGGCCCTCATTCCTGGTGAGCCCACCAACTCTTTCTTTCTCGCTGTCAGATACACACACACACACACGCGCACACGCACAAACAAACAAACAAACATGCGCCTGTACACACACACACACACACACACACACACACACACACACACACACACACACACACAAGCCATCTCTTTTGTGCTACTTCCATTGTTTTATTTTGACGTTTGTCAGCAGTGCCACATTTTAAAATTTTCCTATTTGAGAACATCTGTATTGTGACTTTTCTGATTCTTCCCCCCCCCCCCCCCCCCCCCCCATTTCGCCCTCCGCTGCACAAGCAGTCTGACGCTCCAAAAAACCCAGGCCGTTCAAGTTCCTCTTCTTCTTCTTCCCCTCCTCTCTTTTTTTTTTTTTTTTCGCCCCCCTTCTCCTTTTTCTGGTCGCCTCTGCCCTGGGGGCCTTCAGTAAAACTCCTGTTAGTTCAGAGCTGCTTTGTATTAGAGCAGGATCCGATGGCTGCTGCAGTTAAGGGCCCTGATGTGGTCTTGTGATATTTGCTGTATCATTAGTGGCCACAGACAGATAAGGTGGATGCCCTGTGGGCCTGTGTTGTATGTGTGTGTTAGGGAAAAGGAGGGAAGAAGCCTGGAAAAAGGGGGGTGGGGGGGTTGTACAGCAGTTCACGCTGTATAGCAATTGGCTTGGTTGTATGGTTCCCATGCATCGGTCCATAAATATGGCTATGGATCTTAATTAGCTAGCTGGTTAGGTGGGAGTTAAGCGTGTGTAAATAAATAGGTTGTGATGGAAGAATGACTGACTGACTGACTGGCCTGTAATTAAATCCCCTGATCTGTGGCAAGAGCTAAAGAGCAAACATCACAGGGCTACAGTACACACAAACTTTTAGACGCAGAAAAAAAAGCCTACAGACCCCTCTGCTCCTTTGAAAGCTGCAGTCAGGCAGATCTCGGTGAGGCAGATGCTTTTTAATCTGCTGGCAGATGAGACTTACAGGTCTCAGCACCACCTGTCACAGAGCCTCCCTTTATATTTACTTACCCCAGCAGGGCCTGGATAGTACACTAGTCATCCCCTGTCTCTCTTCAGCAGTGTGTTTTAGTTTGACAAGCGTGTTAATGATCATTAAATTACTTTGGCCTTAATGCCTGATGACTTGTATAACCATGCACGTGCGGTTCAGTGTTGAGAAATGACCAACTAATGAGAAAAAAAAAAGCAGGCGTTTTGTACGCTGCTGATATCAAGTTCGTCTGAGCTTGGCTCGGCTAATTCCCTGTTGTGCCAGAGTTAGATTGATGTTAACGCTAATACGAATCTGATCCCAATCAGCAACCCTAAAAGATAATTTGAAACGCTATACTTTCTGGCCTCTGATACAGTATTCCTCTACACACTGCATTTTCTTTTTGTTTTGTTTTTTTTTTTCTTAAAAAGTGAGTTTTGCACATTGCGCTGCTGTCTAGCAGATAAGCCCTCATCCTTCACTGGGGAAAGCTGGCCCACCTGCATGCGCGCGGTGTTGCTGACACACACTTGGCCCTGTGACTCGTCAGCTGTTTCCATCAGGGAAGTGTTTACCTGCTGGCTCGCTGAGAGCGAGGTCACGGCCGTGTGTGTGTGTGTGTGTGTGTGTGTGTGTGTGTGTGTGTGTGTGTGTGTGTGTGTGTGTGTGTGTGTGTGTGTGTGTGTGTGTGTGTGTGTGTCTGTGTACAACTGCGTGTGTGTGTGTGAGTGTGTGCGTGCGTATGAGCGTTTGTGTGTGAGCGTGTACGACCGTGTGTGTGACTGTGTGTGACTGTGTGTGTGAGTGCGTGCGTGTGTATGAGCGTTTGTGTGTGTGTGTCTGTGTGAGTGTGAGTGCGTATGAGCGTTTGTGTGTGAGCGTGTATGACCGTGTGTGTGTGCCTGTGTGTGTTTGTATAGCACACCTATTGCAGGGGCACAGCGATCCCTGGGGCTGGGGGTCAGTGGCTGAGCGAGTTCTGGTTTCTAGCAGGGGGGCGCTGGGTGAAGCGGAGAGCAGAGCAGACATGCCGGTTCCCACTCACCCCAGCTTGTTCCGCACTACTGTTTCTTGTTAAAGCCGGTTCCTCTGACCTTGACTGTGGATGTCTGCTCTTGCTGGTGTTCACCTGATGTCAAACAAATGTGCGTGCCAGATTGCTGCAGATTGCTTGATCTCTCTGAGATGAACTTTTTAATTTTTTTTTTTTTTTTAGAATATTAAAGTCGGGCATTAAATAATGATTTGCAGCCAGGGCTAATGTTATTAGAAACATACTCGTGTAATCCACATCACTTGTCCTGCATTAGCGCTTAATCAAAAATACAAATCTTTGCCTTATCTGTGGCAGTAGCTTTTCCACATGCCGTGCTGATGTAGTAAGTGCGAGAGCTTTCTCATGCACATTTTGTCTTTTGTCTAACTCGATCCAGAGTATCATTGTACTTTTTTTTTTTTTTTTTTTTTTTTGTATTTGTTTTGTATGCTTATCCCTGAAGACTCTCAGATACACGAGATCCACAAAAGGGCCTTTTGACATTTGACCCTTGCGTTGCCATGGCAATGTGTCCCCAGGTCGCAGGGCGCCCATCCTGATTACAAAGGACATGGTGGAGAGCATGAAGGACGGCTCTGTGGTGGTGGACCTGGCTGCAGAGGCCGGGGGCAACATCGAGACCACCGTCCCTGGAGAGCTGTCTGTCCACAGGGTGAGCCTGGCCTCCCTCTGTGTGTGTGTGTGTGTGTGTGGAGGAGGAGGAGGGGGTGGGACATGACTCCATTCTCACCCTGAATATCAGGCTGCATTTTTGTTTATTCAGGAAATTCATTGACGTGATGCCATACAGGCATTTTAACTTTTGTTATTAAAGTTGCTGGTTTTACTAGTTGTACTAGGTAAATGTTTAGTTTGATTTTACTTTATAAACTTAAAAAGAGGTATAACAGTGGTCTCACTAGCCATGCATTTCAACACAACATATTGACAAATAAATGTATATTTGCTGTATTTTTATTTTTTTTCTCTTTCCTTAGGGTGTGGTCCATGTTGGCTACACCGACCTTCCAAGTCGTCTGCCCACCCAGTCCAGTACCCTCTATTCCAACAACCTCACCAAGCTCATCCGTGCCATCAGCCCTGACAAGGAAAACTTCTACTTGGACGTCAAGGAACAGTTTGACTATGGCACGATGGACCATGTTGTGCGAGGTTCTATCGTCATGCAGGTTAGTGCTTGAATACACTCGGGACACTTTTGACTTAATTGGAAATTCCACATCTGGTGTGGGGGAAAAAAAAAAATCCAAAGTTCCATTTTTGTTCCAATTGAGCATTTGTACTTGATTACCTCAAACGTGTCGTATGTGTCAACATTTGAAAAGTCACAGCTTCTGTAGCTTAGTGTATACATTTTAATGTTGGTGGCATTAGTCAGAGCATTTCACATGGATTTAGCCATTCAGCAGACAGCCACTAACACACACACACACACACACACACACACACACACACACACACACACACCTACATTCACATTTGTCTGGATTTATACCCTTCATGGTGAACAGTGGCAGTGGGGTTAAATTCTTCCAAGTTTTTGCCAACATGTCTCTGGTCTCTGACTCTTCCCCCCCACCCTCCACACGCAGGACGGAAAAGTGCTTTTCCCAGCGCCGCAGCCCAACAACGTGCCAGT
>CM059273.1:19369613-19377113 GCA_030347295.1 Setipinna tenuifilis
ATTTTATGCAAATCGTATGCATGTTTGGAGGTTATGTCACGTTACGTGATCAGGACACTGGAGTGTTTACAAGTGGGAGGCGTGGGACCTCATTCATAACCATAAGCATGAAACCATTTTTTTCCCCTTTCTCTCCCTCCTGCTTACCATCTTTGTGTGTGTGTGTGTGTGTGTGTGTGTGTGTGTGTGTGTGTGTGTTCTCCTCCAGGGCTGACGGCTGTGGGGGGGCTGTCCCTCATGGGAGGCGGCTACACCCCCACCAACACCGCCGAGACCCTGGCTGTGTTGGCCGCTTTCATCTCGTCTGTCAACATCGCTGGTAAGTGCCTTGAACAAACCACCCGGTCCCCACACACACACACACACACACTCCCACCCTCACCCCCTCCTCTCTCCTTCCCTTTCTCCACCCGTTTACTCCATGGCCCAGCTCAGCTCAGACTGAGCGCGGCACAATGGAAAGAGGGCTGTGACAGCACGGAGCCTGCGGTGAGTGTGGGTAATGAGCCTGAGCCCTGGATCAGCAGAGGTGGCAGGTGAGAAGTCTGCTCCCTGGCTGCCCCCGCCAGTCACAGCGCTCCCCATTTCATAAAGAGACCCCCACCCTCTTCCCACACACACATGCGCGCACACACACACACACTCCCTCCTTCTCTTTCTCCCATCACACTCTTTGTTTCTTTGTTTCTTTCTTTCCGTCCCTCTCGCATGCTCTCTCTCTCTCTCTCTCTCTCTCTCTCTCTCGCTCTCTCGCTCTCTCTCTCTCTCTCATTCTCTCTTATTCTCTCTTATTCTCTTTGTAGTCCCTCCAGATGAAACGGTTTAGGTAGGAAAAGGGACAACCTTCGCTCACACCTGAGCTAGAACACATTAGATCCCTGTTGAGCGCTCCTCCAGAGTGACCGACCGGCGCAGCACACACACTGTAAATCAGCTCCGAGTTACCCATTCATTGAAAAAAAAAAAATCACGTGGAAAAAATGTCATTAAATGACAAGGGGTCAGGAGGAGAACGCAAAGAGCGGAGAGCAAAAAATAGTTTAGGAAAGGCAGGTGTCCAAGGTGCCAGTGTCTGATCCAAGCAGCCCTTTCATCTGTCCAAAAGTCTCGGTTGGACCTCGGTGCCGACATCAGTTCTGCAGCCCAGTGTCCGGTCAAAGGGCGTGTGGGTAATTTAAAGCCATTTCACTGGGCATTCTCAGGCATTTTCCCTCCTTTCTTCTTTTCTTTTTTTTTTTTCTTTTGTGTGTCCCACTCTCTAGAAGTCACTTATTACTGTCTGAGATCACTGGAAGTGTGTTGCTTCCAGAGGACAAAAGTCTCCATGTAGATATTTTTTTATCCCAGGTGTTTAATTTCAGCTTTAAAAGCTTTTTTTGTAAGTCTGTCCCTCACTCTGTTACCACGGTGTCAGCCCAACCAGTTATAAAACATCAACAGTGGAGACGATTAAATCGTTTTCTCGGTCTTGCTTTTCTTGTCTTGCTTTCTGTGACCGGTGCAGACTGGGAAAAGTCCAATTGCTCTGTCTTTATTAAATTGTATTTAAATTTAATAAAAGACCAAAAATTTATGGATTACCTGCTCCTTTCTCAGCGGGAGAGTAGGTACTGCTTATTCGGTTTTGTACAGAACACATTTTTTTTTTTTTTTGGCTATACTACAAAATTTATGGCCAGGGCACAGAACATTTTGCACACACCTGAACAAAATTATGCAGTACAGCTTACACTGTATCTTTTGGACATTGAATGTTGAATGACATGAACGTATGAAATTTACATCGATATTTACATTAACAATTTATATTATCTATGAAATGCTCTTGCAACGTTAAGTACCCCTTCTGAGTGGTTAAGAATACTTGGACATACGCATAGGTAAATGCCTCATCAGCATCACACTTTAACAGTGGTCAACTTTTATGCTGTAAATGGTCGAAGAACAGGTGTGCTCTACTCTAAAGACGAAATGATAACTTGGCTTCTTTGAGTATTATTTATCAAGCTACTAAAACAAGTCCAGTTGCTTACGTTTCACCTTTTATCCCAAAGGCTTCTTCAGTTCTGCCAGACATCTGGCAGTTCTGCCAGAACTGAAGAAGCCTTTGGGATGAAAGGTGAAACACCTTCAAGTCCAGTTGCTTACAACTTAGCTTCTTTGACTTACATGACTTGGATAAATGAGAATCTTCACAGACAAAAATGGCCTAGTGTCGAAACACAGTCTTCTGTTTGTGGTCCAATACATTTCCGATGTATAAAAAACACATATTGCGGTGTTTGAAACTTCATTTCGTCTCTCAGCTGTGCCTTGTGTGTGTGTGCTGTGCAGGTGGCTTCCTGGTGACCCAGAAGATGTTGGACATGTTCAAGAGGCCCACAGATCCCCCGGAGTACAACTACCTGTACCTGCTGCCCACAGGAGTGTTTGTGGGCGGCTACGGAGTTGCCCTTCAGAGTGGCTACAACATTGAGCAGGTGACCCCCGACCTTTTATGTGCAGGCTTTGAGATTGTATTGTTGTTGTCGTTGTTACTGTTATGGCTATGATTGATGTCTGTAGTAGTTATTATTATGGCTATGATTGGAGTCTGTAGTAGTTATTATTATGGCTATGATTGGAGTCTGTAGTAATGTCCCTTATGTCTGGTGAAATGGGAAAGCCATTGACTTATCTGCCAATATTTGTAGATGACTGTTAGAGTATCCATGACTACTATAATTGTGTGTGTGTGTGTGTGTGTGTGTGTGTGTGTGTGTGTGTGTACACTTCATATTCATTTATTTGTTTGTTGTTCTCAGATGATGTACCTGGGCTCCGGCCTGTGCTGCGTTGGGGCCCTGGGTGGCCTGTCCACCCAGTCCACGGCCCGCCTGGGCAACGCCCTGGGCATGATGGGGGTAGCGGGGGGCATCGCCGCCACCCTGGGCGCCCTGAAGCCCTCCCCGGAGCTCCTGGCACAGATGAGCGCAGCCATGGCCGTGGGTGGCACAGCTGGTGAGTCTGTGTCATGTATTTACAAGAGACCTACAACCCTCTGTGGCGTGAGTGTGTGTGAGTGTGTGTGTGTTTGTGCGTAGGGTTAGATCTCTGCAGGTGTGTGTTGTGTCTGTGTGTCTGTGTGTGTGTGTGTGTGTGTGTGTGTGTGTGTGTGCACAAAGCAAATGACTTAAGTGAACTGACTTCAACCCACTGCTAATGGTCACCAGCTCTGTGAGTCACGGATAGCAGAGAGGGCTGGTGCAGCCAGTCGGCCTTAATCTGCGGGGCTAATTATTCCTGGAAGTAGGCTGGAGAGTAGTTGAAACCATTCGGACCAGCCACTGCACTTTGGAGCGAAAGCCTGCCCAGTTCCAGATGCTTCTAGAAAAGCCCTTAAGGTCCACAGCAGCATCTCAGTGTGCATTGCAGCCCCAGCACACACACACACACACACACACACACACACACACACAAGCACCAGTAACAACACTGTAATTAGTAGTCTCTCATGTGATCCACTTCCTGATTTTTTTCTTCCCTCCCCACTTGCCCACCCCCCCACCCATCCCTCCTCCATCTTGTTGTTGCCCTCCCAGGGTTGACCATCGCCAAGCGCATCCAGATCACCGACCTGCCGCAGCTGGTGGCAGCCTTCCACAGCCTGGTGGGCATGGCTGCCGTGCTCACCTGCGTGGCCGAGTACATGGTGGAGTACCCCCACTTCGCCACCGACCCAGCCGCCAACCTCACCAAGATCGTGGCCTACCTGGGCACCTACATCGGCGGAGTCACCTTCAGCGGCTCCCTGGTGGCCTACGGGAAGCTCCAAGGTGAGCGCCAGTGGTTTCTTTGGTGTGTGTGTGTGTGTGTGTGTGTGACTGAGTGAGAGAGAGATGCACACACAAAATCAGATACTTGAGGAGATTCAAAGAATTTGAATTTCAAACAGGAAAAGATGTGGTACAGGAATTCGAAGATGTGAAGGTCAACACAAACCAGGCATATCCACAATAGGTAAACTCCATATGCCGGACAGAGGGAAACAGTCAGCAGAAAAGAAAGAATGAAGTCTGCACACAAGATGATGATGATGGCCCTGATTGCTTTTAAAATTTTATCCCATTTGGGCTAACGCTAGGGAG
Organism: Setipinna tenuifilis; assembly: GCA_030347295.1. Taxonomy (NCBI): domain Eukaryota; kingdom Metazoa; phylum Chordata; class Actinopteri; order Clupeiformes; family Engraulidae; genus Setipinna; species Setipinna tenuifilis. The sequence goes on from CM059273.1 coordinate 19,373,741, forward strand.
AATAGGATTACAAAGAAGAAATTGGGAGCATCATCTGGTGTCTGGACTCTGTCCTTTTTGCCTTGCAGGAATTCTGCATGGACCATAGTGTTCTTTTTATGTCTCTCATTAAAAGCCATTTATGTTCATAATCCAAACGCTACTGCCATAGGAAATGTGACCCATATCCGACTCGCCATCAAGTCATTTTAATTGTATTTATTCAGGTTAGAGGCCAGTGAAGGACCATTAAATCGGCCTGCTCTGGTCCATGTTAAAACACAAAAGCACTAAATGAAAGTCATTGACTTCTGATCGTTAATCCCTCCTTACCTTACCGTATCGTATCTGCCTAAGGGATCTTGCTGGGACCTGCTTCTGTGTTCTCCTGGTTCTGCTTGGTTCTGTCCTGGTGGTGGTACCAGTCTTATGTTCTGTAGCCCACCAGTGCCACACATGCCCTGTGTTTAGAACTTGGCCAGGCGGAACCTCTCAGGATTCTCGGACTAATTAGTCCCTCCGCCCCCCAGTCATTTTCCACTTGTTCCTGCAAGCTGGAACACATTATCTGCGCCGTGCTTTTCCCACTGCTCCATCTCTCTCTCGCTCCCTCTCTTTCTCTCTTACTCCCTCGCTTTCTCTCTCACTCTCTTTCTTGTGCTCTCTCTCTCTCTCTCTCTCTCCCCCTCTCACTCTCTTTCTTGCTCTCTCTCTCTCTCTCCTCTCTCTCTCTCTCTCTCTCTCTCTCTTTCGGCAACCTGGAAAGCTGCAGTTTGATAAAAGATTACAACCCTTCACCCACCCACTCCCCCCCCCCCCCCATCCACCCCTTCTCTTTCTTTTTTTTTTCCTTTTTACTCTTTCTTCTTTCTTTTTTCTCCGCTCAATTTGTGTGCAGCTCCCACCACCATCTCCTCCTCCCCCCTCCTCCCTCCTCCCTGCCTCCCCCCTCTTCCTCCCTTTTTACTTTATCTTCCTCTGCTCCTCAATTGCACATTTCAGAGGTAATGGAAAAATTGAGGCTCGCATTATCACTGTGCATCTGCACTACAAATGGTTAAGGCCTGTGGGCTGGACTGGTCGAGGGAGGGAGCTTGTGTTCTGTTCTCCGCTCCTTCACAACACGACTTGTGCGATTGTTTGTACAGCAGAGTTGAGTTCCCTTTTTACCCCCCCTCGTTACCTTTTTTTTTTTTTTTTTGTTTCAGTGTAATAATTAGACCTGTCGTTGGGCAGGATGCAGCAAGAATTAAGTTTGAGGTGCTCCTATGAGGAACAGCTTGCCCAAATTATTCAAAATTTGATCATACACATGTGTAGCATAAATATTTCCTCCCTTAGGCCAATTCTTGGCTGTGTGTGTGTGTGTGTGTGTGTGGCTTTGTAGATTTTGGGATAGCCGCCTTATCTGCCTCTGATCTATCTGCCATGTCTGTGTGTGTGTGTGTGTGTGTGTGCCCCCCAGGTATGCTGAACTCTGCCCCCCTGATGCTCCCCGGGCGCCATGCCCTGAACGCCAGCCTCATGGCAGCCAGTGTGGGCGGGATGATCCCCTACATGCTGGACCCCAGCTACACCACTGGCATCACCTGCCTGGGCGGCGTGTCCGCACTCTCCGCCATCATGGTAAGGGCCCCAGCAAGACCAGGGGTTGGGGTGGTCAGTGTGTGTGTGTGTGGAGGGATTGGGTGGGGACCAAAACTAATTTCATAATTTTAAAGACATTCCTGCACTTTTAAGGGGGGTCAAGACCTTGTAGTTTGGGTTTAAGGAAGAAAAGAATTTTGAGTTATTTAGGGCAGCATCAGGACCTTTCGTCTGTGTTGGAGGGGGAAAAAAAGAGTTATGAATGATGAGGGGGGTTTTCAGCATGCACAGGCTTACCCAAACTGCTGCAGTGTTGGAGTAAGCGATGCTGTAGAGAGAATGTTGATTCCTGAACTGAACTGCCAAACTAATGCACACACTTTCTCCTTTGCCATCTTCTCCTTCTGTCAAATGCATGGGCATAGACTCAAACTCAAACCCCATCACACCACCTTTATCTGGAATGTGTTAGGGTGGTGACGTATGTGCTGTTGTACACACTGTTTACAGAGCTGTGGTGAAAGGAGGTGTACGAATATAGTATTTATGTATTTCTTTGGCTGTTTATTTCTGCATTTGTTGTTTATTTAATGCAGAATGGAAACCTATTGGGTAGTGACGAGATGTTTATCAAACCAAATGTGGACTATTTCTTTTTTACTACACCTTTTCTAATTTGCTTTCATTGTATTCATTCACAAACGTCAACTGTGGTGTGATGTGCAGTCAGAAAGCTTGGCAGCAGTTTAGGGAGGGGTTTTTAGCATAAGATATCAGATGCAGCTCTTGTGATCCATTCTTGGAGCATGAGTCACGACTGGAACGTCTGTCTGGTCCCATTGTCGCGTCGTATAGCCCAGGGCTCCGGGCCCGTCTCCTCTCCTGTCCCGTCCTCTCCTCTCCTCTCCTCTCCTCTCTGTCCTCCGCTGGCCTCGCCGTGTGCTGCGCGGTGAACTCTGGCTGTCTGGGCTCGCAGCTGTGAGCCATGGGCGACGTGAGTGGCCCTGCTCCCGTCTTTTTTTTTTTTTTTTTTCGCCCGACCGGCTTCATTTTCGCTTCACTCTTGGGATGAAGTCATGAACGCTCTCCTAATGTGCCTTAATACGAGCAGGAAATTAGACCTCTCATTTATGACCATGCGGGTCATTAATAAAGAAACCCTGTGTGTGTGTGTGTGTGTGTGTGTGTGCATGTGTGTGTGTGTGTGTGTGTGTGCGCGCGCACTCCCTTGGCCAGTGCCGTTGCCCAGTTGAACGGGTAGCCAGGCCTCCCTCGTAGACACAGCAGTGGTACTGGGCAATAGGTTCTAGAATGTTCTAACCCCTAGACATAAACCCAGACACACACACGCGTGCACACACACACTACTTTCACTGAAGGCATGATTTATATAATACTACGTATCACTCTAGAGTATGATGATGGATGAAGGGTAAAGTGGGATAATTACATTTTAGCCTTGTGCCCAGAAAGAAAGAAGACTTTTCAAGCTGCAATAAATTTCAGCTTTTTAGGAATTTAAGCAGGTTGTCAGACACACACATGCGCACTCTAACACACACACATGCGCTCACACACACACGCGCTCACACACACACACACACACACACACACACACACACACACTTTCCCCCATGGTTATTTACCATAGTTACTAATGGCAGTCACCTGAAGTTTGTTTCTTGCTTGTTTGTGGCGGGAGGAGAAATCAGATGGAAGAAAAGACCTGGTGATTTGATATTGTTCATGTGTTGCCCTCGCTCTGCTTGTGTGATTGAGTGTTTCATTACATAATGCGTGGTAGCTG
>CM059273.1:19382113-19387113 GCA_030347295.1 Setipinna tenuifilis
TGTGTGTGTGTGTGTGTGTGTGTGTGTGTGTGTGTGTGCGTGGCTTTGCTGGCCACGCAGTTCTCGAGAAGAGAGGGGGAAAAAAAAACTGCGTCCCCTGGTGTTTTGATCGGCCTGCTCCTCAGCCCTGGCGCACACGAGACCCCGGCGAGGCCTTGTTTTCATTTGCACATTTGGCGTAATTGGACCAGTCGCAGTCACTTTCCATGATTGACATCTGTGGAAACATTTAGTCGTTTTTTTTCCCCCTCCCATCCCCAAACAATGGCGCTTTTTTCTGGGTCCGATTGTGTTCATTTTTCGAGAAATGTTTGCGTTTGTTTTTTTTTTTTTCGGTTTAAACTGTACTGGTCTTGAGAAAGTGGAAAATCATTAAGGGCAGCTAGGAGAAGCAAGCAAGCAAGCAGGAAGGGAGCGAGAGAAAAGAGTGGCGAGAAAAGAGAAGAGAAAGAGACCGCTGCAGCTGGAGTTACAGCAGTAAGGCCTGCGTTCAGCGAAAAAGCTTTAAACGCTTGTTGTGACAGACCTAAATTAAATAGCGTACACAGAAATTGCCTTTTCATACACAACAAGGAAACACTGCACGTTCCACCCCGGAACGGACCGCTATTAAATTCTGGCCGTGTTCGTCACTGTGTTTCTCCTTGCTGCACAGCAACGGTGATGGGAAGTCGGCTTCTGGAACTTCTGTGACATTGGCTGAAGTGAAGTGCCTCCTTTGTGCAGTAATCCCATCTTTCATTGTGTTTATTGTGAATGAGAAGGGGGCTTAGCACTGCGTTTCATCATAAATATGTACAGGGCCCACCTGTGCACTCTCAAGAAGTGCTTTGTTGAGTGTTTCTGACTACGGTGTGTTTAGGCAGGGGGATTGAAGCCATTTCCAGTGAGGCTCCCCCCTGCTTTGATGTCGTGGCAGTTGTTTTATGCTGTTTATTATGATATATAATAGAAGAGTCAATTATTTCATCTCCGCTCACGAAAGAAGGGACGAGCGAGGTTGTGTGCTTGTCGTATTGAAAACACATTCTCCGATTTCTGCCAGTGCGTTGAGATTCAGTGCTCCAGTGTAGTACATTTTAAAACAATTGTCAGAGCTTTCATCGCATGTGTCCTGGAGAGAGTGAAAATTAGCCTGCGGTTATTTATAGAACCAAGACAGGTACTCTAAAGCATTGTGTGTGGTTAGGTAATGCATTGCGTCAAATCTTTGACACACACACACACACACACACACACACACACACACACAATGACCTTTTTTTTCGGTTATTAACGGAATTGTTTTATGTATTTATTTATTTTTTCCCCAGGTTATGGCCTGTGCGCAGCCAAGGCCCAGTACCCCATTGCTGAACTGGTCAAGTTGCTATCGGACATGGGCAAGAAAGTCAGGTAGGAGCTCCAACCTACACCCCCAACCCCACCACCACTCTTCCACCAGCACCACTTTCATTCAACCTCAGACATCCAACGCGGTGCTAATTGAAAGCTTCCTGCACAAGGAAGTCTTGTTTTGTACAGGCTGATTTGCCTTTGTGCTTTGCTGCTGTGATTGACTTGTCATGTTTAGCATATTTCTGTCTTGTCGCAGGGGAAATATAACTTGTTTTATAGCAGGAGGCTTAGGCCTTGAACAGCACGGTGATTTATGCACTACATCTTGGAAAACTTTTCAGGCTCCCCATTTTTTGGTCCTTTTTTTTTTTTTGAAGCCATTTCCCTCATAACTCTCTCTCTCTCTCTCATATGCTGGTTGTTGCTCTTGCTTCTCTTTTTTTCTTTGACTGACTGCCTCCATCTTTCTTGCTTCTTGTCTTCTCTTTCTTACTCACACTTTCTGTTTGTCTTTCTTTGTCATACTTTGTCATACATACTGTCTCCCTCTCTTTCTCCCCCCCTCTTCTCTTTCCTCATTTCTCACGTTCTTCCCATGAACCCCTCGCTCACCTACCCTCCCCTCCTCTCGCCGGCCCCTCTTCCTCCATGGCCTGTGCACAGGTCTGCTCTATTTCAAAGTGCGGCTTTGAATATCGTCATTCACCCGTGCCATTGTGCGCCGGCTCCCTTTGTGGCCTCCGTGGGGTCCCGTCCCCGTGTGATGGCCCTGCCATCCGAGAGCCTCGTCTGGGCCGAGGGACGGGGCCCCGGGCCCTTCTTTCCGGCCGGCTGAAAGGGCCGCGGACGCCGAGCGACAGGTGTGTGTGTGTGTGTGTGTGGCCGCCACACGGACCAGCCTCTCAGGTTGCAGCGCTCACAAGATGGAGGGTGAGGTGGGGTGGGGTGTGGTGGGGTTTGGTTTGGTTGGGGGCCATGGGTGATGGTGGTCAGGGTTGAGAGAGAGTCATGAAGGGTGAGGGGGACAGGCGGTTAGGGCTGAGATGGAGAGTGGAAGAGGGATGTGCTCAGAGAGAGGTGTGGAGGGGCCTAAGGTGGGATGGGGGACCATTGAGCCAGTCTCTGTAGTCCACTATAGTAAATGCATGGGCCCCCCCACCCACAGTGATCCCCCGCTATATCACAGTCCTGCTATATTGTGATTTTTAAAAAAAAATATATATTATTATATGCATGCTATGTCCTAATGCATGTTCACAAAGTTTGTCAGAACAGTATTATAGTTTATGTTGACTATAATGTAACATATATCGATTAAAATACAGTAATAATTCGATAATGCATACAGTAAATGTATTAAAACTGCATGTAAGAGGGTTATTTCGAGGCTTAAACTATAAAATAAAACGTTTTCTGTACGATCATTGTATAGAGTGTGTCAGTTGCGTTAAGTGTGTCGGCACATAGTGCACTGCCCTATACAGTACAGTGACCGAGGAGGGAATGTTCCCCTGTGAGACTGCCTGACTGTCTCCCTCTCTCCTTCCTTCTCGCTGTTTATTTCAGCTTGTGATGTGGCTATTGGGAAGTTGGGAGAAAGGGAGAGAGAGAGAGAGAGGGAGAGCGAGAGGGGGAGAAAGTGAAGATGAGGAGGTTGACGGACCATATGAGGGCTGTTGGGTTTTTGAGTGAAGACAGCATGATTGGGCGAGAGAGAGCAAACGAGGGAAAAAATGTGCGAGGCTTTTAGGGTTTCTCCAAGTTTGCCTCTGTGCTCGCTGCCATGGGCCATTACATGGTTGGACTGAGCGAAAATTCCCCCTCTCGCTTCCCCGAAGCTACAAGCGCAGACGCTTCACATCTCAGCAACTCTGTGCGGTCACAGATTGAATGCAAATTTGTTTTTTGCCCCTCTTCATTTCCCTTTTGCAGAAATATTTAAATATTTAACACTTTTTTTTTTTTTTTTTTTTTTGTCTCTGAAGCAGGCCAACAGAGCATCAGAGAACACCCTTTTTTCCCCTAAGCCCTGGTGTGTGTGTGTGTGGGTGTGTGTGTTGCTGTTAGTCTTTTCCATTTCCCACTAGATAGTGGTTGTCAGCACTGTTTGAAACACAGCTCTTGGCGTGCTGGTGTGTCCCATTACGTTCATCTTTGTGTGTGTGTGTGTGTGTGTGTGTGTGTTTGTGCGCGTTTGAGTGCGAGCAACCTAAACCCACTTACATGCCTAAGTGTGTTTAAGAAAGCAAGAAGAGGCAAAACGGAATGTGTGTGATGGAAAATGAGTGATTTAAAAGTCAGGGAGTGTGTGTGATAAAACACACTCACACACTCTTACACATACACACACTCTCTTTGTCGTGCTCGGTCTCTCTCTCTGTCTGTGCCGTGCTCGGTCTCTCAATGTCTCTCAATCTCACACATACACACACACACACACACACACACACACACACCCGGGGAGATGCTGCAACCACACGCATACCAGTGCTGGGATGACTGTGCAGTCGGCGCGCGGCGAGGAATGAGGCGTTAGCCGCTCCGAAGCGAAGCGAGGCTAGTGGCCGCGGCACCGCTCGCTCTTTTGTTTGAGATTTCATCGACCCCGTCAGCTTCTCCCCCTTTTATTGGCCCTGGGGGGCCCGTTTCCATGCAGCGTGGGGCTCCCCCCCCCCCCCCCCGGCCTGACTCTGGGACGGGGTGTTAACCGTACGCCCAGCCCCTGCAGGAGATGGGGACGGTAGGCGCGGTCGCGGCCCGCGTCCACTGCGGTTTGGCCAGATGCGGCTAGGACTGTTCCGGAATGTTCCGGAACATCGTCTTGTTCCTTTTTGTTTTTGATGGGTCAGCTGTCCACCCTCCAGGTCATTCTAGTTCACCTTTAGCAGTTATTACAAAAATTAGTGATTTGTGGTTGCGCTTGTGTCGGCAACACCCTACAACCACCCATCAACCACAACCAGACCCAACCCACCACCACCACCCCCCTCCACCCACTTCCCTCACTCTCTGACACACACATACACACACACACACTCATACTCACACACAACCGTCACCCGACCTTTTAATGGCACAAGACTTTTGTCCTTAACAGCAGGCACTTGCTTGCTGCTGCTGGGAGGAACAAGAGCGCAGGAGGGGGACGACAAGAGCGGGAAAGAGGGGAAACGAGCGTGTGCACGCAGGGGGGAAAGAAAGAAAAGAAAAGAGAGGGGGAGAGAAGGAGGAGGGGGGGGAAAGAGAGAGAGAGGGAGAGGCAGGCAGACCGGAAGCTCGTGTAATTTTCGTTCCCTCGTTTGATCTGGCAGCCCGGGCAGCTGCTGTCAATTAGAGCATTTGTAGTTGATTAGAGGGGGAGATGGGTGGCCAAAGAGGGGGACCTACCCCCCCCCCCCCTTCCCCACCACCACCACCAACCTCCACACCCCCCTCATCTTCCATCCCTCCACCACCACCAGCACACACACACCCCCACCCCTCCTCAACCCCAGCCACCTCAGCACACCGGTGGGTAATTGGCTTGGGGTGTTGCTGTGAGCGGAAGCGGCACTTCAGCGGGGCCTGGTGTGGGGACAGCAGAGGGGATGGAGGAAAAGAGAGCGCGGGCAGCACTGCATCTGCGTCTGCTGGGTCTCTGAGCTGAAGCCCTGCCCTGTGAT
>CM059273.1:19392113-19447113 GCA_030347295.1 Setipinna tenuifilis
AGATCTCACGCGGCTTCCATTAAGAGTTCTGACTCGCTGCCTCTGGAATGATGACATTTCGGAGCGTCTGAGTGGAACGTTCCCTAAATTAGGGCCTCCTTTGGTTCCCCCTTCCTTTCCTTGCCCCGCCGGGGCGGAACAGCTCCGCGCTCTGCGCAGTGTCTCTCCCTCCTGGGAATTCCCTGGAGCCCACATGGTCGGAGAGTACATGCAGCACGCATGCATGCCGCCCCTCTTCCTCCTGCACTTGGCTCATTAATTAATCTACCCCAAATGGTCACTGCTGCTCATGTACGTACACTTGAAGACAGGGCCGGGCACTTGGGCAAACTGAGCTTTGTTGTGGGTTTGTTTCTTGCGGGTGGAGGAGTTGTCCCTTGGTGGGGTTCACAACCACACCGCAGTCCCCAACAACAGCAGCAGCGGCAGCAGTGCCTTTCGACCACCGTCACCCTCCCCCCCCCCCTTCACCACTTGCCTTTCGTCGAATCTCTACCTCCCTTGTTGTCTCTCGGCAGGATCCTGCCACAGTACACCCTGTCGAGCTGATTATTCCCAGACTGAGAGACCTGCTTCGGTACCCCTCCTTCCAGAACTCCCCCACTCCACCCCACACCCCAAAAAACCCCAATCCAACTTCCAACTCAAACCATCTGCACCAATGAATAATTTATGTGTAGAATGGAGGTCCCTCCCTAGGGAGCCCCCTCGGTCCAAGCAGACTGTGCTCGAAGCCCCCCGGACGACCTCTGCTCACAGCGGGGCGGGGGGAGGATGCTGGGGTGGGGGACCTCACCCGGCGCTCCGCTCCGCTCCGCACCTCGGGATGCTGATCACCTGGAGGAGCTGATGACTTGGCGCTCCTCTTCAGCAACCATTGGTGGTGATGGTGGAGGTGCTTGTGATGATGGTGGGACATGGCAAGGAGGAGGGGGAGGGAGGGGGGAGCTGGAGGAGGAGGAAGGGGTTATTAAAGAGGGATCCGCCTTCGCTGATTTGTGGCAGTGATGGTTGTTTTGTTCCAAATATCTTTCAGCGGATTGAATAACCGATGAAGGAAAGACCGGCGGCAGGGACCTGAGTCCTCGTCTTTTCATCCTCTTTCTCCTTTTTTTTCCCCCCACTTCTCTCTCTCTCTTTCTCTCTCTCTCACTCTCTCTCTGCTTTTACTTATTCAATTACACCACTCTCGCTCCGCTCAGACAGATGCTCACAATCAGGGTGACGCTCCTTCCCATTTTCCCAGGAACCGCCGTGCCTTCAACTTTCTGTTTGAGACACTAATGATGCTTAATTTTGTAAATGGCAGATACTTAAATATCCATTAGTTGCTGGAACTGTGTTCGCCTCCCTCCTCCCCCCTACCCTCTCATTTTTTTTTTTTTTTCCCCCTTCTTGCTAGCTCGTTAACTGGCTTTGTGCGAGGCTTGCCATCCGCTCTTATTCATTTTCCAGTACTTGCAGGTGCATCCCACTTTCTGGGAAGCAAAGAATAACTTGTCTCGCCTGTCACTAAACTTAAGTGACTGAAGTATTGAAAGGATGCCTACCGTTACAATCGTGCTGGTGGTGGTGGTGGCGGTGGGGGTGGGGGTGGTGTAGTGGCGGCGGTGGTGGTGGATAACTAAGCTGTCTTTGGTCACATGAATGATGTCTTTGTCCTGAAACACAAGACGTTTTTCTTCCTTCGCCCCACGTGTGTTGAACAGCTGTAGGGTTTTGGAGATGAAACCACCGAATGTCACAGCTCAAACAGCTTGACGAGAAAACATCTTTTTTTTTTTTTTTTCTCCTTCTTTCTCCCCCAGAACTAATAGATTTAAATGGGTTCCCTGTGTTTTTGTTGTCTGTCACAGGTCATTGTGATGAAGAGGTCGCTAGGAGTGGGCTATGCGGCCGTAGACAACCCTGTGTTCTACAAGCCCAACACCTCCATGCTCCTGGGAGACGCCAAGAAGACCTGCGATGCCTTGGCGTCGAAAGTGCGCGAGGCTTAGAAGAAATCGCCCTCTGCAGAGCTGGGTCTCTTTCTATCGCTCTCTCTCTCTCTCTCTCTCTCTTTCTCCCCTCCCTCAACAACTTCTTCTCCAACCCTCATCCCTGCCAGTTGCTGTGGTAGACTGCTAGGATTAGGGGAGTGAGCTCAGTGAACAAGCCCTGTAGACGAGCAGTAGTTTCAGTATATACTAGTCAACTACCTGGCAGCGCGGTTTGAAGTTCCTTATTGTTTTTTTTGTTTTTTTGTTGACTAGTTAATAACATTAGGAGTAGATGATAACTTTAGTTGGACTCATGAGTTAACTTTTATTTTTTTGATTTTTTTTTTTTCCACCACCCAACCTTAATTTAATCTGTTGACGTTAAAGTGTTCCCTTGTCACGTTTTGTCCTTCCCCCCTCAACCTCCAGGTTAAAAAGAAAATAAGGAGCACCTACAGTAAGAAGCAGACCTGTATCTCCTGCCTGTTCCACTCCTGTCAGGGCCCATCAGCTTTTATACAGTAGTTAGGTGTTTTTTAACAATTAGGACCAGTCTATCTGTCGATATATTTTTGTAGATTCTGATGTGGTGTTTGTAGGATAATGTACAGTACTTTGGTGTAAAAAAAAAAACACAACCAGAAACGTGCTCCTGCTTTCATTTAGTTTGTTTTCCCCCACTACCCTAATTTTTGTTCTGTCAGTGTTTTGTGAACTTGCCCTGTTCTTGTGTGGCCGTGTCACTTGGTTTGCATATGACCGCCTGTGGAAAAGGCAGGAACTCCGCACACACACACTGTTTCAGATTGCCATGTTTTTTTTCCTCCCTCTCCACTTCAAAACAATGCAAATCTTCTCTTACCTCTGTAATGCTGCATAGATTTGAAGGATCAAGGCCGATATGAAGAAAAGCCAGACTAATCTAACAGAATTTGTAGTGCAAATTCAAAGATTATTTAAAAGAAGGAAGGTAAAAAAAAACTAACTGCCGCCCTTTGTGATTTTTGTTAAGATATGAGTTGTTTCCCCGAAGGAGTATTATTTCCTTTTCCTCCAATTAACTCCACAGCAAGATAACTGATTGTAATAATAATAGCTGAACAGAGGGAAATCTGCCATGCTTTTATCTGTCTGAGCTTTTGCCTTGAGGTCGATTGATGCACTTTTTTTATTTTTTTTTGTCACTGGGACCCAAAAACCATACATTGCCAATAGAGAATATAGTACATTACAACATCCCTACCTCTTCATTGTTTAAACCACAGCCAAAATTTCCCCTCATACTTAAGAAAATTCAATTTTCTTGTTTTGTTTTAATCGATCAGCTGTCATTAGCTTCAAGAAGGAAAGCATGGCTTGGTCTTCGGGTGCATCTGTGCTGTTGAAAGCCTGGGTTTATTTCGGTATGTAGTCATCTCAATGCAATGAATCTGAACCACAAAAAAATGCATGAAAATGTAGACACTGTCAATCAGTCATTTTGAAACAATTTTTTATCCATTTCACAGATTGCATAAAGGGAAATAAAAAATGATTTGCTAAATGAGTGTTTTTTTAGAAAACATCAACTTTTTTGACATGATGGTATTTTGTATTTTTTCCCCCCTTTCTGATAATGTTTTGTATAAAAGTTGCCCTAATTGTACTGAACTGTAGACTATGGTTAACCCTGCCCACTGGCATACAGTATGCAGTAATTATGTGTGTGTGTGGGGGAGGGGAGGGTGTCTTGACATTTCGTGCCATGGTTTGTAATGTTATTGAAATACTGTGAAATGTCTCTTCTCTTGAGTTTATCATGAAGCATCACTCTTAATAAAAAAAAAACCCTGATGTGAACGCATGGGTTCAATTTTGTTTGTTTTTTTTTTTTTTTTTTTTTTGTCCCTGCAGCCTGCTGCATAAAAAAAGATTACTCCTTCACACGCTAGAACTTTCTCCAAGATTCTGTTTTGGAATCCCTTGACAGTGTCCCCAAGCCCTGTCAAGAATAGCATTCTCCTACACCTAGGGGTCCCTTAAAGTCTTCCTTTTTTCTTCTTCTTCTTCTTCTTTTAAATCACCGGGCCTCACATTGCTGTCTGATAAAAGGAGTGCTCCTTCACCAGATCATCTTGTGATCTCTGGAGCTTTTTTCTTAATCAGAGCTGATTGGAGTGATAGGATGACGATCTCCTCTCCGCTCCTCGAGGCACAAGTGCCAGTGATTGGCCATTGTTTGGGGCCAGGCTCACCTGGCCGCGCAATGTTTCTCGCCCCTGTGCTTCGGGACAGAGCGTGTGTGTGTGTGTGTGTGTTTGTGTATGTGTGTGTGTTGGCGTGAGTGTGTGTGTGTTGGCGTGAGTGTGTGTGTGTTTTCCCTAAAGTCCTTCGAGAGAGTAGTGGTATTGCATGAGATATTCATGGGGGTTCATTCAGCGGCACAACAAATCACACTCAGAGCGAGAGCGATTGCAATCACCCCAAAGCCCCCCTCACAGCTTAAAAAAAAAAGTGTTTAGCTCCAAGAGGCTGGTGTGTGTGTGTGTGTGTGTCTGAGCCTGAGTGACTCTTTTCGTGACTAAGAGGACATGCAGCTTGACAATAGAACAAAACCTGGTGGCCCTGCCAGAACTCATCCCCCCCTCCCACATACATACACACACACACACACACGACCCAGTCCCTCCTTCCAAGCTGGAGCGCAAGGCCCTCGGTGGCAGTGGTGACTCGCTTACTGCGAGGTGCTGGGCACTTAGTAAGTAAATATCAACATCTTGTCGACCACAGTGACGCATTTGCTAGCGATAACTCCAGACTGTTATTTTGGCTAAGATTGATTGTGACTGTCTTCCCCCATGTTTGCCCTGTGTTCGTATTTGTCAATTGGAAGATTTTTTTTCCCCTTTTTTTTTTTTTGGCGTGTACTTGATGGCTTCTCATCCCTCTGCTTATCCGTCATGTGTCTTTGATTCCACCACAAAACCAGCGGAGGATGAAATATGTGTGATTGGAGTAGGCCATGCTGTGTTCTCTCGCCACAAATGCGACTAAATTATTGTGTGGTTCGTCTCGGTGGACGGAGAGGATGTGGCCTTCTTCCTGGTGGACAATGTTTCTCAATCAGCATTCTTGGATGTCATCCGTGCTGTGGGTCTGTGAACTTCCCCACCAAAAAAAGGGAGGGGAGGAGGGGAGGGTAGGGTAGGGGATGAGGGGGGGAAAAAAGAAAAGAAAAAAGCGAAAAAGTAAATGAGCGAGAAGCGAAAAACCAGAGAACAGCCCAGCCTGAGCTCGGCGTTTTAACAGTGACTACTCGAGTCTGACATCGGCAAAATGACCTCATTCTCCCCCACTCCTCAAGCTGACTTTGATCAGGGTGCACAAGTCAAAAGATCCCCAAGATGCATATGATGAGTGTTATTTTTTCTCATTTTCTCTCTCTCTGTCTAAACAAATTTCTTTACGGCTTCGTACTTTTTTTTTTCTCCCTCTCCCTCCCCTTCCTGAACTACACATTGCTCCCACCTGCTCCACCTGTTCACATCAGTCGTGCTGTTTTCCAGTCCCCTGACAGCAGCATTTCTCAGGGGTCCTTCAGCTGGAGACATCCCTTTCATCATCTCTCTCCCTGAGTCCCTGACTATTTTACTCCTCTCCCACCCCCCCAAACGCCCTCCCCCACTGTCCCACCTCCCTTTTCCACAGCACCAAAACTCTCCACATAAACAGTATCTGATCTGAAAAGCTCTCGGTTAAAGGCAATGTGTATTGAATCACTGGCGCTTTTAAAAGCATTAGTCCACGCCGAAACCAGTCGAGCTGGGCCAGGGTGGGGAAGGAGGGAGGGGCTGGGTGGAGGCGGGGGGGGAGATGGATGACAGACCAGGCTTTTACCAGGTCCCGCCTGTTCTGCTGGATGTTTAGGAAATATAAACATGTTTGAGTGTTCCCCCCCTTTTAAGATACTTTTATTGACCAGCTGCTCACCCATAGTTTTCTGCAGACAGGACCCCCCCCTTTTTTCCCCCTGTTTCTTCGGCAGGGATGAAAAAAATAAAGGGTGTTTTAATGCGGCAGAAACAGAGGATTTGCTTGAGGATTTGCAGGAAGTCTCACGATTCCTGGGTCACACATGTCAAACTCTGGGGGGTTTGTAGTCAGGTAGTGTGTGCGTGTGTGTGTGTGTGTGTGGTGCGAGGGGGTCACTTATCTGGCTAGGGCAGACAGAGTGCCAGAGAGGGGCCCGTGGCGAAGGAATGGTGTGGGGAAGCATTGTGTTACACCATGCGCTCACCCACCGGAGGACCCAGGCGGCCTGTGTTTTCTTAAGAGATTTAAGGCAGAGGAAATTCATATTGCCATGTATTAGGTACATGGTGTACCATTCACGATCGGCCTGTGATCCTGGGGACCTCGAAGAAATCCTGGAAATGGTCTGTGAAATAGGGAATATTTCGGGCCATGCTTTTGTGCAAGTGTTTGGATTGCGGTGCTTTTTTGGAAGACGAGGAAGGCTTAAGGCCTCAGAACGGAGATCCGTCTAAACGGAACGGAGCGAGGGCGCGGGCTGCGGAGCATATCCCTGGCTGCTCCGAGAGTGTTTGTGCGATATTCACTCGGAACAAATATTTACACCAGTGGCCGTTTAAACACCCCGCTGTGGGGTTTTGTGTGTGTGAGAATAAAGGGCCATCCCTGTCTGACCCCTCTGTCTTTCTCTCCCTTTTTCTGTCTCTTTCATTCTCTCCCTCCCTCTCTCCTCCCTCCCTCCCTCCCTCTCTCTTTCTCTGTGTCTCAGACCCACAACACACATCAAAGGCATCAAGCAGGTCCAATACTGTCCACAGATAAATGACAGCTCTTCAAAAGGAGCATCTGCCACAGACCAACCTCTAAAGTCAGCCTCTGCTCATCCTCAAAGGATTTTTTTGTTGTTGTTGTTGAACCGGTGTCTATGAGCACGTACAGCTTTGATCGTACCCTCATATTGTCACGGCCGTCTGTCTGGGACTCTAAAGACACGGGCCGGTAGCTCAAACATAACCTCTCAGGGGATGGCCATGGTGCTACACCGTGCTGCCAGCAGACAGTGCTGTTTCAGTTCGGAGTGAGAATAATCCTGGCCACACTCCTCCAAGACACCGAATGAGCATGCACCCTGCTCTGAATCATTTGAATCTAGCCCTTGCCTAAGAAACAAAACACTGACTTTGACTTTAAGTTGCGTCTTTACTGTTGCTGTATATAATGCTGTAAAAGTACGATGGAATGCACGCCTCAGCAAGTTCACCTATAACATAAATGTCTTATTTATTGTACCTCATGGCAAAATAGTTGTAAAGATGTAAAGATGTAGACGGACGGTGTTGTGCATTTAACATGTTTTTCCTTCATTTCATCCGTTTGATATAATAATGTTGAAGCTTTGCACCACCCATGAGCAGACACTGACGCCCAGTAGCGTAACACTCGCACTGAAACGTCCCCACACACAGTTCCCTGTGAAAAACCCAGTGTGTGTGTGTGTGTGTGTGTGTGTAAAACTGAATCAGCCCGCTTAGTCAACGAGCGTGGCAGAGAGCGAGAGGTGCCCACCCAGCCTCCGCAGTCTCCGCAGACGTTTCCTCAGTGCCTGCTCGCTTTCATTTTCTTTCCCTCGTTTTTTTTTTTTTTCATGTTGTCATGATTCACACGGAATGAGACAAGGTCCTTTCAAGAGCCCCTGGATCCGTGTGTGAGGGTGGCATGGACTTTAATGGTGTAATTAATCCTAATGAGAAAGTGTCTGGGGTTTGTGTGTGTGTGTGTCGGTGTGTCGGTGTGTGTGTGTGTGTGTGTGTGTGGTGGTAGATGTCTGGGAGGGTGGTCCCTGCACAGTTCTGGTTTGTATCCCTGCCTCGGTCTTGCTCAGGGCATTCTGCCGTTGCCGGTGAAACCCAACCCTGCCTCTGGTAACACTGCTGCTGTTGCTGTTCCTGCTGTTGCTGCTGCTACTTGTGTCGCACTCAGAACAAGTGGAGGTGTTGGCTACTTGTCCACAAGCCAAATCTGTGCAAGTGTGTGTGAGTCTCAACACGCCAGCATTCAGCAGGGGTTTATCCCGGCCTATCCACGACTAGAGGCGCAGAGTTCAGATGCCTTCATTGTCAGTTCAGCCTCCAGAGACGGTGAACTTGCATGCCATCAAACTTCTCTTGAGGACATGACTGGCCATACTTTAGATTGCAGCAAACAATATGGGGCCCCCTTAACAACACGCAAAGCACCCCTCCTTTGTTTTGGCCCCAGTGTAAACAGATCAATCAGTTGTTTGATATGTTTTCTGCAGTAAATAGGACGAGAGGAGTCTGCTTGTCCAAGAGAATAATCACTAGGAGTGTTGACACGCCACCCAGCCTCAGACGCTCTTACGTCAAGTACGATAAGCCCATCGAAGGCAGGCCCAGTGGAAACAGTGGGGAGGGAAAAAAGACAGCGGCCACATTGCGAAGAAATGTTTGTCTTCCCATTACAAAATTATGTCGAGTGCCGAGGTGCAAGCCAGCCAGGCCCCAGCTGAGGTAAAAATGCTGGCCGTGATGAATTGTAAGCAGCAATCAAATAGCTTAGCTTTTCCATGAGGTGTTACTGATACAATGTTAATGACGTGGCTAAAGCCTTCGTCGGGTCCCATCGCTTTTTAACCCCTGTCCCTTATGCTTGACATGTTTGCACGTCAGACCAAAGCTTCTTGGCCCCGTACAGTAGTGAAGCAAGGACGGAGACGTCTCGGGGGTTAAAGGTTAAATAAGAGGGAGGGGTGGGGGGTGGTGGACCAAAGCCAAGAGCAGATGTTTGAGCTGGGTCCAGCGTGAGGAAAGCAACCCATATAAAAACACGAACACGGCCCTGGTTAGATAGATCTTGCTGAGTTACTAAACGACAGATGGATGGATTCCCCTCCGCCATGGGCTGAGGGATTTCATTTTAGTTGAGTGATCGCAAGGTCCCGGTGTGGCCATGTTTGTTTATGCATGTGTTTGCACCCTTTCTCTTACGCTATCCTTCATGCAGACCTGTCTTTCTTCACATTTGTGAGTCTGTGTGTAAGATTGTGTTTTTGTATGTTTCCTTGGTACACTTGCTCACGCAATGTTTTATGAGCACAACTGATGTCATTTTGCACAACATGATAAATCGTGTCTAACTCGAGCACACTGCCAACTTTTTAAATCAGCTAATCTTGGCTGACACCAGGTTATCTGGAAAGGAATTTGGAATCTGAGGTTTCATCTTACACGTTTACGAAAACAACTGTTCCAAGTGATTAATGGTTGTGTGAGTAAATCTACTGCTTTATCACACACAAAGGATCATAAAACAGGCAAAAGCGAACAAAAAAAAAACACCTTTCAGGACATTTTCTCAAGATTTCCTACAAAAATTATGGACTATTTCAAATGGATAAGTTCTATCCCCCCGGAGCCTTGACCTTTAACCCCCTGACTCGTTGAAAGCCAAAGGTCGCCTGAGGTCAATAAGGTCTTCGTCACCTCCTGCATACTTCAGTGCGCCGTGCCGAGGCCCCCGATGAGAAGAGCTGGCTCTGCTGCTGTCTCTGCCGGGCTGTTTACTGCGCTGCACTGGAGCTTCGGCCAGGCCGAGCAGCTGTGAACTGTTTGGGTGGATGAGCCATCAGATATGTCTCTCAGCCCCTGGTCTCCTTATCAGGCAAATCCAACCCCTGCACCACTGCTGCCCCCCCCCCTCCCCCCCCACACACACACACACACACACACACACACACAGACACACACACACACCAGCAACCCCCACTGACATGGCAGCCACTTTGGGCTGTCAGAAGAGGTGCCTCTTATCTGTGCAGTTCAGAAGATTTCCGTGAGAATCCCCCAAAGAAATGCCTGCAAAGAAGCCTTGGAATGGCGCAGAAATCCCACAGGAATGATCAGACGCTGGTATCCTGTATCGGGGGGGTGGGGGGGTGGGGTGTCATGGAGAGAGGCTTTTGTGTTGGCTGCCTAGGTATGTTGTCAGAGAGAGAGAGGGAGAGAAAGGGGGTGGGGTGGGAGGCGGGGGGTACGAACATTATGACAAGGAAAGGTTCATGACAATAAAGGCTACCATGTATTTGGATGATGAGAAGATGCGGCACAAACAACAAACATACATCAGCTTTGTTTTGTAGAGAGAGGGAAAAAAGGGGGAAAAACCCTGTCAGTAATTGTTTTGGTTGCTGTGTTTGTTATTTGTTGTCATCACCCGCTTTAGCTTTTAGACAGGGTTACCTGGCAGTCGACCCGAAGTATGGAGACTGGCCAAAGCGTGAGGTGACAGGGGGGAACAAAAGAGTGCCGCACAGATCCTCCACGGAGTCAGGTATCAAGAGGATAACCACAGCCGTGTCAAAGAGAGCCACCACTGCCCAACACAAAAGAATGATACCAGTGAAAAAGAGGAAAAAAAAGAAAAAGAGGGATGGGGTTTCAGAGACTAGGCATGAAAAGGAAAACATCACTCTCTCTCTCTTTGCCCCCCCCCCCCCCTTCCCCACTTTTATTGTGTGAGGGCCTGAGTTTGGGGGGTGGGTTGGTTGGGAGGTGGGGGGGTGTGTGTGTGAGCCAACAGCCCCCCATGCGGGTCATGATGTGTCAACGACAGAGGAATTTTCCCTCCTTCTAAAGTCCGACGGGGATGGCGTGTCTCCCCCTGCTTTGAAGCGTCTCCCCCTGTACACGGCGCATCGTCACATTGATCTGGTGTTTTTAATTACACCACAGGGATGAGGTGACAGGGTCAAGGATGCATCACTGAGACGGAGAGAAAGAGAAAGAGACAGAGAGAGAGAGGGAGGGAGGGAGGCGAGCGAGACGAAGATGGGGGCACGGGGGTAGAAATGAAAATAAAAAACAACACCTGTCAGCGCTTCTTATCACGGCATGGCTTTTGTGTGTCCCTCCACTCGTCCTGGCTGGAGAGAGGAGGAGGAGAAGAAAGAAAGGAGGAGAAGAAGAAAGGAGGTGAAGAAGAAGCCCAGAGGTGGGCCTGGAATCACGCCGGGCTTGTGTCGCCCTCATGGCTACACCTCTTTGTCCCACACGCAGGGTGTGGGATGGGGGAAGGTGTGTGTGTGTCTGTATGTGTGTGTGTGTGTCTGTCTGTATGTGTGTGTGTGTCTGCATGTGTGTGTGTGTGTGTGTGTGTGTGTGTGTGTCTGTATGTGTGTGTGTGTGTGTCTGTATGTGTGTGGAGTTATCTAGCGGGGCAAAGGTGGGGGACAGACAATACCCCTTTCGTGCCATGGGGAAAAGACCAGTGTAAGGTTCCGGGTCCTTCAGCAAAGCATGCGGCCAAGTCGGAGCATCTTCTCTTTTTTTTTCACGCAAAACAAACCAGGGGACAATAAGAATAAGGGGGCCTTGGAGATTGCCTGTCGTCTGCTCCAAAATAGGATTAGCTCACAGACAGGAGTGCGGAGATTCCTTGCTTGTTTATTTGTGTTGCCATGTTACTATGGGTAGGGGGAGGAGGGGGGGGTGGCTAAGGGGGAGGGGGATTAAAAGTACCCCCATAACCACAACAACAACAACAACCAGCAAGAAAAAAAGAGAGAGAGAGAGAGAGAGAAAAAAAACAGATGCGACAGATGTGAGCAGGTTTAGCGTGCTTTTTTTCATCTATCATGGCAACTTTAAATGGCTCTGACAAACTCTGTCTTTTATCTGAATGGTGGAGTGCTAGTTGTATTTTGAAACAGATGAGCCACATTCAGGGAAAACAAAGTAGCCATACTCATGGCTCATCCCCCCGCGGACACGTCGGATGGTGTTTTCGCGCAGCCACCAACTATTTGCAGAGCAAACTTCACTTTAGATATTAGTCTTACGCTGGCTTTCAGTGGTAAAAGTCAATGTAAAACGCATGGGCTGTTTTAAATGTCTGCTGAGGATTTAAAAGGCATTCTGTTTTTTTTTCTCAGATCATTCTGTGGGGCGGCTTTGGTTTGCACTTGCTGTTCCAACCAAAAGTCCCCTAAATGTTAAGATTGAATTGCACGGGGGTTTGGGGTTGGGGGGGATGACATTTGTTTTGGCCGTCCATATTTGAACCAAATAAAGAAAGGGAAAGGGGAGAGAACTTTTTTTTCCTTTTGGCAAAGCTGAGGCTCCGCTTTGCTTGTGTCTGTGCTTTGTCACCAGTCAGTAGGTGAGGGATGAGGTACGTTTGAGTGCTCCCTTTAAATGCAGAGAGCCTTTTCACTAACACATAACGCACAGCCGTTCCTGCCCATCGCTCCCCCATGCTCTCGGAAATGTTCTCGGAGTCTTTACAACATTACACAGCACAACAGTGTGCAAAGTTGGGCATGTACATTAACACATGACGAAGCAGTACCGGCATGTTTAGTTAGTATGTAAGCTTGGGCCACCAGACTGGTGAATTTAGGCAAACTGTTGAAGTGTGAACGTGTGTGTATGTGTGTGTGTAGATGTACTTGATGTGTGTGTGTACAGATATCTAGATGTGCTTTATATGCCTGTATGTATGTTTAGATATGCTTTATGTATGTGTATGTGTGTGTTTACATGTGTAAGTGTGCCTAATGTGTGTATACATGTGAGCGTATGTGTGTATGTCTAGATGTGTGTGTGTGCGTGCTTTATATGTGTGTGTGTGCGTGTGTACGTGCGTGCTGGTCCTGTAGACAGAGCCTAGGGGAAAGAAAAGCAATGGGGGGAAATCCTCATCAGACTGATTACCCTGTGA
Source organism: Setipinna tenuifilis (assembly GCA_030347295.1). Classification (NCBI taxonomy): domain Eukaryota; kingdom Metazoa; phylum Chordata; class Actinopteri; order Clupeiformes; family Engraulidae; genus Setipinna; species Setipinna tenuifilis. The sequence continues at coordinate 19,404,842 of CM059273.1, forward strand.
CTCAGGCCCCTGGAAGCCGCGCTCAAATCTAATTTGCAGGGTTTTAGCGAGCGAGCGAGAGACCAAGCGAACGAGGGAACGGGCGGCCGAGTAAGTCCGACTGGCTGAGTCCAGCAGGCCGCGCTGAGACCGGCCCACACAGATCTGCAGGGACTCGCCAGGAACACAAACCAGACGCTGCGGGCAATTAATTATGAGCTGGACGGGTCAGTAATCCAGTATCTCCGAGACAGCGAGAGATATTAGTCAGCTGTTTTAAGAGCGCGCACTCCACGGAGAGCGGACAGCAAGTGTCTGCTTGCGCATGACGTACGCCCTGTAATTACCAAATGTGTGTGTGTGTGTGTGTGTGTGTGTGTGTGCGTAGGTGGGGAATAAGGAGCATTAGCTGATAAGGAACAAGCGATCGTAATGGTAATGGGGTTTGTCACTAATGGTTATTTTCCTCGAAGCATGATGTCAAATAGAGGGCTAGTCCATTATGCTGCATCGTAACTGAGTTCAGAGCCAGTGTAGAGGGAGCATAAGTGGTTTTAATCTTCATTAGGAGTAACAGTTGCTGTATGCTGCTGCATACAGAATTGTCACAGTCTTTTAGAGAACAGTCTGTTTCTTGCTAGCACTGGAAATAGCTGAGAACATCAGCTCAGCTTGAAAGGTGAACCCTAACCCATGTATTAGAGAAGTGTGAACTTACAGTCCCAATTCAAAGCCCCATGAAAGATTCCACTACTCAGTGTTCATCAGTTGGTTTCAGTCCCAAAGTGAAGTACAGTGACTTTAACTGAGGAGAAATGCATAATTGCACTTATAAATTAGCAGCCTGTAATGTTTATCACCTCTACCACCTTTCCCAACGTGGCATTCTACTCTTGAGCTTGTACTTTGGACAAACTCCGGGTTTCTCCAGCTTCGTGTATCAGCTTACCCTCTCTCAAAGATGTATTTCATTCGTGATACAATACAGTAAAACAGGTGTTTCCTCCAGACTGTATGTAACTGTAGTTTTTGAAAGTAATCATAACACACTTTGTGAGAGAAAGAGAGGGAGAGAGGTGGAAAATACAATGGAGCTGGGCTATCAGTCACGCGTTGGCATCCGCATCCACCACTGAAATGTCTGCCGTTTCTATCATTTACACGAGCAGTCATCCATTACAGGTCTGTCAGTGAGTTGGGTTTAGTCATCAACTTTAATACACTGTACTGATTACTCTACCTGTTGCCAATTGGCCTCCTTTTTCTCCCCAGACTGACGTTTTCTTCAGGTGCCCGGCCGGTGCCTTTTGTCTCCAGGCCACGTCTGTCATCTGCGAAGCGGTGTCCATATAAGGGATTCTCCTACCTCGGGTTGAACCCGGCGCTCGGTGTGTTTTTGAAACGTAAGCCCGCAGACAAGTTTTCCAGAAAACTTGCATGTGAATGATCAGAGGTGTAGGTAAAGGTAAATGGATCTTCGCTGAGTGTGTGTGTGTGTGTGTGTGTGTGTGTGTGTGTGTGTGTGTGTGTGTGTGTGTGTGTTCCCATGCTGTTGTGGTTACATGCGCTGAGCATAAGGTAACCCTTACATCAAGGCCGTGCCGTCACTGAATCCAATTTGGGCCACCCCAAACACGGCTGTATCGCGGTGCGTGCGTGGTACCAATATTTATCTCTTGGACCGTGATGCAGTGCCTGGCCTGATTAGGACCACATTAATACCACAGGGCTTTTTTGCCTCATGTGTGTCTCGTTTGACCACGTGTCTGGTCACTACGGGCCCCCTCCAGTCCCAGCTCCCAGCTGAGGCCGTAGCACCCTGGCCCCCAGTTCTTGCTGTTTCGTTTTTTCAGACGGGGGAGACTGTTGAAAATGTTGCTGAAGAGTGTGTGTGTGGTGGGTGTTTTTGTTGTGGGTCTCCAGGGAATTATTGTGTGTGGCTTCTTTGTTTAACAGAAATGTACGGGGGAAAAAAAAATGCAGATTTTTTACATAGCTCTCCTACAAAGAACGTACCGGGTAGTTTTCAGAAAACATCATTTGACATACCCTTGCCCCACCGCTTCAGACAGTTAGGCAATAAGGCTTTTCCCTGCAGAAACATTCCCCCGACCAAAATTCCAAAATAAATAGAATGTGAGTTTAATCCCTCAACATGTTGCCAGTGGAGTTGACGAGTGCATCATCAAATAAACTCAGGATTCCGATAATTGTTTACATGCCGAGAAATGTGTTGGTGGTGTGTGTGTGTGTGTGTGTGTGTGTGTGTGTGTGTGTGTGTGTGTGTGTGTGTGGTGAGGGGTTGATGATAGGATGACACAGGGGACACCGGTGTTGCGTGTACTGCAGAAAGCGCCTGTCTGTTTACGCTTGTGGTTTTTTGCCGAAATCCAAGGCTGCCCGGTGACGGTTGGCCTCCGCTTACATTGGAGGCTCAGCACACGCAGGCGGGCGGTGTGGAAGCTGGAAGATGCGGCAGCTCCCAATGTGACCATGTTGACACTTGCTGTCAGGCTGACCCTCTCACAAGTAAACTGTGGTGGACCTCTGAGCCGTTTTACTTCTCGGGAGCGGCTAATCATTTTTGGTCAGTGCTCGAAGGAACTCAACTACCTACGCTCATTTCAGACATGGGGTTGTGATCCATAGGGGGTCCTGTTTAAGTGCATTGACATGTTAGCTGATGTACCTTAACTTGTTTGATAGTTTTTTTAAGTCACAACAATTTGTCCTTTCACACACTGCTATCTAAGTACACCACCAAGAACACCACCATTTATTCAAGGCTAATTCTTCTTACTCACATTAAAAGTCCATTTTGGAACACCAGAGATAGCTTTCAAAGGTCAGCAATTCTAAACTAACATCAACGCACTTGGCCACCTTTTGAGGCTCACCCTGTCGAGTAACAGGTTGTTCGAAACACTTCACATTTTGTTGTTGGGGGTGGGCGGGGGTGGGGGTGGGGGTTTGGGTCAGGGCGGGTGTACTGAGGCGTGGGTGGAGGGGTTGCTCGGTGGAAAAAATGTCCCACTTGTTAACATTCTCAGATTCATCCCGCACTGGCAAACTTTCAGAGCCTGGAGCCTATTATAAATATTTAAGGGGAACTGTTGACATGAAGATAACACTGACAAATTGAGTTAACATTTCTGCCATAGATTAGTGTTCATGTGTGGAGGGAGAAAAAAAAGCTTTAAAACACACGACTTGTTTTTTTTTTTGCATTTAGGGCCTGCTTAGTCTATATTTCACGTCTACAGGCCTAGGTAGATGTTGATGTTAAGGCCTCGATGCGATGTAATTCAGGCTTTTATGGGACAGAAAGGTCAGGCGGATGGGCCTGGGTAATAATGCATGTTTGTAGTAGTTCTGGGATATTGCACACAGCGGCCATCGATAGATACAACAGTGGTCAGCTACCAACAGCGATCTTGCAACAGGAAATGCGTTAGGGATGTGTCATTTGTTTTATTGCATAGTAAAATGCTTGTATCGATGCATGCACTTATTATATTAACTTATGCACCCCACCTGAAATTATAACTAATTATTATAAATCACGAAACCAAATGTCTTGAATGTCCTCATCAGTACAATATGGACTTCTGTTTGACAGTGTCATATCACCCTGGATGTGATATCCCCCTTCTATCCCCCTCCCTTCCTATCTTTTTTTTTCTTTTTGGTGATGACTGACCTCCTTGAGCCTCAAGCACTTTGAGATGTTTTCCCAGCAAGATTGTTTAGAAAATGACGCCAGCAAGCTGAAGCTCACACAGTGGTCTCAGCTTGGAGCACGAGTCCTACAGCATCACAGACGCGTGAACTCTGAGCTGTGAACCACAGTGAATGATAAGATTCCTCTCCATAGCATGTTACTTTGTAGGCAGTTAGTAGTGCACATAATGCATAATAGATAATGTGTGATTCAATACTGGGCCAACAATGGAAAAAGTAAAATTATTCAAAGTGTTTATCAGCAGGGATCACTGGGAATATGAGGGCTTAAGCCGAACAGTGGAAATTAATGTCAGGCATTGAGTAAACCGAGAGCTTCTCCTTGTTGTATGTTTGTCTCTATGGACACATTGAAGTTTATTTATGTTAGCAAATGCACTGTCTGGCAAAGGGGAGAAAGTGCTCCACAGTGTCATCCTGCCGTGCTCCTCACTGTCACGTTATCTTCCTATCTAGAGCGTCTTTTCCTAAAGGCACACTAGCTCATCTCAAAGATGTCAGTCAGCGTGCACTTCCAGCTTTGTGGAGATGAAGGGGACTGATGCTAAAACAGTTCATTTTCATATATTTATAACAGGAATAATTTTTAAATACATCAACATTTCATGTAACATTAATCAAACTTCACTCAGAATTTCATTTATTTTTACTTTAAAAAAAACAGCAACCCAACTTAGGTTTGATTCATACTACCTGGAATGCACAACTTAAAAACATGATTTATGAATATTCATAAAAAAAAGACTTAACTGCTTTTGCATCTGAACTCTTAGGATGTACTTTGTGGTTACCCAGTGACAGGATACAAGCACATAAAGAGGGATAAATCACCAAAGATCTACCATAGAAGTAAGGGAGTGCTTTTAACTTTGATCTACCATAGAAGTAGGATACTGCTTTTAGTTCACTCATGCTCAGGGTAAATTTTTTTGGCCAAATGCAGACATGACATGAAGTTGATTTAAAAGCTTTCATCACCAATAGTCCAATTTCTAATATGCTATCTTATACTACTTTATAAAGAAGCTTTGGTTGTTGTTTTCAGCCAACTAGGTCTAAGAATAATTGATTATTTCTTCAAGTTCATATGGGTTATATCTCTTCCATCTCTTGTGTCTAATTACTGTTTTATCTGTTAAATGATGGATCCACATTGGATCACAGTAAGCCTCCCTTTCTTGGAAAGATTACCCATTTCTTTGCACTGTTACTTTACATCTACAAACGTGGAGTGACCTCATTACTTCATCCAGCACAGCAGAACCTTTCTAGAAGGATAGTTTATAAAACCATAACAAGGGATAGAAGCCTATGGAAAAAACATGTCATATGGAGGTTCACCTGAGTACTAACAATGAGAGATAACTTATAACATCAATGAGAAAAAAGATAGACTGCGTTTCCTCAGCAGTTATAGCTGAAATGTACAGTGTATAAGATGCATTAGTCAAGTTCGGTCATTAATCCTCACAAATGTACACATAAGCCCAATAAGACCACTCTTGGAACGGTTTACAAAAGAGAGAGAGAAAAAAAAACATTCGCCGTTGTTCTTGCACACAACTACTTCTGGTAAGCCGAGATACAGACCATTTGATACACAAGCAAAAGTCCCCGCTTGAACCTCCTTTCTCCGCCAGCTCAGCTCCATCATTGTGCTCGGACAGGAGCCACCATCCATCCGCAGCCCCTTTTGCAGGGCCTGGCCAGGCTAAAGATAGAGAGCGTCACACCTTTCCTGGCTGAACTCAACACCCTTTCGACCTTTGTCAGGCATCCAGGAGGAGCGCGTGTCCAGGTACAGTATAATGATTTTTATCTGGGTGATGGATGTGGTGGGGTTATTGCGAGGGATGTTTACTCCCCCCCTCTCTGGCAGGGTATTGTTGGCCTCTGATCGATGGGTCCTGCTGGACTGTGATCATCCTCCCATTTGGAGTGAAGAAGTTATGGGTCTCGATTTAGAAACAGCTTTACCAAAAACAAAAAAAAACACCAACTTTTGCTCTCTTACACTAGTATAATGAGGTGCAATAAACTGTCTTGCATGTTGAAATCCTGAATCAGATATATTCACACAGCTGGTCTGGGTTTCGAGAACTCCACTCTTTGAGGGAGATGTCCAATTGAAAGTTCAACGGTGTTGAAATAAGTCAGCTACAGCTGTCACTCGTAGAGAGGCCGAGTGGTTTTTTTTTTGTTAATTGGGGTGGGGCAATGTTTGGCACTCCCCACTTTGTGCCAAACAACAACATGGAAACGATGAGACCTCTTAAGAAAAACTGGGGGCCTAACCCTGGGGTAGTGAAATGAATGCATGATTAAGACGACAATTCATCAAATAATTTCCGACCACACAGTGGAACACAGAACACAGATTTGTCAGTGTGTATGTGTGTTTGCGTGTGTGAGATCACATGTGTGTGTGTGTGTGTGTGTGTGTGTGTAAATGAGAAAGCGAGACAAAGGGAGAGGGAGAGGTTTGAGTCAGACAGAATGTGTGCTCCAAAGAGGCGCTGATGGATCAGAGAAATCCATAAACCTGAACTCCTCATGCTGATGGCTGCTTTACTGGCAGGGCAGTGATGGGGTGAGAGCAAAAGGATAGACACAGATAGCTGCCGCCAGTCTGCACAACTTTTGTAGTCTGTCTGAGGCACCCTACATTCATCAAAGCTGTCCTGATTTACAGGCTAATGGAGTTCATTATTGGCTTGTTGCACGTTTTACTGAGTACTGACTCATCTTTAAAAAGTGTAAAAATAATCTTTGCCTACTGACTTTGCAGTGTTCAGCGTCTCACGGCACAAGATAACTGAGAGACTTTGGCTTTGAAATGTGCACGTAGGACTTCATTGCATTGTGACCTTATGTCCTTATGCTAACACTTACACTAACACTGTTAACAGATGAGTCACAAGTGCCAGGTGACGAAGATGGGGATTTTCCGTTGACTGACTTTTTTTGGTAATACAAGGAAATAGAGAGGATGAGCGGAGTCAGAGGGTGCAAAGAAGGTTAAGGTCCTGGGTTCATTCGTACTGTAGATAGTGTAGATAGGGCTACTTAAGGTCTGTTTTTTTCATCCTCCAGTTTCCTCTATGCATATACATAATCAGCATCATTTGTAGCAGGTGGGTAATTAATCAACAAGATTTGTTTCAATGCAATCTTATCTAGTGGCGTAATGTAGCTTGTTAAGCAGGCTAACACAAAGCCTTGTGGCCAACACTAATAGCTGATGAGAGCAGTGAATCTACCTCACCCAATTAACCTACTCAAACATGTCAAACGAATTAGACATGAAATCTAAAAACTAAAACTACAGCAAGGTACTATGTACCTTTTTAATAAGCGATTTGTACACTTCTCAATGCCTCGTTTTGAAATTCACCAGGCTAATGCAGTTTTGGTCTTCAACAAACATACAAACTAGTTATCATGTCTTAACATAACCATTTTCATTTTACACTGGAGTATTCATTTAATTCTAGCTGCCTCAATTTGATGGATGAAGAGACAGAAGTTAATGACATTTCCAGAAAGATCAGAGGAGAATATCAGACATCCAAAAATCCATGGTGATTTGGTACACATTGACAGTGTTTACAGGGAAAAACAGAACTATGATTATGATTATGATTGAAAAGTTATTGTATTTTACCTCTCATCCCGAATGGAAAATCCTGTCTTGAAATACCGAGCATTTATCTGTTCTGTATCCTCTGGTCTGGTCCGAATCTCCAGACGTGGGACGGACTCAGGGGAGCATCTGGCTCTGTCGTGAGGGGATTTGCCATTACTGAGCCGGCACCCAGCCGGGGCCCAGCCAGACCCGGTCTGGGCACAGAAGGACACAGTTGCTGTCTAAGCCGCGCCAGGCCAGTCTTGGACTGTCCCTGTGCGGCCTTCTGAACCTGACCCATCCCCTGGCAGCCGGAGCTGGAGACAAAGACGAGCGCCAGTGCAAATTCTGAATGAATTTATGTGCAATTAAACCCAAATGAGCATAACATTAAAGCAGGAGAGCGCAAACGCCAGAAATAGACCCCCCCAAAAAAAGCAGTTGAGCGGAAAAGTAAATTACAGAAAAACAAAAGAGCGAAAAAATGACTTCACTACACTTTTCTTCACTTTTTTTTCCCCACCCCTTCTTCTTTCTTTTCACACTCACATTATCTTTCCCGGAATCTTCTGACACAGCGAGCTGGCATTGTCTGCAAACTCTACAGCTTTGAGTGTAGTAGCAACCAAAGTGAAAGCCGTTTTAGTCGTTTCACTCTTAAAGACACACAACTGTGACAGACTAATTAGACAAACAGACAGACAGACAGATAGACAGACAGACAGTCAGACAAGCAGACAGACAGGAAAGAGGCCGAGAGAGAATGAGTGAGAGAAAGGGTGAGAAAGAGACCTGACCATGTACAGGGTCTAGAAGTTTTCGCGCCACACCAGTATAGTCTGCATAATACGGTTCCAATTTGTAAAGTAATCACCCATTAAACCAAAGCCAAGGCTCCCATTATCTTGTTAATGTTTTCTGTCATTCGACCCTGAAAAGCTGTTAGAGCGCATCTACCAGTGCAGCATCGACCCTAATGAAACACAGCTCACAATAGCTGAGTTGTTGCTCAACAAATTTTCAGTAAGAGGTCAGCATTTAGGGTTCCAGGAATTAATTTGAAGTGAAGTGGAGGGGTGGGGTGGGGTGGTGGTAGGGGGTGGTGCGTAGTGGTGGTGGTGGTGGGGGTGTGTGTGGGTATATGTGTGTGTGGGGGGGTGGATGAGTGGGGGGGGTGTTAAGAGGGATGGGGGGGGGGTGGTTCTTTGGCTACAGGAATTCCTTACAATGCCCCGAAGGCCAAGCACCTCTCAGTTTCACTCCTGCGTCTGTGGTCTGTGCCCCAACACTGAACCCCAGTGACACTGAGAAGGCAGCTGTCAGTTCACTCCTATTCCCAGTGTCTGGCCCTGTGCTGGGGTACTGTGTGTGTGTGTGTGTGTGTGTGTGTGTGTGTGTGTGTGTGTGTGTGTGTGTGTGTGTGTGTGTGTGATTGTGTGTGTGTGTGTGTGTGTGTGTTTGTGTCTGTGTGTCTACATGTCTGAATGTGTGGAGGTATGGACTTTTGTGTGTGTGTGTCGGTGTGTGTGTGTCTGTATGTCTGTCTGTGTGTGTGTCTGTGTGCTTGGCTGGTCAAGGTATAAGTGAGTCATAAGCTTGCAGCTGGAGGCCAGATGACGGAGGTCACCTGCTTCCTTCATCATTTACACATTCTGCAAACGTACAAACAACTGCAAATGAAAGCCGCCCAGACCAGCAGCCTTGGGACTGCATGTCACTGCCTCACAGCACCTCTGTAACATGGCATTGAGTTAAAGAGTGTGTGTGTGTGTGTGTGTGTGTGTGTGTGTGTGTGTGTGTGTGTGTGTGTGTGTGTGTGTGATATATATGCTGCATAATATGATAAGGTGTCTGTACGATTTATGTATACACAAAGTTATGCATATGGAATTGCACAGAAAAAGATTGTTTTTTAAGAAGTTAAGGTAACACTTTCTAAGAACCCAGTGCTCACAAGAGGCTATGCACACATTCATAAAGGACAGTAATGCATTTATTAAGCTTTATAATGATTGACATAACTATTCACCACTATTTGTAACCTACTCAACATACATATAGGCTCTAATATAGGGCAATAAAATACATATAGGCACATAATATACAGGTGGGAAAAAAATATACAAGTGGGACATAATATACAAGTAGGACATAATGAGGGGGACATAAAGGACACCTAATAGTGCAATGTAGTGTGCAATGCAAGATACATAAGCATGTTAAGTATGTGTGTCTGAGAAGTGAACGAATGGCCAAGTGGGGATGGCGAGAGAGAGAGAGTGATGGCAGCAGGGAAGAAGCTGTTTCTGTGTCTAACTTGCATGGAGTCACATACACAGATGTAGATCCATGCAAGTTAGATGTGGCATTTATTATCTTGAAGTGCTTGGTATTTTACAGACCTAATTGCTCATAAAAAACTTATGAAGTGTCATAAGCACTCAATTCCTATTCTAAGTAAAGTGAGATGGGTTCATAACTACTCAAGCTTTATAACAAACACTGCATCGCTAATCATTATCAAGGGGTCAGAGAGGCTTTATAATGCACTGTGTCACTTAAAGTTTAACATAGCAACTTAACATAGCATAGCATTATAATGCCTTACGCATGCAGTCATGAGTATGTATAAATAGTTGCAAATACCTGTGTCAGTCATTATAAAGCTGTTGATTATAGAGCTTTATGGATTATAACCCTTTATAAATGTGTGTATAGCATCTTATGAATACTGGGTTCATAGTCTTAAAGATAGTGATTGTCATTTTTCATCTTCCCAACTGTTTCACATGAATTTAGCAGTTAGCAAGCAATATACAGTATATGAACTAGCTGAAGGTAAGAAAGATGCTTTATGTTAGAAAAAATGATTTAAAGTAGTTATTAATCATTTAGATTGATTAATGTAACTTTGCGAATTTAAAATCACTCTGAAATATAGTCTCAGGTTCCCCGGCCTAATATTGCAATTTAGATGTTAACTGTTTACTTTGATCTTTTAAAACAGAAAGCAATATGTTGTTGACTGAAAGTGAACTGGCCACGACAATGTAAACATCCTTCAATACACTGTCCACTAGTCTATTTGAAATAAGCTTGTATAAATGTCGGATTTTTTTCATCAGCATCTTCAGACAGTGAATGGGGAGAGTTTGATGGAGTGAGCAGATCTGTGCCTCTGCAAAGAGGCTTCATTTAGGTCCATGAGACTTCCTCTCTAGAGGATGAAAACATTTGCTGGCAGTTTTTTCCGCCCTCATGCTTGATCTCCTCTCCAGTGGTCCAGGATATTCTGAAACATTATGGATGCATGTTTTTAAATTCATGTAATTTAATTTATTGTAATTTTTATGAAAACCGCTGGCATCCCCTTTTACAGAACACTGAATGTCCCTCTTTCTGTCTTCCTGAACGACTGTTCAGAAGTGCAGGTCTTGAATTTTATGACATTAGTCTCGGAGATGGAGGATGGAGACCATTTCTTAAAAAAAGGGGCAAGGAAAAATTAGAAGTCAATTACGGTGGAAGCTTTGGTGTATTTCTCCCAGCCTTGACGGAGACCAGAAATCAAAACAAGATTCGAATTCGATTCGAGACGCCCCTGCACACCCCCCCACCCCTCCACACCCCCCCTCCCCTTCAGGTACTGTAATTACCAAATGTGCTGTGGTGCAGCCATTAAACCTTCAACCGGCTCTCCTGACCGACCTCCCTGCACCCCACCCCCACACCCCCCATCCCCCGGCCCCCCTGCACATTCCTGGCAAATTATGCCTCCCACATGAGTGGGTAATCAGTCCCCTAAACAAGGCTCTCCAGTTTGTAATAATATTCTAATAGTCAGTCACTTGCTCTCTGCAGCGTGCCCCAGCCCCTACGACTCATTATAATTAGGCGTCCCCAAATGATAGAACACCCGACCACTTAACCAGGCCCCACATCGTGATTGAACAGGAATCAGCAAACGGCCTCAACAGTCTAAAATTACCTGTCTGACTCGGACGGTCACATTTAATCTCATTTTGCTCGCTGTGTACTCTGTTTCTGTCTGTCAGATTCTCTCTGTCTGTAACCACCACCGACCCCCCCCCCCCCCCCCCCATTCCCCCCTCCCCACCGCCACCCTCCCTCCTCCCTTGTGCACACTCTCGCTCTCATTTCTTTTTCTTCTCTTTTTCTTTTCTGTATTTTTCATCCTCTATCATAACAGACGTGTTTTTTTTTTCCCTCTTGTCGTCCGTTAGTTGTCTTGGGCTCCTGTTCCACAGTCTGTGTCATTCTTGAGGTTGCTGGAGTGAAAGTAACATACTGAGAATTCCAAAGGCAGTGTGGTTTTGCCCCAGCTCTATGCTTTTCTTAGTTGTGATTGTAACTCAATGGGATACCCCCACCACCACCACCACTCTGGGACCCCCCCTCCCCCATATAAATACCGATATAAAATAACACATGCGTGGGGCAGAGGTATGAGGAAAGCTGCTTTGCCATTGTGTTTTACACAAAACGCTGTTCATGCTGGCTGGACTTAAAACGGCGACATTTCCCAGACTGGAAATATGCTGGAGCATGCAATGTTCAAGCGCTCAGCTTCCCAGTTTCCAATGTGAGGTTTATAGAAAACAGCACATGTTTTAAATTGACTGGAACTTGATGTCAGATTGTATCAGGGCCCTTCTCATGTTCAACGACCCAAGATGGTGGTTTCATAAAATCGTCAATCTATAATCTTACAATGCCCTTCCAACACCACACTATCTTGTCTATTGTGCAAGTCCCTTTTTGTGTAAGGAGCACCTTCTTAGCTTGCGCACCAAACCCCTTGACTTGTTTTCGCAATTCAGTCTTTAGTAGGGGGGTGGTGGTGGGAGAGAGGATTGTTTTTTTTTTTTGCTCCTTGTGTGAAAATGATTTCAGCACTCTTCATGTAGATGTCCAGATCTCTGTTTCACTTCTTTCTCTCTCTCCTTTCTCCTCTTCCTCTCTCTCTCTGTCTCTCAGTCTCTCTCTCTCTCTCTCTCTCTGTCTCTGTCTCTCTCTCTCCTTCTCTCTCTCCCTCTCTCTCCCTCCCTCTCTCTCTCTCTCTCTCTCTCTTTCTCTCTCTGTCTCTCCTCTGTTAGTCATGCTGCTAATTTGTGGTGAAAAGGGTAGATCCAGCCATGTGGGAGGCCATTCCTCTCATTCCTGGCTGCGCCGGCCAGTCCAATACAAAGGAAAGTTGCAAATTTGTCAAACCCTGAATCGAACACGTGCTCGACACTATAATCTATTCTGAAGCCCACACCTTTGAATCTCACACATGTACATCACGCACACGCATGCATACTCCAACACACACACACACACACACACACACACACACACACACACACACACACACACACACACACAGAAACACATGCGCACACACACACACGCATACACACACACTCGCAGATTCACACATGCAAACATGTCTGCAACACATACTGTACATGCATGTGCTCACTTTAACCTTCACAACTCCCTTCTCCCTAATCTATTTGCCTCCTAACATTAGCAAATGAGCTCTCCCCAAAGACCAAAGGGAAACAGGACCAGATGAGTTCATTGGTATTCTGGTAAGTCTACACACAGCTCCTACTCCCCACTACATCCAGCCTGGAGCAGTGTGCCCTGCGCTGTGTGGAGGAGAGCAGGGGTTATACGAGAGGAGTGAGGCTGAGCGGTGTCTTTACAGGGGAAAGACGAGCCGTGTTAGTGGGCTGTAATTGCCTTGAAGTGGTGGACGTCTCATGCGGGGGTCATGATAACTGTTGAACAGTGGAGCCGTCCAAGTCGCAATTGTGTAAGCAAAAAAAAAAGAAAAAAGAAAGAAAATGAGCGTGAGTCTGAGTCTGGAAAAACTTCAGTTTTCTTATATGAGACATGTTTGATTGAGTGCAGTTTTACAAAAAGAGGATTTTGACTGCATTCTCCTCTTCCCCCCTGAAGCGTTTTGGGCCCTGGAACAAACAAACTTATGGCTAGAATGTAGTGTTGTGCAGTCCTGGGTGGGCTGTATGTGCATGTCTGTGTGTGTGTGTGTGTGTGTGTGTGTGTGTGTATGTGTGTGTGTGTATGTGTGTGGGTTGGGGGGGGCAGACATATGCATTGGGGGGGGGGGGGCTCGGTTGACTTCATTTCATTTAGGGGGAGGATGGAAGGGTGCCCTTACGTAATTGTGTTTGTTTGCGCTCTGTGTCTAGGGATCTCTGATTGTTGGAAAAAAAGAAAAAGGGTAAAAAGAAGAAAACAGGTGTTGTAGACACACATCGTGCCAGCTCACTTCGCAGTGTGTCCACAGTGTGCCAGAACGCTGCGCCAAAGTGTTCATTAGCACTTTGTTAGCTGTTTGTACATTGTTATTTTAGCAACCTGTAACCAAGGAATTCAGGAATGAAAACTGTGAGGTTAGATAATGTGTTTTTTATACTTCCTTCAACATGTAGTGTCGCATGCTAGCTTGTTACTATGTCTTTGAAATGACACATGTTGTAAAATGTTTTCTTATATTAAACAACTTTTTTCCCCTTATAAGTATGTGTTAATAAGGTTTGTTAGATCTTACAGTGATAAAAACATCTGCAGTGTTCCAGTTTAGCAAACATGTAAAACATCTACAAAATAGAAAATAATTGAACACAAACAAATAACTTTTTCCCCCTCCCTAAAAGCCAGAGCAGAAAGCATCTGTTTGCCTAGAGGAGCTCTTGTTTACAGTAAGTGCTCATTTCACATGAATCACCCACCTGTCTGGCACCAGAAGACAGGAGTGTGGTGAGGAAATAGTCCAGATCACTCATCATCGTCATCATCATCATCAACAGCAGCAGCAGCATCATCATCATCATCACCATCATCATCCTCCTCCTCCTCCTCCTCTTTGTCTCTTAGTCTGTGTCATGGAACACACAGTGCAATGGCTTCCAACGCGTTCGTCGTCTTTCATTTTCATTCATGCTCGACAGTGTGGTTTTAATCATGTCCTTGTGTGTGGACCAGGACGAGACAGGACGGCTGGGCTGGGGTGGGGTGGTGGTGTGGTGTGGGGTGGTGTGGTGGTGTGATGGCGTGCTCTGGCTGGGGTGGTGGGCGTGCTGGGCTAGACGGGGTGGAGTGGGGTTGGGGTTGGGGTTGGGGTGCTCTGGCTGAGGTAGTGTAGTGGGCGTATAAAGGGTGGCCGTATCAGGCCAGGGTATGGGGGGGGGGGGGGGCTGGCTGGCCGGGCTCGGAGCAGGACAGATAGGCAGAGGCCTGCAGTCCTGTTGGTCGACGGGGAGGCCCCTGGTGAACCTGCTCCAAACAGAGATGTCCTCTCTCCCTCTCTCGCTCTGTCTCTTTCTCTTTCTCTTTCTCTCTCTCTCTCTCTCTCTCTCTCTCTCTCTCTCTCTCTCTCTCTCCTGGGTCCCCCTCCCCGGGTAATGCGAAACATCTGCCGTCAGTCCTCGCGTGATACACTGAGACACCAATTAATGGGGAGGGAGGACATGTTGACCTACAAAACAGCAGAGCACAATAAGCACTCATAACTACAAACAGCCTGTGCGTGATTTACAAAAAAAAAAAAACATCAACAAAAAACCCATCTAATTCATTCAGAAAAGGTGTAGGAGAAAAAGATTGTAGTGTTGAAAAAAAAAGATAGACTGTGTGTGTGTGTGTGCGCATACTTGCTTGTGAGTGTGTAAATGTCTGCGTGTGTGTATGAATCCACATGTGTGTGTGTGTCTGTGTGTTTATGTGTATGTCCGCTTGTGTGTGTGTGTGTGTATGTGTGTGTGTGTGTGTGTTTATGTGTATGTCCGCTTGTGTGTGTGTGTGTGTGTGTGTGTGTGTGTGTGTTTATGTGTATGTTCGCTTGTGTGTGTGTGTGTGTGTGCTTGTGGGTGAATATGGGTGCATACCCCCAGACTGCTATTACAGTTTTGTGAACTATTCATGTGTGAATGTGTCAGTCACTCGGCCCGCTCTTTGCCAATGTTTTGTGGCTGTTGAGCCGGTTGAGTCTCTGGCACTTGTTTCTCTCCTACCTGCAGAGCGGCTGCCTTGAGCCCCAGATGGGCCAGCCCAAAGAATTCATGCCGGATTCGTGTTTCAACCACACAGTAATGACATGAAAGCATGCATGACAGCCTAAAAATAAGTGAGCCACGTACATTTGTAAGGTTTCTCCGAGTGGGACCTTCGGCCAATACATGCAGATCGAGGCATTTCTGAATCAGCAAATCTGTCGGGGGTGATTTTTGAAGGCGAAATAAGAATTTGCCTCGCGTCTTTGATCTCAATTATGGTTGAAAGTGTTGGGGTGTCTACTATGCCATGCGTCTAATTCAACATGATGCTGAGACAATGGAATGTGACAGACTGCTGAATTAATGTGTCGTAAGACATTTATCCCCCATTTTCTTTCCTCCGAGACTACAACAACACATTACCGGCTGACAACTTCGATATACCTGTGTTTTACGAGATTAAATTTAGCTTTTACAGCCACGTTATGTTTGCATCCTTGTAGAAAGGAAGCTATCTGTTTGCATTATTCTGATAAACAAATTAGGTTCCGCTGCTCTTGAAATAAACCATATCTGAGCACTTGTTTGGAGTATCTACACTTACGAGCACCATGACATTTTCAATCGGCACGATTCGGAAGATTTGCAGCTCACAACAGCTGTAAATACACCGTCCGTGATCCAAGCTATGGTTCAACACTAGCCAGACACCACCTTTACCTCCCTAGCCTTTTACTCGGGTTTCGGTGCAGACTTGAAGCCCTTGTGTTCATCTGTTTGTATGGGCATACCATAGATGGGTGGCTAAGCTACAGTGTACTGTGGGGGTCAATATATCTGTGATAGAGAGTCATTCATTTTGTTGTTTTGTTTTTTAATGGTATTCACACTCTGGTTTCATTCAACAGCAAATGCTAGTTCTGGGTGGCACGTCTGGAGCTGGCTGTGATGTCTGGAGTGGCATGTGCTTTCTGGAGATGATGCCTTACTTTTATGTGTTCTGTTGTTTTGTTCTGTTGTTGTTTGTTGTATTTGCACATGGTGGTGTGGGGGGGTCTGCTCCGTTGTTTTCCTTTAACCCTAGGAATGTTTCCCTTTAACCCTATCTATGTGATTACAGATCTACAAAGACTTGTGACAGATGTTGAACCACAACACCTAATTGAGTTAAGTTGTCTTACACAGGTGTAACCCCTTCGTTTTGGAGGAGTTACACTGATGGAGTTCGAGCTTTACATAAGGTGAACCTGTTTTTGTACAATTGTGTGCAATTCCCTGATGAAGGTTGTCTGACCGAAAGCTTAGTTTATGAAAAGAACGAATTGCATGGATGTAAGTGTGCAGAAAATTCTTTTTTAAATATTAGTCTTGAGTGAAAAAAAACCTCTCTGGTTCGATCCAGCAACAGATACTAGAGCTGGGTGGGATGTCTGGAGTTGGCTGTCATATCTGGAGAGGGCTGTGCTGTTTGCAGGTGATGGCTGACTTGGTAACGAACCTTTAGATCCCTCTGGCTTTGCGAGCCATGTCTTTTTCATCCTCGTGGTATGAGGTCTGTGTGGTGAGCTCCAACTGCTCTGCCGATCTTTAACAGTGCCTTGGATCGCTCTGCACATTTTTTTTTCTTTTTCTCTCTCTCTCTCTCTGTCTCGGTTGTTTTTTTGTAGCTTCATCCATTGCAGACTCTCACTGAGGCCCTTTTGAAAACTCCATGCGCCGTCTGTGTTTTTGCGATGGGATAACGCCGTAAAACTGTCACGAGAGTGGTTTTTTTTTACAGTGCTTGCACGAACACAGGGATGCACCGGGGGCCAGAAATATCCTACAGTACATTACCCTGATCTCCCAAGAGCAGAGATTTTTCTCTTTTGTTCATTCATTGTGATAAATGGAAAAAATAGCCTGGCCTTCCTGCATATTTCAAGCATAACTTTCGGTCTGGACCTCCCTACCAGACATCATCTTTCTCTGTCTTATTACAACTGCTGTTTCAGATGTTTATGTTACTTGGTGCTCTTTGGTTCTGCCAAGCAGTTCGTCTTGATTTTTCTCCTGGTTATTAATGAAGTATTTATGTGCTTATTACCGTCATTTCGTTAAAATGTTACAGCTGAGACCTTCACCTTTGCTCCGAGGCACGAGTCAGACTGGCTTTGAGACTCCAGACAGAGAGGTTTTCTATTGTATTGATTGATCACAATTTTAGCTCACAAAACACACGTTGGAGGGCCCCATATAGAAGTGCCATTACAAACATAAAAGAACATCCATGTCTTGTGGAGCCGGCAAAATATGATATTCTCTGTGTAATCACGTCTTGCCTCTCTGGCGAGGTCTGGTTACTCAGCTAATTCGAGACTTGCCTGTGGGCTGCATAACTGACAACTAAGCTAAATCAAGGAGAGGTCACCCACTTTTGTTCGCATTTTTGGAGAGACAGGTACAAATTCCTTCAACACCTTTGACATCAAAAATATGTCTAAATTCACTACTGGTCTATATATAAATCCATGCATGCCGAGTCAATGGAATATAAATAGAAAGTCCTCAGATAAAATTGCAATTTTGGAGGCTACATTAAAAATAAACTCAGTCCTGGCAAAGCACAGAAGGTAGCCTTCCAACTCTCCCAGAACCTGCAGGGGGGAGAGAGGGAGAGAGGAGAGAGAGAGAGAGAGAGAGAGAGAGACCAAGAGACTCAAAGAAAGAGAGCGCAAGTGAGAGAAAGAGCGAGACAGAGAGAGCACGGCATGTCTGTGCTCAGGCCTTGCAACAAATGCGCTGTGACAGGCCAGGCCTGCTCAGCTGCCATCGGCAGTGCGGGGCCCACAGGTTACAGCCAGGGCACCCCCCGGAACACCGGTGGAAGCTAAACCCATTAACCACATGCCAGTCTTTGTCCGCAGAGGATACGCGCTGCGGGAAATATGGGGAGAGTTTTTGCGAGCCCGGAGGGCAAGTGGCCCGCTCGTGTTCGTGTTCAGGGCAAAGGATACCACTGATAGGGGTCCTGGACAGCCATTATCCATCAGTGACTCACTGGTGGTGGCCCATGTGCATGTCACTGTGGTGAAAAATGGGGGAGGACATATTTCAAACTTAGGACACAGAGTAGAGTATCTACTACATTGTTTTCCTTTGTGTGAGGAAGGTACACATGGTACATGGTTGATGCGAAAGTACATCAACATTAGGTGTGCGTTGAGTGCTGGCATTGATAAAAGGAGGTACAGAGAAACCTAGCCCTGTTGTGCTTCTTTTTTAACGTATGAGTGGTCGGGTAGCTGGGACATATGAGTACCTTTTGAACAGGAAAGGCTAAATGGCACCAAACAGAGTCTCGGGTTTGCTGAGGCCTCTCGCCTGCCCTTCCTTCCCCCAACCCTTCCTGACTGGTTCCTGCTCTCTTTTGATGTCAGACCCTCCACAGTTATTTGGCTTGTTTGAAGCCGGGGTTGAGGACATTGGCTTTTAAAGTGACTTGGCCAAGGTAAACTTAATTTGTATTGTGTACATATGGTTTAAAAGTGCCTTCCCTGTAAAAGTGAGAGAGATAGGGAGAGAAAGAGAGAGAGGGAGAGAGAAAGGGAGAGAAAGAGGCAGAAAAACAGAGAGGGAGAGTACAAGAGAGTGCAAGTGAGAGAGAAAGAGAGAGAGAGAGGAAGAAGGGTAGTGACAGAGAGACAGAGAGAGGGAGAGGGGTAGTGAGAGAGAAAGAGAGAGGGAGAGGGAGAGGGGTAGTGAGAGAGAGAGGGAGAGAGGGAGAGGGGTAGTGAGAGAGAGAGGGAGAGAGAGGGAGAGGGAGAGGGGTAGTGAGAGAGAAAGAGAGAGGGAGAGGGGTAGTGAGAGAGAGAGAGGTAAGAGAAAAAGAATAAGGAGTGATGCCGCAGGGTCGGCACGGGGCTGACTAAATGAAACCGCGCTGGGCAGACACTTGCATGAGGAAGCGTCGCAGTCCCGCAGAGCCACAGCTGGAGGGCTCTTATAAAGGCCCAAATGAGTGGAGGTGAGAAAACACAGAGCCGAAGGAGCGAGCAGGTCCATATTGCTGGCAGAGGAGGAGGAGGAGGAGGAGGAGGAGGAGGAGGGAGAAGACGAGAGAAGAGGGGCTTCAGTGCTGCAAAATGAGGCTGTTAAAAGAGACTTCGTAGAAGAGAGGAAGCATTTAACAGTGCAGAAAATATACTATCTTTGGTCAGGGCGAGAGAGGGAGGGGAGTGTTAAAACACAAACTGGTCACAAGACCCAAACAGTAGCTTTGACTTCCAGCTATGAAATCCATGTCTGGTTTAAGGACAGTATGCGGTTTGTTTTATTACAAGTGTCATACAGACAGCAACAACTTTTAAGGCATTGTTAATTCCTTCTATGAATAGTAGTCCAAGTACTGTACACAAATCACTTTAATGCTTTCCTGGCTTTGCAGAAGATTTTCATGAAATGCAAGGCTAGCCCTTAGGGATATATAACAATTGCTTTGTAGGTATTTCATACGCTGAAATGACTCTGCCGTCCATCCGTGCAAGTACCCACCCACTCCCCCCAGTCCACCCCCTCCCACCATCACCCCCTCACCCTTTGAAAGCTGGAGACCGCGTGCACATCGCTGTTATGAAAGACACATGCAAGAGGTGATTGGGCCAAATTGTTGGTGTTCGCGTGAATCGGAGAGGAGGCAAGGTAGCCGGAGGGGTGAGGGGGGGAGGGGTGGGGTGTGGTGTGTGTGGGGGGGGGGGGGTTGGTTGGTCAGAGTCTAAGAGAGCTGGAACCAACCAGTCCAGTAGGTTGATCAATCTAGTGCAGAGTTACGGCCTATGAAGACATATGGAATATGTTACCCCAGGAGTGATGGTGAAAAAGTGTGCTGGCTTTGAGTACCGGGTGCCCAGCCTTTGAGAAGGGGGGGGGGGGGGGTTGTTTGTGTGTGTGTGTGTGTGTGTGTGTGTGTGTGTGTGTGTGCATGCGCTCGAATGTGTGTGTGTGTGTGTGTGTGTGTGTGTGTGTGTGTGTGTGTGTGCATGTGCATGTGCGTGTGTGTAAGGAGAGCGAGGGGAGCAGGGAAAGTGGAATGAGGATATTACAAAGAAACCAGAGAGCCGTAGAGATAAGGAAATTGAACGCAACGAGAGAGACCCAAGGAGGCTTAGAAGCCCCTTCTTCTGTCTCATTCTCTTATTTTCTTTCAAAACAAACCCAAGTCGCAAACGCAAGTCGAGGGGGTTAGGCAGAACTTGATGAAATACGCCTCAATCCCTTTGCTTAGCCCCAACTACTCATCAAAATATCTCCCTTGACCCCACCAACCGTAACAATCCACTGCACGCCTTGTGTGCTGCGCTCACTGTTGCCGTAGCGACTGCAGCATCAGCTCTCCTCCAGACCCGGCATCTGTTTATCAGTTAAAGTGTGGCGAGTACCGATGGGCCTGAACAGCACAGCGAGTCCAACAGTAGAGATAAATAGTAAACAGTTGGAAGAAAAGATGCCACTGCAAAGTCCTGCCCCCCTTGGAAGACCACACAGCAAACATGCCACTGATTAGGGAAAAAATGGCATGAGTGACATGTTGGTCAGCAATTCTTTGTTTCGCTCTCGTTGTCTAGACCGGAGTCTTTGTCTGTCCTCGGACTTAAATATGCAAAACTTTTTCATGGAAATCTCCTGGGCTTTCTGCGGTCGTTTTCAGACAATCTAATGCAACATCCAGGACTCTGGGAGTCAGGATGTTTTTTTTTCCCCTTCTTCATCTTGGCCAGTAAATAATAGACCAACAATCCATCAAATTTTACGAGGACGCCTGAGACGGCCAAACGGTTCGAAATGGCGCGACAGTTCTGAGACGAAATTTGCTCAAGGTGGCAGCGTATCGTTTCTCCCTTGTTTACATTAGCACGTAGGGCTTAGCTTTATGATAACTTGTGGCTGCTGGGTCAAAGAAACCAAATCTCTAATTACATACTACTGGTAATATGTTAAATGTTTACACATGACTTTACTCTAGAGCATGGTCGGTGCGATCTGACATACTGATTTGTTTTTTTTTTTTTTGTTTGTTTTTTTTCTTGTTTTTGACCTTGACTAAAGAATGCCCAGCTAAACAATTAAATGCAATAAATGTGTTTTGGGGCAGTCATCATTGTTATTATCTACGCTTGTGTTGTGTGACGGCTAAAATTGGGGACAAGGGGCTAGAAGATGTTTATTGCTTGCATATGTGGAACGCATGTGTTTTACATTTTCTGAAAGACGCTTTTAAATTGTGTACACTCTGGGTACTTTTTTACCATTGAAGTATCACACAGAAAGACTGTCAGTTAAATGGGAATTACACAAATATTTGTGGGCCTTTTAGCCATTACGGGGTGCAGAATGTTTAGTTTTTCACTTTAAAGCACATTGGGACCTGAGAGAGCAATCGAAGAATTCTTGTCCAGACATTGTGGGAAAGAGCCCACAGCCGAATGTCTAAGTGCAGCGATACTTCTGAACACTTCAGTATGAGACGTCGAAAGAAAAGTTTCCCTTTATTTACAGCCACTGAATTTCCTATCAGATTTTTTTTTCTAACATCTCTGGCTTTATTTCCAATAGATAAAAAAGGGAAACCAAAGATGGCATTTCTCACCACAGTTAGTCAGTCAGACAGACAAAAACTATTGAATGACCATCTCCAATGGGAACAGTGTAAGTCGGGTCAAATTAGAATGCTATGTGATATGGTTACAATACTCTTGGCTTGGACATTACAGTACAAGATGGGTGTTATTTTAATCTCCTAACAGAGAGACGTTTAAATTACATGACTATTTCCAAGGGAACACCCAATATGTCACTTTACCTCACAACTTGTTTTAGCAGTTGGTTATTACTAGTGTTTTGCGCTATTCTCAAGTTTGGATATTGACACTCCTTGTACTCCTTCACACCCTTTTTCACTTTAAAAAAATTCAAACCAGCTGTCTTTTCAGGCACTGTAACATGGTTCCACACTTTATTTGACAGGATTTGGAAAGACTGTCTACTAACTTTTTATCTTAAGTCACCCAGTCGAAACGACTGGAAATCCCTTTGCCCCCACTGCTGGAACCGTGCATTCCCCATGGAAATATTTTTCCATAAACTAATGCAATAAGATTACAGACCATAATAAAAGTGCAACTGGACTGTAAAATACATGTGTCATAATAATAGTTCACAAAAAGAGAGCTTTAAAAAGAACTACAGTATATGCACACACATTGATGCACGAGGAACAACACAGCATGTTAATGTGTGGGTGTGCTGTTGGATTGGTATTGAGTCAATCATAGTACTTCTGACATCTGCTGTAATGAGGTGGATTAATCGGTCAGAGTAAGACAAATGTAGAATGTGTTGAATATTGACAAATGTTTAATATTGCTGAAATTTACTTCTGTTATGCCATTCTTGATGCAATCGATGCCTTCATCATGGGCTAAATATCTTTACAATGCATCGCAATATTTAAAGCTGTAACAGCTTATGTTACAACACCAGAATGCTTGTGTTACGCTATAAATGTTTTTGAATTGTTATTCAGTCAATCAATATGGATATGATTATGGATATTTTACAGGCCTTCATGAATGTCTTTACAATGTGCTAAAATGCTTTATGGAAATTGTTTTAAAGGCTGTTAGTAGAAATGGGTAGCCTAATTTCTTTAATAGAAAAACTTTCCTTACCACTAATGTATGCAAGGAAGTGCTGTATATGCACTTATTTATCGGCTAACCAAAAACATCACGGTTGTCTCATGAAATAATAAAATACTCTCAATTCCTTGGCAAAACAGCCCAAGCCACAATCCAACAAAATAAAGAGAAAAATATTGATCACAGTACAACAATTGTTTAAATGGAAGAACTTGGTATAATTAAATCATTTTTAGGAAACGGCAAAGACGTCCACAAAGCACAGATGACATGTCATATTCAGAGCATAGCGAATGATCCCAAATAGTAAACAAACCCAATAAAGTTTCAAATAATATCAGGAAACAGTCAAATAGCTTGTTTTGGCATATTCAGTGATTCATTTCCCTTTTTGGGCTTCAATGTTTGCCACACACTTGGTAAGCAGCAAGCATGGCACAGAAACATGATGTACTGCATGATGGTGAAAATAAATGACATGTTTGGTCTTCAATAAGTAGGATGCATGGAAACTTTGCATTAAGGATCTACATATGACATTCTTCTGTTCAGTTTCATTTACATTGTGTCAAAACAAGTACAAGGACAAGGGCTCCCTTTTCATGGCAAGAATACTTGAGCAGAACCCTGAACTTATAGAGAGGGTGGGGGGCTGTGCATCTCTCATCTTCTTGGATGACAGCAAACACTACAGAGCAATGCCATAGAAGAAGCTTTGACAGTTCTTCAAAGAAGCATTGAGGCAACAGTTCTTTAAAGGGGTCCTTCTGTCAAAAAACACTTTTAGTAGCTCTATTTACAATGTGGTGGGTCACAACAAGCAGTATATGCACGCAGCATTCCAAGACGTGAAATTCGACCCTCATGGTTTTACTGGTCATTGAAGGGTCGAGCTAACCAAAACGAGCGGATCAGAGCATGCTAAACCTATCTACGTCACTAGGTCGTAAGCCCCGCCCAGAGCCATGTATGGCAAGCCCACATCCCAAAGGATTGGTGGACAGAAACTAGGTGAGCGAAAGACAGCGAATTTGCCCAATCAGAGGTGCCTTATTGACACGTCATGGATATTCACGAGGGACACCGGAAAAGCCAGCCGTTCAACCACTAGACCTGTTATAGCTTACAGAAAACAGCGTCAAACAAGAGATCTAGGACATAATTTTTGAAATGACAGAAATGACGCACAATGCATTCAACCATAGTGGCGACACAGAAATATGAATAAAAATAACGATGGAAGTTCCACTTTAAAGAAGTATTTGATGCCGATATGACATAACATACCCCATAATGTTCAGAGGCTTTAAAGAACCATTTCCAATAAAAAAGAACCATTTCCAATGGAAAAGAACCATTTCCATTTCCACTAAAAAATAAAGATGCTAAAATGCTTCTTTAAGCATCTCCAAGAACAGTAAAGGTTCAGCTATGGCATCGATGAATCGGTACTGGCCCCATTATTTTTAAGAGTGTATCCACCCATACCCACACCCACCCAATGGACAACATACCCACAGTGTGCACAGACATTTCCACACAAAAGAATTTATCAAGCATTTGACAACATGTACCTAGCATTTCACAATACTGTCTGTATTTCTGTTCTTCTATATCATAAAGGCATCATGTAGAGTTCCTATACAGTATGTTGAACATTTTTGCATGACAATCTCACTACAACAACTTCAGCTGTATTTCAAACAAAGACATAAGTGGCTGGTGCTACTATGTAACGCAATCAATATTGGTATCCACTGTGACATGTCAATTTATAGCAGTGTTGGTAGCCTGTGTTAGCAAGAAAATTTCATTTCAGTTTCATTAACCATGTAAACAAAACAAATCATTTCCCATTTGTAAATGAAGAGATTTGCACTATCTCTGTCTATAGGTTTATTCTAATACTAGACCACTATTCTGAGGGATATTGTTTTGGAAGAACAAAAGGTTTTTCCACATGTTGACATCCACATGTTTAATCAGACAAAACTGGCTAAGGCATGATCCACCATCAAAGGAGATTACGTATGTGCAAGTAATCAAAATAGCACATATCTGTCTGAGTTAGGGCTCTATATGCTCTATATATGTATATAGTGCCAGGGACCACAGCCTTTGTGCAGTACCCAAAGGGGATGAAAGAGAGAAGGAAG
This sequence comes from Setipinna tenuifilis, assembly GCA_030347295.1. Classification (NCBI taxonomy): domain Eukaryota; kingdom Metazoa; phylum Chordata; class Actinopteri; order Clupeiformes; family Engraulidae; genus Setipinna; species Setipinna tenuifilis. Next base: position 19,430,049 of record CM059273.1, read on the forward strand.
GTGTTGAAATGCTCTTTCATTTTACACCTCCAAACTTCTGCATTCTTACCTTTTAAAAGGGAGGGAAAAAAAATCCCTCTTTTCTTCCACACAGTGAGCAATTAGCCGAGTGGGCAGTGCATGTGTCTGTTTGAGAGGAACCAGACTTGTTTTTCCCCCACAATGAGCAGGTGATAAAAAGGAAATATCATGTCAAGGCCAGATGGCCACAATGCCATTTGGTGATGACGTAATGTGGCCCTGAGGAGAAGAGAGCTCCCAGACCCCGACTGAAAGAGCCCTCCAGAGCCCATAAGCCTGCTCACACGCATGCACACACACATGCACACATACGCACACACACACACATACACACACACATACAAACACACGGTAACAAACACAGTGCAAACATGCACATGCAAACACATGCATATGCACATTCACACATATGCGCACACACAAACATACACACCCACACAAACACACGGTAAGAAACACTGTGCAAACATGCACATGCAAACACATGCAGTTGCATGGATGTCTATTCTGCACACATGTTCAACAATGCAACAAGGCCACACACATTCATGAGCATGCTTGGACGTACACACGCACACGGCCACATGCACATGCAAATGCAAATGCACATGAACATACACAAACACACATACACACACACACACACACACAAATATACATGCACACATATGCAGATCAAACTGAGAAAGACTATTATACTAAAAGCCTATTCTGACACATGGACTTGCAAGCACGCATCCATGCACAGATGCTCAAGCACGTAATACAAAAGTGCAGACATATGCAGATGATGAGACAAACAGTGCACCTCTGCATTCATCCATCTTTCCACAAGTCTGGCGACGTCTGGAGAAAATATTCAAATTGTCTGGTGTGTTTAAAAGGCTTTGATTAAAGAGTATCTCTTGCAGGTGTGGCGTCATTTGAACCATATGTCAACAAATTTACGGATTCCTGCTTACAGTTTCTAGAGCATATATATTTCCCATTTATTGCCAACTGTGATAAACAAAAGATTTCACTTTGAACTGAAGAATAGTCCTCTATTTTCTTGATGACAAACAAAGTGATACTATGAAAGTATTCAAATGGCTAGCCATGATCTTAATGCTAAACAATGTTTGAGTTCGGTTAGGGCGCCAGCATTGGTCTTCCCTATAAGTGCTGTTGGAAGCTTTATAGACAGAACAGATCATGCTGCTGGCAGTTGTACGGGTCCACCTCCATGTGTGTGTGTGTGTGTGTGTGTGTGTGTGTGTGTGTGTGTGAGAGAGAGAGAGAGAGACAGAATTTAGAACATTGCACAAAAGCTTTTTATGTGGTTATTCCAAGTTATTACACATTATCAAGTGACTGTACATCAGATCTAAAGTGGAAATCATCAAAACATTTCTCTCCCATACTTGGAGAGTATGGATGGAGAGTGATTCTGTGCAAAATATAAGGATGGATGGAAAATAAGACATCATTGGTCATATACAGTGTGTGGTCCAACACACTGAAGAAGATTGCAAATGGTAGAATACTGACAAACCTGCCTGTAATCCTCCTATCAACACAGGCAAGTCAAGAAGAGCATCTTTAAAACCGGGTTATTTAACTCAGCAGTGTAGAAGAAGCAACGTAGAATAGTAGGCCTTTTGCTGCCATCAGTTATCAGACTTTACAATTCATCAGCATTTGCCATGCAGGCCTGTTGACACTAAGCTGCTAAATTCGTCTGGAACAGATGTTCTGATGTCTGAACGTAAGCAATATGTGACTGTCTGTGCCTTCCTACAGTATGTCTGTTTATCTGCTTGTACTGCATATGTCTGGCTGCTATGACAATCTAATTTCCCTCATGTTCAAAACATGTCAAGGGGACATGAAGATATATAGAGTTTGAAATCTAATGCTCCAGTCGGTACTTCTGACTGAGTTCCTTGTAGCTTGCGGCTGTGTGATAGATAAGGAGCTTGGGCTTTGTTCTCCATCATGGCTCCTTAAGTTACATTATTAACAATAACGACATTATTAATATACTGTTGTTATCATGTAATAAAGAACTAACTACAGCACATTGTACTGCGTAATGTTTCTTGCCCTACTTAATGTTTAATTAGGGGACAAAGTAAGTGAACAGGGCATCGATGTAAATGGTAAATCTGATGAGCTTGGACAAGCCATTAAACTTAGCATTCTTGCAGTTTATTAGTAGTTTAATCAATGGCTGGTTTGTTAAGATTGAGTAACGTACTATGGCTAAATAAAACAAGGTAGCTAATTTAAAACTTTACCAAATGAGCAACAAAAACTCTCATTGTGGTCAGATGGCGCAATGTATCTGTTCAACTACTTGTTCATACTGCTTGTTGAGCAAAGACAACTAGCTAGGTGGAACAACCCATTGCAGATAATTACAGTAAGTCAGAAATGTATAAAGCGGTTTATTTATGTTTTGTTATATGCATAATGCATCTTCTGCAAAGGGCCTTGCTGCCAACAGATGATACAGTAGCTGATGTATTTAACAGTTACAGTACATATGGCATGGCAACTCAGTGCTGTCCAAGGTACTGAAATAGCCGTTAATCATAGAAGGCAAATCTGATCAGATTCACCTCAGGTTCAGAGGTCAGCATAGACGACAACATGGGGGTCCATCTGCAGTGGATCCTTTTAAATGAATACCATTCACATGAGCCATGGACTATAGCTGACAGGTGAAACCATTCTGTACTGGAGAATGGCATGCAGTGTGTGATGCCATATCATCTACATTCATGGTGGCTACACTCCCCCAAGCACATGAATCCAAATGCATAGTTAAAGTGTGTGTATGGCATTAGGGGGTCAACAGGTGCAGCTACCTTTTTCCATGTTGACTGTGACTGCGCCCTCTATTTTGTTAGCTTCCTGCCAAATCTGTTGATTGATGGTATTAGGTGGCTGAGAAGAATGAATTATAACAAATGAATGTATTGAATTATTTTTATGATCTTATAATAAACTATTATTTAAAATTAATTTAAATTAAGCACCAGCTAAAATGTGAACTATAAGGGCTCTGCATTGGTAGTTGCATTGTCTTTTATTTGAAAACTAAAGCACTTGAGTTTTAATATGTCTGCTTTTAATACAACATTCTTTGGTTTAGACTTGATGGGAAAATAAATACAACACTGAAATTGATTACTAATTTGTCAGCCAGCAATAACAATGATTAGATGTGTGCATGCACACGCACACACACGTGCATTTGCATACGCATATGCACACAAAGCTCAGACTGGGAAAGACTGATATTCTGAAAGCATATTCATTCACACAGACTTGCAAGCACGCATTCATGCACAGATGCTCATGCACGTAACACAAAAGTCCACACATATGCAGATGATGAGACAACCAGTGCATTCATGCATCTTTCCACAAGTCTGGCGATGTCCGGAAGAAGAAGCATCCAAATTGTCTGCTCTGTTTAAATGGCTTTGATTAAAGAGCATCTTTTGCAGGTGGGGTGCCAATTTGAAACATATGTCAACAAATTTGCATTTGTATTTTCAGTTTTGGCAATTGGCAGAATAACACGAAATTTTGCAAAGTCTGATTATCAGAATCTTATGGCAGCAGTGATGAAAGAGGGACAAATAATCTCAGAAACACAATTCTGATGGATCAGTGGTTTACAGCAGGTTGTTGCTCTTAATTAACCCTACCAACCATAAGTATTTTAATGTTAACAAACAGAAAAGAGGAACAGCATAGAGGTTCGCCTAACCATGTGCTTCACAGCAAAATTCTCAGAGTTCAGCCAAAGTGTAAGTGTGAAATTAAGAGTTGAAATTACACTGCAAAAAGATGATTTAACTGTGAAGGAGCCAAATATGTAAGGGAGGAGTGTTAAATTAACACTACAAAGATTGGGACAAAATAAACAATGGCATGTTAAAACTGATTCTCTCAGAGTTGATTTAACACTATAGAATTTGCTGTGTACTGACCTAACTCCTAGCCAGCGTTTATTGAAAGATCATACAGGAGGTTTTAGGAAAAGGCCCCTATCCATCTTAGGCAGTGTGATCTCTTCTTTGTATGGTCACCATTACTGAAAGCCCCCACTCACAAACTGTCAGACTGAATCAGGCCTGGTAATGAAGAGTTAAAAATGTGTGTGGTTTTATTGGACCTGACTTGGACCTACATCAAGCCAGCGAATAATGATCATTCCTTGGGAGTAATTAAGGCACGAGTTTGAGCCAAGAGGAGCACTCTGGGGTCCATTTGAATCAGAATTTCTCTCTAATCAGACACATTTGCCGTTCTCAAAACAGGATTATGGCAGCAGAGCTATTAATGTGGTTTACTGACACAATAAACACCAAATTTATTGGGAGACAATGTTTGCCATGCTTCATCTGCCCGGCGCCCTGTTTGCTTAACGCATGCGATGAAGTATTTCTTGTGCGCGTGTTTTGGGAAGGCCTTGCGTTTAACGGCCAGCTCTCCGGCTTTACTGTCCACATATCTCGCCGGTCGGACATATTGGTCTGGTGGCGGAGAAGAACAAAGCTGAGGAGGGCTGTATGGCAGCATTTATCACATAAATCCTCTTTGAAGAGAAGCCTCTTAGATCATTCGAAAGTATTACGAGTGTGAGCAATTTCTTCATTTGGATCATATTTTCCCCCAGGCCTCATGCTCCCCGAGCAGTATGGTAAACAGTCGCGGCGGACACCGATAGATCAAGATACAGCATGTGGTGTGTGCCTTAGTGTGACCTTAAATAAACATCCACTATCCTACGGAGAAGATGAAACAGGCGTCCGCCAGGAATGAAACGACGATTGCGTAACCATGGTGAGAAACGAGCTGTGTACAGCAGACCTTTGCATAGCACGTTAGTTCCATTCCACACAGTAGTAGGCCTATGTAAAAAATCCAATTCAAAACATGTGCAGAGACAAAATTTGTTGCTAATATCAACTGTCAGGTCTTAGCCTGGTGGGACAGCTTTTATGCTTCTCTGGAAGAAAACCTCCTTATGGTAAAAGATATGCTAAAATATACATTTAAGACCCAAGTATGTATGTATGTATGTATGTATGTATGTATGTATGTATGTATGTATGTATCTATCTATCTATCTATCTATCTATCTATCTATCTATCTATCTATCTATCTATCTATCTATCTATCATCTTCTTATTTTCTATTGTCTGTTATCTAATATTTTAAAGTTACTTATTTTACAGTGTTCTATTATCTTCCCTTTTGCAAAGTACTTTGAATTACCAGTGTATTTTGAATTGTGTTGAACAAATAAACTTGCCTTGCTATTGAGTTTCCACACAAGCCTCTTCATTTTTACTCCATTGTCTCTCTCACATGCATTTCCATGTGATGTTTAAGCCCATATGGTGTGGTTATCTTCTTCAACTCTATTTTATATGATCTAATACATCATGCGATCGCAAATGACACATATTGCACAAATACAAGTGTTTACCAAAGGCATATGTGAGTGCCTAAAGGATGAAACTTTGACATGGAGCCACGGTATACATAAATACTTATGTACACTATGAACATGTCTTCAGATGGAAACCCAATGAGAGTGTTTCCAGTCCTCCCTTCCCTTGGAATCCGGCAGTGTCTGGTGAGAAACTTGGCAGCCTCTTTTTTTTTTCTATGTCTCTCCCTCTTTCTCTGCCCCTCTTTCTCCCCCTCCCTCCCTCCCTCCCTCTGTCTAACTCACTCTGAGTGAATTGATAAACACATGCCTCATCTTAGCTGAGGCCAAGGCAAATGTTTGACACACCTGCTGTGAAGAAACTTGAAACTTCTGGAGGTCCTTGGTAGATCTGAACCTGTCTGCCTGAAATATGACTCTCAATGTATGCAGCAAATATAAGAACAAAAACCAACTGCATATAGCAATATAACAATACAATAAGAAACAAAACTCCTTTTTTTCAAAAAGAAAACAAATCTTTTTTCCCTGTCATCAGCTGGTTTCTACATTCTGTGGAAGCTGGCTTCTGACGTTAAGAACACACCTCTCCTCTCTTCCAGGAAGCCATTAGGCACAAGCCCAATGTCCCCTTTACATCAGTTTCCAAAAACGAAAAAAAAAAAAAAACATATTAGGGTCACTGTCCTCACTCCTTGGGGGCTGTTCGAGCTCTGCCCAGTGCTCAGCAGCCTCTATAGTTGGCGCGGACTGCATGAAACATTCCCAGCTGCCACTGCGGTTTGGTCAAGCAAAGCCACATACTCTTATTCAGGGCAAAGAGTGGAGTTTTTAGAGGCTGAGAAGGCCTTGATGTATGTTTCAGTTTAGATGAACACATGGCCACAAAAAACACGACAGATATTCATATTTGGGACTTCAGACAGCACGTTGCATGCAGCCCCCCCCCTCCTGAAAGTACTAAGTTTTTAGTTCTTGTTTATTGAGTGCGTATTACAACAGCTAGCAGGACTTTTTATGCTGCAGTAATTCTTGTAAGTGCTTCTTACTATAAATGGTTTATAAATATATTACAAAGCCTTGTTAACAACTGCTGTAAACCTTCTTTCAACATAAGCACTGGGAACCACTTTGCAAACATCTCAACACGTCATTGCGTTTTGTTAACATGATTTGCCAATTTCCTTTTTATAAGTATGAGGCAAAATGAACTGTTTACTCTTTAATTAATGACATATCTCTAAAGCTGCGACTAAAGTTTGTATAGGAAAAGGCACGCAAAAGCAGCACTTATTTTTGCCATGACAAAGGCTAGAGGTCGTAACTTATTTTGAAAAGAAAACTGTGGTGTCTTGAATCCATTGTGGAATAATAGCACATGGGAGGTTGATAATTGAATACCCGCTAATGCAGATAAACAAAGCATAAAATCTCCCTCGCACTTGAAAGCAGGGGGAAAATATCATTGATTACTGTGCTGACTCCAGACACACTGCTGTGCAATTTTTCACTCCATGACAGATGACTTTGTCATATTTATGAACTTACTTGCCCCTTCCTACATCCACAGATACACAAACTGACTCACCCCCCGACACACACATACACAAACACACACACACACACACACACACACACACACACACACACACACACACACACACAAGAGACAGACTGAGAGAGAAAGAGACACAGACAGAGAAAGAGAGAGTGAAAGAGAGAGAAAGAGACAGAGAAAGAGACAGTGCGAGAGAGAGAGAGAAAGAGAAGGAGAGAAAGAGAGAGAGAGAGTGAAAGAGAGAGAGAGAGAAACAGCGAGAGCTAAAAAGCTAAGAGTGGCGTTGCGTACTGTAGCATGTGGCTGGTATTAGACAGTGATTGATCCGGTGGTGAGAGCGTCCCAGGGGTGGCTGGCCACGACCGCCTCTACTCCCTGTCTGATCCTGCTGCTAATTGCTGGAACTGAGCTGGGGAACGGAGCGCAAAAACAGCAACCACATGACATCATACTTAATTAGAATCAGTCCATAAACAACATCCAGTATTTATATTACACCACATGTCCTTGCTTCATTACTGACACTTAACATGAGAGAGGAGAGGAGTGGAGTGGAGTGGAGTGGAGTGGAGTGGAGTGGAGTGGAGAGGAGTGGAGAAGAGGCAAACGTAGGAGTGAGTGAGTGAGTTGAGGAGGAGGAGGAGAATTTAGATATCATGGTTCACCACGGCCCATGTGTTCAAGCTGTGTTCTGCCACGTTGGGGAAAGGTGGGATTGCTTAACCTCCTGGTGCAGTGTGTGTTTTTCATGGTCATGTTGCTTATAAAGATGTTTAGCTCTTAATGGTAGTGGCACTGGGGGGTTGAACACACACATGTCTTCAAAGGAACCCGTGCAGAACGTAACCTTTCTTCTAAAAACCTTGTTTTAGAAACGTTTTTTTTCTAACCCAGCCAATTCTGTGCATGAGTCATCCAGGAACAATGCTCATGGAATTATAAGTTATTACAAGCTGTAAGACTAAATATGTGTAACATGTACAAATCATATATAATATATGTTATTCTGGATGTGTAATTTAACACCTAAAGAAACTTTAATGACGTGAGTTTGTGTAAGTAGTGGACAATGTAATAATCTTAAGTTTGAGCATCAAGTGAGTAATATAGCTGCTTTTTTTGTCACAATTGCAGTTTAAATTCCAGTCGAAGTAAAAAATATTCAGAGTTAGCGGACAACGAGTGCACGTATTCCCCACTCCACTGGCATACTCCAACACTGGAATCCGCCATTTTCTGAATTAATATTCTGCCAACGTTGCCGCTGCCTTCCCTTTCCTTCGCTGAGGCATCTGCCCACACTCACATGTTTCCGTTTCATTTCAAGATGTCCTGCTTTCGCCCTGCCCGCCCGCCCGCCCGCCCGCCCTGTCTGCCTGACTGACTGCCTGCCTCCCTGCCTGGTTAGCGCCCAACTTCCACAGCCATCCTGCCCGACGCGTCCGTCCCTCCTCTCATCCCCCCGGACGAGCTCGGGCTGGTCCTGACCCAAGATGGATGAGTTCTTCCCCCTGTCATCCAGTCCCGTCCGCCCCTCTTTTTTGTTTTTTTTTTCGTCAGGGTCATTTCTAGTTATCCGGGGAGTTGTTCTCAGCCGCAGATGCCTCGGGCCTGTTCTCGGATGCCTGGGCCCTGGACCTCCACAGCGAGGCCTCGTGACAGTGTCTGTCATGAAAGCCAATGAAGTGTAACTTTAAAACAGATTTGGATCAAAACCGAGCCTGAGCCGAACAGTGTATTAATTTTTTTTTTTCATAACCCACCCCAGCCTCAGCCTCACCCTCATTCTCATCCTCACCCAAACCACCACCTCCGAGACGCAATAGACGGGATCATTTTTTAAACACAAAATGGATTTGAGCTGCCATTAGCATATTTCTTACATTTTCTTGTCGGCATTTGCATAGTCTTCAGTCTGTGAACTTTGTATGCACATGTGTTTTTAGTTGCTTAATTGTGTCGCTGTCTATATCCCTGCCTGCCATGGTGGGCATTTTCCCATTCACAGCCATTAAATGCTTGTGGTCGTAACCGTAGACTGCCTTGTCAAAGTATTGTTGTGTTATTTGTACTCTTTGGTGAATTAGTGAGGTTAACAGGCTCATTCTTTTTTTTTTTTACTTTCCTTTGATTTTCTCGACAAGTGGCATACATGAGTTTTGGCTGTAAGGTAAACTAGGGGTTCAGATTGTTTGTTGCTCAGTGTGTTCCACGATATTGAAACAATCAAGGACCACATTCACGTTAATTTCCCGCCATGCACGTTTCTTCAATTTGCTTCATTTTTTTAAGTGAATTTTTAAAATCAGTTTAGACGGCTAAATAGTTATCCAAGTACAAACTCATTTGATTTATGTTTTAGTGAAGTCCATGTTTTAAACAATGAGTTAAAATCATTTTAAAAATCCCTTTTCTCTTGCCGTGGTGATGTGTATTGGCTGTAGGCTTTGATTAGACTGTGTAGCTCATTACAGTCTTGCTGACTGGCGGTTGTACTTGGTTACAGAGTGTTTACACAACTTTATTGAACATACATGTAAACTCTGGAACAGATCCTGCTCTTAGTAAGCAACACTGATGTTGTTCAAAATCAAAGAATGCGAAACACTCAGGTGTACTGTATGTACGGTTTTTCTGTGTGTGTGTGTGTCAATGAGAAAGTCTCCTAACTGTCAGCTACTTGCATTTGAAACGGAGGTTTCTCAGATATCAAACCCTCATACCAGAGCTTGTAAAAATACAGATAAACAGACGCCAGGTATGTCGTAACGAAGCATCTGGGCTGCATGTCTGAGTTCATTCCACATCCATCAGGTATCAAGTGCAAGGCCAGGACCGCATGTAATCAAACCTTAATGCGCCACAGTCGGGCCCGTTTTATTTCTGACCTGTGTTGAGAGCATCTAGTATTCGTCTCATACATAAAATTGTTTACTGACATCAGACTCCTGTTGAACGGTCGGTGAAACCTAGCACTGTGCTAACCCACAGTGAGTGAGCTAGCGCACATCAAATGACATAAAATTGAAGCCCCAGGGCCAGTTTTACAGAGTAGCTCAAACCTTTTGGGATTCATCTCTCCATATAGACTTTGCTGACGATGGCTGCCGCGCGCGCACGGCGCAGGGTTCGCCTTGGGATCCCTTTTAGCCAAATACAAATCTTGCTCCAGAGGAAAAATTATGCCACTAAAATATTTGCTTTCTGCGACGGCGAGCCAAATGTTTTTGCAACTGTTCATGTGCCTGAGTTATGAGCGCCGCAGCTTATGAAATGTAATCCAATTTACATATTAGCGATTCCCCAGGGACCAATAGGTGCTGTGTACAGTGGACGGCTCGCATGGAAATCCTCTTCCCCTCTGCAAATGAACTCTGCCACCACCTGCACCATGCCTCTGTGAGAAGCCTGTACTCCTCCCACTGCCCCTCAGTCAAGTAGTTTTGTGTGTTCAGCTGAGCAGCACGAAATATGTATTTCCCCCCAGGTAGCCTTTCATGAAATTCATGAATCTCATTAGCATGTAGTAATTGGTTCCCCTGGTGCTCGACTGAAGAGTTTTATACAGCCAATGCCAAGATTAGTGGTGCCACTGAGTGCAAACACTCAATTAGACGAATCTTCAGTGTAGTTTAGACGTAAGCATCTGCTAAATGCTTTGGTGTGAAGAGTGTATTTCTCAAAGGTAGGCTATTGTAGTGATCACAGGTGGAAGGGTATGTGTGACCGGTTTGGCGCCATGCTGCTTTGGGCCTCAGTCTGGGGTGTTTGTGTGAGTAGTCCACTGGAGTAGGCCTGCCATAGTGCCTTCTTTCTTTTGAGTGTATTCTATGCGGCACTCCTAACAGTGGTGTGGTGATCGTGACAAGATCGTTAACCCAAATGACCTTTTGTGCTGGCAGCCATGGGCTTGTGATGTGATAGCTTTATGAAATGTTTGGAGTTGTTACATTTAACAACAACCTGCCTGGGCAACAGTCTCCGGGCCTGCACGTCAGATTTTACACAAGGTGCCAGAGTTGATGACCTTCTGTTCTGAGGATTGGTGTATTAAAATGATAAAAGTCATGACTGACTCATATTTGACTAATACGTTACTGAGGTGTCAAAATATCCCCCAATTTCTGTTGCAAAGTCGGGTTAAATTCAATAGCAGTGTGGGCTAGTGGTGTTAGAGCTTTTGTCATATGGTTGGAGCATGTTACATCCCACAACAACCTGCCTTGGCAACAGTCTCATACCAGTGCCACCCGTAAGTCAGAGTTTTCATAAGGTGCCACAGCTGATGTCCTGTTGTCCTGGAGTATGGTGTATTACAATTGCATAATATAAAAATCATCATTACTGACTCACAATTGAATAACATTTTAACTCAGAAAATTGAATTTAGTTGCCTCAATGCAGAAAATTGGATTTAGTTGAATTCACTGGAGAGCATTTTATAAAATTCCAAAATATGAAAATTACCATTAATGACTCACAACTGTCTAATACTTAAACTCAGTAAGTTATTGCGTTATTATAATATTTTCCCAGCTATGTTGTAAGGTTGGGTTAAATATTCAACCTAATGTTCTCATTGAGTATGAAAGTAAGACTAACAGGACATGGTGGAGCAGCATGACAGTTATAAATGAGTGTAAGTGTTATTCATGTGTGCTAGCAAAAGCTGTCAACATGCCCCAGGATGCTCTCAACAGCTTCCTGTAATGTAGCACTGGTACCCAAGGACATAGTGTAACCAAGCAGAACAATAGTCAACTTATATGGTTCAAATTAAACATTGGCTGAGCCCATCAATCAAAGACACAAAACCAAGCTTTGCTTAATAAAGAGAAATATATTTATTCACTTATTCTTTTATTTTTTATTATTTATGTTTAACCAACAGAGTAGTAAAAGGAGGAGCATACTGTAAATGATAAAAAATGTCCATTTCATGTTTTTTGCCTTTGTATTTCTTTAAATATTACATAAAATAAATAATTTATTTTCTTAAAAGCAGTCAGGTAAAGAAGTTGAGATATTTTTTTCTTAATACAGTGGCTTTGCTTGTTATGATAAAGTTTGTTAGGGTTCTTGTTTATGCTATGGCGCTAGTTGTACTAAACCAACCCCCCCACACCCCCACCCCAGCCCACCCCCCTGCGCTGAATTCAGGCCTCTGTCTTGTGTCTAAAGCTAGCGCCTGCAGTCAGTGTTTGTAGATCTAGCTGTCCACTGCGTCACAGAGCTGTAGTGTCAGTTTGGAAAGGCTTCGTATGAGTTAGTAGGATATAAATAGAAAGCATCTGCAGACCAAACACGCACAAATGCACGCAGGTGATGCACACTCTGTCCATTGTCTCAGACGCCGTGAAGGCCACAGACGCCAGGGTTTTCCGTCGCGCCATTCCTCCATTTTTTTTCTTTTCTTTTCTTTTTTTTTTAAAGTTCTGTTTGTTCCTCGTCTTGGTCCAATAGTTTATCCGTACGCGTTTTTGGCACAGAAAAAAAAAGAAAAAAACTTGTCGTCATTTAACTTTTTTTTTCTCCTGTGCCGATAATTTAATAACAAATATATGACATCGATCAAGACTCAGCATGTAAGAGTTCCCACAGTCCCTTTCATACAGTTCCATCCTTTTATATATATTTTTTCTCCACAAAGCAAAAAAAAAATCTTTCAGAACAAGTCTGTTGATATCATTATTTTTCTTGTCACTGTTGATGATTCCAAGTCTTTTGTCTCAGTGCAGTTGGGTGTCTTTCTTTGCGCGGTCGTTCGTCGAGCCCTTCTCCACCCCCCCTTTACGGCTGGGAGTCCACAAGAATGGGGAGGAAGTGGGTGGCAGTGTTCTTCCTGCGGGTCTTCTTCCCCCGCATAGGCTTCCCACTGGCGCTCAGGCCCACAAACATGGGCTTCTTCTTGTTCCTCCACTCTGCCGACGCGTACGTGTTGTACTTGTTCTCCTCGATGCGCTCTGTCAACTTGCAATCTGTATCGAACTCCTTCTGCAAAAAAAGGGAACAAAAAGGGAAAATGTTGCAGAATTAGACGCTTTACTGGATTTTGGCATCACAGGTTTGGCTATTGTACTCCAAGGCTACAGTACATTCTAGAAACTTTGAAGTGTCTCTTGGCTACGAAGTTTTAAAACCTGCTGTTCATTTTCCATCTAGTTTCAGAGAAGAGAATGTGATTCTAGGATTATATGCATGATGGGCTTAGTAAAATGCTTTCATGGCCCAACAATACTTCACACACTGGATAATATTTTGACTTGGCTCGCTGGGTTGAGCATTCTTGTGGTGTAGAATGTGAGTTTGAGGGAAATGGAATCAGTTATCGCCATGGCAGGAAATTCATCGACATTGTTTTTAAGGATACCACTTGATTTAGACTAGAAATCTTTTGCCCACCTTTTTCCTATATATATATAACTTTGTTTGTTTTTTTGTTTTTTTTTTTGTGTCAGAAACCATACTAAGGAAGTACAAGAGACAGAGGTCAAAATGCATTCAGCTATTCAGACAAATACAAATGCAAAATGAATACAAAATCTGTCTCTTTCTCTCTCTGTGTGTCTCTCTCTCTCCCTCCCTCTCTCTCTCTCTCTCTCTCTATTTTTCTTAACTTGACCAGTTAGATGCCCTTACGTATGCCTTTAGTGCCCTCTAAAGATATGCCCCACCAGAAGCTAAGTGGCCTTGCTCTTGAAATGACTGAATTCCTGTAGGCCTGGTTATCACCCTTATCATACTTTCAACCCCAACAACCTCAGAGTCACTTGGACCATTCAGCAACCATTTGATCAAATTGGACTTTAATCTGTTCTATCTCTTGTGATCTTTCTCTCTCTCTCTTAACCAGGCAAAAACTTTCCAGGGTGGGAGTTGGGGAGGGGTGGGGGTGGGGGTTGGAAGTCAGGCTGTTTTTTTGGGGGGGTGGGGGTGGGGGGGTCAGTACTGGGAACAATGGTTGTGTGGATTGTATTGCCTGCCTTTGAATGGAGGGAAAGCGCATGCAAAAGAAGCACATTTTTCGGGGGCGACTTCTGTGTAAGTAAGAGGGTTGTCTCGGCTTACTTTCGAGAAAATGACAGGACTGACTTTCTCTCACACACTCTTTTTTTCTCTCTTTTTTTTGGCTTTAACTGAGGCCGGCTTCTGCTAGGGGCTTATTCAGTGGCAGTGAAGTGGAACTGTTCTCTGAAAAAAAAAAAACCTGCAGGCGTTTTCAAGGGGCTCGGTGACATGAGGAGCTGTAGCAACCCCGCGCGTCGACATCAAAGTCTTCGTGTGCAGCCAAGGAGCCACCGGTTCCCCCACTACCCCTTCACGCCCCCCCACAGCCCCCCCCCACCCCCTCGAAAAAAAACCCTCACTGTGGTCATTTGTTTTCTCTAAAATGCCTAATCCCAAAGAAATAAACACTGTGGAATTGTGTCGGCAAATATGGAAATGGCTGTGTTTGTTTTTAGACTGTGCAGAGCAATGACCATTGAAAATGAAACGGAAGAGTGAGCCTTGTCCTCCTTGCATTCATGGAGCAACTAAGACTCAATTCAGTCCTATCTTTTTTTTATTCTTTTTCCAGTGGGAGTTTTGTGACACCCAGCTTAGGGCCAATTTTATCATTTTATCATTTATTGACAAGCTAAGATGGTCAAGAGACTTTTTAAATAATACCATATGTGATGTAAACAGAAGATGCAAACACTTACCGCTCCATATAAGATGCCCTTCTTGTTGAGAGCCAGGTAGTGGTGGCTGTTGAGGCCACGGATTGCCACAATGCCAACGTCCACTGACTTGATTTCAAATATAGCTGTGGAGGCAAACACAACATATATACATTACCCAAAAGTGAAATAGACATTTATTTGCTTATGTTTTAACCACATCTGCGTAACATACTGCAATACAAACATTTCATTCATGGACATTTAATCCAGTAGCCATTGTGATAAATTCAGTAAACAATGCTGAATGAAGAAAAAGGTACAGGTACAGGAAAAGAGAAAAAGGAGAAAGACTTGATAAAACCTCATGTTACTATGTTACTGAAGCTGACAGAGGAAGAAGGGAAGAGCTCTAAAAAGTATTTTTTAACTTTGTATCATTTGGTTATTGGACTATATTTATATACCCTAAATGTGTTTTTCTTCAGGGCTACATCCAGTGGTTTGGTGACAGTATTTGGAAGTCTGGTTAGTTTACAGTGGTCAGTGCCAGTTGTCTGTTTCTCCTGTAGTCGTAGGAGATGCTCCCAACTCCTGATGCTTTCCAATCCCTCAGCACAGCTCTTTTTTCTGTTATTGTTGCATTTGTGCCGTTCCCACATGATCCTTCCTCATCCAACCACAAAGCCTGGAGCGGAACGGCCTCCCCGCTGCCGCTGCCTAGTCTGTGCCTGCGCTGCACAACACAACACACAACAGGTCCACTTGATCCATCGGATCTGCGTACTAACCATCCCAAAAGTCCTTGCTGACATATCTTGGCTCGGTTCTATGTAAACACGTTGTCACATATACTCACATGTGCTGTACACACCTACACAGACACACACATACACACAAACACACACGCACATGCACATGTGTACACATATAAAGAGAGGCACATAAAAAACACAACCCACACAAAAAAATGCATGCACACACACACACACACACGAACACAGACACACACACATGGACACAGTGTCCTTTCATATCGTACTACCGTCCTGTTTTACTTTGAATCTGCACCAGAGTAGCCTACCAGAGCCTCATGTGAGTTTGGAGGCCACAGTGTAGCTCGATTATTACACCATCACATGATCTGGGCTGTGGTAACCATTATGGTTTTCCTTGTCATAAAGTGAATTACATAAACCCAGCAAGGTTACAGGGGGATTAGCTGAGAGCCAAACCATGTGGTAGAGGCAGTTTCAGGAAGTCGGGCAGGTAGAGTGACCTGGGAATCAGCCTGTGCCATAGCTGTAGGAAGTTCAGGGGTCACTAGATGACCTTTGACAAATCCGGGCATTTATCACACAATGTGGCACGACCTGAGGCCCCTGCTGATATGTTTTTGTGAGGCCCAGTGGACCTCTTCATTGACCTCTCTGTAACTGTTTTTGGTAGGGGGTAATTTCATGGTTTTAGTGAGATCAGCAGCCGGGTGGCTGAGTCACTGTACTGAACTTTAGTGTCCGACAGTGACTGGTCTCAGAGCAGAGATTTACCACCTCCTTCTGGAACTTTGGTACATTTTTAACATTTTCATACAAAATGGCCACCGAGTCTAATAGTCAAAGTGCTCAACATTTTAGCATACTGAAAAAAAACCCGCCCTATTTAGCAGGCTGAGAAGGTCAGAATAACTGCAAATAACTTTGTGTGATCTTCGTCAGTAGAGTAACTGCTCGGCCGGGTTCAGCTTTATCACCCGGGGCTGCTGCTGTCTAACCTGCACCTGTGAAATAGGTGACACAAGCGTGGCAAGCGCAGCACAACTGAGGGATTAGGGCTGGATTTGGGAACGCGGCCTCTGTGTAGAGTCAGGTTGCCGGTATTGAGGTGGGAGGGCGGGGTGGGGAGGGTTGGGAAGGGTGGGGGGTGGGGCGGGCGGTTGGGGGGAGTAGAGGGTGCGTAAGGGAATCTGGTCTGTTCCCCTCTCCCCTCCCTCGCCTCAGGTTCCCAGAGCACAGAGAAAGAAGAAGGAGATGGAGAGAAAAAGGGAAAGAGAGAGAGAGAGAGAGGGAGAGAGAGAGAGAGAGAGAGAGCGTGTGGAGGAGAAGGACGGAACAAGGAGTGAAAAAGAGGTGGGAGAGCAGAAACTGGATGACCAAATCAGTGGGATTAGAGGAGAATAATCCCTGATCAAAGAGCAGGCTCCGCAGGGCCCGACTGGAGGAATGGCCAGATGGGAATGTGTAAGGATGCAGTCACACACACATATACAAAAAAAGAGGCAGAAAACAGATGCTTGAATGCTTTTTCAGACACGCACACACACACACACAAACACGCATGGGAACCCACCACACACACACAGACTA
>CM059273.1:19452113-19467113 GCA_030347295.1 Setipinna tenuifilis
ATGTCAGAAAATTGATGCTCAGAAGGAAAATGTGGTCCTGGAGAAAATCCTTTCATGACATGGTGTGTTAGTCGGGTCTTAACGGTCCAACAGCAAATGCCATGATGACAGGCTAAACTCATAGCATCAGTGGGTAATCTACCCATGTAAACAAACTTATATATGTCATCCCTATACCACTAGTGTTAAAATTGAGAAGATGCATCCTTTTCCAATCAGAGGTAATTTTGACCATAGCTCAACAGCTTTGTTATGCTGTGCCTACATATGACAAAGATTATGACCTCGAGTCAGCAAATCAGTCTGGTTTTGAATAGAAACTGAAACGTATACAGACGTACCCCCCACACACACACCCTTTACACACACATATACTGTACACCACACACACACGGGTACACATACACAGTTATTAAAATTCACACACACACACATAAACATGCACACACACTTGACCTATTGCATGTGCACACTCTCACATGCACACATGCACACACACACACACACACGCACACACACACACACACACACACACACACACACACACACACACACACACACACACACGCTGCGTCGGCAAACAGACTCCAGCCTGCTCTTAAATGTCAGAGCAGGCACCCATGTGAATGGGCACCGGAGCAAAGCAGTGTGGGAACGTGTTGCATTAGTGGCCTGTAAAGTCATGGGTGGAGGTGGGGTGGTGCAGGGGGGGCGTGATGTGTGTGTGTGTGTGTGTGTGGTGGTGGTGGTGGTGGGAAGGGGGGGTCTAGGATCTGTGACGGATAAGATCCAGGGCTCCTGGTCCCCCCACCAATTGCCTTAGGACAAGCAACCCACCCCCATCACCCTCTGCACACACACACACACACACACACACACACACACACCACGCACGCGCACACGCACGCACGCGCACACACTCACACATACACATGCACACTCACAAACAACACACACACACACTCACTCACACACACACACACACACACACTCAGACTCCCTGCCTCTCGTGCACGCAATGTATAATTAGCCAACATTCCTGCCTACCTCCTTTAAAACAGGCCGACCAGATGCGTCCCTGGTCAGATCGCGGGTCTCACTTCGCTACCTTTGATGATGGTTCCATCTGACTTCCCCCTCCTCCTCCTTCATCTCCTTCTCCTCCTTCTTCTCCTCCTCCTCCTCCTACCCAGACCCCCCAGCCCATTCAACCACCTCCCCCCTCCCACCTCCTTCCCTCACGCACTGTGGCACTCCCCTGCCTGCAAAAATCTTGTAGGTGGTGACATGGGAGGGGGGTGTGGGTGGTGTGCGTGTGTGTATGTGTGTGTGTGTGTTGGTTGAGTGGGTTGGAGATGTTTGCTGGAGGAGAAAACTCGGCC
This sequence comes from Setipinna tenuifilis, assembly GCA_030347295.1. Classification (NCBI taxonomy): domain Eukaryota; kingdom Metazoa; phylum Chordata; class Actinopteri; order Clupeiformes; family Engraulidae; genus Setipinna; species Setipinna tenuifilis. The sequence goes on from CM059273.1 coordinate 19,453,496, forward strand.
CCTTCCTCCTCGTTTCCACTACAGTCTGCATTTACACTACGTCCCATTAACCAAGATGGATGTCCTGCACCAGGGAGCAGGCTGCCACGCTCCTCGCAGACAGGGCCTCCTTCATGTTGCCCTGGGGGAGTGTGTGTGTGTGTGTGTGTGTGTGTTTGTTGGGGCTGTAATGAAGCGTGGGGTCAAGGCGACTGGAGTTTGAGTCCAGGCTCCAGCCCAGAGGATGCTGAGCGGGAATGAGATGGAATGACCAATGACCATTTAACCTGATGGCCAACTGTTGACTGTGAACGTGTTATGTGGGCTGTGAAGCAATGTTGGCAAGTTGTTTTTGGCATATGGGACACATTCTGGCTACCAGTCCATATTTACTGAGGTCTGACCCTTATCCTCAAGAGCACGATTACCCTCAAAACACAGCAGGGACAATGCATGATACTGACTTCAGGCTTATACAGATATGTCATCTTTGGCCTTTTTGTCTCTTAATGCATGGCAAGATGGGTATTTGTCATCTATACAAACATGGTGCTTCCAGACTGCTTCTCACAAGTTCTCAGCGTGCTTCTCAACACATGGAGCACTGACTCATGAGCTCTGTTTGTGCAGGAGGACTCTACTCTTCTCTCTTCTCTTGCTTTCTTTCTCTTTTTCTCTCTCCCTCTCTTTCTCTCTCTCTTTTTTTCCTTTTTTATCACTCCATTTATATATTCCTGCAGTGTGTCTGGCAGGCAGCAGCGAGGCCCTAAAATGAAATATCCATGTTTGGATCCAGAAGGGAAAGAGAGTTTGGTGGGGCAGCTGGGATGGGCCATTTTACCGCTTCGTGGATTCCTCCAAGGATAGCTGATCTGTCTGAGGCCTCATAACATCTCAAGACAAAGCACTTCTTGGAAGCCTTTTAAAATTTCTATTTAATAATAGTTCAATAATATTTAAACGAATGGGATTTGCCCATGATTGTGTTCTTTTCAGTTTGCTTATTCTTCACTAGGTGGCCTGTTCTGATATAAAAATAGAAAGAACTCCATTCCTCACCATTATTTGATATAACAATGACGACTGAAAGAAAACTCCCATATATAAACATTGGTCGATATAAAAACTTCACAAACGATATATCTTCACCGCTGTTAGCAATTAGCATGGCCCACTCAAAGTCGGTATTACTTTTGCAATAATCAATCTGTGCGTACAGGATTTATGGCTAACACTTAAGACACGCGAGTGTGCCTGAGCATCCTTTCCAGTCCAACGGCCTCACAGGGCCTCCGGCACTAAGCCCTAAGAGTAAGCTACGTTCTTTGGAAGCGTTTCTTCGTGTTCCCGAAGAGAACAAGATCCAGCACAGGACAAAAAGAGTTCACTGACAACAACTGTAGTTTATGGAGAGTTCAGAGACCCGGTTGAGTGACAGAGGAATGAGGTGGCCACTTGGTTCAGCGAAGTTATGGCAATGTGGTCCGCTCGATAAATCTGTGTTCTATTCCCCGACCCGTCCAGACAATCCTGCGATTGTGTGATTGACGGATCGGTGACTTTGACGGGCGAAAATCAGAGCCGGGCGACAGGCCCTGTGCTTTCAACGGCTCAAAGCGAACCGAGATGCATTAGACGCGGGTGGGGGGGTTAGGGAAGCGACTGGGACTCTGAGCGCGACGCCTCAACTTCCTGCGGCCCTCTTGAGTCTGGTCAAACGGAAACCGCATGGAAAAACATGCTCAACCTTCTTGCACTCTGCATTAGAATTTCTCAAACAGAAAAGCTATATCGGAACACAAGACCGCACAAAGCGAACTGGTTTCCTATTGGGGTCTTACAGTTATATAAATAAGAAGTTCAGGCAAGTTCAGTTCAGAGGAAATTCAAAGAGGATTCACCACCTCTTGCTCAAGAAACGTCAAAGCTTATAAACGAAACAATAATGCTTTTGCCAATCAGGGGGCGTTTGTGCTCTTTTTTCCGTCTACCCCATGTCTGTTAGCAATCATGGGAGCCAGGACGATAGCAGGGAGACAGTTGGTGTTTCTTCCCAGTTCTCGCCATGGCAGAAGTGGTCGTCAGTGCTAAGTAATGAGGTCAGGGGTTAGGCATACATCTGGTCCTCCATGCCTCCGAGTTGAACTCTCAGCCAGGCGGAGAGAAGCCATTAACTCGAAGAAGATGTCGGGTGTCACTGGCATAGCTGCAGTCCCCTCTGAGAAGCGTGTGCCTGCACATGGGTGTTGATAAAGCCTCTTTTTGTCATCTGTCTTGTTTTTATTCCGTTTTTGGCCGGAGGAAAGGCCTTGGGGGTAGTATTTATTGGCGCATGGGATTTAGAAGACAAAGATGAACCTGAACCACAAATTTAATCAATCTCAGCGTTTTTTAAAATGTTCTCTGATCTTTGGGCTGCATAGTTTCATCCCCAGGTCATTGAGATATATCTGATGGTATAAAACGATAGATAAAAATCTCACTGCAAAAGAGACAACAAGTGGTCAGAGAGCAACACGAGAGGCTCTCATTGAACAACACCTCAGCAACTGCGGCCTGGTTTTCATAACTTGAACTGAGAACAAACTGCTTTTTTCTGTCTTAGCAGGGGTTGAGTTAAAGATGGCTTCTTGGTGCGCTGTAAAATGTCGTCGCTGTATGTGATGATGTAACACTCATAAACAAGCTCTCTGTGAAAGTGGGAAAGAAGATAGACGCAAACATTGGAGGACAGACAGAGAAATTATGCAATGATATCTGCTTTGTGTTGGGATTGGTTGTCTGGAAGCATTATTTTCCCACAACAATCCGAGCCAGTGAGCTAATTTCTGCTAAATGGCTGCAGAAAGACTTCGAGTGGGAGCGTGTCTATGTTCCCACAGCCCTATGTTCCCACAGCCTTATGTTCCCACATGTGTATGGAGGTATGCATATGCATATATGTAGCGTGTGATTGTATTACATGTATTTACCATATGTGAATTTGTACTTTTCCTTGAGTTTTTGTTTGTCTGGCTTCAGGAAATGAATACAAAGGTTCAGCATCTATAAGCTCTGTTTCAGCCAAAACCCTTTTTGATCAACCCATTTTGTTTTGTAATGATTGTGATGGTGATGATTTCTGCAGCTGCTGATCAAAATAAAATTACTCATTCATTCATTCATTCATTCATTCATTCATTCATTTATTCATTCATTCATTCATTTACTATAAAGTGCAGCCAAACCATCTTATGGGAGATGTAGGAACACAAAACCTGATAAAAAAAATGTCATAGAAATGAGAGAACATAGGGCCTAATTTTAAGAAGAATCTTAGAAATGTGGGAAACATAGGGCTGTGGGAACATAGGGCTGACCCCCTTCAGACCAGCAGCAGACAATGACAAAAATATATGAGCTGTCCAAATAATGCTTTGAAATACCTGGAGTAAAACCACAGCAACGTCTTCAATATATATGCCACCAGTGTGCATTGCACATCACTCGGACTTCATCAAAAAATGTCCTCTGCGCATTCCCAAGATGCCTCGCACGGAAAACCTGTGAAGCTCCACGTTATTTATCAGGGAAGGGAGAAAGTCTATGAAGACGCTGAGGTCAAATGGAATGAAAAGAAACATTGACACTAACCTTTTGTACATCAGCCACTCTCCATAAGTCACTTTTATTGCTAGTATGGTCAGGATTTCCCACGAGGGCCATAAATGGGCACTATAACCACTAAGGGAGAGGGTGAGGGAGAGAGAGAGAGGAAGAGAGAGAGAGAGAGAGAGAGAGAGAGAGAGAGAGAGAGAGAGAGAGAGAAAGAGAGAGAAAACAGGCACTACAAGAGGATGCCATCTCCACAGCTGGAACGGGAGCCATACTTATAAATTCACACATTCGCAACACATGGCCTTTCCGTTTGTTAGTATGTGCGCCCATGATTATGCACTGCGTGACCAAAACTGTACGAGCCGTCAGTTGTCAGACGGCGAGGGAGAAATAAAAAGAAACTTTGTGGTGAAAGAATAAAAAAAAAAAACGTCTTCCATACAGAATTATTGTTTTAATTTGCCAGCAATACATGATTATAATTGTGTGTCATTATGTTGCGCTGACAGATAAAATAAACAGAGGGAAAAGAACAATTATACTTCGGCAAATGTCATGACTGGCAGCCCAAAGAGAAATTTACAACGAGAAACTTGGTTCCTTCTCAGCTCAGGATCATAACGGCGCGCCGTGTTGCTTTAGAATACTAGTGTGTCTACAAATCATAGACTCGCTTTTTAAAGAGGCAGGCGATTATCGAGCAACGGACTGTCGAGCATTAAAAACCCAGATGACCTAGCCAAGACGTTTTGTACTGATTTTCATCTTCTGCTCTGTAATGTCTGCATGCTGAACGGGGCTCATTTCAAGATGATGATTGATGAGGTATTTAACATCGCACATCCCGTCCCATCTCTGCAGAACCATAAAAACCAAAAAGGGAACAAAATCTCCCCCCCGCTTGAGGATCCTCAGAATGTGTCTGGATGTTGATCCAGTGATTTCCACCCATGAGTCTCCAAAGGTCTCCCCATCTGCTTCTGCTGGCTGGAGGCTAGAGACACCGTAGGGGCCTCCACAACAGCACTACCTGGGCCTCTTATCACAGCGACCTGGAGGATGACCGTGTTTTGCTAGTAGTGCTTTCCTCTCCGCCACTAATCTAATCTTACCATCAGATTGGTTCAGACTGCAAGCACTTGCTGCACTCACCCTGTGGTTTATTCTTGCCCATCTCCTGTAGTATATACAGTATACGCAGGCAGGCAATTCATGGCCCCACTCTCGGTAATGTCCCCTCAAGAGCTAAAAGTGCTCTGCATTAAGTGCAGCTATCCCAAAATTGCACTCTACTGCCAGCTACTCATTACGGTACATTTATACATTAAAGGAAGAACATGGCTGTAATGTTGCTGTTGTGGTGCAGCAGCTGTTCCCCTAGACAAGACGAGCCGGTGCCTGGGTGCACTAAGCAGCACTGAGTAATGGGGTGCTTCTGCTTCAGATGTACGACTTATGAAAATCTCCTGCCATTACTGAGTCCTCGCAGACTGCGCCCCCCCCCCACAACCCCCCCACCCTGCCCCTCACCCCCTTGCCATCAGACTCGCTCACCCTCTTCCCGGACCCGGACGGGAGCAATTGATTTTGGCTTTGAAACACCTCTTGCTAACAAGGATCATCTGTATCCATGATCGACTGCCATTAGATTAGGCTCAGCCGCCCCCATCTCGACCCCCGCAGTCCACCCTTACTCCACCCCCCCCCCACCCCCCCACCCTCCTCCCTGGGATGGGGCGAGATGGGGAGAAATGGCTGCGGGTCTGTGACCCTGCCTGTTTGATGTGGAGGCTGCGAAAGGACAAAACTGATTGGGGAGAGGAGCGGTGTGCTCCGGGCTCTCAGATTGAACCCCTCTGGCGGCAGTGCCCCTCAATCAGGGCTGTCAGAGCACTAATGATGCTCATTAGACCTCTCTCTCTCTCTCTCTCCCTCCCTGTCCCTCTCTCTCTCTCTCTCTCTCTCTCTCTCCCTGTCCCTCTCTATCTCTCTCTCCCTGTCCCTCTCTCTCTCTCTCTCTCTTTCTGTCTCTCTCTGTCCTTGTCCTTGTCTATCTCTCTGTCTCTGTCTGTCTGCCTCTCTCTGTCTCTGTCTCTCTTTATGTCTTTCTCTCTCTCCCTGTCTCTGTGTCACGCTCTGTCTCTCTGTCTCTGTCTCTGTCTCAGGACAGGCAGCTAGAGAAAGCCTGGTTCTGCTGTCTCTGTGTGTGTCTCTCTCTCTCCCTTTCTCTGTGTGTGTCTCTCTCCCTGTCTGTCTCTGTCTCTCTCTCTCTGCAAGCAACATTTAACTTTTCAGCTTCACTTCATCATATTAAAAAGCTGATCAGAGTGGCTCTGGCTCATCTTTTAGATTTTTTTGACTTTTTGTGTGTGCGCCTTTTTCTTCACAAATCTGATTTGGTAGTCTCAGATGGAAACAAACAACTCTAAAATGGAGTAGACGTTAATCTCTTCTCTCTCTCTCTCTTTTTTGTCTCCTGCTCACTTCCTCTCGCTTGTCTTTCTCTCTTATATTTCTTTATGTTCTTTTTTTTCTCCTTGTGAAAAGGCTGTGCAAGAACAGAGGGGCACACCACCATTGGTGCCACGCTCATTCAGAGATATCTTAGGGGAGACGAGCTTCCGAGAGAGAAAGAAAAAAAACAACAATGTGATACTGAGCAGATGGGTCCTGAAAGGGAATCGAACAATATGGGTGGGATTGGATTTCAAACAGCACATAGGTCTTTTGTGGAAAGAGAGGGAGTGAAGAAGAGAGAGAGCAAGAGAGAAAGAGAGAAAAGAGAGAGAGAGAGAGGGAGAGAGAGAGAGAGGAAGGGAGGGAGGAAGAAGTGAGCCTCGTCAGAATGTTCAAACAATACCTCTGATTCAGGAATTGCAACATCAAACCGCCAAGCCACCTTGTCACACTAAATCCATCAAATGTGCACAAGTGAGGCCCATACACACACACACACACACATCTGCACACACACACACACACACACACACACACACACACACACACACACACACACACACACACACACACACACACATCTGCACACACACATACACACATCTGCACACACTCGAATGTTCATTTCTCTTGATGTGACTGACCAGGGTGCTAACACTTAAAGCCCAGACACCACCAACATCCTCCTTCCCACCAACCCCACACCTCCCAACCACCCCACCCCCCCACCCCACCCCACCCTCACGCCCAACCCCGCCCTCCCCTAAATCTAAGTCATCCGGCTTTGAACAGATATCACAGGCTCGTTAAAGACCAGACACAGGGCTAAATTGTCCTTGCGGTTTTGTCCTGGCAGACGTTACATGGCTCTTTTAATTAGCACGCGCTCTCATCTTCCTCCTCAGGGCCCCCCCGGACGCGTAAACACTGAGCCCCCGTACACGCCAACATCAAAGCGTCCGACGTCTGCAGCGCCCCCAAACAGCCAGCAATTTGGGTAGGCAGGCGCTCTCCAGCTAAGCAGCATGGTGCCCCCCCCCCACACACACACACACACACACACACGCATCACCCCCCCACCCCCTGGTGTAATGACATGGTATTTGGACAGGAGCTGCTGGACAAATTGTAATCCATAAAATGGATGGAGGGTCCCCAATAGCATGTTAACATGCAACATTACACAGTATGGGATGGCCTTCGTTGTAAACCTTTTTTTTTTTTTTTTTTTGGGAAAAGCAGTAGTGGGTCTAGAGCTTTGTGACTGACTGAGCGTTTCAATGTCTGCCGGGATTTGGGCGAGAGACATCGGGTCCCAGTGAGAGACACTTATGGTGGTGTGTGAGGTGACCCCGTGTGCAGTTCACAGCAGTTGAATGGACTGTTCTTCAGGAGGTTTTATTGCTGACCAGTCCAGAGGTTACAAAAATTTAAAAAGCGGTTTTGGTGGGAGATATAATAGGAGACTGTGTCAGGCAGCAAACACCTCCGCTCTTCTGCCATGTCAGCTGCATAGCTCATTAAGATTTGGCATCATTCTCAGGACTCCATCAGCCCCTGCGTTTATGACTGGACAAACACACACACAACACCACACACACAGTATGTGTGATGACCTTGCAAAAAGGGTGTACATGCATACACACGCATACACATAAACACACACACATATAGATATACAAACATCCATACAAACACCAACTACAAACACAGACATGTTGATTCTCCCACCTACGCGTACACACACACACACACTTAAACACACATCTCTGTGAGGACAGGCACACAACCGCTGAAATTGCCAATTCAGTCTGCATAACCAGACAGGGACACAAAACCTCTCATTTGCTATATATTTGAAGATAGAGTTCTACTAAAATAATCTCACTGGGGCAAACTGTTTCTTAGTAAGGGGACTTTTACAGTCCCTCCCCCTCTGTGAAGAGATTCATAAACTGCAGATTGACACACAAACCTTTTTTTCCCACTTAATTCTTCACTCCCTTATGTCTTACAGTGTTACTCTGCAAATATCTGTAGTCCGCCGGGCTCACTGGTACTGTTCACACTGCCTAAATCGCCACACGGTGTTTTCACACGTTCCTTGTTTTGTTTCGGATGTTGTTGTAGCAGAAACGGCAACTCTCTTAGGCGCCTGCGATCAGGCATCCGATTTCTCCGAAAATAGTCAGAGGGCAGCTTATCGTTCACCGCTGAGCCTGGAAAAATCAGCCCCAATCTGTTTCAATCTTTCCTTCTTATTTCCCGCACCTCTTTTTCCTCTTTTTTTTCTGCTCTCTTTTTAAACCCAAAACCCTTGATTGGATGAGTGCTCGGAGAACACTACTGCTACCTTGTGGGCGCGCAGTTCTTTCGCAACCGGCTGTCCAGGACCTGCCTGCCTGCCTGCCTCCCTGCCTGCCTGACTGTCTGACCATGAGAAGCAAATGAGTAAAGAACAGAAGGAATCCAGTGTGTTCTAGAGAGAGATTATTCATTCACCACCACCATAAGCTTTCTCTCTCTTCTTCTCTCTCCCTCTCTTTCTCTTTCTCTTTCCCATTCTCTCTCTCTTCAACAACTCAACCCCCCCCCTCCCTAAAAGACATTCCAGGGCCCAAGCCACACTTAAAATGTTTAAAGTGGATGCAGGCGGCATGTGCATTCCCCCCTCTGATAGTTGTGGTGCATCAGGCGGGAACATTATTGCCAGTACGGCCTGTGCCTTCGGGTCACTGTGGGAGCTAATGACAACCGCATTATATTCACATGTGGTAAGGCGCTGGCAAGGACCCCAAACATGGGGCTTGGGGGGTGGGGGGGGGGGGGCGACTGGTACAGAAGGAGATGGAGGGGTGGAGTGGGGTGGGGTGGGGTGGGGTGACGGTGGTGGTAGAGCAAGGGTGGAGTAGAGTAGTGTTGGGGTTGCTTTTTTTTACCACTGAAGTTAGGTTTGCCGTTAGGTTTGTTGTACAGTATCAAAAAAAATAAAAGGTGAAGCATTTTCATGACACATCTAGGCACGCAACACGCATCAACACATGAACATGAGAAAATGGCGAGGGGCGAGGGCTGTTTGAATGAATCGCCCGGACGCCTTGTTCCTCTCCTGTCACCACTCTCTGGCTGAGACTAATTTGTAATTTGCAAACAATTTGTTGTAATTATTAAGCAGTCTGTTTAATTTGCGGAAGCCTGTTTTGTGAAATCACAAGAGAGAAAGAGCAACAGAGAGAGAGAGAGAGAGAGAGAGAGAGGGGGAAGAAAGGGATAGAAAGTGCGCAGAAAGAGAGAGAAAAAGAGGCTAATTGAAATACCTACAGCCATGTTTCACTGAACCCCAGTGTCTGAGTCTCCCCGTCTGAAATGCTTGGCCCGTGCACATGGGCCCCATATGTCAAAAGGCTTTTTTTATTAGGGCAATGTGTGCCTAACACACACTCATGGAAAACGCGCACAAGCAGGGGGGGAACAATGCAGTGTGGTAGCCAGGTGCTTCGTGGAGCTGAGCAAGCCAGAAAGAGTGTGTGTGTGTGTGCATGTGTGTGTGTGTGCATGTGTGTGTGTGTGTGTGTGTGTTTGAAGGGGGGTGTCGGTGAACAGTTACAAAGAAGAAGAGGGGGGGAAAAAAGGTGTGCAGCACCCAGGGAAGTGTTGAGTTTAAAATTGAATGACAGTGTAAGGAGAAGGGGTGATATCGGTTACATGTGGTGTGAGACTGAAGCAAGTAACAACGTGTGTGTGTGTGTGTGTGTGTGTTTCTCTGTGTGTTTGTGTATATGTGTGGGTGTGTGTCTGTTTAATTCCCTGACACAAACCAAGAATTCGCTCGCTGAAGTTGGTTGACATATCTGCAGGCTGAAGTGATAATGGTTTAAAGTAAGCATAGCAACCCAATGATAACAATAACCAGGGCATTTCGACTCATCCGAGAAAAACTCTTTTCTCTTTTTTTTTGTTTGTTTGAGAGAAGGACGGCTCCTCTGGTAATATTTAATTGGTTCCAGCAGAATTGCTACGAATGAGAACTCTGCTCAGAGACGTTAAGCACAAACATGCAGCAGCGCTGGGCTGTCCAAGGGCCCTGCACTGCACACGCAAAGCAACTCTAAACACTGTGCCTGCTGCCCACTGTAATACCAGGTAAGGTTCTTATTATCTGTGGATGTTTGGAAGCCAAAAAGAAAGGGGAGAAAAAAACAGAAGAAGAAGAAGAAGAAGAAGGGAGAAAAAAATCAAAGGAAATGGGAGGGAAATCAGTGCCCATTCTAGTGGAAAAAATAGTTTTTCCTGCCCTCGATAGAACCCACGTGTGCGAGTGGGTGAAAGTACACCGCAATCAGCTATGATACATGTACAGGAATATTAGACAAGAAAAGGCAGAGAGGGAAAGAAACACAGAAGTGGGGGGTAGAGAGAAAGAGAGAGAGAGGGAGAGGGAGAGAGAGAGAGAAAGAGTGAGTGAGGACACACACAAAAAGTCAACTTTTTTTGTTTTGTTTTACTCACTGAATGGGTCCTTGTCGTTCTTGGTGCCGTTGACTTTCCCATTTTTATCAATCCTGAGAAAGTACTTCTGGTAGGAGAAGAGCTTCCTCTTGCGGACGTCCCCCTGCAGATGGTCGTAGCTGCGCACATGACGGCCCACGACCGCCGTGGCCGAGGAGGAGGAAGAGGAATGGGAGCTGCTGCTGTGGTTGCCGGGGCTGCGGGGCGGGCGAGTGGACCTGTGGCCATCGTGGCCCGAGGTGACGGGCAGCGCACACAGGGCGAGGAAGAGCAGCAGCAGCAGGACGGAGGAAGAGGAGGATGAGGATGAGGATGAGGATGAGGAGGATGACGAGGACGACGGAGACGGAGAAGATGAGAAGAAGAGGAGGCAGGACAGTGGACCAGGAGAGGCGATGGCACCTTTAGTCACTTTCCATCTGCACATTGTACTGGAGCGTGGAGGAGGACCGGGAAGAGCCTCACAGAAAGGACCATGCTGGAGAGCTGGATGGGAGGGAGGTACGGGTGGCGGCGGCCGCGACGGCTGGGCAGGGAGGCTGCGGCTGGCGGTGGAGGAGGAGGAGGCTGGTGGGCTCGGGACGGCCGTTGCGGCGGATGGGGCAGGCGCGGACGCGGTGGTGGCGGTGGCGATGGCAGCGGCGATGATGGAGGTGCTGGGGATGATGAAGGCGAAGAAGGAGTCGAAGGAGTCCAAGGAGGCTTGTTGTTCCTACGCTGGCGCTGAAGTGGGTTCCCCTCGTGTCTGAAAGGAATGTGTCAACATCCATAACGTGGGGGCCGCCTCCGATGGGCCCTTGGGGTGGGGTGGGGTGGGGAGAGAGCCGTCACCTCACCTCTCGCCCTGGCTTCCTTTGCCCCTGTCTCCCCCTTCCAAAGACTTGGTTCTCTCTCTTCACTTAGTTGTGGGGTTGTTCTCCCCCCAACTTTGTGTTAAATCCACTTTTGCCACCTCTCTGAAGACAGAGAAGATGAAAATGGTGGTGATGGCAGGAAACAGAAGGAAAAGATAAGGTAAAAACGAATGTCCTAAAACGTATATAAATATTGCTTTAAAAAAGAGACAACAAAAAAAAAGGAATGAGGCAAAAAAAATAAAATAAAACAGGACACCAAATCTGTTCTAAACAAAAAACTTCAGACAATCCAGAGTTTGTGAGCGCGGGAGTAAAAGAAGAAAACCGGGAGAAAAAAAGGATCCTTGCTCAGCTCTTGCTTTTCTCAGGCTCTCTCTCTCTCTGAAGTAGCGTCTCTCTGTAACTGAGCCCTGTGCCTCTCCAAGCGCCTCTCTCTGCCTCTGCCTCTGCCTCGCTCTCCTCTCTCTCTCTCTCTCTCTCTCTCTCTCTCGCTCTCCACTCTCTTTGCGTCTGGGAGTGTACCTCTCTCTCTCTCTCTCCCACTCGCTCCCTCCCTCTGTCTATGTCTCTCTATCTCTGGCTGTGTGGCCCAGGCTGCTGTGTGCTGTGCCTTGCTTGTGGGAGCTGTATGTCTGTGTGTGCGCACAGCCGATCTCCTCCCCTCTAAACTGAAGCAGTGCCACTCTTCTCACCTTATTTATCCCGTACAGCCCCCCAGATGTAATCTCCCCAACTAATAGGCAGTCTATGAAAACCAGTCCCCTTTGATGGTGTAACGTGTGCGTCTCTCTCTCTCTCTCTCTCTCTCTCTCTTTCTGTGAGTGTGTGTTTTGTCTGCTTGTGTGTGTCAGAATGAAGGGGTGGGGGGATAGAGAGGGGCATTTCTCTTGTTCTGTCTGTCCCTCTCTCTCTCTCTCTCTTTCCTTGCTCTAGCACCTCTCTCTCTCTCTCTCTCTCTTTCCCTCTCCCTCTCTCTCTCTCTCAGCCCCTCCTACCAGTCTAACTTCCATTCAGGCTGTACGCCTGCGGAGTCCTCTCCACAGAGTTGGTCTCCTGTCCACCTCTCTCTCCCTCTCTCCCGCTCTCGTTCTCTTCCCCTCCCTCTTTCCCTCATCCCTCCCTCTCTCCCTCCCTCCCAGACTTTCTGTATCTCTCTCTCTCTCCCTCTCTCTCTCTCTCTCTCTCTCTCTCTCTCTCTTTCTGGCCTGCCCCCTTCTGTTGCCCTGCACCCCCCCCCCGACTGGCATGTGAGCCCTTATCTAAGACACCTGGAGCTGATTGCAGTTTGTTTCCTCATTTGCACCGAGTCTTCCCTTGTACCATAGTCCCTTTGTTCTTAGTGTTTTTGAAGAGCCCCCAAAAAGTTGTTGTCCTGTGATCTTGTGTGTGTGTGTGTGTGTATGTGTATGTTTGTATTTGTGTGTGTATGTGTGTGCGTATGTGTGTGTGTGTGTGTGTGTGTATGTGTGCGTGCGTGTGTGTGCGTGTGTGTGTGTGTGTGTGTGTGCCTGCATGTGTGCGTGTGTTTGAAATCTGTTGTCCTTTAGTTGCATGTTCTTGAGGGCATTTTTGTGTCGGAACAATAAGAAAAACATGATATACTGTACGTCAAGAAATCAATTAGAGCATGGGATATGCACCCAAAAGTCATCATCCCTTTGTAAAAAGAAACATATATCAACTGTTCATTGAGAGTAAGAGAGAGAGAGAGAGAGAGAGAGAGAGAGAGAGAGGGGGAGGTGGGCAGAGAGAGAGTGTGTGGGAGAGGCAGAGAAAGAGAGAAAAAGAGAGAGCAAGATCCCTATCGTGTCAGCGAAGCCCTTGTACCGGTGCTGCTGGAGTCTGGAGAGTGTGTCTGTTGTGTTTGTTGTTTAATTTCCTTTTCACATTGTCAGACAAAACCATATCTCCGGTCCTCCTCTCTCTCTCTCTCTCTCTACTGTTGCCTACCTAGCGCTGCGGCAGCTCCTGGTGTTTGGCAGGCAGGTCCTCCGGAGCCAAGCGCTGCCACTTGCCAAGGAAATGTCAGACATGCTAACAGTCCTTCTCTGGCTCAAAAGGGCTAAGGAACGTAAAGTATGGCATGAAAATTGTCACGGGATTGCCAAATGTATTTGTTTTTTTTTTCCCCCTCTGACCACAGAATGCCCAACAGTCGAGAGAAAGTGATGCTGACTGAATAAGCAAAACATTTGTCGATTAAATTACGGCGTCTTGCT
>CM059273.1:19472113-19499613 GCA_030347295.1 Setipinna tenuifilis
CGGCGGAGGAGGACGGGGGCCACGAAGGGTCACGCTCAGTGTTATGACTCAAAATGAAGTCATATAATGCTTCTAATTATACCCCTCAAGGAAAGTGTTACCGTATTTGCCCCAGCGATTGAGAGCACATGTGCGTAACAGATATGATCGCTTGGACATCTGCTGCGCAGATATACCCCCATCACATAAAGCTAAAGCAGATTAATAATGCATACATATGTGACTAAAAATAAAAACAACCGAAGCAGGAAACAGGAAGGTGCGATTCTGCTGTAAATAGGCCCCATTCATCATTTTTACTGTCACGTCTGCTCCGACTGAAAGCGGACTAGCTCACTGAAGTAAGTCAGACGCGTGTTTGTTTGTTTTACATCTGCCACTGGGAACCAACCCCAGTGTAGATGCCTCAACACCACTAATTACTAACAACACATGGTTCCCCCATTGTTTGTGACCATGTGCAACACACGACCTGGCGATAAGGATTTACTGGCCTAAGCCAAGGTGATTGATCAAGGTCAAAGGAAGACGCCTATGGATGGATTAACTTCACACAAAAAAAGGGCCTAGGGTTAGTCATCAATAACAATGTACCCAATGTACCCAGGATGTACCTACAATACAATGTGCCCATAATACCTGTAAGCTGCGCAGCCCCGCGGCTTTGTGGACCTGACCTTTTCACATTTGAACCTGCGCTGGACGGCCACTCCCCAACTCTGTTTAATAACACAAAGTGATCCAGACCTCCCTGACAAAACCTCTGCCAGCCCAGGCCTGAAATATTCATGGGGGCAAGTGTTCGTCGGCGGTGAATTATTCATCGTCCGGAACGGTTCTAGTTTCAGGGAAAGCACAAGCGGGGCGGATGAATAAATGAACGATGCGCATCCATCCCGGCCTGTCAGATGTCCGTGGATGAGCGGCTTCGGGGTGTGAGGTGGACACAGTGTGGCTGAGGCAGCAGCAGTGTGCATGGCCTCAGGCTGCAGTTGAGCCAAGACCCAACGAGCAAATGGGACAGCTAAGGGGGGGTTGAGACCAGAAGGCAGACATCCTGTTAAGGTGAAGGAGGGATAAGAGCATGCATTAAAAAAATAAGAAAATCAATGACGAAGGGAAAACTGATTGAGGTAATTATTGGATACACAAAGTCATTTGGGTATGAAAATCTGCTAACAAGATGCTTTTTGGAGCACTTATAGCTAAATGGCTAAAACAGGTGGTCAGAAGTGCTACTGCACTGCTATATATCAAATACAGGTGCCTTGTGATTTGACTTGTTGAGCTTTCAATATAAAGTGTCGATATTCAGGTCTTCCCAAAAGAAAAATGCAAAGTCACACTGCATGGGCTTAGTGTACGCATTGCAACACATAGTCTTCATCAGAGCATGAAACTAAAAGCCCTTATAGCTTTCAATATTAAAAGTGCTGCAATGGAATGTCAAAGCATTTATTTTTGTTTAAAAAATCCCAACCTTGGCCCTTAAGAGTCTCTGTAATGGTGTTTTCACCCAAAGTTCCTTACAAAAACAGAAGCTAGCATGCTGGTTTTGATCAGGTAGCGCTATCAGAAATGTGCAAAGCTTGTGAATGACAGTCGAAAATCCCCATGGCTGAAACATAAGCCTGGTTTAACCGTCTGACCGGTGAGGGGAATAATCACATTAAAAGGGTCATTTTCTCATCACCTAAATGTCATATGGCTTTAGTCAGGTGACATCTGTCCACCGGGTCGTGTAAGTTACGGCCTCACACTAATGGACGACTCCCTCGCTAGCGCTTGCCTTGCCCGCTTGCCTTGGGATTAATCTCTTTGTGTCAGCAGCAGTGCTGCATTTGGACCTTCCCATCCGTCCCCCCGAGGCTTTTTATCAGGTGTGTGGCCTGCCAATGAGAGAGAGAGAGAAAGAGAGAGACAGAGAGAGATATGAGGTGCGGGGAGAGGAAGTGTGGAAATAAGAACCAGGTGGGCCCAAGTGGGAAGAGGCAATTGGGTTAAAAGACTCCCATGATCCTCGGTGTGAGGGAAGGCCCACTGAGTCACTTTCAATGAGGTCGGCGTGTGAAAGATTACAGCTAGAGGCATCGCAGTCATATACCTACTGTATATTCATATTTGACACCTACAGTATGGGATATTGTTTTGCATTAAATGATAATATATCTATAATACACATTTCTGTAAGCACCTCCTTTCTTAGTGATCCTACCTGTAATTGTAACTTTAGGGAGTTATGCTGAACCACTACCACTGCTATTACATGGTGAGGCAATATTCTGACTGTGAGGCAATATAATGACTGACACAACAGTCATTAAGCACAACACACAATTTGCTAAAGTGTCCAATACAGTCAATAAAGTCTGCTGTTGTTGTACAAGATGTTCTGACCTGATGGTCTAATAAAAAGTTCAGAGAAGAAAATATGCTCCCAGATTGTTCTTTTTTTTACTGGCAAATGAAATTACCTTAACGACTATGCCCCTTTACATATTCATTGTTCCACTTGACATGAAAATTAGCCAATTACATTTCATAAGGTTTGGGTAACTTTTCATACATTGCATTTTAACAGTTCGTTAGCTTGATAGCATAATTGCCTAAGTCATTTTTTGGTCAAATTGAGATTTTTGCACAACTTTACTCCCCTACCACTTCTGCATCATCCTGTCTGTCTGCCTATGTCATTGGCCAACCACAACACTCATAAAAGTAAAAAAAACATAGCTGCCTAAGTCATTCATTTGACTTAGGCAGTTTTACCATTGGGCTTAGGCAGTTATTATACAATCAATTTGACTTAGGCAGATTATGCCTATGACTTAGGCATTTTTACCATTGGACTTAGGCAGTTTTTATACAATCAATTTGACTTAGGCAGATTATGCCTATGACTTAGGCAGTTTTTCTGAGAATATAAAATAAACATTACATCTTCTCAGCCATTTTGCATACGTCAAAACTGCCTAAGTCACTTTTATTTGATAAAAAAAATGATGTTCGGTTTTGTTCTTTTTCCAAACTTTTTCTCACATCTACATGAATGTTCTGTGAAAATATCAATAAAAAATATGCATGTGATTTTTAGAAAATGTGTTTTTTCTTGTTTTCCAAAAACACAAAAAAATGACTTAGGCAATTATGCTATCAAGCTAACGAGTTCTAACCTTATTGCTGCCATTTCTGGAATAGTATAGTTTAGTAGAGTTGGGTAAATGTCCTGTATTTGTCACACTGTTCTGGCACATAGTGTCAAAAAATGCAGAAGGTCAACTCTGACTGAATGACACATTTTATTTGTGACCAAGCAGGACGTTGCATCACAAAAATAGGTTTTATTCAGTTATATCTATTCAAATTTTTCTTAAAAAAATAAAACACCCAGTAATGTTTACACTGTTCCCTTGCTGCTTCCCACTGCAGTCATGCAGGGCTATCTGTTCTCTGGATGTGCTCCATTGGCTGTGAAAGGAGAGCTGCCCAACTGGGGAGTGTAACGGTGAGCTCAGGTGCCCAAAGGCATGATGGGTAATGTCACCTCTCCGACTGTACCTTTGGCCTGGCCACATACCATCCAGGAGATGGCAGGTGAGGTGTCCGGTTTCTATTCACTGACATCAAATACGCCACAAAAAAACTCGCAGTGAGTGTGGAAAAAAGCCTTTGTTATCAGGGCCCTTGGACTGTGATATTCAGTTTCAGATCTGTGCTCCTCTTAAACACGTCATTCACCACTATAGATTTTCCTTTTGATGCTGTCAGAAAAGCTGGGAGCACACAGGTTCTTTCAAGGTAGGAGGAGTGGGATTGTAGAAGACAGAGAGGGGAGAAAGAGAGAGAGAGAGAGAGAGAGAGAGAGAGAGAGAGAGAGAGAGAGAGAGAGAGAGTCAGAGAGAAACACAGAGAGAGAAAATAAAAATGAGGATGGGGTGGAGAGAAAAAAGCCTTTGTAAAAACACTTCCAAAGGGTCTTTTCATCATGATAACCTGTTTAAGCAGGTTCTTTTATGCTGGTTGTCTTTAAACTCTGGGGCTGTTGGACAGACAGGGATGCTAAGAGGTATGTCTGGAAATCAGAATCACCGTGAACAACAAAAGACACGCCTGCCTCTGATGTGGTCAGTCGCGTTTCAGTGCCAGACAATGAGCCTTAAACCAACAACAAGGAGTTTGTCTGTCCCAGCAAGTCCAGAAAGAGAACAGGAGTGTGTGTGGAGTGGAGGGCCAGACAATAAAAAAGAGGCTTCTGGTTCACTTCAACGTTAGAACTCCTTGCTGGCCCAAACAACCTTTTAAATTATTTCATGTCTCTTAAAAAAAGTCTCAGGTCTGTCCAAAGTACACCATGCAAGTTTCAAAATTTCGGGGTTTGTTTGGAGTACGTGATTGACTTGTGATTGTAAAACATGCTTCCTTTTGCACAGCGACTGTGCGCCAAAGCCAGAGTCATGGCAAATCTGACACCGCCATTGAACTTTTTAAAAATGCCATTGTGAACCAAACATGAATTGTTCCCCCTGTCCTCTCAATGGTGGGGGTTTGCCGATGATGACACTGCCCGATACGGTTACACACGGCACCTGCACCAGCTCCTGACACTGGAGTGTCACGCCCTCCCTTGACTCTCCGCTCCTCTCCTGTCCTCTCCTCTCCTGTCCTCTCCTCTCCTGTCTCTCCTCTCCTCTCCTCTCCTGTTCTCTCCTCTCCTCTCCTCTCCTGTCCTCTCCTCGTCCTCTCCTCTCCTCTCCTCTCCTCTCCTGTCCTCTCCATTGCCTGCTTTACCTCTCCTTCTCTCCCCTCTTTGTTTACTTCGCTCGTGTGATGTAACGCTCTTGGGTGTGCATGGCCATGGAAGCATGGGGAGAGCACAGTTGCGGTTAGAGTCACTGGCTGGTGTTGACGTCTCTGTCTTGTGCCAGCGAGCCCTCGCATGTTCCCTGACACTGGTGGCCTGGTCTTTGTCCCCTTTTGTCTGTCAGTCAGAGCAGGTTTGAGTATAGCAGAGAGAGAGAGAGAGGGAGAGAGAGACAGAGAGACAGACAGACATAGACAGAGAGACAGAGACAGAGAGACAGAGAGAGAGAGGAAGGGTGGGTGGCTTAACAGACTGGAAGGCCTGAAAACAAACTGCAACAAATACTGTCAGCAAAGTCCTCCTTTGGTTGCCTATGTAGATTGCCTCTAAGGTACATTGTCTGAACACCCTTCCCCCTTCCTCCACCCCATACACACATACACCCTTCAACCCCCCCCCCCAAAAAAAAAAACACACACACACCCTTCACCCCCCGGTCGCAAACAGTATGAAAAGAATGACAGCCAGTTGAGGAGAGATCTAGAATGCATCCCCCACCCCCCCCACCCATCCCCACGAGAGCAGGGTGAAATTCTACCTGCTGTTATACGATTTCATTCCCAATTTCTTTAAAGAGCAGCGGGGACCAGTTGATTACAGGGCCATACAGTCGGCTACTGGGCCGGTTCAGGGGTCAACGAGGGCCCCCTGAGTGGCAGGACATATGGTGGGTTGGGGACGAGTGTGCGGTGGTCTCTCATCTTAAACTGTGTGCCTGTGTGGGGTCAATTCCCACGTCTCTTTCTTCACGTAAACTCATATAAAGTGCCCCGTCCCCCCACCCCACCCCCACACCCCCACACCCCCCACCCCCGGTTGGGGGCAGATTTATCACGCAATCCTTTCGCGTGAAACCGAAATGACAGGAAACATGAGTCGGTCGTCCGAGCGAGATGAAATGGTTAATCATACGCTGACCCCCCTTCCACACTCGCGGAGGTTGAAGGGCGTAATATGCCATAAATCTGTAATTAATTTATAATGAAGAAACAACAGGGGCCAAATTCTTCATATGGCCACATACGGTCTTTGATGCTCATACGCGTGCCACATGTCATAGTCAGGGGGGTGTGTGTACAAACATCAGCGACCGCGGTCGATCGGCGACGAGGAATGGGGAAAACAAAGAGCGAGAAGGCGTGAGAGCGAGAGCGCCGCACCTAACACATGGTCGGGTCTCATTAGAGAGGGGGGACAGGGGAGGTTTATGGGTTTGGGCCATGATCATCAGGGCCACCAAAGGTGCGGTCTGTCGCTGAGAGGGGAGAGGGGGAGAAAGACAAGGCCCCATTATGTTCGGCAGAAATAATTATAAATGTGGCAAATATGTCTGAGGCCTGGATCTAATATAGTGTAGGCTCGTGATTAATCCCGACGTCTGTGTCGAGCATAGGCACGCTGGAACTACACAGATAAAGTGACAGTCGTGAATTGAATGGGACTGAGACATTTTTTGCCAATGTTAATATAAATAAATAGTCGTCTGTTTTATTCAAATGATTGCAAATATGTTTCTGGTATGTGTAACAAAACAACAGCTTTAATATTAAAAACATTTGCTATGATTTATTCTATTGTCTTATTGTTGGCCTTTAATAGCGGCAATAGATTCAAGTGAGCAAACGTACTATTACTGAGTCAGACTGAATATTGATCCGTGATAAATGCTAAGCCTTGTGTAGGCACACTACTTACAAAGCAAGAGAAGACATAACACTAGAGAAAGTCTACTTTGAAATCAAAGACACATAAAAACTTGTGTGCTGAGCAGTGCTACAAAAGTGACTCAATAACCTGTAACCGCACACAACAGCATCTTAGACACATGACTTATGAAACCTGCGATGAGTCAGGCCGATTCCCATGTAATTCACTTATCGGTCAGCGTTCAAAGCACTCAACGATTGTGCTTACTAATTGCACATTTAGCATGCATCATATCACACACCTGAACTTGAGCTGCACAAACAGGGGCCACTGGACAAGAACAGATTCTGTCAAACAACTTGCCAGCTACCCGAAACCTATCCTGGTACCAGGGATTGCAGATGATGCAACTATTTGGCATAAGGTGAAAGATTATGTGACCAATTCATACAACACTGACACACACACACACACACACACACACACACACACACACACACACACACACACACACACTGACACACACACACACACACACACACACACACACACACACACACACACACACACACACACACACACACACACACACACACAGGGGGCAAGACAAACAAGAGCCTCCTTCTTGTAACCGGAGCCCTTGTAACAACAGAATGGCGAGATTCATAAAGTATTAATGCAGGATGACTGGCAATGAGAAGTCAGGAAGGAAGGGTTGAGTCAGCAAGTGCTCTTCGGTGATAAAGCTGTAACCTCTCACAATTAACGCACCTCCTCTGATCTCCTCCGACCATCTCGCTCTGAATCGCTCTCTCAGTTGCTACAGATGTTTGACTAATTAAAACAGTGCCGAAGCTTTTTTTCCACAGCCGTGACTAAGCAGAGTTGTGAGTGTGTGTGTGTGCGTGTGTGTGTGTGTGTGTGTGTGTGTGTGTGTGCCACAGTGCTCATATTTTAAGTATTGTCCCAAGGTTTAGTAATGGCTCAGCATCTTGTAATTGAGTGACTGTAATGGTCCCAAATGATGTCCTGCATTGTCAAAGATTGTTAATGTTGCACATAAAACTAGTCATTAGTTGCCACGATCCTTGTCAGGGTATAGTCACTGGGAGGATGCACTGATCCTTCTGTATTGTTGACTCATTTACCTAAAGGGCCCATAAATGGAGAAATTAAATGGGGGGTGGTGTGGTGGTGGTGGGGGGGGGGGGGGTTGCTTTATCATGCAAAGACTCAGGCCAGTTGTTCTCTGTTGCTTTTTGTTTGTAGAGTTGGTGGGTGGGGGGGGTGGGCCATAATCTTAAAGATTGACGGCAGACTATATGTGTGAACGATGTTCATTTTGCATTGTTTCCAAACCAGACCATGTCATAGCATACCCCTTCC
Source organism: Setipinna tenuifilis (assembly GCA_030347295.1). Lineage (NCBI taxonomy): Eukaryota > Metazoa > Chordata > Actinopteri > Clupeiformes > Engraulidae > Setipinna > Setipinna tenuifilis. The sequence goes on from CM059273.1 coordinate 19,480,008, forward strand.
TGTTTTGACCTCTCTCTTTCCACTGTAGCATGGCAGGCCCCGTGATATATTTGACATTTTAAACTAAGACCAGCAACATGACGTGATTCACAGTCTGTCCGCTTCCATTTTTCCACTGCCACAGAAAAGACGACACGAAGTAGGCACGAGAAAGAAACAAAAAAAGGGGGGGGGGGTAAAAAAAGAGAGTAGGGGGGAAAGAAAGCGTTTCGTGTGGAGAGTGGGTGCTATAGATGAGACCCAGACTTTGCGTGCTGTGCCACAAAACAATTCAGGAATGTCAGCAGCTCGAGAGAGAGATGTCATCTTTTCTTGGCAAGTCCCGTCGAACCACTGATCCGTGTTTACACAGACGAGGTGTAAATCGGCAACCTGGGGTGAAGGAGTGCATTGTGGGACAAAGGAGGAAATTGAAAAAAAGAAAAGTACAGTGGAGAAGTCTGTCCTCCTCCTCCTCCTCCTCCTCCTCCTCTTCTCCTCTCCGGGTGTGAAGCACTCTGTGCCCTTAAGCAGATGCACAACCAGATGAGGCACGAACCACAATATCTGATCTGATCCGGTCTAAGTGCCAGGACCGCTTGAAAGGGCCCCTTGCCTCTTAGTGAGGACAGCGCTCCGCCATAAATTTACTTCTAACCATGCGCTAATCTCAGGAAAAGAGAAAGCCCCTTTCTGCCTTGTGTTGTGTTCCATGGCGGCAGCCATCAGATCCTCGTTCCTCGCTGGTCTGTTATTGTGGGGTGGTGGTGGTGGTGGTGGAGGTGCTGGTGGTTTTGGGTGGGGGATGGTGGGTGGGTGGTTAGGGGGAACAGACCGGCGAGGCTTAAGATAGGGGGAGGCTGCTGGTTTGTGTCAGGGAGACAGGGCTGTTGCTCATTCTGACAGCTCCAGACCTCTTCGACCATAGAGCACATTTCTCCAGGGACCCTCCCCCAGACCCCTCGTCTCCCAGGTGCTGACACCCACTGCCTGGCACTGTCAGTGTGGCTCGCTGTGGACCTCCCCCCCCCCCCCCCCCCCCCCACCCCACCCCACGACTCACACCAACACCCCCAACCCCAACAGCCAGTCTTCACTCCCCCAAAAAACAAGCCTTTCCCGTCATCTATATTCTCACTGCAGGGTTGGTGGGCTACACACACAATCTCACACAGGCACACAAACACACACACACGCGCACATACGCACACACACAATCACACACACACACACACACACACACACACACACACACACACACACACACACACACACACACACACACAGCTAAGTGTATGACTTATTCATGAAGGCACCTCCTTGATGGACTGTGGACAGGGGTGATGCTTTGGGGGGGGTTGATGGGGGGGTAAAGGTACAGTATTTTTTAACAGTGTCCAGGTTGACAGGACTCTTATGAACAGTGACACCTTTGAGCGGTGGCAGGCTGTCAAGATTGCGAGCGGCTCTCACACCTACCTACCTCTCTCCTTCCCTCCTTCCCTCCCTCCCTCCATCTTGCTCTTGGGAGTTGTGTCATGGCCTTTTACAATGTTCAGGGGTTTATAGGTCCCCTGACCTGTATCTATTCCTCTTATAAATCACACACATACACTCAGGGTGACCACACAAGAGCACATAAATAAGACCACGGGCCACAAGGTCTCCTCATTCATCTGCAGCCATGATGCTCTAAGAGGCTGAAAGTATCCTGATAAAATTATGACTGACGAGAGTGATTGTTTCCTCCCCCCCCCCAGGGTTCTTTTTTTCTTCTCCCCCGGAGTGCCTATTTTTCACTTATTGGAAAATAGCAGTGGTGAAAAAAAAAGTAGAGCATAATTTTCAAAAGTCCGACAAGATGGGGGGGGGAGGGGCGCGCGGAAAACAGCTGAGACTGCATATCTTTGTTGCATTTCAGCTGTCCTGAGTCACTGAGCAGAGCGCAGACGTGCAGACATGTATAATGTTAGCGCTGGGGGCTGCTGTGTGCCAGCAGCTAAAACCTGCTATGAATAAAACAAACATGGCCGCCGGTGACCTTCTGACCTCTGAGAGAGAACAAGAGAAAAAAGAAAAAGGAAAAAGGGAAAAAAAAATGCGCAGTCTTGGTTGGGCTTCAGCAGACAGCTCTCTCAAAAGGATTACAGGTTCGCAGCTAGACGACACAGAGTAACGTGATTAATCTGACTTCCGATCCCCTAGACCGAGGTCCAGTCCGAGGAGGGAGGGTGGGGTAAAAAAAAAGACCAACTGTGGATGGATAAGATGACGGTTAAATTGTCTGATTATCTTTGAACACTGACAGACAGGCTGCTAACCCAGGCAAAATAAAACAACACTAACTGGCCGTGGCAAATTCGCCCTCTGGACAGACATCCCGTGTCAGCATGAATATTTCAGAGACGTGGGCTTTAATGTCCTCGGTCTGGAAACACAGTCAGGAAGCCTAAACAATGTTAACTCTGGACGACAAATCGGTCAATCTAATAAGAGACTACAAGTGAATTACTGAGATATTTCAAAATAACTGTCTTTGATTTAATCACAAACTTCTGACTGGGCTATATCTTTCCATTCTTTAGAATAGAACAGTGTTTAGAGATTCTGTGGGAAATCCAGGATGTGAATTGACATAAATTGGTTATGAGCTATGCGATACAATGAAATGCAGTAATGTACGACATACCACATACTGCATACTTAGCTCTGTATGACGCAGGACACAAACATTGGGGAATTTCAAGTTAATTTGAAATTCGATTCTCACTAGCTCTGGCAGAGTTCGGGAGACTTTATCTCTTTGCCAGCAATGTGGATTATTTTTTCAACTTCTATTTAATGTTTACTCATTTTATTATTTTTTCAGTTGCCCCTCAGAAATTATGTTTAGAGACAACCCCAGAAAAGAAAACCCCATTGCCTGTTTCAAACACCCTTGATCAACAGTTCTGCATGTGATGAACAAACATCCTTCTCGGGAGAGAGGATGAGGGATCAACAAGATGAAATGGAGTGATGAACGATAAGGTCAACAATTTTCAGAGGACATGACAGACGCTCAGCACACAAAGCGCAGTGAAGTCGAAAGAGTAAACAGTACCCAGTACCCAGTAATAAGGACTCTGCTGGCTCTGTGCTTTGGTTTTCATGCTCGTCAGTGAACATTGGTGACATTGCCCTGCTTTATCAGTGTCGTTTATCTATTGGCATTATCTCTCCCTTCTCCACCCACTGAGGTCTGGTTGTACAGCCATAGCCATTGCCGGTCCTGCTGTGCTGGGCAGGGCTTTGAAGATTACCCAGATTGCCCCAGATGCTCATGTCCTCCAGAGCTATGCTAATGGTTGGATGGGATAGGGTGGGGGCTATGGGGCAAAAGGAATTTTGATGGGTTAATTGCCCCGAGAGCATCCGATGCAGGGCTGGGTTGGACGTGCAACGTCCATCCAGTGGGTGCTATACGGAGGTCTGGGTCATCTGATGGGTCCGAGTCGCCACCACCATGAAATCCAGAGGAGTCTATTTGATGTCAAGCAGCAGGGAAACAGTGTGAAATACACCGAGAGGGGTTACAGGAGTCACACGTCTCAATTTCCCACTGCAGAGGAACATGGGGGTGCGGTTGGGCTTTGAGCAAAAGTATTCACATGGAATCCTTTTTTGCTGTCCAAGAAGAATTTATTTTGCAAAACAGATTTGGAACTCATGCATATTAGTGCATATATGCATATCAGATATGTTGTGTTCAGCTAGGTTGAAAAAGGAATGACAACATCCTTAAATAAATGTGCAACTTAATTCTGCATAAATAGATAGTGTCAAAGTCTTACTGTAGTGTAGGCTTGGGGTTAACTTTATTATTTTATTACATTTTTTGCAATCAACAAAGGGATGGTCATGTTTTAAACTCAAACTATTCAGGTACTTTAAGTTCTGTAGAAATGTATTGTTTACTCTTGTTGGCTAAGACCACATTTCTTCAGAACCTATGCTGCAAGATATTGCCCAAGTCCATTAGGTTATTACCATAGCAATGGCAATACAAGATGAGATAAATCTATAATTTGTCAACATAAGCAAAATGCAATTTGGGCAAAGGGAACTGTGAAAAACATGAAGAGCATGAGCCTGTAGCGTGAGTTACAGTCAAATACAGGCTACCACACAAACCCCAAGAACCACTGATGTGTCTGAAAGACTATGCCCTCTTCTGAGAAATCAAATAATGTGATCAGATAAGCCTCATGATATGTCTGACAATCCACATGAGATGCCCTGCTCTTCGCTGCTATAGCAAATGTGGTCAAGGCACTGGAGGGAAAGAATTCAGACTAAAGTCATCACAGACAGTGAAACAAGATTGGATAAAATTTTGTTTCCTCCTTACATCGTCCAATAGGAGCAGGGCTTGGTGGGATGTTGTCACTTGCCGTCAGTAGAATGAAATAATGACAATACGATGTGATTAATTTGGCTTTGTTCAAACATAAATGCGCCGTTCAAGTGTATGTTTACTGAACATTTTGACTGAAAAAGCTTTTATTTTATCATTTATCATTTTTAAATCTATTTTTCTCCCGGTGAAAAGTAAATACTGACTAATGGCAACCCTGGCCTGAGCCACCAACAGACTGAGACAAACACATGGGGAGGAACATTCTTGAACTAATCGAAGCCAATGCTCCTTCCTGCCATATGGGAATTCTGGCAGAATTGGACGACTTTCTCATATCCATCATTTTGAAGACAGCCACAGCTGACTAAGCATTGATCACGTCTATAAGCTTGTGATGTTTTTCACTAAACCTGTTTGTTTTGCATTACACGTAATATCACAGCACAGCCATTTCCTTCATGCTTTTCTCGTTTTCATATTGCAGAAACAGCAGGCATTTATTTGAGAGCATCCTTTTTTGGTCATAAACCACAACACGGCCTTCATTTCAGCATTTGAGAAATTAGTTGCTAGTAATGGAACCCCTGCCGTATTGGTTCTGCCCTGTGGGCTCCACTTAGCGAAGTGATGGATTCTGTGACAATTGCAATGGATTACAGAATTTTCAGGAAATCACCACAGATGACATCACGGCATAGCTGAGCTGATTGATTATTCACTAAGCAGGCCCAACCTGCCCTAATTCAATTTATCCACATATGAAAACCAGCGCTCGCCCATTAATCATGGGCCTTCCAGTTTCTCTCTCTATTCACTGATTTTTAGAAAACAGGGAGCGCCTGAGGAAAAAATAAATATTATTGGCTGTTCTTGACACTCATGTAACACATTAAGAGCATTACAAGTGTTTTCAAAGCCCAGGTGTTGGCTATAGAGTGAGTCCATTCTGGTGAAAGGAAGATAAACTTTTTTTCTTTTTTTCAGAAGAATCAACTGAGTAGAAAAAGACTGAAAGACAAATGTGAAGTCTGCTCCTTTTTGTAAGTCGGCTTTTGGATAAAAGCGTCTGCCAAATGCAATGTAATGTAATGTAATGCTGACTTAAGGGTGTTCTGACAGGAGGCCACGGTGAAACAAGCCCCGCCTCCTATGTGAGGTGAGCGGCAGGACAGGAAGTGAAGTTTGGATGGGAAAAAGACACAGGAAGTGCTGAGGACAGGCAGGATATCCATACAGAGGCCTGGCCATGTCTGGCCATGGCGGTATGTTGGGTTAGCTCCCAGTGTTTCAACAAGAAGTAGAAAAAAGGATGGGGGGGAAGTACAGTGTTTAATAAAAGCATAATTTAGAGCCCTGCCCTTTAATCTCTGTATGTATCTCCCCCACTTAGAAAAAAGGATCTTGACTGGTGTCAAGATGGTTACCGGTGTGAGTGTACGGTGTGTGTGTATGTGTGTGTGTGTGTGTGTGTGTGTGTGTATGTGTGTGTGTAGGAGCTTGTGCTGTGATGGTGATGCATATATGTGTGTGTTTGTGGGGAGTAGAGGGGTAGGGGGTTGAAACAGCATAGATCAGAGGCTCAGTATCAGGGAGCATGTGTTAGCCATTCTTCTCTGTGGAGAGCTCAGCATGCCTCCCCTTACCTTTGCCCCATGTGGATGCGGGATGTGGATTTGTTACAGGAGTCAACGGTCAGTCGTAAAAGACGCCCGGCAGCATCTGTGGGGAGGGGAGCGGAGCGGAGGGAGGCAGAGAGTCACAGGGAGCTGAGTCCACAGGATGCCCAGTGTCTAACAGTGCAGAGTGTACTCCGGATCTTGAGTGGACCAGGAGTACGGCAGCTTTTATAGCCATAAAATATATACAAACCTAATGTAATAAGCCATACGCCAGTGAAGTCATATGCACGCTTACTGTTTAGTACATACTGTGCATTGCTGTGTCTTTCGTGGTCATATTTCACAATATTTAGTCAATATATGACCTGCAATTGCACACAGACTACACAGTGATACCACATTTAGGAATAGGGACTGCAATAATAGGACATAATGACTTAAATGTATAATGTATATAATAGTACCAAATGTACATACTAAAATGCAACTTTCTAGTCTATACCCTTGAGAGATTGCCTATTTTAAATAATCCAAGACAAAAATGCAAACAAGGGCATACAAAAACATCTTAAAATTATGCAGGAGTTCAGGAACCAAGATCTTTAATGTAAAGCATGGACAACAACCTGCTTTTAAAAAAGCAAAGGTTTTGTCATAAAATTATGTGTGCCCAAAGCGCAATACATCAAACTGCAACTCAGAAGCAGCACATGGGCAGTCCTGTGGAGTGTCGGCTTGTTTCAGTCACACTGGTTCCTCACCGCACACTGTAGAGGGTATGGAATCTATGAAGACTACATGATATTAATGATTTCGCTAAACGCAATGAGCCATAAATCTAACGAGCCTCCAGTTTTAGTTACTGCTTTCAAGTGACATTGACGCATGTTAGGCCTCAGTGTAGTAAATTACAGGTGAGTAAGTGGAATGTGTTTTGGTTTTGAAGTACCAAGCATCTCTCCAGCTCTCTCATTGGAAACACATGGCCCTAGGTGTGGATAACAAGATTAATCCCGCATTAGAACAGTTGTTGCCTCTACAAGCAAAGGTCAGCCCTCAAAACCAGATACACAAAACACACACTGATGCTTTGGTTCAACAGCTACAGTAAATCAAAGTAATGTTGGAAATATAAGATCTGTGACAAATTGATATTATTAGAGGCAGTTTGTGTCACCACTGGTGAATTTACGCAAGGAGAAGAATGGGAATCTATTAGTGTACATCATCAGTCCAAGAGAGTTGTGATAAAATGAGCAACAGGTACAGACAGTGCATCCAAAACTTTCCAATCATTACGTCCAGCAAATTGCTTAATTTCACGTTTTAGTTCGCAATTGAGACATTCAAATTACCTCCAAAAGCCCACAAATGAGGATTAGGAAACCTCTGGGGTCGCGAATGACTATTAATCTTCATTTAATTGTTTTCAGATTCCTGTCGAGGTTTCTTCAAAGGACAGCATTAATATCAATAAGAGGGAAAAAGACAGTCGGCTGAGGAATTAGGATAATAAAAAAGTAAACAAAACGGCCTGTGGAGATCTCTCCGTTAGGGCCAGAACTAATACACTTCAGATGTGATGAAGTGATAATTGAAAATTTGTATTGGAAACGATCCCTGAGGAGTTACCAGGAGTATAACATTAGACAGTTCCAGAAGGTACCATTACAGGACATGCGTGAGAGACACCACCGGCAAATCAGCAGATGTAGAAAAGCTGCACTTGTTAACTCCATTTAAATTAGAGCTTAATTTGTACAGGGACTAAGATGTTTGAACAGTATGTCAGGTTTTAAGCTGCGTAACAATTAAACTAATGCTTACTCATAACTTACAATTTTAGGCATCTTCTCTTTTCTGATGCCTAAATCTGTATGTACTGTATAGACTAGAGAAGAGAAAAGAATAATAACAGTGGGATCGCTTCAACATTCTACATGATAACGTCCTTACATACAGTTGTGCTCATAAGTTTACATACCCTGGCAGAATTGATGATTTCTTAACCATTTTTCAGAGAATATGAATGATAACACAAAAACTTTTCTTTCATTCATGGTTAGTGTTAGCTGAGGTATTTACTGTCAAACGCCTGTGTTTACTTTATTTAAATAATAATTACAACAGAAACTACCCAGATGACCCTCTGAAAAATGGTTAAGAAATCATCAATTCTGCCAGGGTATGTAAACTTATAAGCACAACTGTAGATGTGAGGAATGTTGATTTTTGATAGCAGGACTGCACTACTACCAGTACTTTATGCTACACCTTTGCCCTTTGATCCTTCTGCCAACAGTCAACTATGCATTTTGTATTAGTGACCATGAAAAAAGAAATACTGCTCCTCTTGAAGAAAAATATGCCTTTTCCACCAATGATTTTAGTTGCTTTCCATTAGAATTTAGAGTGATATTTTACTGACTGGTGGACTCTTAAATCCAACCACCTGCCTAACATAATTCAGGCTTTGATGGGTAACACATCTATTATGGTAAAGAAAAAACATATAAAAGGTAGACATATAAAACTAATATATGGTGACATGTAAAAACAACAGGTGAAAACTTTAGGCCTCCTTTTTGTAAGTTGTCCTCCTTTTTGTAAGCTGCTTTGGATAAGAGCGTCTGCTAAATGTAATGTAATGTACTGTAATGTAATGTAATGTAGAGTGGTGATTTTGGACAGAAGTGGCAGCGGTTCTGGAGTCCTCCTCAGACACATATATAATTGATAGGATGAAGCGTGCCGGATGTGGGAGGAGTTAGCGTGCATGTAAACACATGTAATTGGATGGTAATCTGTGCTTCTCATTATCAATGACTCCAGTCCCCTGTGCCTCGGGGTGTGCAGGGTCATTAATCTGTTCCACAGCTGCATGTGTAATTACGCCTCTAAGAGTCTGATCAGGCATGCACCATTGCAACCCATTATTTAACACAGTGAGTCAGGATCCTGTACCACAGGCTTAGCCTATCTTGGCATCAACTGGAAGTGCTTCTTTAGCTACTGGAGAGGAATGTAATAGATTTACTGGGGCTGCAGACAGTGTATTTAATCGTCTGCGTCGATCTTTTGCTGGTTATATCAATATCATGTGAGGAGGTAAGGAGGACTTCGCCTGCCATATGAGTGGGCTGGAGTGTTGAAATAGCTGTGAGCAATCTCCAGCAGCAGTAGGGAGGGATCCATTATTAGGGAGTTTTCACTCTTGACTCCGGAGGGAGTTTGCTGTCTTCATCTCTGACTCTGAGGCTCCTCAGAGAAAAACTCAAGCGGGTTGCTGCAGCAACAAGTTATATCTGGGCAGAAGAGAGAGCCACAGTGATCCAAATGGGATCCTCCTCTAACTAAACCCCGTGAATAAAGTTTCGCTGAGAACAAGTAATCCCCACCGGAGTCCGCAGCCTCAATACCACAGGAAGAAGAAAAAGTCTGGTGATGTGCCAGTCACTGTGGAGAGAGGACCCCGTGGCACTTTCAGTCGCAAAGGATGAAATATGACACCCCGGCACGGCCTCCTGCACTGTATATCAACACACAGCAAGAGGATTTGGTGGATATTGTCAAACATCAGCATGATCTGTGGGTCAGTAAAAACAAACCCCACTTCATTATTAATCAATCTCCTACATATAGGACAGAGAGTATACAATATGTCAACCTTTACAGAGGTACACATGCTGTGAGACAATTTCATCTCACATGTCAGTATTTCAAGTTGAACTGGTAGAGAACTTAAGGGGCCAACATAGACCGTGCCATCTCTAGATTCTTACCATTTGCTGTGTGTTAGTGCCATGAAGGGGTTTTTCAGGGCCCATGGTTTCATTCAACAGTGCAGTGCAGACAGACACAGACTCAATCGTTCCATGGGTACCCTCGCGCTGTGCTGTGCTGTGCTGTGCTGTGCATACCAGTAGCACATACCAGAGCGAAGGGGGGAAGACGATGCGATGCGATGCGATGCGAGGGGAGCAGATTGTGGTTTCAGATGCTCTGCTCGCCATAAAGGAGGCCAGCTCGGGGACATCTGGGCATATGGTGTCTGCATCGCCCGCCACCACCCACCACCCCCACCCCGCCCCCCTTCACATTCAAGACACCGTGATTTGATCCGCCACATCCACCCCCCCCCCCCCAAAAAAAAAGAGAGACAGAGAGAGACAGAGAGGGAGAGAGAGAAAGAGAGAGACAGGGAGAGAGAGAGAAAGAGAGAGAGAGAGAATGAGAGAGAGAGAGAAAAGATATAGGGGTGGAGGCGAGCCCTGTAGCGAGGCCACTTCCTCGGCGAGCCTCGTTCACGTGTCACTGATGGTTTTGTGCCGACACAAGTGGCCTTTTGAAGTCCCTTTTAAGAGCACAATTATCCGCCTACTCCAGACAGTACACTCACTTCTCACCTTTTTAATAAGCCACTCATAGACAAACGTGTTTGGCTCTTTTTTTTCTCTTTTTTTCCCCTCCTTCTTTCTCTCTCTCTCTCTCCCTCCCTCCCTCCCTCCCTCTTTCTTACTCTGTCTTTCTTTCCTTCCTTCCCTTCTTAGTTCCCTGAGAGCACTAAGTGCACCCATAAATTCTCTGTCACTTAGCTGCAAGCAGGGTAACACTGACAGCCCCCACCTCCTTGACCTCCACCCCCCCCCCCCCCCCCCCCCCCAACCCCCCACCCCAGACCTCTCTCCCCCCCAAGTCGCTGGTCTTTGCCTGTTTTTGAGTCATGGCGAACACAACTTCCGCCCCTTTGATTCCCAATGAATCAGGTGTGACTGAAGGTGAAAGAAGCCATTAGCAAGATGCGCACTAAATAGTTAAAACAGCTACCACCCCGGGATCTTAAAAGGACTCATTTAGGAGCGGGGTGGGAGTGTGAGGGTGTGTGTGTGTGGGCAAGTGACTGTTTGTGTGTGTGTGTGTGTGTGTGTGTGTGTGTGTGTGAGTGTGTGTGTGTGAGTGAGTGTGTGTGTGTGTGTGTGTGTGTGTATGTGTGTGTGCATGAGTGAGTGTGTGAAGAAGTTGAGCTGGACCTTTCCCTGGGAAACACAAGCCCATGGTCAAACGGCTGCACTCCCGAGTAATTCCCCCCGTAAGTCATCGAGCTGAGCTGTTTAAGCCTCCCCCCCCTCTCTCGAGTGTGGAGGAGTCCGAGATGAGGTGTAGGGGTGCTCCGGCCCTGAAGAACTATGTCATGAATAATATGAGCCCATCTGTTTTGAAATACGATGGTGGCATCTGGTTCGGTTTAGGCTCATAAAAAAACCTGATGTGGATGCTCCAGTCAGAGAAGGGCAGAGAAGAGAAGAGAAGAGAAGAGAAGAGAAGAGAAGAGAAGAGAAGAGAAGAGAAGAGGACGAAAGAAGAGGATGAGAGAAGAGGACGAGAAAAGAGCAGGAGAAGAGCAGAAAAGAGCAGAGAAAACAGGGGGGAAAAGATGAGAGGAAATGAGAGGAGATGAGAGAAGAGAATAAATGAGAGGAAAAGAGAGAAGAGATGAGGCAAGACGAATGAAGAGGAAAGGAGACAAAACAAAAGAAGAGAAGAGAGGAGAAAAGAACAGGAGAAGAGCAGAGCAGGGAAAAGAAGAGAGGAGATGAGAGAAGAGAGAAGATATGAGGCAAGAATGAAGGAGAGGAGAACAAGAGAGGAGAAGAGAAGAGAAGAGAAGAAAAGAGCAGGAGAAGAGAAGAGAAGAGAAGAGAAGAGAAGAGAAGAGAAGAGAAGAGAAGAGAAGAAAAGAGCAGGAGAAGAGCAGAAAAGAGAACAGCAGGGAAAAGAAGAGAGGAGATGAGAGAAGAGAATAAAGGAGAGAAGAGAGAAGAGATGAGGTATAAAGAAAGAAGAGGAGAAAAGAGAAAAGAAGAGAAGAGAAAAAAAGAGAAGAGAAGAAAGGAGAAGAGAAGATCTCTGAGGAGCTCCGCACAATCCCGCATGGCCCACTGACTCGACCCACGGAGCCGGCAGGCCAGACCTCAGCAAGGGCTGCCTTGGTCTCCCCAGACGGATGGGGTCCTGGAAGGAACAGTGCATGGTTATTCTCCTCTACCCTGCAATGTTTATCGTCAAGCCCCGTAAGACGTTGAGTCTTCGACACCAGTGCGTGCATTGCTATACATCTTTTTTTTCTTGAAATCATCATTGTCCAGCATCATCGTAACTACGCTAGGTACCCCACCATCCATCCCCCACCCAAAGCCGCCTCCCACGTCCCAGCCTGAGTCCCGTGTGGCCTAGGTTCAGGGATCCCACAAGTTATGATTGCAAACAAGTGCAACTTAATCCCGATGACCTCAACGACAGAGTAAATATTACCACCCTGCTTTCAGCGTGGTTAGCCAGTAGTCTGTACATCTTGCAACAATTTTCTAGCGTGCTCCCAGGACAGTGAATACATTAATCAGATATGGTTTTTGGTGCCTGACTGTTTCTGTGTCAGAGTTAAGACTCTTGTGGTCTGGTTAAAGACATGGTGAGCAGGGGTCTGGACGTGTTGAGCTCCTCTCCACAATCAAACACGGCTACGCTTCTATTCGATCCATATTTTCAATTATCACATGTGGGCACACTTGAGAACAGTCAATATTAGGGACAGAAGACAAATCATATCTGGCACACAGTTTTGTGATGAATATGTTTTTCTGTCACAAGGTTGGATTTATTAGACAGATAGTAAATTGCATTACTTGAGTTTGTCAAAGGGTTTTGATTACCACAATTTCTGAGGGATATGGCATTGATGAGTAAGGGAAAAACCTTTTAAAAAAAACAAACTACATTTAAGATGTTTTGCTATATGCCATGATACACTTTAGAAGTAAAATGGATTGCTATCAATTATAACAAACTAATTATTTAGATGTTTATTAACTTTTTCTTATAACTCATTAATATCATATGAACAATCTGTTGACGTGTATCCAAAAGAGTCGAGGGAGAAAAATAATAGAGAAAAAGAAACACATTGCTTTGTGTCTGAGGAGCACATGTAGAAGTCTAGAAGTAAAAACTGGTCTACAGTGCCACCTACCTGTCACTGAGGTCAGTGTCTAATAATTACCAAAGGCATTGCAAATCATTTTTCCCGACCTATGATCAAAAATACAAGTTTCTAATGTGCATCAAATGAACATCTGTTCTAATTTACATGGTTTAATTAAGTACATATTAGGTACTGTTTTAGAGAAATTCCCTTCTATATTTTTTTAAAAACTAAAGACTGGTGACATAACTGAAGTTAATAGCAAAATACATGACACAGACCTACTGAAAACCTGCTATAAATAGCCTGTTTTTGAAAACCTGAGCAACTCATCGAGTCACTGTTGGAGTGGCTTCTTAGTCAGGTGCCGGGCAGGGGGGGGGTCATATTCACCGTGACCCCACGTAAGGGCATCGCGCTTGGCATGGACACTGCGATTGTGTGACGGCCAGCAGAGGGTATTTTATTTAATGCCTGCGGGCCACTCCAATTGGCCAGGAGTGGGGGAAACTACAAAGGCCCGTGCCACCGGGGAGGGGGAAAATAACGAATGACATTACCCATGAATCATCTGGCAGCACATCTGAGGGCCCGAGCAGAGGCAGAGGCAGTGCAGTGCAATCTGTTGATCCACAGTCATGCGCATACCAGGAACTTTGGGTCAGAACAAGCCGCTGGGTATGGCCGAACAAACACATCCCCCCCGTCTTCAGAACCAGGGGCACAGTTTGAAAAAGATCTGTCCAGTCAAATAGAAGTTGTGTCTTTTAAGGCAAGACTGTGTGTTACTGCCCAGAGTGGAGACAAAGTAACTTCGTAGATTGATTAGTGCACCAGTTGATTGTGTATACACTCCCAAAGGAGGATAAATCATGAATCCATGTGAAAACAGGTTTACAGAGGTTGGCCTGTTTTTTTTGTTTGCTTTCCGAGTCCCGCACTAGACAATGGAGCCATAAAGGCCTTACATTTGGAGTTAAAACAAGAATGAAAAACATTCCATCAAAAACCCCGAAAGCATAAGTGTTAAAAGCAGCCAGTTTACCCACACATCAAAATTTTATACAACTTTGATTGACAGCTGTGATTAATGCACCTGCTCAATACCATTCTACACAGAAATGGAGTATGTATGACCACGTTATTACTTTACTGAAACTGTTACAGCTGTGGCCTTACGACTGTGACCTCCAGGATTATGTATGTGGGGTGTGTGATAAAATGTCTAACATGTATGATGACAATTCTGGGTTCCGAGTTATTGTCTGTCTTTTATATTCCCCCAAAATCAATAGTTATTGACTGGTTATTACACACGAGGCCAAACTAAACCTGGCATGTAGGTCACAGCTGTCCATGTTGCATCGACCTGTATGCCTGTCCAGATAGACATATGCAGTTTTACTCTGATGGGGCTGAAGGCAACACACACATTCTCCATCAATAAAATACCTCACAGTCTGAGACAAGCCAGAACAAACAACATCCACACACAGGAGCCTTGGCAGAATACCAGTACAAAGTTTATCAAAATGTTTTTAATGGGTTGGGAGAGAGGGGTGGGTGGCAAAAAACACATCAAAAACATATCAAAACCTTCCCTGTGACAAAGTGACTGAACAGTAATACAAAAAAAAAAAAACCCCACAAGTCTTATCATTCTCCAATACGTTATTTATACAATCTACAGGTACATGCTGCAAAAAAAAAAACTGTGATGTGATGTTGCAAGAGTGCCATTGTTTTTTGAAAAAAGCCATTTCAAATGAAACAAAAACAGTGCCAGGAGCATCAGAGGAGGACCTGTCAGCTGTCACATATGCTGACAGACTTTGACGTACCCAGAGGTAACACAGTAAACACAATTACAGAGGCGTCAGATGATTTTTGAGCTGACCGCAGAGAAACAGGTGCTCCAAAACGAATGCTGATTGGTATGCATGTTGCAAATTAACAAAAAAACAAAAAAAAACAAAAACGTGGCGAACATAAGTGGGTTTGATGATTTCAACAGCAAAGTGCATTTTGAAATGGTTACATTTTCAGAAACAAAGGAGAAAAAAAATGGCACTACATAGAACTATGACCTTTGATGAAAAACTCAGAGTTCCATTGGCATGGACGAAAGCATGTGTTGAGCAGGTTATTGCTTTCAAAGGGGAATCAAATCGGCAGTGTTGCAAAAACATGTCATCTTCTTCCAGCAGACCTCCATTTAGTAGTGCATGGTTTCGTAGTGTTCTGAGGACAGGCAACCCACTCATTCCCTCAGGTGTGTGGCTAAAAAAATTGGGCGTCATGACATGAAGTTCATACATACCCACAGTATATACAATATGGCACATGGTCAAGTTGCTAACCACAGACAGGCTTAGTCATAACAAGGCCAACGCTTTAAGTCCACACACAGAGCAGCTGTGGATTGGCTGTGACGAGGAACCACGCTGAAGTGATTAAAGGGGTGATTTCATCTGGTGTGTGTGTGTGTGTGTGTGTGTGTGTGTGTGTGTATGTGTGTGAGTGTGTGTGTGTATGTGAGTGTGAGTGTGTATGTGAGTGTGAGTGTGTTAGTGATTTGGTCAGCGAAACAGTTCAAAGTGCCCTCTGGGACAGTTAACACGTTAGGCTGGTGATGTAGTTCTCAGCAACAAAATCCTTCATTTCAATAAATCTTTCATGGTTATTTATTACGATTTTGGGTTGGCTGTAGTGCCTGAGTGTCTTTGTATCTACAGAATGATGGGGTTGGCACTCGTGTGGACTGACACACTGATCCATTATCATGCTATAATTCCAACTAAACAATACCTGCTGGTTTGTGTAGTAGAAAATAAAACTCAGAGTAATCTTTGTTACACCAAAAAACATGCACTAGAATTTTAAAAAACACTAGCTATAATTCAATACTGTTTTAGTCCTTCAACAGGAACTAAGTCTTACAGGCTTGTGGATACGAAAAAGGCCCGGGAGTTGGCAAACTGACTCACTCGAGCAGTACTGGAAACAGTCACTGAGGAGGCAATTACTGGGAAAGTGCATTCATCACACGGATGGGTGTTTTCTGAGTCCGAGGCGGTTAGTGCGGCAGTTTTACAAAATATCTATGTGAACAGAAAGTCTAGAAAAAAAACAAAAAAAAAACAGCATGGGGGTTGATGAGTAGGATGCGCTGACGAAGAGTCCCGACATGACCGCATCCTCGCATCAAAAGTGTTTTCACAGCATGCAGATGAGGGATCAGAGCGAAGAAAAAAAAACGTCATCCACATATTCTTACAATTAGAAGAAAAGTACAATAAGGCTGCCTCAAAACCAGCATCTCGATCCTTCAAATGAACAAATGACTTTTTTTTTTTAACCGAAGGTGCACATTCATTCAGGAAAGTTGCATGTTAAGCATGCATTTTTTGATTTGTGAAATCAAAAAAAAGGATCATAGCCAAATAATTATTTGCATAATTGCTGCAAACATTCAATATGTAACAAATAACACTGATAAAAACTCATCACACCATCTCTGGCACACATCCAACACTAGTATCAATCTGAATTGATATGAGCTGCAAAAACGTGTTTGTCAGATATACACTTTCACAGGTGAGAGTATATGTGTCGTTTGGCATTATTACATGTTATGTATAACGTAACCTTCACTGATGCTGCACACAGCATGCTAAATTCAACTATGATCTACTGTGAGTAGTGGAAGTCTTCTGTGTAAATTAATCTATGGTTTTGAGGAGATAACACATTTGAAAAGGACAGAGTACAAAAAATTCTCTTAGTCCTTCTTCGTGGTTTTGGCCATAAATGTGTTGTGTGTGTGAAGAAGACAAAAATCAAAAAGAACAAACAAAAAAAAAAACACCGTGACATCTTGAGCGTTGGCGTACGTCACTGGGCTTCGGTTGACATTTTGCACATCATAAGGATCTGCTTCAGGGCCTTCTGCACATCTTCATCCATTTGACCCTGCAAAAAGACACAGGACTTGAGCAAAATGCTACCAGCCACTCGGCAAAGCTAATCGCTGTGTCTGCAGCATTTCGCCCCAACAATACAGATAACCCGTCTTATCTACAGGGGTGAAAGCAGTGGGTTATGCTAATGCCAATGAACGAGGTGACATTTAATGGGCAGATTTCATTCGGCTGATGCAATCACACACCTGCACGGCGTAGAGGAGATGCATCCTGTAGACAGACACAATCTCGTGATGCTGCTTCTTCGACTCCTTTTGTGAGAGAGAGAGAGAGACAGAGTGAGACAGATAAGGAGAGATTAGGAGAGAAGTATGGGGAAGATGGAAAAAAAGAGGGCTTTCATGAAACTGGGAAGGAAATGACAACTCTGGAACATTATCCAGTGCTACAATATCTGATGGCAATTTCATGGGTCATTTCTTAACATTTGTCAGGCACTTTTTACAGAGCTATGAACTCTCATGAAATCATACTCTAGTCCTCTTGAGTTTTGACTGTGCGCGCACGCATGCACGCATGCACGCATGCACGCATGCACGCATGCACGCACACGCACACGCACACGCACACGCACACGCACACGCACACGCACACGCACACGCACACGCACACGCACACACACACACACACACACACACACACACACACAGAGAGAGAGAGAGAGAGAGAGAGAGAGAGAGAGAGAGAGAGAGAGAGAGAGAGAGAGAGAGACAGACAGACAGACAGACAGACAGACAGACAGACAGACAGTATGTATGTATGTATGTATGTATGTATGTGTGTGTATTATATATACACAGTGCGAGAGGCTCACCGTGAGCTGGTACTGGAGCTGCTTGACCTGTTGCTGTAGGGCCTCCAGCTGTTGGCTCTGCTGCCTCTTGGGGGCGCCACCACTGTAGGACAGCTGGGACAGGCTGTTCAGGGCCTCCTTCAGCTTCCCCACCTCCTTCGACAGATCGTCAATCTGGGATGGAGCATAAAAATAGCTACATTGACTGATATTGTTTAAAATAGCTATTTAAACTAATGCAAGTAGCCAACTGCAAGGGATACCATACAGCTCGCTACTTTGCTACTTTGTTCGTCTATAATTTTGTATCTGTAGTTTTGTAATTCATGTGATCCTTCTTGTTTAACAGATAGTGAAGTTTACCTCATCAGAACTGCTGAGATTCTCATGCTAACCAATCAGGAGTGACCCAACATGAAGCAATGTTTGCTTCTTGCAATCAAATAACAATCACAATATATTTTTTTAAAATCATGTTTTGCTATTTTTCCCTGACATCATTCCATGCTTCTTGCCAAAAAAAAAATATTTTTTGCAAATTCAAAGTAATATGAATTTGGAGTTAACATTATGGTAGTCATCCCCAACCTTTTGAGAGTCAATCCAAAGCAATGTGACCAACCTTTTTGTTCTTCTCCCTTTCTGACGCCACGTGATTCTCCACCTGCTTCTTCAGGTGGTTGGTGAGGTCCTGGGCCTCACGGTGTTTGGCACTCAGCGTGTTGTTCTCCTGCAGCCTGCTGGCAGCCAGCTCCTCCAGGGTCTGCTTCTCGCCACGCCCGTCCTTCACCTCCTGCCAGGCGGCGGCCACCTCCAGCGCCAGCTCGTCCTGCTTGCGGAGGGCGTCCTGCAGTAGACGCGTGACGTGCGCCGCCTCGGCCTCCATCTTCTCACGTAGCTTCACGTGCTCCAGCCGCTGGCACCGAGTCGTCGGGCGTGCGCTCCTGCTCCACCGTCAGCCGGTTCTGCAGCGCGTCCACCTGCAGGGCCTTCTGGGAGAGCTGCTGCTTGAGCACGGCGGTCTGCGACTCTAACTCCTTGAGGGCGCTGCCCATGGAGGCCACCACCTGCGTATGGTCAATCAGGGCCACCGTGGTTTGTGCCTGGACCTCCATCTCCTGCTTGAGCCGGGCAATCTCCTTGACGGCCTCGCTGTGCTTCGTCTCGCTCTCCTCCGCCTTGCGGGTAGCAGCCTGGAGCTCCTGCTGTTGCTCTTGAAACTCCTTTTCGGACATCACGGAGGGCACTGGTGACGGGTTCATGTTGAGCTGGCTGCGCGCAGCACTCAGTTCGCTCTTGGTCTCGCTGTAGGACTTGGAGAGCTCGCGCAAACGCCTCTGCAACCCCTCAATGACCTCGTTCATCTCACTCTTCATGGCCTCGAAGTCCTTGGCGGCAGCCTCCACGGGTACCATACCCTTGAGGGCCTCTTGCAGGAACTTGGCCTCATCCTGTGCCTCCTTGTACTTCTTGACCAGCTGCGCTTTCTCCTGGTTGACCTGTCTCCAGCAGGCTGCTGTAGTTCTTGCGCTCGTGGCTGTCCTGGTTGGCGACGATCTCCAGACGGGACTCCAGGTCTCGGACGCGCAGGGCATCCCGCCGCCCCATCTCCTCCGCCACACCCAGTTTCGCCCTCAGTTCCTTCACCTCCTGCTCGAGGCCGTTCTTCAGCTTTTGCAGCTTCTGCATGACTGCGTCGTCCACCTCGGCCCCCCGCCGCCCCCCGCCCTGCAGTGCCTCAGCCCGTAGTGCCTGCACTTCCTGCGCCGCCCGCAGGTACTTGTCCTGGGCCACGGCCAGCTTGGACTGGAGCTCAGCCACGGTCTCCAGCATGCCCCTCTCGCGCAGGCCCTC